>JAOQGH010000032.1:13231864-13299488 GCA_025769975.1 Gallinago jamesoni
CCCCCCCCCCCCCCCCCCCCCCCCCCCCCCCCCCCCCCCCCCCCCCCCCCCCCCCCCCCCCCCCCCCCCCCAGAAACCCTCAGAGATCCAAAATAAATTATTCTTGATTCACAGGGAAGCAGGAAATACAGCTCACACCCAAACAGAGACTACTCCTCCATGGCAGACAAGCATCCTGACGATTGTTGGCTTTGTTGTTGGGGCAGGAAGCTCCCCCACCCGCTCCGCAGCGCGGGATTGTCCGCGGCAGCCACGGGGGCTGGGCTCCCCCCGCTCCCCTCGCAGGAGCCAGGGGCTCTTTCAACGCACCCAACTAACACCTTCTTTAACTCCAAGGGTGAACAAAATATTAAAAAAAAATAAATATATATATATAAAAATTAAATATATTTCCTGCGGGTTAACACAGTGTAGCACAAAACTTAGGGTACGCCACCCCATGGCTTCTGCATTTTTACTAATAATGTAAACCAACGTGTACTGTTGTAATGGCAACAACCACAACACTGATACAGCTTGTATGTGCTGGGACTAATGTTAAAGTGGTCTGCTATTAATTATTTAGGTCTAGCATTGTACCAAAAAACCCAAGGATGGAATAATAGTATTTTTATTTAGTTATTTTTGACCTAGAGGATGACTAAACTGTTCAAGAGCCAGGAGTCAAATTTTTCAGAAAAAACCTGGGATGTGAAAACACTGCTTACTTTCAAAGCAGAAAGCAATCTAATAAAATACCTTTTAAAAGGTGTGGGTTCATACCCAACAACAGCTGCAGCCTCGATGATCTGAGCTGAAAAGATCAGACAGAACCAGAGAGATCTGTCCTGCTGCAATGAACTGCAAGCTTAATCAGGATCTATATCAGTTCGAAAAATGTAATCTGTATTGCCCTTCTCCCTCCTCCTCTGCGTGCGCACAGATGGTCAAAACCTTACAGCTAACCCTGAGCAATGGATAATGAGGTAATAACTCTGCCCAGCCTACAGCCTCTGTGGTTACTTCCAAATTAACATCCAAACTGCATTATCAGATTCGCAACACCAGAAGCATGAGTTCAGTTCACCAGCCAGACCATCTCGTTAGTCAGGAAATGGTTATAGCAGCTACATTTCTGCACCTATTTTAGGTCTTTAAAGTTGTGTATGGCTACTGTAAACATACACATCAAACCATCTCTATGTTCCAGCTTCAAGAGAATAAGAACAACAACAACAAAAAAAAACCACTAAAAAAAAAAACAAAAACAACCCCCTCCTACCCAGACTTTTCCTGAATACTAATGCTAAAACTATTACAAATGCTAATTTGGTAGCAACAACCTATGATTAAAAAAACAATGAAGCACCTCAAGCACATGAATTAAGACATCATCTTAAAATACGCTCTTTTCATCTTAAGCTAGAAGACCCTCATATATACATCTGGGCCTTTTTTGCTCTCAATGATCTCAAACCTATATTAAAGACACAAGTCTTTATGCAAGATAAACTCATGCATTTTGGGCCTGAATGCAAGCTAAAGACAGTACAGTACTTTTGAAGAGAACCATAGACGAAGCCAAAAATCTCAGTTGAGATTTTTTCTATCAGTAAACGCAGAGCAAAGGCAATCTCATGGATTACTGGGATGTCTATTGAGTTACTCAAACACCATGACCTAATATTCAGCACTTAGTAAAGCACATCACTACTTTACATCTGCTTTCAGTCTATAAAGTACTTAAGCAGTGGCAAGGATGCACTTTCACAATGCTTCCGAGGCAGGGGTCTCAAAGTTTTAGTAACACTAACTCATCTTTACAGTTCTCATTTTATCTCTTTTTTTTTTTTTAAAGTATAGGAAACCAAAGCTCAAAGGGCTGATTTCATTCCTCGTGTTGCGCTGCTCACCAACGGCAAAGCTTGAAATAGAAACCTTAGTATACTCAATTCCTTTTCATGTGCTCAAACTATCAGACACCTCTCCCTCGATACTATATCAAACTTTTCTATTCTGATCTCGTATTTGTGCATAATGTTTAACCTACCTACTGCCTTCCATCAATAGAGTGAAAAAATAGACAAACCCCCCCAAAATATTGCAAACGTACAGGCAATTAGAAAGAAAGAACAGATTGCTTGCCAGGGCTAACTGTTAAACTGCAGGACCTACCTTTCCCACCCCATCCTTCACTTCAGTCTAAAACACTGAAACATTTAGGACAGGAACAAAGCCCTAACCTTAGTCAAGTGTGTGGCATAAAAAAAACAGTTACCAAAAAAGGTAGGACCAAAAGATCCTCCACTCTCACCCAGATCAGAACTTTCCTTTACACAATGTGTCTTTGCCAGACCTTGGTTTTATTTTTGATAATTCATTCTAAATAGTAAATAACTCCCTACATCAATAATATCCTTGTCAGATTCATAAGTCAGTATTTGATTCTAGGTAAACCCTCCATAGGGATCCTTTGGTGAAAAATAAAAGCTCCTCCTACTATCAATAAATGCATTTCTATCATCCAAAAAGCCAGAGCTACATCAAACCAAAACATGTAATGCTGGGTTGTGGAACATGGAGAAGCCAAACACTAAGTCAGAAAGCACTAAGCCAGGAATTTTTAAAAAAATAATTTTTTTCTTTTTCATTTGAAAATTGTAGCCATAGCAGATTTGTTGCACTTTTCAACTGATAAAACATTTGCATTACTTGGCTGCTGTTTTCCAATTCACAGTTCTATGCAATTAAGAATTCCAAGCAATTCCAGCTTCACTATTGACTGCTAGGCTTACACTAAAAACTCTTCTTCCTGATTACGCTTTGGTTTTAGTGCTTTTCTGTTTATGATCTTGCAAAATACGCCATGGTTCCAAAGGTGACGATACAAAACCCCACAATGTCTAGCCAATCGTCTAAACCCAAAACTAAATTCCCACAGACAAAGTATTTCATGAAACAAATGCTTGACATTTGACTAGAATAAAAGTTGTTTGGTTGGGGTTTTTTACCATAATTTTCATTATGCTCTTTGCAAAGAATTGGTCTCCGTTAGAGAATGAAGGTAGGTCAATAGCTAGTACAAGGCAGTGATACTTAGCAAAATTACACAGATTAACTAATTTTAGTGTCAGGAACTATTGTAAATCTCAGCAGTTTGAAAGGTGCTTTCGGTTGGAAAGGGAAGGGGTAAGAGTCAGAACTTCATGGAATATAGACTACAAACCCATTAGGAAAGACAACTGCTCTGAAAAAGAAATTACTTTGTAGGAAATACCCATTAGACTTGCTATGAGACGTCTTGACTTTAAGATGCTATTTCACAGTTAAAGTTTTCATATCCCTTTAACATCTCTACTCTGGTCAACTTTCTACTAGCAATTGCATTCCAAGATACAGTCGTGAACACATCATATTTCCCTCAGTCAGTACCGAGGTTCTAGGGTCTGCTCCAGCTGTCAGCTAGAAGTATTTGCCTTTCTTCCCATTTCTTTTCCCTATCAGCCTAACACCATCATCATCTTGAGTTTGAGAAAACAGAAGAGACATAATAAAGACATAGATTTGTATATATTTTCCCCTTTAAAACTGTTTTTGCTCATACGAAGGCATAAACACTGAAAAGAACCATCCCCGAGCCATCTACAGCTTTCACAAAAAGCTGCTTTTAAAGCTGCCTATCTCTCTTCCACCTGATCCTATAAACACTGCTGGCAATTTTTCCCCCATGCCTCTAACATATTTTCACTTAGCACCAGTTTGATGTATAAGATCTGACAGCCAGGCAGTTATAGGCCACCTGCATCACTGTCGCCATGACAACAGTGAAAGACAATCCATGATCCCATGCCCTGGTCACACGTTTCAATACAGCTTATCTGTCCAAAGCCACTGAGTCTAATGGAAGAGAGTAATTACAATCTTCCACTCATTGTCAAAATTCTCACCATATAATGCTCTTCAAAATTATTTTATTCCTCTCACATGGCTGCTTTGCAAAAAGAAAAAAAAGCCATCACAAAAAAAAAAAAAAAACAACCAAAAACTGAAAAAAAAAAAACAACCCCAAAAGAAACCTTAAGTGGGTTTGAGAAGGAGAGAAGGAGAGAAAAGCCAGGCTGTGACCGAAACAAAAATGTAGCGGTGCGAGCAAGCTGCCTCTTTGCAGTGTTAAAGGACTAATCAGAAGCAGGGGAATGTACCAAGAACTAAGAAAGATAAATCAAAATTTCTCTGCTGCTCGTAGAGCATCACATAAGATCCTTTCGGCTTTGCACTGAAGGTGAAAGAGAGGATATCAGCTGCCCTCTCTTCCCCTCCCCTTCCTGGAAAACTTCTTCCTATCAAAACGAACAAGCACCATACTGCACCGTGCGGCAGCAACAGCTTCACCGAGCAGCATGGCTCTTCAACGCTCATGTCACTAGAAACAGAGGGAACCCTGTGCCCCAGACAGTCGAGTGGCAGCTCCTCCTCTCCGTTTCACCCTCTTGACCAGAGTTTCAGGATACCCCTTGCTTTTTCATTCTTGAAGGAAAGGCACAGCGAACAGCTTAAGAATCGTATCCTCTCTGATCTCCATCCCTAAAGGATCACTGTGTTCTCTCCATTTCAGGCAGAAAATGCCAAAACGTTATTCCTTTGTTTATAGCCATAGCCACAATTAAGATGGACTGATTGAGTGCTTTGCCCCAGCCCAGGGGGTCAGGGGAAAATTAGACTCAGTTTGCACCTGTAAAACAGGGACATGACTTCCCTTCCCTCACGGGGAACTGAGAGGACAGTCACACTAAAGAGAACACAAGTGACAAAGACCAGCAGCACCTATTCTGAACCATGGCAAGTGTTGGACAGCAAGTACCCAGGACCCTCATCCTGCAGTAGATGCAAATACAATAACTTCTGGCACAGAGTTGAGTACTGGAGGATCAGGTCAGAAGCATAATCAATGACAGAAGGTCCACTTTCCGCTTGATACTCCCTGTCCCAACCTTTCCTTCTCCTCCAAGCACCTTAATGCAAATTGGTCAGAGTATCAAAGCTCAGATTCATCAGGCACGTAATACCTCTTGAATTAGTAAAATACGATAAATCAGAAACAGACAGACAAAAAAGATACAGTAATTTATTAGAATGTTTCATCCACCCATGTCCAAACCACACTAGTAAATAAAAATGTCAGATGACTGCCCATTTTAGAGACATATTTTTAGTTGGGCGCTTTAGGCCACGGTGTCAGCACCGGGAACTGAATGCCTCATTCACAGCCCGTTACTTGCTTTTGCCATACACTGCTACCAAGGATCAGCTGACACACAGGGACTCGACTATACGCTCGGGCCCCAGAGTCCTGACTCTCAACTCCCAAACCACAAGATAAATAAAAAGCCAGTCTTTTTTGGTCTGTACTTACAGGAACACAAATAGGTCTGAGGACCCTCAGCTCTAGTTAGTTCAAGCGTGCATCTGAATACTTGTGTTACCTCCAGCATTCATGGCAGAATCACTTTAAAAGGAAGCGATGCTGTGATTTAACAAGTACCTTTTTAACACTTTAGCCAAATAAAATGTTATAACCAACGAAGGCAGGAGTATCTTTGAGCTTCTGTAGAGCTGCACCTCCCTCCCCAGTAACGATAAAAACTCAGTGCTTGTGCATAGGATGCTGCCCACCAGGGAAACACAGCCACCTCTGTGGCTGGGCACCAGAGAGTGCGAAAGCTGCCTACAGGGGCTGTGGGGATACTTCCAGAGGGGCAGCAGGCATGGCCTGGCATGGGGCTCAGCCTCCACAGTAGGTCCCAGAAAAGAAGAGTTGTGGAATCTCTACCTATGATGAGTAGACAAAGCTCCGATTTCACCTGGCGTTTTTAAGACAGACGGACAGATTTTTCAGCTGGCGTAAATCGAGCACCCCAGCAGACCTGTGCGGATTGACACCAGCTGAGCATCTGGTCCAGGGCTCCTCTCTGCAGAAGGCCGCCTACCCCTTCCTTCTGGCACTGGTTCAGCACCATCTCAAAGGGAAGGGTGCCACCTACAGCACTGCGAACAACTCTTCCTCTAGCACCATGGCTTTTCTTGGATGTCTCCCAGTGAAGAATTAATCAGGTCCAGCTACCTTAAATGGAAGCTTGGCGATTCTTCCATGACAGAGATAGACCACATTTACAAACTATTTTTTTTTTTTTTTACTTTATGAATGCAGAGGTACAGTCTCTCAAATAGATTCCTTGCCTTTATTTCCTTGGTGTCTTAGTACTGCAACGTATTGCCACTATACTTGCATGTCAGTACTATCAAAACCACTGTGCTATCTGAACCAAAAAACAAGTGGGAGTTATCTTAGAGTGTCAAGCATGCTTTACTTCAGAACTTCTTCAAAGAAGATTTTGTCCCTGTCTCTCATGCTTCTGCCCTTAATTCCTTTTTCTCCCTCTTCCATGGGAAAGATCAATTCAAACAACATATTTTCACTCTTGTATGAGTCCCACCTTTCAGAGTTCCTGCGTGTGCAACATCCGAACTCCGAAGAGGTATTAGCAGCGAGGTGCCACTTCCTGGTCTTAATCTTACTAAACCACTATTAATTCATACAGGAGACGCATAACCAATAGGTAGAGCCTGAAAACCAATTCTCGCTCTTACGAAGGCACGCCGGCTCTATCTGTCAATGCTAATCCGAGATAAATATCCCTGTGCAGAATACATGACACACACACACACAGTCCAGAAGGAAGACAAAGAAGTTGAATTAGTCTGACAGAACCCACCTGCCACTGCTGATGAAACGGTCAGTAAATTAATAGATACCCATAGCCACTGCAAAAACTGAAAGCACAACTCAGTAAACCAGAATAACAGTTTAGTTAAATATGAGCATAAGATTCTCCTTTTTTCCTTCACGCTCCAGTTTTTATTATGCAAGAATTTTTTTTAATTATTGCAAATTTGCAATGAAAAGCAAGCTTTGGTCACAGTGTTGAGACTCTGCAAAGTCAGAAAACAGGAAAAATCAGAATTAATAACTGTTTAATTGCTCTAAAGGACAGGCTGTTTCATCGGTAACTGCCTGAGTGTTCTCCCTGCCTGGGGCGACTTTAGGAATGACCCCAATGAGCCAAGGGCCACAACAGCATGCTTCACTGAAGCTTGATGTGGTCAGAAAGCATCTCATCTAGCAAATCCTGGATACAGTGAGGTGAAATCCACTGCTGATGCACCAGGCAGCGCGTGTCCATGTCCAGGGGCCTGTGCTGGTGGACAGGCTAGAAAGTAACCACAGGGGGATAGCCACAGACCACCATCACTGTGTACAACTGGTCTAGAGTGAAAAAAAAATCACACTGAAAACAAGCCAGGGAAAAGTCACAAGTCTACCTTTGGACTAATCCGGCCATTTTGGTGCTCTGTGTGTCTGCTGCAGTTCAGCTGCTGGAATGAACAGAAGCCGGGAAGCTCCTTTACCAGCTTCCCTGGCTTCCACGTACCCACGGTCCAAACACTGGATTTCTACACGGTGACATGGATCTTTTGGTCCCCAAGCCTCACTCACATCTACACCTGCTGCGAGGTTCTAACTCCTTAGCAAGGAGGGACACGGCGGGGGAGCGGGAGAGCAGAAGGCACTGCTTTGGCTGGGATCTGACACGTGCACAGGATCACTGAAGACTTTACACTGCAGCTTATTGGCAATGAGCCAGCTGGAAAGGACCAGATGAAGAAGCAAAGTCTGGTGGCCTGATATCTGAAACCCACTGCAGAAACAGGAGGGCAGAAAAACAAACTTCCAGTACCGGAACTCGGATGTTCTGCTCCTCTTGCACTGTTCAGAGGCATCATTTGGTCTGTTAATACTCTTAACTCCTGTGGCTAAGGGCCATCAAAGACTTTAAACCTCACTACGACCCAATAAGTCTTCAGAAGAGCAAAATCCTACCACTGAAAGTAACACAGGTCAGAAAATCTTACATAACCTCTTATCTATCTGGATTTATATGTATTTATATATAATATTTATTTATATTTATAGCTATTTATATCTAAATAGACTACTGGAAGCCAAAATGTGATGAGCACAGCAGGCAGGAGAAGAAAACAGAAGCGTGAATCATGCTCAGAAGCGAGGGGAAGCATCAGAGAAACAGCAAAATCAGTGACCAAAGAGACCTGTGTACCTACGCATCACGTGCTTCCACATCTATCAATGCATCTTTTCCATAAGTACAGGTGTCCTCATGGGCAGTTCGAAGTAGCTGAAGCTGTGGGCTGGTGCTGTAGCTGGCAGCACTCTGAAGAGGAGAGGTTTCATACTTAATACCTGCTTTGCCAGATGTGTTTTCAGACAGACATACCAGATATGGAGGTAGCTGCACATTCGGTACTTGCAAACAGTGACTGCTTCTATACTAATGATCCACCATGCCTGCAAACAGCAAGTCGTATATTCAACTGGACATGTCAGCTAGACATTTCCAGCTTCACTGTCACTGCACATGTTAATAAGTATCTAACCGCATTTTTGTTCTGGTATTTATCTATTCTCTCATGCTTGACTTGTTTTCATACAGATGCAGAATCCTGCAGTCATAACCATAGAATCATATGGGGTTGGAAGGGACCTCTGGAGATCATCTAGTCCAACCCCCAAACAACCCTTGTTTGCTAGGCTTTACATCAACCCAAAGACATGCCTAACTTGTGCTGCCTAAGAGCTATTGTTAATAAATAAATATATAAATAAACCCACCACAAAACCGACCCTAAACTAAGTTTAAAATCTTATTGTGCAGGTTCCTGTGTGTTTCAAAATCTCACCTGAAGTCCAAGGGCTAGCCAGTTTGATGCAGTACAGAGAATAGAAGCTTTACAGCAGTTGGGACCAAGACTTTCCTAGTTTATTTCACAACCAGCATGTGCTTTTCACACCGCTGACCTCCTGCTGAAACCAAAAGCTTAGCTGATAATGACAACTGTTGCAATAAGGCTTCATTCATAATTGACTAGTAGATACCGACTTATAGGTGTTAAATCCCCTTTTACTACTTTCTCAAATTTGTAAGAAGGATGATTTTGCTAACAGGAAAAGAAAAAAAAAAAGTGTATTCATTAAAATACTGTTTTGGAAATCTAGTACTTGTACAGAGTCTGGTGAGCATCCAACTCGCATAACTTCAAATCAATGATCGGTCTTTCCTCGGGAATAAACACAAGAAATCCTCTAACAGATCTTCACCTTCCTGAAAGGCAAGCCACAGCATTCCTCCCCTAGCATTATTTCCCTATCTCCCTACAGCAAACATCAGGCTAATCCTAAAGAATATATGCAGCAGAGAAGGGTTAATAAAAACCATTTACTTTCCTAATATATGACAATTAACAGATTTGCAAGATGAAAACAGAAACTATGTCATGATCAAAAACTCTCAGCAGTGACCATTCCTGTACGTCAACAAGTAAACTAAAATTAGTTGCAAAGAAAGCCACACATCACAGTCAACTGCGTCTTCTAAAGAGAAGCCTGACTAAAGGGAAACACCTACAATGTGAACCTGGATGCCTTTGCTAATGAGTAATGAGAGGTATTAAATTACAGGCTGCCACAGACACCTCCCCTGAAAAAGCCCAGCTTTTAGGGAAGGTAAAGACTTACACAAGAAACTGCTAACTATGCAGAAACCAACAGAACCCTCTCTATCACTCAGTAATACTGCAAACTCATCTAGAAACATGTGCTGCATTTTTATTCTTACCTAGTGAGCCATAATTTGTAAAGCTATGACCATAATTTTTCATAAATAAATCTGTTTAATTTCTCTTTCCACCCTGGCTTAATGAACAGTTAGACACTATTGACATTGGAGCCATTACCACCTTCTTCTCCTTCCCTTCTCTAATAGATCACCTTCTTCATGAGTTTTCATATTTCTCATTAACATTTATTATATTAAACCCTAAACCCGCCTACAGGTGTGAGAGTACTGGATCTAATCTCCGTCTGGAATGCACTGTAGCCACCCGTACAGTCTGCTCCAGGCCCTTGCTGGATCAGGTCCTCAGACCAGACTATCTGGCAGTAACTTTGCCTACCAGTATCTAGAGAAAATGTTATGCTTAACCAAAGTTTCAAACTGCAGGAAAAGCATTTTCTAGCAAATATTGCGATAATTTCTCACCAAGGCGGGAGGGCGCGAGGGGACTTCTCAGCTACAGCAATTAAGGAAAAATAATTAAGATAAGAGCCTAGATTATTTACTCGAGCATAACCAAAGGGGGGGGTGAGGTGGAGGAATCTGGTGTGAATTTCATAGAAAAGTAAGAACTTTGAACTAGTTGTGAATGCCAGTTAGACTTAGGCTGAGCATTCCAGCTATCATTAAATGCAGACATAAATAAATACCTGTAGAGTTTATTAACAACTGTGATGCATGGCAGACCATTTCTACTCTTGTGCTACTCTGTTAGGTATCCATTTTTATTCCTACAAAATAATGAATGATGACTCATTTTTCAAGATTTCACTTTATACAGAAGTTTTGTGCCATGTGGATCTGCAAAGAAATGGCCTGGATGTATCTGTCTATACTCTAACACAAACGGAACCGGGAAAAGGAGATCAAGCCACGTTGATCTGTTGCATGTCATCATTTTCCCATTTTTTCCCACAGCCCAATTTTAGAAATTCTATATTTAGTCTATCAAAATTTGATCTTTTTCCATGTTCAGAAAGGAAAGGTTGGTCACAGCTGAGATTTGCTAATGTTTTTCTAATCACAGAATCGGGGCGGGAGGGAGATATGTATGCAAATATATTTTATTACTTTGCACTCAGTATCTAACTACAAAGAGAAAAGCGTTCTCTCTTACATACATGTCTACAAATTAAAAATGATCAAGGTGTTCCAGCAATCTCCAGCTAAACACTATCCAATATGGTCCACCAGGTTACAGTCAGCAAACTTCACCTGAATAGAAAGATAGGAAATTCTGTCTTTTTCTACAGGAAGTTGCATTTACTGCATTTGTTAGAAGATCTCTATGGACTGCTGAATTGGTAACAGTATCAATTATATTTTCATCAGGTAAACATTAACTTATATTAGCATTTTTGGCAAAACCGCCTGTCATGCTACACATTATTACATAATCTTTAAACAAACTGTTTATTTCAGTCACTTCTAATAACTGCAACCTCCAATTTTGTTTCTTGCCTCTGTGCATCTCCATACACTGCGATAAAGCAAACTTACTAATCAAAACCACTGTGAACCGTGCTTCTTATTCACTCTGACCCGTGCTGCATCCCAGGTGTGCAAGGTATTTCCCAAGCACAGGCTCCTTGTTCCAGGAACTACTGAGAAAGGCAAAAACCTGGTAACTTCCCCTTTGCTTCCTACTACAACAAGATCTGTACAATCAGAAAAGTAAAACAACTACCCATCAATTTCTTTCCTTTAATCCCCACATATCCCCTTTTCCTCAAGGAATTTTACTATCAAGCCCCCTCATATTTCCCACCCATGCCCTTCTAAGGATATCAGACTTGGGTCTCCAGCAAATCCAACACAGGCTTAAAACTCACTGGTGATGGAAACATGTCTCAATCTGTACTGATTTTATTGTAATCTATGCAACTAAATAATCACGATGAGGAGACTAGATAAAAAGATGCATTCCAACAAGACAGGCCAACAGATGCTGAACAGCAGCTGAACTATAAAACTTGGAAACTTGAACTCACCTCTACTAGTACTTTAAACTTTCTTGATTCCATTTGACTTTTTCTCCTTGAAGAACATGAAAAGTAGCCATTTAACAGTCTAGGCACTGAAACTAAGACTCCGGAGAGGATATCAGCATTTCACAACCCTCAAGCCCATCTGCTAATTAACTCTAAACTAAACATTGTGGAACAAGATCTGGGGCATTACTCTTTAATTTAAGCACAAATATTTTTTTTTGTCACAATGTCTGAATGCTAGTTATTCAACAGTGGGGAAAAGTGCTTTTCAGAGTTCTCCAAAGCAACTTTGCATTTCCAACACCTACTAAAATAGCAGATCACCAGTTTACAAATCAATTTCTACAAAAACAACTTCTGTGTTTTACTTCAACATTTTGTCTGTCTTCATTGTTTTTGACACTTGAAATGACAAATGATTCTGAAATCACAGTTGGCAAGTAAGAAAACCTCCCATTATGGCATCTCATAAAACACAGTTAACTTAGGTAAATAAAAGTAATCAATTCCCCCTCGTTAGCAGAACAGTACATTCATTAGGTCTGTTTGCTCTGAAGACCACAACACACACCTTCACCACCTGGCAGCTGAGCGTGGACAAAGCCCATCTGATCTGGAGGCCGGAGTGGAAAAAGCACCATTTTCTCCTATGATTTCAAGCTAAAGGAAAAGGGACAGGGAAGACCAGAGCTCGATGTCTTTAGTTAAGAAAAAATAAAAATCTCAAGTTCTCACTGAATTTTAGCCGAGTAAAAATTAAAACGACAGAACTGAAAATGGTAAAAACTTAAAAGAAATTAACTGTATATAAACAAATTTCACTAAGATACAAAATATTTACTGGTCATGGACATCTGTAGAAATTACACATTTGTGCTGCATTGTCATCAAATTACATTGTTAAACTGCTCGACCCCTTCCTTATTCTGATACAAGATTCGTGTTAAAAAAAAGACAAAGGAAGATGTTTGACCTGATGAGCACAGCAAAGGAAGTGCAGATGGGTATCAGACAGACTGTGTAAATGACTTAAAATAGGAGGATGGAGTAAGTGTCGTGCTAAATGGTAGAGAGTCTAAAGCCGCAGCCTGTTCCCACTTAGGTTGAAGGCAGAATGGCTGACATAAATCAAAGTGATTTAAATTGCTGATTTTAATCAGTATTTAAATTATCAGGCAGGAAACCTCGATCAGAATAAATCTGTTTGGGGCCATTTTTGTTTTTATAGTTTTTTTCCTAGGGAAGGGTCAATTCTTCTTGGTTGATAACTATTAAAACATGTTACTTGGCAAATTTCCCTACATTAAATCTGATATTTTTTTCTTGAAAGGTGGAAGGATTCTCTCATTATAGGAAGACTATATTTCTTGCAAGACAACTTCTTTCTTTTGCAAACTTTCTGTTTGCAATTGCTACAAAGCCACATTTAGATGCAAAGTGAAATTATAATACAGCAAAACAAAACACTATTTTTAAATTAATTTTTAAAAATACTTTCAGTGTACCTGTTATGCAAGAATAAAAGGATCTCAAACTGGGGATTTTGTGTATTTAAGAAATATTTAAAAATTAGTAGATACCTTGTCTTTTGCCCTACTGGAAGCAGAAATCTCTTCCTCCTCTCTCAACATTCAGCTTACAGCCTCAAATGAACTAATTCAACTTATTAAACCGATGAAGACATTGTGTCAGTATCAGCACAAAAGGCTGCTACTGCCTTGCTTAGACTTTTAGGATCCCCTTGTTCGAGATTATTTCCTAAATATTAACTTCCGTTTGTTTGATTTCCTTTAAAACTTCAGTACAAATATGGCTCAGTTGCTTTTATATGGTTGGAGTATTTTAACACATGACAGCAAGTTTAGGCTTAAATTATCCTATTTTAACATCTAAACTGTGCTAAAAAATTAATTTTAAATTTATTAATTGAGCTCACAAATCTGAATTATTAAGACCTGGGTAAAAAAAAAGATTTTCAGGTTAGTGACTTTTATCCACCCTCATTTGTGGGGAAGGGCAATTAAAAAAAAAAAATAATTAAAAAAAACAAACAACCCTCCATGCACCAAACAAGGGCCTAAGCAGAGAAATGGAAATGAACCTCTATGAGAAACAACTCATGAAAGAGTAACTGCAGTTGATATATGAAACAAAACCCCCTCCATCCATCAGTTTATTCCAGTCAATTTTGAATTATCCTTTTGTAATGTAGGCTGCAACTAACCAGAGGGATAACAGCATAACCTCAAAAATTGGGGAAGGAAGAGTGCTTATTGGGCCTGAAGAAAAGGAACATTAGGATAAGATATTCTAAATCTCAAGATCTTGTTTCAAGTTTTCTTGTCTTACTATTCTAATTCCTTCTAAGCAGGTGGGTTATATGAAAATCCATACAGAAAGTGCATACAAAGGGCAGCGATGCTGATATTACTGTTTCTTCACTATGACAGTCTATGGTACTGGAAATGAGAAAGAATCCCTACAGACAGCTCTGTAGTGATCAACAGATATGGCTTAATTTTAGTCTGCCTGTATCCTTCCTTCAGCTTGCAAGGAACAGGATCACTCACGTCTGCAGAAAATAAAGGGGCAGATTTTTCCTTTATCTGGTCTGATCTATTTTACTAACTATGGCAGCAGTTCTTCAGGAAAAAAAAAAAAAAAGACACAGAGTAATTGCTACTATTACCAGCATAATCCACCTTGTGTTTCTTCTGCCTTAGTGAATTCTTCACTCACTGCCTCTGTCTGTCTACTTTCTGGAGCAGAAGCTGAGTGAACAGGGTCGTCAGCAACACCATGCATATAAAGGTGACCAAAGGCAGTGAATCTGCAAGCCTCTCTCACATATCTGTCCGTGACAAAATAGGAAAAACAAATGCAGAAATACTATATGATATCTATTTTAAAGCTGTTGTCAAATCTTTCTCCCACTGCAGAAAGTGAGGGAGAAAGACTGCACAAAGCGCATTGAAAGAAACCACTGCAGAAAAATTATTAAATGAAAGAATACAATAAAACCAGAATGTGCCAGGTAGAATATGAAAGGGACACACATTTCATACAGTATCCCTTTTGAAGCGTTTTCTCCCCTACTGCAAAACAGTTCACTGACCAGCTGAATTTTAGTCCCAGGAGGAAACACTAGTAGTTTGGCCATTACTTTGATTGAATAAATTACATTTCAACACCCAGAGCAGATCTCAGTGGGATGATCACCAACAGCATGTACTATTTTACGAAATAATAATTTTAAAATAGGAACCATTTCAAACATTAACCCCTGGGGTAAAAAAGTTATGCATTACCAACCATCTTAGAAAGGCTCTATAGAAACACGCGAAACCAAGACAATTTGAATTAAAACAATCACGCTCTTAGAGAGAGGGTGAAGTTGGAAACAACTTCAGGGCACGTGAGTTAAGTGTGACAGCCCACGCTGGGCTGCAGCCACGCTCCCCTCACACAACTGCATCAGGGGCAGCGATGGGGCATGCAGGGGAGAAGTCCAGGCTAAAGCCAACCAGATCAGCCTGGTGGTCACTAGGACAGGTGCCTACATGGCTATGCACAGGATTCCCCACAAGCTGGAAGGACCCAGAAATGGTCTCCCCACCGTTCTTCGTTTCCTTCAGCTTTCTGAGAAGTTTGTGCTTTTTCTCTTGTCTGACTCCATTTCCAGCAGTGGGTAAAGATTAAATAAATACCCAAGCTAAAGAACAAACAGAGGCAATATAAAACCTTCCTTCAATCTAAAATTACTTCCTTTTACGTAAAACCCATCTCTGACCAGGACATCAAGCAATGAATAACAAAGAGCGCACATCTCCTCCTGCCTCCTAAGCCTCCTCCCAGCCCTGCCGTAGCCTGGACAGCTGGCTATTTTTATGTCCAGGATGGCATGCGAGCTTAGGGTTTATTACCAAGGTTTTCGCCTGCACACAGTAGTAATCCCAAGGATCTTTTTTTATGTTTTTAATTGTGGGAATGGGCTCCCGATATTATACAACAATAACATCTTACACTTTCTGAGACATTTAAGTAACTGATTTACTTCCCTTAACTTGTATTTGAACAATAGACTTAAATTCAGCATTTATAACTGGTTTGGTTAATTCTTTAAAGTACCTAATGTATTTGCTCATATGAATGTATTGAACTAGTAAGTGCTTCTTTTAATATTAAATGTGAAAGAAAACAGCTTTTTGATGCTCTTATTTGTCCTACAGAAAAAAAACCAAAAGCCTGGAAACACACAAGTGAGTAGATCAACCTAGAGCTCAGCACATGCTGCTCAGGGACCAGTGGGATTCTGCCTCTCCACATCTTCCTTCTCTAGCTTGGCCAGCAAACTGGGGTGCTGCGATGGATGCGACCAGACAACAGGGAACAACAAGCCAACAGTACAGCCTTCTCCTTCCTTTTTACCTTGTGCTGCTGCTGGACTGAAGGGGCAGATTAATGCCCTTTTCCCAGTACAGACAAGTGTTTCTGCTCAAAAAAAAAAAAATAAAATACAGAGCTGGCAGCACCTTGAGAAGAGGCAGTCAAATGAAAAAGCCTGCTATTTGTGCCCATCAGGGTCTCCACGCCATGACAGGCTGTGCAGAATTAGCCCTTCCAAGTCAGCATCCATTTGCAACACAAATTCAAGACATGGTTGTTTTGTGGTTTTTTTGGTTGTCCTGAAGAAAAACTGCAGCGTTCATTACTGTATGGGTCAGAACACATCGCTCCTAACAACACACCAAATGAAAACAGCTTCACATACCACTGCTGGGAAAGAGATTGCTACTTCTCCATTTCCACACATTCTGCTCCGTGAGATGGACTAGATTACAATCCAGTTTTCACAAAAGCAATGGTCTACCTCACACAAGTTTCAGCCAGAAAGAATAAAGCCAACACTAAACAAATTTTTAAATATAGCCTAGTTCTGAAACTTCATCTCCTGTATGTGTCTGGGCCATTATTGAGATAAATCCGTACGCCAGTAATAGGGGGGAATGAAGTGAAGCAGCCAGTTAAACCCTCCCTGCTGCAGAAACAGAGAGAGTTGTGTTGCAGGTTCCCCACACACACACTTCCTTTGGAGGAATTAAAGGAACTTAGCAGTGCCAGGATGAAAGGTCTTTGCAGAAAAATGATTTTGGAGGAAATGAAGACTTTTTCCAATCACATAATTTTCTTGAAGTGTCAGAGCCCTCCAATTCTTCAAACTTCCACCTTACAAACGGAAATTAAAAGTATGGTCCCAGTTGTCAAAACACACATTTACCATAAATAAACGCATTAGTCACTGCAAGGTTCTCTCTCTATGAATTATACTGTCTTATGAGCAATTTTGGCGTGAGGCTACTGAACTGTAAAGACTAGCTGCACGTCTCTTCCCCAGTACTTACAAACTGAATGCAACATCCTCTGCTACAAAGAATGATAGCCTTAGAGCAATGTGACATATTTATTATTATAAAGCACTTGTGGACGTATGTTTTCTTAATAAAAACCAAGCCATCAGTGGACATCATCTATGCTGAATGAAACCAATCGCATAGTGACAGCACGTAAATATAAACACATATATGAAATGAATGTACAGGGTTACTGCAAGGAATTAGAAACACTGCGTTTATGTGCTTTTAAATCAGTTCTACCACCTGACAAATAACATTTACACACAAACACTGAGAAGTCTGAAGATTTGGGTTTCTTCCCCTTGAAGGACAGACACAGGCCTCTGCCACTGGCAGTAAAGGAAGTGCTCTGGTTTGTACTCATAAATCCTTTATCCTCTTTGCTTCCAGTCAGAGCCCAGCCCCCACACCTCAACAATCACTTGAATCCAATCTCTCCTAAACTTGCAATAGTACCGTGCATTTGACACGTGGCTTTTAATGTCTGTATTAGTTTTTAATAGCTCACAATTTGTGGATGCTTAGCTTTCAGGGAGGGAGAGGGGGTTTCCCAGCAGAGACACGGGCAACTTTCAGAAATTCCAAATACACAAATCACTTTTCTGAACTGCCATTTGCAGAGCATTGCACGATCCCACAAGCGTGCAGACTGCATGTGAGAAATGACAGCTCAGGATTTCTAAATTCTAGAGTTTAGAAACAAAAACTATACACAGGGAGTATTGGAAAAGAAAGCCAGGAAGTGGTGACATCTGACAGGAAAAGTTATGAATAAAATAGTCCTTATACATGGCTTAAATATAAGCAATGAACCTGTATTGTGTGTGTGTGTGTGGTTTGCCAAAACTCAGTTTATTACAAGATTTGTATAGTTCTTTGTGCAAGTATTGGGTTTTGCCTGTCAGTAGTAACTTTCCAAGATACCCCCCCCAAATTGTTCTAAATATTACTACAAATCTCCCACTTCTGTCTCCACAGATATCTTCTACTTTGTTTCTTTTCTTACATGTGTTCTGCATTTCAGAGATGAGCTAAATGAAGTTAAATGACCCCTTTAATACCTCATTATATAAACAATCTCTTCACAACATACCAAAGAATAAGAGATTGATTTATATTGATATTTACAGAACAACAAAAGGAACAGAAGCAATACATAAAAACACAGCTGTCGATAAGCAGAGAGGAAAATAAGCACATTATTACTTAATATTACCAAAACACATGAGACCTTCCATTCAGTTCTGCCGTCTTAGGGGAAAGAAAAAGGTCCGTCTCTCAGTCTGGTGCATCCTATCTCCTAGGTGTGAAACTCGATGGATTTTCCCCTTGCAACAGTGAGTGTCCATATCATTCTTTGTCTTTACCTCAAGGACAAACTCAAACTTCTTGTGATGAAGGCAAGTTAAATTGCCTGAACTAAGTGCAGATACTTCTCAGACGGGCAACACATTTTGCTGAAAATACAGTCAGCTACATACGTCCTTCTGCCACCCCTCTCAGATAGAAGAGGACAGCTCTGTGACATAAGGTCCCTTTACTGAAATCTCAGTATTATGAATGTTTACTGATCGAGGAATGTTGCCACCTCAGTATAATGACGGAAACATGAAATACAGCAGACAAAACCTAGTTCTGTCAACTACCCAAATCACCCCTCTAAGTCTGCAAAAGGCATACTTTTGGATCATATGAACCGTATTACAAAGGACTCTGAAGAGAGTTTTTAAGACTTTTGTATGAAAAAAAACTCAGTTCTTTTGCCTGAGACAGTAATGGCCCAAGTTATATAGGTCCAAGCAGGTCTGATGAAACACAGGCATTAATTTTCAAGCTCACCTGTTTAACAGTATGCAACTCAATTAACCACCTCAACGATATGAAGTGCTAACCACCCGCTTCACACACT
Source organism: Gallinago jamesoni (assembly GCA_025769975.1). Taxonomy (NCBI): domain Eukaryota; kingdom Metazoa; phylum Chordata; class Aves; order Charadriiformes; family Scolopacidae; genus Gallinago; species Gallinago jamesoni. The sequence continues at coordinate 13,250,907 of JAOQGH010000032.1, forward strand.
ACAGCAGAGACAGGATTGCTCAGCCCACAAGAGGACATGATTATAACTATGGTTTATTGCATTATCAAGTCTGTAAATCTTTCTGAAAATGCTGCCTGTTTGGTGGTGTAGTTTGACCTCAGGGACAGAAGCTCATTCCTTCCCCTCCAAAAAACATGAGACTCTACCACTCAAGGGAAAGGAAATCTCTCACAGCTGTTCAGTAACACAGGGACTGTGCTACACTCCACAGCATTTCTCTCCATACCCATCTGAAAACAGGAATACAGCCAGCCACTAACCCACTGTACCTGAAATACCTAAAATACTTTCCACTGGTTCTACTGGTTTGAGAAATACACATTGCCTTCTACCCGCCACAGCAATCAAGTTTGTAAACTTGTAAATATTAGCAGTAAATGTAACACAGAGCGGGGAAGAAAGTATCAAAATGTAGCGTGTTTTAGCAAAACAAAGCTACTCCATCAGGAGAAAAAAACCCACACCACTTAGTTAACCAACTTTAGAAACGTGCAAATAGGATTTGGACATAAAGGACTTAAAATACACACATCTATCTACTACTGACATGTAAGAGGTCACTTGAGCAATGGCTTTGATGTAAACCACTGCAGTCTGATGGTGACTTCCAAGGAATATGCAGCAGGTAACTAAGAAAAGCAAGCCTGCTGGCTGCAGGCTCACATTTGCTGGACAGTTGTCATATAAATTCATTATCTGTGCCACTGGAAAGGGTTTAGAATTCCTCAAATCTCAACAAAACTGGAAAAAAGAAAAAAAAAAAAAGGGTCACCACCTAATTTAACAAGAGTGCAGAAAATCAGATAGCATAATACACTGTAGCACTCTGATGGACTTAAGATCTGGAAAAGCAAGAAAACCCAACCCCAAAACCATTGATTTGCCTGATATTTGCTGCCAACCTTGAGTATGGCCCTGTTAAAAGCCCCAGCATCAAGCCCCAGCTGCTCAAGCTGGCAAAAGCCGAGTTCATTACAAGCACCTCATTGACCAGCTGTGGCCAGCACTTGGTGAAGCCCAAGTACACAAGCAGAAGCAAAGTTCTGCTCTCCAGCCTGGGTCAACAAGTCCAATGCCCTCTTCTGTATTTCTGCCCCTACGTATTTCTGCTCTGCTCCACTTTGCCTACCCCTGTCTGGGTTCTGTCCATCTCCTGACCCACACTGTCTTCCTCAGGTCCTCCCATCCTCTCCCTCAGGTCTCCGCATTTCTGATGCGGCGTCTTCTTGTTTCTTCTTCCCAACTGGAAGGAGCTGACAGCGCAGAGAAGGCAAACCTTCTGATCTGCCACTCCTTGGACAAAAGCTGGGAGGAGACACTGAGGGAAAGACGTACCAAGTTCCTCCTAGAGTGGATGGGAATATGCTCTGAGCCCACATGGGCACCTTCCAGTTGGTCTATCAGGGCTACAAGGAGGCAGATTATAGTTGATGCAGACAAAATCTTCAGCACATGTTGGCAAGCAAATACTACACACACTGAAAGTATATATTTCCCCCCAAATAATGAAGTAGCTAATGTCCCTCTCCTCTCTATTCCTACTGCTGCTAGAGGTACCACAAATGGTAGACCATAAGGTGTAATTCAGACGTACTACAGTTACTCATTGTTAGAGTTTCAAGAACTTGGTAAAAGAGCAGGGAAAACAGTATATTTTCCCCTAATCTGATTCTCAGATTAAACAAGTAAACTAGTTTAATCCCAAAGATGCCAACTAAGAAAAAAACCAGCTTTGAAAATATAAGCAACTGAAAACAGGATTTTAATTTTTTTAAAAAATGTACTACAAGGCAGCCTTACGGTGATCTACATGCGAGTGTAACTGCTGCAACACACAACTTCTGAGGATAATATCCAGACAGTAACAAAACACTGTAATAAATTGCAATAACATATACATTTGACTTTCTCATCTGCACTCGAGCTACTAATCCATCTCCACTAGCATAACTGTAGAGACAGCTATACGTGGCATACTGTCTTTTTAAGCAGAAACAGGCAAAACCAACCAACCAAACCGAGAACAAAAAAATCCCACTCCACTAAATAACCAACCAAGGTCAAAATAAAGAAAAAGATCCTATCCAAAGTGAATTCTTGCAAAAATTCTATATACGTGCAATATGAAATTAATAGTAAATGGATCTTGTCTAGTAAAAAAAAATTAAAACATTTTATTTGATATCGCAATGATAGATGTTTTATACAGTTATAGGCATCTAGTTTCCCCCCTTCACAACAGGAAAGACATTTAATTCTCAGCTTAATTGTTGAATCTTAGAACATGTAAGAACTCTGTATGTTAAAAAAAATGCATCTCTGAATACTATGAAATATTTTGTATGAGTTTGTTTATGCTATGTTTCTCTAAAAATCCCTGTGTATATGACTTGATCATTGTTTTTCACTTACTGGCCTCAGTTATCTTCCTATGTTTACAAACGTCTAAGTTTGTAGATGAGTAGCTCAGAAAAGCTTCTATTAACTTAAAAAAAAAAAAGGAAGGTGCATTCTAAAAAGAAGGCAAAAAATACTAAGTACTTCACTTAAAATTTTTTTCTTATTCTACTGTTACTTGAGATGACCAGCATAATTTGCTCTTGCCACTATCTTTACAGGCAAGCTAGCTGGCCCAAATCTGTTCTGATAAACTCTTTATGTGACTTCACAACATATGCTCACCATGTGTTCACCATCCACAACAGATAAGTCACCAGATTTGGGAAGTAAATAATATTGAAACCAGAAACGTCTTCTTAAGTAACCACAAGTGAAACTTGACATACGGAACACACTGCATTAGAAATACCAATATTGCTAATAGTGTTGTTTACCTGTTGTGCTAACAGGTTGGATTCTTACAAGTGAGCTAATTCTGAAACAAAACAACTGAGAAAGGAGGAAAAACAGACAAACAACACCCCACCTGAACCTCCCATCACCAACTCACTTAAAAATTAATTAAATCACCTACACTAATCAGAACAGTACAATTCCATGAAAAAAAACCAAACCAACATTGAAAGAATGATAATTTACATCATCTTTAATAAGTCTCATATTACAAAGCAAACTTGGCAGAAGCAGAAGCTACCATCTGTGATTTTTTTTTTTCCTGGACTACATTAATAGAAATTCTTATCATATTGCCCGGAGTTGGATTCAGACAGAAGGAAGATAAAACTACGTGCAAGTGTCTTTACCTTGGCCACAGCAGCTCACTTGAGTATTACTTCAAGTCCTGTATGTAAGTCAAGGCATCACATTCCATCAACGGTGATGGCCTTTTATGTAGGCCTTTCACAATTACTTTACCTACTTTATTATTTTACATAGAATTAAAATGAGCATAAACACACCTGCGTAGCTTGGAAAAAAATTGCAGTTACCATTACGTAAAGATCAAGCAAAATCATCTTTTTCCTTGTTTTATCAGAGAAACCTAAACAAAGTTTATTGATTTTCAGAAGGAAATGAAGGAACAAAAGAAATACGAGCACGAGCACTTTTTTTTCCCTCATAGGAAGGACAGCAGTCACCTACCTGATATAAGTCCTGACTGTGGCCAGCACTGGGTCTCTTTTGGACTAGACTGGGGTGAAACAATATTCTCAGCCTTCTTTACACTTCGGATCATCACCTCATCCTTACAAGTAACCATATCAGTATTTCCAAAGATGCTTCCAACAATGCTTTGTCCAGTGTGCCATAAACTGCCTAAGTATTTCACTCCCAAATTAACTACAGCGATGCACTGCAACTACCAGGCTTTCAGCTGGGAGCTGAACAGAGGACAAGGGCACAGGTGAGAAGCAGGGCTTATTTCCCAGCCTTGCTGACATGGGACCTTCTGCTTCCCCTTTCCTTTAGTCCCTCTTCCCCAGTACCACACGATGCAGTTTCCCCTTCCACCAAGAAATAAATACCAGGTTTTCTCCTAGGCAGGCAATTTTCTCACTGGCTTAGTACCACAGGTGAGCTCACCAGGTCAGTGCCAGCACAAGTATAGGACTGCAACAGGGGAGAAAAAAAAGGAGGACATCAACCTATTTAATGGCAGCAAACCGTTAACTTGCTTCAGCTGCCTCATCTAACTAACCCTAAAGCAGTAACATGTGAAGAGATCATAGAAAGGTTAACTAGCTAGATTTTTCCAGAGACTGTGATGTTTTCAGTACCTGCATAATAAAGTTCTTGTCTTTTACGCAGATATTTCATTTGGATCAACTACTTAAAAGACACGTAAACATAATGCATTCTTACTGCTGGCTTTAAGTAACAGGAAGTTTTACAGTGAAAAGAGAGTAAGAGACAAGTTTTCCATTCCTGATGAATCACTTTTTCAAGATACTTGGTATTTTGACACAAAATGAAGAGAAAAAAATGCCATGTTTCTTGTATTCAAATATCATAGAAACTATAAAGAAAGATGGTCTATGTCAACTTCCCAGAACTTCTCTGGCTGTAACTAGACTGCCATACACTTTATCACGATAATAGGTGAAGGAGAGGTGAAGCTTTTAACACCACTAGTCAAGATCAATTTTAGTTTTGCTATTCTACATTGACAAATCTCCATTATCCCTACCCACTACTGGCATTTCCCACAACAAAAACATTGCTGAGAAGGGCAGTAAACCCTAGTGTGAACATAAAGGTTTTTGGTTTGTTTTGTTGTAAATGAAACAAAGGAGAGAAAATAAATTATTTTGGTTTGTATGATGTAGAATATGTATTAAAATGGGTTCCAAAAAATAAGCCCAAGGCAACTCCCCTGGGGTGAAAAAATATAAAGCCAAATTCTCTCAGGTCAATTTTCAAAACTGCAGCCACCCAGCCTTTAAATAATCTTTCAGCCTACAAACTAGTTAACACAAATTAGGAAAAAAAAAAAAAGAGAGAGATAAAAAAAAGATAGCACTGCAACCTCAGCATGGTATCTCCACTGTTACTGGAATGCAAAGACTGCAAGCTCAGCCCAGAAATGCACTGTAATAGAGGGACCTACAGATTATTTTGAACCATTACTTCATATCCAGGCGGGGGTTACATGCCAGAACGCTTCAGCCAATTTGGAGCTCAAACAATGTGGCTGCCGTTCAGTTACAGTCTTCTGCATGAGTCCACTAAAGTCTTCAAAGCTACATTACCTGCCTCAATGACAAGCAAAAATATGGTTAACGAATAGAGATACTGCTTGCCAAAAACATCATTAAAAATCAGTTATTTAATGTCAGTAGCAATTTTCCCTGGACTGCCTCAGTTATGCACTGGAATGCAACCCAGAGAAATCAGAACAACAGCCACCAGCTTCAGAGACAAAAATGAACAGCAGCAAAACTCACAGCTGAAACGTAACAATCTTTTTAGCAGTCTAAAGACAACTATTGCCAGCTAAGGCAGTCAGATTTTAAAGTCATTTTCTCAAATACTAGAGAGTCAGTAACCACAATATTCTGCATAAACAGAAGTGGTAGGAAATACTACAATTTCTCTTTTAACTAAGTGCTGGTCTATCTTCCTTAATGTAAGGAAATATCTTAAATGATTAAAAAAAAAAACAAACTCTAATACTTTCCAGAACTGTTGCAGTGCCTCATCTGCCATAACCACCTCCCTTCCTCCTATAGATTAAACACAATGAAGAAGTGCCAAAACATCACAGTGGATTAGATATGAGCTAAAGGAAAGAGGCTGAAAATATAGAAAACGGATGCCTATCAGCAGTTCTTAAACATATCAGACTAGTACATCCCCTTCCACTCACTACCAAAACTGATCACTGAAAGACAAAGTGAAAGGATATATGCAGTTTAAAAATGAATGTATATGTATACATGTACTAGCTTATACAAATACATATACATAGGTACATTGGCTTCTTGTTATGATAATGCCCAGGGTCAGAGTAAGATTAAGGACCAATTCTCTGCTCTTTACCTGGCTTCACAGTATCCAAGGACTTTCTGAACAGGCCTTAGATTTTCACAAACAGCAGGATGGTGACGCAGGAATGCTACACCTTCACTGCAGCACTTGACAGCTGTTTGCCTGAATCTAAAGACCAGAGGAAAATGAAGTTGAGTTGTTTTATTAAACCTGAAACGCTCCTGTGTGGCACGTAGTCAAAGCACCGCAGGGAGGAGTCTGAAGTGTGAAGAAGGGAGGAGGAGAAGAGGCACGACCCAACAGCCCCACCTTCAATCAGTTAAAATGCAACTCCACTAAGCCTCAAGTGTTGAGAGCTTACAGAACACCATAGAGCCCTATATGAAAACCTTACAGAAAGCAGCCTTGGTAAAAAAGAAATACAGGAAAGAAAATCATTGGTCTTTCTGCTTATTAGCTTAGTTATTCTGAAAGTCATAAATTCAAACCTCCTTTCTACTTTGCATACGCTGTGGTTGTGCAGAACTGACAGCAAGCAAACAGCAATAGATCATCTATGCTACCAACAGCACTGGAGGGTCAGCCTCAGCAGTTGCACAAACGTACAGAAAACACAAAGTTCCTATAAGCGGACACATTTCTTTCAGGTCAACTAAACATTAAAGTATTCTTATCTCCTTGACAATTTTAACTGTGTGTGGTGGCAAACAAAATCAATACGAAAGAGGGAAGTCTTGAAAGACAGCAGCTCAACCCCTTCCTGTAAGCACAAAATTTCAGTAGCTGCTGTCTTATTAATTACTCCAAGTTGAAAAAGACCTTTTTTCTTAACCCCTATGAAACTGGATTTCAAGTATTCAAAAAGCAAACAGGAGCAGCCTATGATGACTTTTGAGCTACAAACATTGTGAAAGTGAAGCATGTGAGAGACCGCAAAAGAGTAATCAGTTATATGACTTAGTGATTCACCATCTTAGAAAAACTAGGAAAATAAATACTTCACATTGCTAAGGCTCCCAAATCCCTACTGACCATACAAGTATGTTGCTGCTTATCTGAACAGCCTGTGAGATCCCAGGCTAGAAAACTGATTACAGGTTCATAACTTCAGGCAGAGATTATACCTCATATTTCAATTCACAAAACAATACACTCGAAGGATTCCAGCCAGCAGTTCATGGCTGTCAGACCTGTCCTTAAACCTTTGCTAATCCAAGCACATCTCTCACATTAATTATACATACTGGAGTAATATGCACCTAAATGTCATATACATACAAGCATTTAAGTAAAAATAAACTCTGACTCTTTGCTACTTACAGCCTTTCTTGTGTTGGTGTCTGTATTCAGGAAGAGAATCATGTGCACTGACACCAGGTGTTACTTAGCTCAGGTAAAATGTATGCTACCAGGTGAGCACGTTTTAACTAATAGGTCCCAGCTGTTTATCCTGGGATAAGGGTGAAGTTTCACAAGAGGATTAAGGTGTTGTAAGATTGTGCTGCACACAGGAGGGACCGTCAAACAAATCATGGATCTGATCCAGCTGAAAACTAACCCAGAAGAAAAGGAAGAAAGGTGTCTGCCTTCCCTACCTGCTTGGTGAACCAGCTGCTAGTGGAGGTACAGGAGCAAGGGCTACCATTAGCAAAAGGAGGCAGCAAGAAAATATGGCCACTGACAAGAGCATGAAAGACAAGACTTCCTCAGAGGCGGCAGCTCAGTTTTACACCAGCTTGTGAAGCCTTAAGCTTTAGGTCAAGTCACTGTAAATTTAGGTTAACCTAAATGCAACCAATTATCCGAGCACAATCACGTAATAATGTTTTTGGCTCTGTGTTGGCAGAATGAGTTTTGGCCACATTTCAGCCAAAGTTGTTCTTTCCGAACTTGATGATGCCTTGAACTTCACTGCAGGACTTGCACCGTGTGCTATTTGGTCAAGCTGAAGCTTAGATTTCACTACAACTGGCTGCCATGTGCCAAAATACAACTTGCCCTGCTCCAGCTATGGCTCATAATAACCCAACCCACTATCTTTTAAAGGGACGCACTTTCTATCAGAGCATATAAAGGTCATGAGAGGCTGGTAGTGCTTGAAGTGAAGAGTGTCTCCATTCCTTTCAGTTTGCTAAACTGAAACCTGTTGTGCTGACTGGCTGTAAAAGGAGGTCAACACAAAAACTCCTTGTCCTAAAGGACAGTAATCACACGGGAGCATCAAGCATGAGTTGGTATGAAAAGGAGAAGAAAAATGGGAGAGGCTGTGGAATAAGAAAGACATAGAGATCCACCCTTAGAGGAAGAGTGAAATAAAAAGGGTTACACGGTGACTCTTTCTATGATGCATATGAAAGAGAAGGAGAATTGCTGGCCTGGGATTTAATTCTGGTATCATCCTAGTTTTGCATTTACTACTGACTTTACCCCAGTGTGAGCAAGATTAGACATAGCTTTTTAACTGAAGAGATGCTTAATCCTACTTAGTCATCAGGCATGAGTAAGGGCTACAGTATTTGACCTCTTGGGGAAAATAAAAAGAAACATCTGAAAAATCATCTTTCTTTTTCATCTTTGCAATGCTAGAGAAATAGATATTTCCTATAGTGTAATTGATAAACTCCTGAGCACCTCTAAAGTCAGTTAAACAGCAATATTACATGAAAAAGAGCACGAGATATGCGCACAGGTTTATGAACATACACACAGGTACACACTAAACACAGCAGGTGTAAGCTTTAAGAAACTACTCACAAGACTGACAGCATTCTTTGGCACTCAATTTCATTAATGACATTATCCATGAATCACTAAGACAAATTAAGAAGTTACACTTTTCACTCCAGATACCTTTTTCAACAAAAGGCTGAAAGGTTTCAGAGAGGAAACCTTTTCAGAGAGGTTTCAGAGAAGAGGGGGGAACTACTTTTCTGTGGTGGAATATTTGCCAACAAGGATGAGATATAATCAGATTTCTGTAATTTTGAACATGTCATTCTGACCGTACACAAAGTAAGTGAAAGGGTTAGCCTGCCCATCTCCCTTCCCTCAGGTAGAAGGGCAATGTGATCATTAACTTCCATGAGGCAGCGCCCAGAGTGGTAAAAAAGCAGTACTGGAAAATACTGTATTTGCCAGCCGTGTTTTCTCTAAAGTAATTCTGAATTGGCATACTATGCTTTGGCAGGGGAACAGAAAAGATGATCTAATAGGTCATTTGACTTCTGTCACTGATTTCTGTGATCTAAATAACATTTTATGTTTATGGTGTTTAAAACTCAATTTCCTAAGGACTGGATTTGGATTAGAAATGGTCAGTATGACAGTAGCTACCAAGCCCATAATGATGCTACATGAGAAAAGTCTTGAAGAGTTTTTAAAATAGGAAAAAGTAGCTCCAACCTTTTTATACTTCACAGCAGAGCTTAGACACAAATAAACACGCATTAGAAGATTAATATGGTAATTAATGATGTAATTGAACAAAAAAAAATTACAAGAAAAGCACAATAAGAACAACTGTGTCAGGTATAAGAAACCAAGATGATATAACTTGCAGTATTTATTACATTTTTCACTATTTATTACATACTAAGTATACATTATTTACTATTTATTTTATATATGATGTATGTATGTGTATACATGCACACACAAAGTATCTCCGAACCACACACAACACAACAATACAGATGCAGAGCCAGAAGACTCTTGCACTTAAAGGAGAAAACAAGAAGCATATTAGCTTGTAAAGAACCAACAAACTGTGTTGATATTTCCTGGACCGGGCCCAATGATGAGCAGCAGAGTTTTGGATGGGCTGCAAACTTTCCCAATAGTTCCTTTGAAAACCAAGTTGGTACAGCATTCTATTAATCCAACTCAAAGGCATGGAAAACAACTTTGGCTTTTGCTAGGTTGAACTGGGGTGGGGTGGGGAGGGTTCTCTCAAACAGGGAGCAAACTAGTTCTGAAACACACTGTTCTCCTTAAGTAGAAGAGGCTGAAGTCGTTATACGCCCAGATATCACAAAATCAGCAAGACACAAAAACAGAGTAGATCAGCAATTTGTGAAATACAGCCAAGCCCATGCTCCTACATCCCTTTCTGAAAAAAGGCTCCCATTGATAACTGCTTGTCAGTTGACATAGAGTCCTAAACAGTGGAAACTGCATAATTCCTTTCATGAACTCGGAGTGAGGGTGTAAACTGTGGGGGTGGAGACAAGGAGCATTGTACAGACTGGAGAGTTTGTACTCCATCAAACCAGGGAAATCAGAATGCACATCTAAATGATAATCATCTTCTAAAGACCCAGCACCTCTGTCTGCACCAGAATCTGGAAGGATTTGTTGGGTGACACTTCTCCCCTCCCTTCTCATAACCTCTCCATGCAGAGATGGACACACATACACTGATAATACTGTCCTTAAATTTGCCTTGATTAAAAAAAAAAAAAAAAAGAAAGAAAGAATCAAGAACAGTATTTCTTGCTGCCCTCCTTGTATTTATCATTTAATCCAAACTGCCTACTTCATTTACAAATTGTGTGCTTTAACAACCTGAGGGAAGACTTTAATAATGATTTTGTGTGAAGAGCAAAGCCGTAGCAGATCCATACAATTGGTCCACTGTAAACCGCTCAGGTGGAGTTTACCAAAAAATAAAGAAAGGGAGAAATTCCCAAGATGCAGTTTACTATTTTCTCATGCCAAAAGAAAATGTTAAACAAAGTCGAACTGTTTTGGTAAATAAAAATTATGATGTAAAAAAAAACAAACATGAAACTTACCAAACTGTTATAACTGCTAGAAAATAAGTTGTTTCTTTCCTTTTTTGTGTGTGTGTACTATAAAATGCACCAACGTCTCAAAGAAAATACTCTCTAATTGCTTTAAAAGAAGCTTTTTCTCAGTTTTTAAGTACTACCTTCATGTACCATAAACGTTCCCTAACCTTCTTAGATGTTAGACAAAAATCCTAACTAAATTCTACAAGTGAAACAAAGCAGACAATGTTTCTAAATTTTTCGGCAATATTTGTGTATACAAAAAAGGTTGATGGGAATGGAACATTTTTTTTAATAAAGTATTAGAATGTCTCTTCTTAAGATGAAAAGCATAGGGCAGATCGAATACATTTAAACAGCATGAAGACTGTAACACAAAAACTCAGTGACGATCAATTTCATAGCAAACTACCACTTAATTAGGCACTCTTAGCTCTTCAAATGTCCCAACCTGAAACAAATTAGTAACAGTGAGAGCTGTAATTACATTTCCTCCTTTTGTTACTTTGTTTCCACAACTTTCACGTTATAGCATGGCTCTGTGTCTCTGCCCTGGATCTTCAAAGGAAGGCCAACAATTAAGCTACTTCGCTTAAAATCCTGGTCTTTAATGCTTGAGTATGGGGTTTGGGAAGGAGAGGAAAGGACAACTCACCACTAGCAAGGGCCTAGAAGGCTGGATGGGGCTTTGAGCAACTTGCTCTAGTGGGAGGTGTCCTGCCCATGACAGGGGGGTTGGAACTTGATGATCTTTAAGGTGACTTCCAACTCTAATTATTTCATGATTCTAGAAGCACAGGAGCTCCTCTGGAGCTGGATGAGCACCCAGTGCACCACAACGCTTCCCTGGAGCAAAGTAATTCTCAGGTCTCCCTGAGCCTCCACAGCCCCTTTTCTGTATCTTGTGGCAATGACACGGGATGTGAAAAGGGATTTGAGGACTGTTTTGCTGACGAAAGACAGTCCCTGCTGATGGATTTTGATTAGCGACTCGGTCACTGCCCTAGGAGCTGCTGTAAACCAAGGCAAAGTGCCGTGGTGCGGGGAGCACGGCGTTATAAGCGCGTATTTGAAAGCCTCAGCCCTGGGGAAAGGCGCCAGGAGGGAGAGGAACATGGTTGTGCCTCGCTGGTAACATCAGGAAAGCAACAAGATGTCAGTGAGGTTTTTCTGCTTCCTGTTTGCGAAGCAACCTCCTCCTCCCTCCCCCCCCCCACACATACACACCAGCAGCACCACCCCGCCGCTTTGTGCGGCTCTTTGCCGGCTCTCCCTCCGGCTCCCCGGGGCCCGCGGGAGCCGTTCCCCCGCCTCCTGCCCGGGAGCTGTGCGGGGCCGCCGGGGCTGCTCTCCCGGCTGGGAGAAGGCGGGATGTTCCTCGGCGACGGGGCGGGAGATGGGGGGGGTGTGCTGCCCTCAGCGCTGAGCTTTTGTTTGCTGCTGGAGAAGCCATCCCCACCTCCTCGCCCCCCAAAAGCGGGGCTGGAGGGAAGGAGTGGGGGGAGAGGGGGTTGCCTAGACAAAGCCCCCAGCAGGCCAGCGAAGGGGCAAGCCGGGGAAGGGTGCTGCTCGCCGTCGGGGCAGAGGAGGAGCAGGCAGGCACCCAGCCGGCATCACGGCCAGGGGGAGGAGATAAACACATTGCTCCCTGCTTTCGCATGCCGGGGGGAAGGGGGGGGGGGGGGAAAGAGCCGCCGCCGGGACGGCCGCCTCCCCACCGCTTTGTCACAGAGACACCCCCCCCAACACCGGGCGGGGGCCGGCGGCAGCTGCCGCCCCGGCGGACCCTCCCGCTCAGCAGGGGAGGGCGAGAGGGAGGGACGTGCGAGGCTTGTAAACCACACGCTGCCATCGCACCTCCCTCCTTCCCTCCCTCCCTCCCTCCTCCCCGCCGCCCATTGTGCGCCCGGCAGACGGCGAAGACCTGGCGGCCCTGTGCCCGCCCCCCCCAGCGCCGGCGAGCACCCCCGGCACGGCACGGCACGGCACGGCACGGCACGGCACGGCACGGGGCGGACGCACATCAGGACACACACAGAGTCGCTCGCCCCCCGCCGGCTGAGGCAAACCGAGACGACGACGACGCCCCCCCTAAACAGAACGGGTGCCGGGCGGCCGCGACCTGCCATCAATAAGGCCCAGAGGAGGGGGGAGGGGGGGAAGGGAGGATCGCGGGGGCCCCGGCTCCCCCCGCACCTCCTTTTATTATTCATCATCGGTGCAGCCTGGGAGTGGGGAAACTCCGCTTCCTACTCGCTGCTACGCTCCTACCGGCTCAGCCTCCGCCCCCTTCCCACCCCCCCTTCACTCCTCTCTAAGCTCCTTAAAACCCAAGGAAACTTTAGGAAGCGAATCAGCTCGCGTGGGGAGCCGGGCTCCTGCCAACGCCGGGGCAACCGAGGCGAGAAACCTGCCCCCAACTTTTTCCTCCGGGTGCCGGCTTCCACCCTTCCTCCGCGGCGGGATTTAAAAAAAAAAAGGCGGACGGGCCGCCCAAAGCCACACTCACGCACACACACACCCCTCCACACCCCCCTTCGTGGAAAAGCCGCGGGGAAACACGCAGGAACACACAACCCTCCTCCGGGCTTTCTTTAGCCCACGGCGCACGCCCCGCACCGCTCCTCCCCTCTCCCCCCCCCTCCCCGGGGCAGTTCGTTCCCTTCTGAAAGAGACGGGGGGGCGGAAAAAGTTTGTCCGCTCCCCGCCCCCCCCCCCCCTTTCACCCCCCCCGCTGCCCGTGAGAAGTTGCGAAGCCAGCCGGTAGCCCACCCCCCTCCGCTAGCCCAGCCGCCAAAGTTGAGCCGAGATCCGTTGCCCCCCCCGCGGAAAACACAAACGGGGGAGACCCCCAGCTCATTCCGGCGAGTGACTGGGAGGGGACACCCCCAGCCCACCCCAGCCCCCCTCCCCCGCGGCCCGCATCCCCTCACCATTATCAGAGTGTGGTTCCTCTGCTCCGCCGCGGCCGGCTCGGCATCTTGCTGCTGTTTGCTCTGCTGCTGCTGCTTGCTGCCGCCGGTGCCGGTGCCCGTTTTCTTGGCCCTCTGCTCCAGGGTCCGCTGGTAGAGGCTCACCGTGTCCCTGCGCTCCAGCTCCAGCTGCTCCGCCTGGGCTTGCTGGTACCTGCTCTCGCAGTTGACATGGTGCCGCCGGCAGCCCTCGATGCGCTGCCTCAGCCGCTCCACCACCGTGCTGTGCTTGGGAATGCCGCCGCTATTAGCGTTATTGTTACCGGGAGCGGCGGCAGGAGGACCGTGGGGAGTGCTGTTAACCCCGATACCGGCACCGCCGGCCCCGCTGAGGCTGCTGTTCAGGTTATTGTTGATGCAGATACTGCTGCCATTCGCGGCGGCAGCGGGGGCTGCAAAATCCCCCATCCTCTTCCCCGGGCACACTATTTTGGAAGAACTTTTTTTATCCTACCCTTCACACACACACAGTCTCCTCCGGGGTCCTGATGGGATACTTTTTAGAGAAACTAGGGGGGGTGGGGGGAGGAGGGGGCACCACCATGTATCAGGGAAACAGCGATCCCAAGCAAATGTTTCTCTTTCCCCCCAGCCAATCCCTCTCGAGAAGCTCCAAAACATTAAAAAGAGGAGGGGGGGGGGGGGGGAGAGCTGGGGGGGAATAAAGAGAGAAGGTGCTAAAAGGTTATCACCAGCAACACAACCAACAAGCACACGAGGAAAAAAAAAAAAAAAAAAAAGAAGCACAACAAACTAAGCAGCAGCAATTCGGGTAGCAAACTCCAGGAGATTATCAGACCAGTTCCTTTCCTCCTTTTTCTTTTTTATAATCCATCATTTCCAAAGAGATTCCGTGAGATTTCCGGAGGTTTTGCCAAAAGCCTTCTCTCCCCATGGATAAAGAGAAACACACGCGCCCCTCCACATGCACCCACATACACTCACACACACACACCCGTTCACACGCACGTTCGCACACGCACACACATCCAAGCAGAAGCGCACGCCGGGCACACACACCGCACACTCACTCGCACTCCCCGGCATCAAAAGACAGGCCAAGCCGCTTTCTTATTGTATTTTCCTTCTAGAAAAAAGTTTGGGTGTTTATGCCGCACCGCGTTCGCAAAGTACTTTGGCTGCTCGGTTGCATTTCAACAGGAACCTAAATAGCAAATCCTCGGGCTGGGGGAAGTAAACACATGAACAATCCGGGCCGAGCTGAAGAGGGAAAAAAAAAAAAAAAAAAGAAAAGAAAAAAAAAAGTCGAGCTCTGAAGTCTTTGCAAAAAAAAACCAAACAAAAAAAACACCCCGCCGAGCTGATAGAGCCTAACGCTTTGCTCCGCTTTGCTGGCTGCTGCTGCTGCTCCTCCTGCCACCATCACAATGATCAAATGCTCTCCTCCTCCACCTCCTCCTCCTCCATGCCAGCGGAGTGATATCAGGACAGGAGCGCTGGGTAAACACCGCAGCGGCGGCGGCAGCGGCGGCGGCGGCGGCAGCTCCTCCAGGCCGTGAGGCAGACCCGGGGACAAGGTGCAAAACCCGGCACGGACGTCGCCCAGCAGGAGCGGACATGGCGCTTCCCTCCACCCCCCCCCCCCGCCCCAACCACCACCGGGCACGGCGGGGCGGAGCGGCGGCCGCCCCCGGGGCTCACTCACACACACACACACACCTCCCCGGGATGCAGGCGGGGCGGACGGCCGCCTTCACCCGACCGGGCACCGGGGAAGGGAAGCAAGGGCTGTCCGGAGTCCTCCGCCCCCCCCATAAGTCTGTCGGGGGAAGGGGGGGGCGGTGGAGGAACCGGAGGAGCCGGGAGGGGGGGGGGGAGCAGCACCGGAGCGGCGTGTGCCGTGTTTGCCTCCCCGTGTAAACTGTTGCATAATTGAAGGGGAAGGGAGCGCGGAGCCCGGTGCCTCCCGGAGACGGGGCTGAACTTTCTATTTTAAACAAGGAGGAGAAACATGACACGTCGGGCAAGGAACATTTTTCCGAGCCAAGGGTGGCTGCCTCCATAGAGAGCGCGGGTGATTAATGGATCGAGAATAACATCCCGGGAACCCGGGTTTTAAACCGTTTTTGCAGACAAAGCTATCGCCCGCAGGATTTTAATTGATCGTTATTTTCTGACTAGCGCCATGAGATACGGGCTTCCAATTCTTTCTTTTTTTTTTTTTTAGTACACCTCTACAAACCAGAATTATCTCGAAGAGGCACCCTCCTCTAACGTGCAGCTGGAAATAAAGAAAATTGGGAACTCATACATTAGTCATGAGATCTGATTTAAACCATCTTCATTTCTGCCGTGGCCGATTAGCATAGGATACTATTTCTAAGCTACTGACAGTGGTAAAGAGCTGTCTTTGTCTTCTTTAAGTGCTCAGCGATATGAAATTTGGTTTTAATTTCACTCCTTTTGCAACAATTCCTGACTGAGATGGAAAATAATTGCGGACAAACAAAATTCGTAATGAGTACCTTGCCAGCCTTGGAACTAATGAGCATGTCTTTCTGCCTCCCCCCTTCCCCTTAAAACTTTTCTTTAGTACCAGTTTGAGAACTGGAGTGAAGCTGCTTGCTGTTCTTCAGGATCACTGGTTACTGCTCCATCACAAAACAAACAGGGAAAAAACTATATCTCTGCTCAGAAGTGGCCTAATAGAGAGGGGGAAACTGCAAAATCCTACCTCATTTACCAAGGTCGATATCTCTGCTCATTTGTAGCCGGGGGGATGTGTTCTAAACTCTTCAGCAAGTATCCCTCTCTGACTCCAGGAGACAAGAGTCTTATCTGGTTCTGTAGGAATATATATACACGAAAAGATTGAATGTAAGAACTGAGAGGGTAGGGAAAAGGAGGAGGGGGCTTTCTTGTTTGTTTGGTTGGTTTTTTTGATTGTTTGTTTGTTTTGGAATTAAAATGGAAAGTGCCAGCAGGCCAGAAAGGGAGGCAGCTGTGCATTACGTTTAACTTTTTTAAAAAGTATTTTTTGGCTTCCTCCGCAGTGCCCCCTGCAGCCCGGCAGCGTGCGGGCACCCTCGCTCAGAGCCACGGGGGGAAGAACGCACTGAAGCCCGCAAAAAGATAGAAACGGTTCTTACACCCATGGAGTCAGAAATACACGTAAAAGCAGTGGTTTGGGGTTTTGGTGGTTTGTTGTTTTTTTGTTTGGTTTTTTTTTTTTTTTCTACAAACTGCTTTTCTGGTACATTTTACAGAAGTTGTGCTCTTTTCCTACCACTAGGATAAACACCATGTGTCAATCTATAGAGAACCACACAAACATACCTTAACTTTCAGCATATCACTTTGGCAGCAAACATGCTCTTTTTAAAGTGCATCCTGGATTGTTATAGAATTGAATTCCAGCCCATTACAAAATCAGGAATGTTTTGGTCCCTTGGTTCTGCCAGACTGCACAGCCCAGGGACAAGGATTTGAGTAACAAAGTTTTGTCATAACCAGTGCTTATTGTTAGAAGTTTTGCAAATGTATCAATCACCAGTTTTGTGGGAAAAAAAATAAATAAACAAAAAACCCAAACACAACAAAAGTAACATCTGAATACATACTAAAACCAGCTGATTCGGATCAAAAGGTATCTTTTAATTGGCTGAGGTTAAAACAAAGCTGAGCACATATGTCTCCATCTATTTCCCCACTCACTTTAACAGCAACAGTGGTGAAACTTGCATTATTTTATAGTGCAAGCTTTTATAAGATAAAACACTACCCCCTAAATCTAAAAACAACCAGCAGAATCAGCATTTCATAAAAATGTCATGTTACAGCTGTCACCCAGCACCTAAGAGCTAACTACAAATTTTCAATCGAGAGGAGAGTTTTCATTTAAAGCCAAATAGAGAGAAGTTCATTATTGCATTACTTATTTTAAGGATACTTACACAAACAGTTGCCAGCTTCTGAAAAACTAAGGACAAAATGAGCTATTTAGGGAACTATTTAAATTCAATTTTTGTGAAGGACAACAATTCTGTGACACCACTGACTCTGAATAAATAAAAACAGGAAAAAGCCCTCAGATTATAGCCTGGGCAATACAAGAAATAGATCTCAGCATTGCTCTACTACTGATTATTGTCATTAAAACAGATATTCTTCACAGCCCTGACCAAACAACTCTGTTCTGTAATCAGAATATTTACATTTAGTCTCCATTTATGACCATGGACTTAGGCACACTCACCTTTTATGTAGTAATTTACTTCGCATGCACAAATGTGTATATTTGCTCTAGACCTTTCCCCCCCCTGCACATCAGCTTTAGAAAACTATCTTCAGAACTGGAATTTCAAAAGAATCAAATATATCAGAATTCTAAGTGATGTAAGATGAACTTGCTGATGCCAGCAGTTGAACGCTAATGCTTACCGATATCAGCTGACAGGACACTAATTACTAGTTACAGGAGATGATTGCTTGGTAAAGGATCTATTCAGTGAGTTACGATTTTGAAAAATTATAAAGCACAGGCCTGATCTGTGAAAAGATACGCAGTATGAAAATACAGCATACGTTCTCAAGATGATTATCATGACAGAGATCTGTCTAATTAGGAAGAATCTATTTTAATGCTAAGATATGAAAGAGCCCAGCTGGGAGAGGAATTTAGAGGAAGACACAGAAACATGACTGTTAAGCTGACAGCAAGTGCAGCCTAAGCATGTTCCAATGACAGCTTCTAAAAAAAAATTTCATCTCAGCATTTAATCAATAGTGGCTTCAGAACAAGTACAGCCTTACAGATAATCTAGCTAGTCATATTAGTGGGAGGAGCTCCCTAAATAATATAGAAAACATGCCTTTGCAGAGCAGCACACTGAAACCATTTTCCTTTTGTCAGCTGAGCTAGGGGTTATCCAGTAGGTGGGCAACATGAAAAATGCCACCATGAGATAAATATGAATCCCGCTCTCTTAGAAACCACACTTTAGTTCCCGACACTGCCAGTCAGGTTGGAAACTGCAATCGTCGTGGCAGCAAGTTTCAAACCATCTTGGGCAACAGATTAACCTTCAAAGTGGCCGTCTGGGTAGAAATCTTTCTGAAAGCTCCTACTATAATTAAATGGTTTATGTCTAAGTCGATGGATGACATGGTGACACAGGCATCTGCTGGAAGGTGAACCTAGAGTCAACCATGCAGTGCATTTCACTGATATAACTTTGAAAACCAGCTAACAGACACTTTTGGGGTCTGCAAGAAGCAGCTTTCTTACACAGTGAAAAAGGTTTCAGAAGATTTCTGCTGAAGGTTCTCTTGGATACAGTGCTATCCAACTGGCCAAATCAGATGTACTTCAGTTACTACCAGAAGCTATTTAAGTGCGTGTTGCCTAACTCATCCGTAGTCAAAAAAGAACAATAATGTCATTTGGAAAGTAGTTAAAGCACAGGCATGTAGTTGAGGGTTGACTGAAAACAAAAAACCCTACAACCTCCATGAATGTATCTGTGAAATCCAAATGGCAAAAATTCTCGTGACAGCTGGGGTGGCCACGAGCCACAGCTGTCAGAACATCCAGAGCTGTAGAAATTCTTCAAGGGATGAACCCAGACTGAAACAAACAAAATTGCTGTAAATAGGTAAGGAAAAAGTCATCAAGGCTGCAAAGAAACAGAAGAACAAAACAATGAAGGTAGGAAGGGGAAGCAACAAAGAAAATCAGAAAGTGAGTTAAAATTGCAGAAGTCAAAGCTTTAAGGCATTGCAGGAAATGATCACTATATGGAAATGCAAGCAAAAACCAAAACACCCTCAAAACTGCACGCTTTCCAGCCTATACATTTCAATTTGTAGAACACGGGGGATCCAAGTCAGAATTTTTACAAAATCTTGCCAGTTGTGAACAACACTGCATGCTCTGATTCAGCAAAGTATTGTAAGCAGGACAGGCACATGGACTGAGACACGCACAAACCGAAGTAACTCTGCTGAATCAGGGCTGGAAAAAATATGGGGAAAGAAAGAAAAATATGTACTTTTTCTCTCCTGTCCTGATTACAGATAGTCACAACAAGAATCCTTCCTTGGGCACAGGCCCCATCTAAGCCTTTGATCTGTCACACTGATCTCAAGAGAATAACGGGGTTGGAATGGAGGAGCCAGGGGGATCTAGGAGGGGGGAGAAAGAGAGAGAAGAAAGGACATTAGGAAAAATCCCAGAGAGATGCTTCTGGGGGTTCATCACAGCTCACACTAGAAATATACATGAAGATAAATTTAAATTTAAATTTATTTAGCCATTCTTGTACTGAGTCTGCTCAGTAAAGACTGCCCCATTTCCATTTAGCTTGAATTAACAGGCCAACAAACAAAAAATCCCTCATCAATAAAATGGGATGCAGGCTGGGGGAATTTTTTTCTCTCCAAGGCAATCGCTGTTTATATGTCAGCCATTTATAAGAATTTCAGAGTGGACATGATCACTTTGAATTTACTGAGTCAGAAGAGAGCCTGAACCTATTGAAAACTATCGTTCATCCTCCTTCATACGAGAGAGTGATGATTGTTCTACAATCCTCGGCATAATGCATCAAGTTCTTAAATTGCAGGGAAACAGAAATAAAGGGTCATTTCCCACAGTGGTAATTTTTTGTAAGTTCTGTCTTCAAGACAGAGAAATACTGTATTTCCTTCCTGTGCCAATGTGCTGACCAACATCACCGTTGTTTCATCAAAACTGCTATAATTTATGTTCTACAAATATACCTGTCTATAGCATGCATTTAAGAACCTATATTAAAAGTACATCGCTGAGATTGCAGTCTTGCAGTCAATGAGTTTAAAACCACCAAAATCAAAGTGCTTGTGCAATCTTTATTTGGCTTCCTTGCGCAATCCACAGTATGATGAAGTCTTCAAATACACCCTTACACACTATTTTTCCACAGGATGTTTGCTTCATTCTGTACAGAGAATTGTCAGGGCTCACCAGTGAACAGCTTTTTAGTACATTTTTTTTCCTTTTTGTTCCACATATCACCTCACATCTATTTATTAATTCAAAGCCCGTTCACAGACATTCACTTCCTCAGAACGGCCACCGCTAGTACTCCTGAGTGTTTCACACATACCAATAAACTGATTTTCACAACTCATTGCAAGTGAGAGGACAGTGCTCTTACTCATGTTAGAGACGGGAAACCAAAACCAAGAAATTAAGATTATAAGGTTTTGCTAAAATGCCTCACTTGAGCTGATTTTTTTAAAAAGACTTAAACTGGAAGTACACTGAGTTTTATAAGGGCAGCCCACATCAACTTCAGTTGAATCTGTAGGTGCTTTAGCATTTCTGCGGAGCAGGAGCCCCGTCTCAAGTCAGGCACCTGGAAAACGAGGAACGCAATTAGTGATCATCTGCAAGAAGCAGAGTTTACATGAACCGAGTAGAATCACTTATGACAGCTCAAACATTTCAACCCAAAAACATATAGTTCAGTAAATTAGGGGCAAAACTGGAAATTAGACCTTAGAGAAAAGAAAGAAAATATTACATGCTGTTTCTTCAGTAATATTTTAAAAGAAATCTTTTTGTCCCACTTTTTCTGCAGTGGGACTGCAAAATCTTTTTGTCCCACTTTTTCTTTCAAATATCCTTTGCTGAAGCAAAATCAAAATATGCTCAATTTAGACGGCTCAGGGAAAGTTTACCTGAAGACAGAAAATGCTAAAGGGGTAAGACATTAAAATAACAAGAAAATCCCTAAAAGGTTACAGAAAAGATCCCTGTTCATGTTCGGTCATATTAACCAAAACACAAGACCCAGTAACTACTAGCTACATTACAAACCAAGCCTGTGTTCAGGCTATTTCCAGAGTCACTAAAGTTACTAGACAACATTCATCAGAAGTCTAGGACGCCTCCCGTCTTAGCTCAGGCTTGCAGTTAACTAATGGTTTACAGCCAACAACAGCTGATTAGATTCCAGTTAGACAGGAAAAAAAAATCCCTCTCATAGTATGAATAGTGAGACTTTAAATAGATTACTTATGGAGGCTGTTGAGCCTCCATCATTGAAAGCTTTAGGAACAAGTTAGACAAACATGTCAGTACGGACACAAATGTAATTAATTTTGCCATGGAACCGTGCAACACATTAAGTGACTTCTTAAGGTTCCTTTTGATTATTTAAGCAGTTAGTAACTTCTTTTATTTACTTTTGACTTTGGTGTATAATTAGAAGGTTACATAGGAACTTATGTGTTGGTTCAGACCACAGGTCCATCTAGCACAGAGCTGTATCTCTCTCAGCAATCCATGGAACACATACTGCCTCCCAGCCTTTGAACATTTTCAAGTTAGGTTATGTGATTTAGATTTATGTGATCATTCTGTGATTCTGTGATTTGCCTAGTTAGTAGTCTCTACAGCATCTTTTCCAAGGTTCTTTCCAGTCTCCCCTTCCATGTCTATAAACTCTTTGATTATTCTTCCCCAAATGTATCACTTTACAACTGTCTACACTGAGTTGCACCTCTCATTTTATTGTACAGTCAGTCTTTCTGCAAGCTATGCAGTCTCCTCATCCTTACCACCTTGCAAAGCCTCCTATCATCAGCAAAGCTCTGTCACTTCACTGATTAACTTCCCTTCTCCAGGTCATTTAAGGATATATTGAACACTACAGGTCCCAAGATAGACACCGTGTGGAATTTCACTAGTGATCTCCCTCCTGTGCAAGAACTGACCATTTACTTCCATCCAGTGATGGTCTACCCACTGTTCACTTCTTCCAAACCATATTCTCATCCGTTCCAGCGCCTGCCTTCTTACACCAGCGACATTCTTGTGTTGCTTGGTTTTCCTAAACCACTTTAATAAAAAGTTTTGGCAAAAGCATTTTTTCAAATCCAAGTTGACTGTATCAGTCAGATGATCCTACGTATCACTGAGCCCTTCAAAGAACTCGGAGAGCTTTGTTAACTCTCACTGATTAGGTAATATTTATTCCGGTAGATGCTAATTCTTTCTCTTATTACAATATCTACTCACTCGCCTGGAACACATTGCAAATTTTAGTTTGCTGGATACCCTTGAAACCTTTCTTAATCACTGACATCACATTCTTATTTTCATGTACTTGGGAATATTGAAGAGAGAGGTTATTGTATGCTGCTGTTAGTAAATATTTCATCCCTGAGTTTTCTTAGAATTCTTGGGTGAATCCTTCAGATCCTGGAGATTCTTCTGTATTCAACTGCCTTTTGTACCATTACCTCTTCCAAATACTTATATTTCAGAGGCCTTCTCTGCAGACTTCCCTGAATGCCACAAAGGGCTCTGGAAGGACAATTTCCCTGATTTCTTCCACAGCAAACAAGGATGCAAATGGTTCACCTTCTCTCCAGTGACTTTGTCCTCCCTGAGAGTTCATTTCATACCCCTGTCATCTTCAGGCTCACTGACAATGATTTTTTCCTTCCAATGCATTGGAAGAAGGATGTTGAACTATTTTTTATGTTCTTAGCTAGTTAAGTATCTGACTAATCTTTTGTCTGCCTAATAATAACTATAATAGTATATCTCTCAGTGTTTACGATACTTTGGGGTTTTTTTCATTTGGATGTGTCTTTAGCTCTTGGAAGGCCACCTTCTTCTTTCTAATAGACTCTCTTCACTGTTTGGCCACAGCTACTTCTTTCTCAGGGATGACCAGTAAATTTTGTCTGCTTCCTCTTTGGTGTCCTTCTGTAGCCATCATGTCCCCTTCATGGATTTAATTGCCTTGGGTGCTACTCTTTGTTTATTCTTGGTAAACTTTCTCATTTTCACATAGCTCCCCATGTTGAAATGAACACAACAGTAGCAGGCATTTGGCCTCTACTGCTCCCCAAAGGTATTGAATCCAAGAGTGTTACATCATTCTAAAAGAGCAGTCTTAATGCTCAGCAAGATATATATGCATATATGGATATATATATGTGTGTGTGTGTGTATGTATGTATTCATCATATATAATTGTGCAAATTGCAATATAGGACAGACGTGGCTGGTAAACTGGGAAGCAACTGTGAAAGGAGTTCTGGTTCTTCCTGGATGTAACCAGACATGAGTGAGGGTTCATTTGGATCTGATCCCATTTCTGAGTTTGCCTGAAATATACACTGATAATAATTAGCATTTGTTGCATGTAGCTTTCAAACCCTTCTAAGCATCATTATTCCTCTTTGCAGACCAATTACGAGCCACAGAACAGTGAAGTACCACAAGGCAGTACCTACGAGTCTTCATTTCAGTCTGCTATCTGTATTTGCATCTCCCTTATTTACTTGGAACCAGTAACTTTGCAAACTATTGGGGCCATTGCTTTCAAATCATGCTATTATAATTATAGCTGATTTTATAGGGTAAACATGCCCAGATAAGGTATTTACATCCTTATTTTCTGTCCCACTTTTGTCTGCATATAACAAATACTTGTGTTGTAACAATGTAACATAGCATGATTTTCATGCAACAGATATCTTAAGGCAACTTTATTAGCTTATTAAGCTTGGGTTGCATTTCATGGCTCAACAAAGCATTCTGTTTGAATAAGGCAATATAGACAAAAACCCAGTGTTGTTGGGGCTTTGAGCTCATGGGTGTTCCCATGATTCACATGGTACCTACTCCAGGTAGTCTAGCCCTTCAGACCAAGAATATCAAAGCACTATCTTCACATAAGAACACAATCTATAAAGAGCATTCATAAAATAGGAAATAAATAACAACATTTTTCCATGTTGTAGAAGCAAACCCTACATGTATAGATTTTTTTTTTTGCCTAATTCCTGTCCTATGAGATGTACACTCCTTCCTTTTCCTCTTCACCCTTCTGACTCTTTTTTTTTAAATCTGTTAATAAAAACACAACTCAGTAAAAAAGTGTCTTAGCTTTGTATGTCCCACTCACAGGGAGATGACAGTAATTTTGTATATTGTTCTACACTGATCTAGGGTCTCCACCATTTTTTCACAGTAACTTGGACATTGGTA
The DNA here is from genome assembly GCA_025769975.1 of Gallinago jamesoni. Taxonomy (NCBI): domain Eukaryota; kingdom Metazoa; phylum Chordata; class Aves; order Charadriiformes; family Scolopacidae; genus Gallinago; species Gallinago jamesoni. The sequence continues at coordinate 13,275,590 of JAOQGH010000032.1, forward strand.
TTTTGATTTCTAGGCCAGTACGCTGACCACAGTTTAGTTTTGGGGGGCAGAGTTACTTGCTTCACTAGACAACCAATTTGTCTTGTCAAGACCTGCAGATGGTAGAATATAGGAAGGTAGTACCTCCTTATTACAGGTTTAGTGGGGTTTTATTTTGAATCTACATTTCCTTTCTAGAAAAGGAAACACATGCTGCCTCGGCTAGTACGGCACCAGAAGCTTGACACTTTTTTCTCTGAATTGACCTCTATCAGCCATTGGTAAATATCAGTTCAAGCAGGGTCACAGACTTTCCTTCCATAGAGAAGATAAAGCTGAATTGTATACTACGCAGTGGGTAATATTTATCAGCCCTTCCAGAACTCTCACATACTTGATGTGGTTTTATTTAGCAATGCTTTGATGCTAAGTCAAGCTCTGTGTCGCATATCATCTAAAGCTGGAATACCCAGTAGTTACTCCCTTTAACCCCATCTTACCAGTTTTGTCCCAAGTGTAGCTGCCAAAAAAAAAAAAAGGGGCTGTTTTGGTGGGGGTTCTTTGGTGCTTAATAGCATACTTTCTCTTCAATTTCTATGTCAGCATCCCACCATTCAGTTGCTGTATGGGTTAGGTACCTTTGTGTGCATAAAGGTATCTCATGATCCATGAAAACTAATCAAGTTGAATATTGTATGTGTAAAAGCATCCAACTTTGTGCAGATAGGAAAAAAAAACAAGAAAAGACCTGAAAAGCATAGAGTATCATTCCATAAACAGCAAAGATACTGAACTGGCAGAATAAATTATTCTTCAGCTGTCCATATAATTTTTTTACTAAATGAACAGTCCATTAGAATATGTACTAGCTCTATAGCCTTACTTGTCTGCATGTGGTTCTTCAAGAGAATTTTATAGTAGTGACACTGAGAAGCCAAAAACTGGATACACAGTTTCCCCATTTTTCTCAGTCCTCAGAAAGAGGACTGTCACCTCTCCCACGCTGCCTGGTACAGTAACTTAATTGGAATTTCATCTCCAAGACACAATAATAATAGAAGTTTGGTACTCTACCAATATTCAGAATTCCCTTACAGTCCTGCTAATTTACTGATTCTTAGCTCTGCTGAATCAGCAGCACTGAAAGCAATGTCTCCCCTTAATCACTGATGGAAAGCAGTGCTTTTGCAAGGGCAGAGTCAACAAAGAACAGGATTAGGGTAGACTGACAGTAGCTGTATCAACTCCTGTACAATCGTTTTAAAATTATCTAAAATCACTAACCTTTCACTTCTGGAGCATGAAGTTCAATTCTGTGTTTAGCCACGCATGAAAACGAGTTCAGCAATCTTCCACAGAATCATTCCTGCAATTTGTCGTGATTGGCAGATTTTGCTGTGGAGAAAAAGCAAATATGAATTAGAAAATAAAAGTGAGGTTTTGTCAGGTTGAAGAATTAAACATCAATAAATCTGAATCTCAGAATCACAGAGAGCAAATTTAGGTCTGAAAGCTCAGACCTCCATGCAACCCTCACATGGACAGAGTGAAAAATGGAATAGAGGGCAGGATCACCATGGCATCAACAGAGCAGTCACTGAAACACTACCATGAGTAGGATAGTTGCACACCAATGGACTACTCCTGAACTCTACTCCTCAAAATCCACGGAGATGCTCTCAGTACTGCCCACTCGAGTATAGCAGGCAGCTTTGTGTCTCAAACACACTCTACATTTCGTGAAGGCCTGCAGCCCTGCTTCACCTGTCACCATGAATTCCAGGGTGCTGCTTAGAATCAAAAAGTTAACAGTTTGTTTTCAGACAGTGAAGAAGACCGCGAGTCCCTCTTTTCCATGAGGGAGCACTTCCTGAACAATAAAGAAATACAAATTAAAACCTATAAATACACATGAAAGAGGAAAAATTAGAAAAGGATAAATATAAGAGTGAGAAAGAAGTGAAGAATGACAACCCCTCATCTGTCATAATCCTCTTCTCACTCCCTTTGGGTGACTAACTCTTAGATCCAAACCCAAGCCTCCCATATGAAATGAACCCAGGTGACAATCACTGAACTACCTCAGTAAGGGCAGTGGATAGCCCTTTGACTCAGGCTGCGCGTACAACTGCTCCGTCACTAACTTTTTCTCCTTACGTATATTTTTTTTTTCTTTGACAAATACTAAATTTTGCATAGTTAGAATTCTTTGAAAGTAACCGTACAAAGGTGCACTGTCATTGCAAAGTTGAAATGGAACTGAAAAAAGATGGTATCTTTTCTCTTATGACCCAAACCAAGACGCAGGTCTGATGATGATGATTCTTATATTATACACACTTTCAAGAAGGAAAACAATGTTCTTGTATTTGTTTATACAACATCTGGATATGTTCTTATATTTGTTTACACAACATCAAGGATATGAATTCTGACTGGAGCCCCGTGCATTAGTGTAGTATAAATACTGTAAAACTCCTCTATACCTTTCATTCACTGCTCCGTCTAGAAAAAAGAGCCAACGTGAAATAGAGAAACACAAGAAGTTGATTGGTTTAAGGTAAATAGTAGCTGCAATTCCTTCTGTAAGGTTTAACTGTTTTACTTTAATAAAAACAGTAACAGCATGTGTACAGCAGACATTAACAAAGGGGATGTCTGAAGCACCCACCACCTCTGTGGCTCTTCAGATTATATTTAGGACTCCATGGTCATTGTGTTAATGTAAATAAACCCGAGCAAACCCAAGCATCTTTGTCACTCAGCAAGGAAACTGCTTCTGTTTCCACCCAAAACCTTGCATGAAGACCTGTCAGATTCACAGTGTAATTCAACCTGTCACATACTAACTTTAATGTACAACAACTTTCTGCCTTGCACAATGGTAGTTAAATCTCCAATAGTTAAATCTATAGTTAAAAACTATAGTTGAATCTGTAGTTAAATCTCTAATAAAGATATTCTGAGCTGTGGTTTGTTGTAGAAAAATTTTCAGTTGTAGAAATTCTTTAATTATTCTTTTCCCTCTTTTTGGACGTGTCTTCTGCATCCAAAACCATACACTTGGGCTGATGTTAATGTATTTTTGCCTCACTGGGTTCCCTGACAATGTGGTCTGCATTTGGGAAGAGCCAGTGCCACTAACACCAGGAGGGAAATGCCCTGTCATACTCCTAATTTGTAACACAAAGACAGTCTTCTAGCCTACCTCTCATTTTCTTAATAATACTTCAAGGACTATCATTTAACAACAAAAATAAACAAAACAAAAGAATGACAGCAAAATCTAATTTAACCATCCTTTGGCTAAATCCACCAGGCACGTTAGAACCTAGTCCGCCATAGTCTTATTTAAAAATGGGTGGCTGAAAGGTGCCATAGGATTTATAAAAAGGAAACAGATTGTCTCAGAGTCTGATGCCAAATAACTCATTGCCTGAGTTATCACTCTTCAATCAAAAAGTATATGGAGAAACTACATAAGTCATTTAGACAGCAATCACCATGGAGTTATGCTGGCCTCTCATGTCAGTGATGAAACAGCCAAACTTCCTGACAGTGGTGAGTTATTTCTTTTATCACTGGCAGAGCTGCCAAAAGAATCATCAAGGCTACAGGCATGGAAAACATGAGGCTTCTCCAAATTTGAGTGATAAAAATACAATGTGTTTTATTACTTTACTTTAATCCTTATAATTTAAGTTTTCAAAATAATTACAACAACATCAACTATAGTTAGGCAACAAAGTGATTAATTTATATTATTTAATTCCTGCAAGAAAGCTTTCTTCCAGACTATGATCTTTAGGATTCTATTTCTCATATTCTTTCTCATAACTAAACACGTATCTTTCAGCCCTGACAAAGCCAGTACAAAATATTGGGTGTTTTATTACAAATTGTAATTCAGCCACTTTAGAGGTAGATATTCTTCCTCCAGTTACAGTAATGACTTAGTATAGGAAGTTGATAATTTTTTGTTGCACAGTAACATTTCTAGAGAGGTCACATACTGTAAGCAAGAGTATAGGTGTTTAGAAATAGTTCTGTGCCTGACCTGATTGCCTTTAAAAATCCTAAAAAAAAAAGTAAAAATATACTCTTTCTCTCGTACAGTTTTAAATACTTGTTTTAAAAAGCTAGCATGTACTATAGAAAAGCAAGTTCGTGGGCCTGATTTCAATTTGAGCAGAATTTCAGTTAATAATGTTGCACACATAAACCCTCTTTTAAAAGTCCATAATATTAAACTGAGGACAGGATTGCTAAAGAACTTTGTTATTTTTTCCCCCTATTAAATCAGCGTTACAGACTTTCAGCAGATGTCTTTAATAGACATTGTTATTAAAAAAAGTATTACATCAAATAAATTCAGACCATCTCTTCAGTATTACTTATCATTAAGAGCAGATTTTCTCCTGTATCTTCAAATTATTACATTTAAGCCTAATGCATGCAAACAAAAACTCATCATCTCCAGACACTATAAACTTCTGTCAGCATCCATATTATTCCTATTGTTAAGAAACTGTCACTGCTTCCATTTACTACAACCCCCTATTTTTACAGGTTTAAAAGTTGGCCTTAGGAATGCGTTCTAGTAGAAAAGTTTCAGCCCATAAGAATTTTATTATTTAAATATCTACCTTCTTTTAAGCTCTTGGCTGCCAAAGAGGTTATGTAGTGTCAGGTATTTTTCTAAGTTTTCATAATTCAAAAATAATGTCATTTTTGAGTTAATGTCTTGCAATGTATCAGCTAATGACTATGTATCTTCATACTCTTACTGTTTGGGAAATGTTATTAAATAAAATAATTTTTCATGGCAAAAAACCCACCACAGGTGATGTCTCTGGATCAAATTGTCAATAACACTATATGCCTGAGACAGGTACATGAAGTGATGTTTATACTCCTACCATAAAATAAGCCTTGTTGCTCTGATGTGAACATACAGTTCTTTATCTCCAACAATTAAGGTATTTATTCACCTAAGTATGAGCTATGGATCTCCTCTCTTTCCTTCATATCTGCACAGGTAACCTGACTATATATAGGCTGAGAGTGATGTCTGAGTACTCCTGAGTTCCCACAGGAGTACTTGAGGTTTTGACCAAATCTTGTCTTCATATTACTATCAACCTTCTCCCTTTCCAGCCTAATTTCCACAGAAACCCAATGCATGATCAGATGGGAACAGCAGAAAGCTCTGGGTCTGGATGAGTAAGAGACAGGATCTAGCTCAACCTTGAGAAACATCTGGAGCCACAATGGGCTTTGGAGTTAGGATTCTCTGGAGTAGTTCTACTGAAAGCAGTGAAGTTATTATTGTGTAATTTTTTTATATTTAAAATTATGTATTTTTAAACTGGGTATATTAAAGTAGACTTTGGTCCATCAGCAGTGCATACTACTCTTTCTTACGTATTTTTTGTATGAGTGAGAGAGGGAAACAATGGCATAATTGTTAGGCGCTACTTTGGTTAAATTCACCTCCCCATCACAGACTCCTAAATGCTCAACTCTTAATTCTACACTTGTATCAACAAGTGGCTTGTACGGACAAATGCATTGAACACTGAGGCATGCAATGACTTTGAACTAGAAATACCCCTGATGAATAGTTTTGTATATTTCCTTGATGCTGGAATACAAGAAGATGCCTGAAAGCACATCCAGAAATTCTTAGTACTTTGCCTTAAAGGTCTGAGGACACTTTAGCTTTGAAGAGCATCGTGGCTCTATGAATCTGATCTCAAGTGCTGCATGGATTGTTCGTGTAATACAGGTGCTTTAAAAGGTTGGTCACTGTTTGCTCTGCAAATCTTTACAGAGCTGTTCACAATACCTATTTTCCCAGCAGCAGGCTTTTCTAGCCATTGAAAAGAACAGTTTAAGGCAATCATTAAGGGTTGTAGGATGAAAATGGAGTGATTGAGTTTGTTTCATAGAATAGAATATTTCAGTTGGAAGGGACCTACAATCATCATCTAGTCTAACTGACTGATCGCTTCAGGGCTGACCAAAAGTTAAAGCACGGAGCATTGTCCAAATACCTTTTAAACACTGACAGGCTTGGGGCATCGACCACCTCCCTGGGAAGCCTGTATAGATAGAGGTACTTCCACACAAGCATCACCTTAGCTTTGTGGTTGAAGGGTCACCAGCTCAGGGTCATAACTACACCACAGTCACTGGTTTTAGGCAAGTCCTTAGATTTTCAGGCTTCAGAAAAATAGTCTTCATTCAACAGTAATCATTATTTATGTTAAAATTGCAAGGTCTTTAAAGAAATTTTAAAGAAAATGAAAGCTATTTTCTTTATCCTCATAATTCTGCTTGATGAAAATATCAGTGAGAATTTGGGAAGTCAATTGGCGTATAAAAAATAAAAGCTACCACAAAGCTATGATTGCCACTGCAGCATACTCAAATTCACACTATGAATTCTGGTACTCTTTCAAGGTGTTAGATACTGTTGAATGAAAAAAACTTGTCTTTTAAACAGGAAAGTGCATCTGAGAAGCTTGTCCAAAGCATCCTAGTTCTAGTATCCTCTAGTATCCTCTGGTAGTAAAGCAGCCATAATAACCTTGAGTTGTCCCTGACACTCAAGTCAGCTGTAGCTGCCAAGCTACATGTAGTATCCACATACAGCATTAAAGTGTGAGGTATGAAGCACAGAAATTTTTTGAAAGAACTGCTGATGTGATTAGACAACACCTGAATTAATCAGACACTTCATGACATAAGATAACTCATCTGGATGGCCCCAAGAAGTGTCTACATCTGAGAAACAGAGTAAAAGAAAAAACAAACAAACAAGCCCACACTGAAGTCGCAGTTCTTCTGTACCCCCAAATATAATCCAGCACAGCAGATAATCTTGCCTACCTTTACATCTTTTCTCTACTATACACCTTGGCTGCTTCGTCAGCTAAAGACATAAATCTCAGTTGCCTGGAGGGGCCAAAATTTAGAAGGATGCAGCCACTGACCAGGGAGTTGATGACTGACTCTGACATCTGAGAATAGCTCTGAGTAAGCTGCTGCTTTTCTATCAAGAGTGTGATCTTTTTTTTTCCCCTCTAGGTATACACATTTCACAGCAACACTTTCTGTTGCTATTTAGGATTCACTGGCCACTTCCATTACAAATATTTTTTTCCTGAGATTTATAACCAGAGCTTTTGTTACAACGTCCAATGCCAGAGAAAACTTGCCTCATTTTGGGTTCAGTTGCAAAACCAGGACTATAACCACCTTCACAGAAATTTCCACAATTCTTTTGGTGAGCTTGGGACAATTACTAGGTGATGTTAGAGCAATACATACCTTAAGGTCAATAGTCAGCAAAACCTCTTCAACTCCAAATTGATTTAACTGTTTAAAAATCAAAAATATGGAATCCTCTGCATTCAAAGCAGAATCAGCATTGAGTGGAGGGCTGAATCCAATGATTGAAACCAAAGAATGTTTGTGTGAACCCCAGTGAGAATCAAAATAGCTGCATTTTGCACTGCTCTATTTATAACTCTATAATTTTAAATGGTAAGACCAAAAATAGTCATTGCAATATGTCAGCTCAATGTAATTTTTCTTTCCAAGAGACATAAATCGGTCTTTTTTTTGAGAGAGAGTATTAAAATAAATAATAAATAGTTTTCCAGATAGCTTTAGAGGGTTTTTTGTTACTAAAGTTTTAGTCCTTTGTGGCAGGAGTTCGTGGCATCTGGGCTGCCTTTCCCTCATCTGACTTCATTTAGGATATACATCTATCAAGGGACTTTCAGAAATACGTAACGATTTAACAAGGCAGCTAGCTCAAGTGGGGGATAATTGGGCTTTCATCCTCCACTTCACTCTGTGCCACTGTTCTTACCTCTATCTCCATCCTCATCACCATTGTACCCTTAAAAGCAGCGGATCTGCGGCCAAGCATCGCACACTCCCCACAGCCAGTGACTTCCTCTGAAGCTGCAGCGTATAATTACAACCAGCTGCCAAGGGCTGCCGAGAGCAGGACAAGCAGCACCTTCCTGCCCAGAACGTAACCCCCAGGCTTTGCTTTGTGGACACCCCCAAGGAGGCTCCTGCATTCTCGTAGTAAAAGTTAAGAGAGAGCAACAATCTTCACACACACACACACTCTTCCCTGTACAAGTTGCCAAACGGTGGTTTGCAGTTATATAGCACTAAGGTGACAGAACACTTAGGCACTGATGAACTCTTATCTCTTAAAAGCAAACTTATACCTAAAGAAAGAAATACTAGATGCACTCATGCTCAAAACAAATAGGGACAACAGAACTTGCATTCTTACCCTTACATCGTGTTAGGATTACAAAATTAATAGCATCCAGATATTAAAACTGTATTACATACGGAACTGTAGACTCAACCTTTTAAACAGGTAGATACAGCCCATGTGAAAGAATCCTACACTAAACAAAGTCACCCTAGGTTTTCTCTTACAGGATGCTGAGCTTCACATGGGTACGGGAGGGAGGTCTCGTGAGGCTTCACAAACAGAAGTTTCTGCAAAAGGAGAATACAAGCATCCCAGAAACCTATGGCATATACAAACAGTCATCCTGGGTAGAGCAACAGGATTGGCTGCTTCCAGGTGCAATGGCTAATAACTGTAAATGAAAGTATCAGAAATGCCCACGTGATTTAAAAGCACAGCACATATGATCAGAACAGATTTTAAACCCTGAGAATATAAAAATTTGATAATAGCGTTTGGTGTCTATCTCTCTCCTTTTTTTTCCCCCTTCCTTCCTTGGTGGAGGAGCACATTCAGAACAGCAAATCCAATTGTCATTCCAAAGTCATGATGGTTTTGTGCCGTAGTATGTAGCTGTATGGGAATCCTGTCAGGTTCACTGTTTGCACCTTCCCCGTGAGTGTAAACACTCCTCAAACACTGCAGCTTTCACACTGTATTTTCTTTGGCACTAGCATTGCCTGTACAGCACACATACAGACCTTTCTCTGCCTCTTATTGCACCACCAGGGCAGCATCGCATCCTCATCACTTCTTAGGGCTATACTTTTGCATTTAGTGCTTAAGAAATTGCCCTCTGCTGTTTGCCCCACTCACTCTGTTTGTCCTGATTCATTCCACTGATCCCATTCCAGCTGATCCCATTAACACCAGCAAAAGAGGGAAGCAAAAGGTGGTAAATGGTGGTAAAAAGAGGGATGAATAAGCAATGAGCAGATGGATGGAAAGTGGTAAACATTAAACTATCTTTGCTATTGGAGAACGTACAAGGAAAAAGTGTTCTCAAAGAGCTTGGTTATTGGTAAATCAACTTTACTCCTTTGAATGCTTCTCTCTGTCACACGTATTCCATGTTCCATCATAAGGCTTGGAGTGGGATCTCAGAGCCTTAAACAGGCTGTGTGAATTTCACTTTAAGGCAACTGGGAGAGGAAAGAATAATGGAAGCACGAGAAATGCACACCACAGCAGGGCACAAGGACAGGAAGGGCGCATATATATTTTATAGCAAAACAGAGTGGGGGTGCAGGGTGGGGAGAGAATAATGCAAACCCAAACCCAGGAGCTTGAAGTACACAAAGGTTTCCACAAAGAAACATACTCGGAAAAGAACTGGAGGAAGATGTGCTCTGCCCAACACAATAGCCAGATTCTGACTGCTCTAAAGTTGGTTGTAGATTACAAAAGTCGCACAGGCAGCACAGGGGAAAGGGCACATGTGAACAATCCCACCTGGGTAGCATTTTGCACTCACCATCACCTGGTGTCAAAGTAAGCAAGGGGGGAAGTAGCAGAAGAAGCATATAGGCATAGACATGCACAGTTGGAGTGCCTACTTCTTTGCTCTGCCTTTTCAATTTCTGATAACCTTCTGAAACTTAATTCCTTATTGGTCTTCTTTAAGATTAATCCAAATTTTCATTTTTTCCACTTTCAAGGATGGGCTCACACACCTCAAATTCTTAATCTTGACTGTTCATTCTGAATGTTTTCTTCAGCAAGAGTGAGCTCAGCTGACCTTCTCACTCTGGGCAATTTGCAGCTTCCAGTGATGTAGCTATAGGATTTGCTAAAGTAACATTTGCAGGCTCCTAACTATACGAAGCTTAAAAAGCTTCATATGAACAAGCTTAACATATGAACAAAAATGTTTAAGCTTTCATACACCTAATGTTACACAGCACTGACAATTGAGGACTCAACTCAGAGGATGTGTTATTGTGTAATTACTGTTCTGTTGGTGCCAGATCGGTACTTTTCCAATTAAATCACAGAATCTCAGAATAGTTGAGGTCAGGAGATATCCCTTGGAGATCATCCACTCCAAGCCCCCTACACCAAACCGGTGGCTCAGAGGTGTGTTCAGTTGGGTTTTGAGTATCTACAAGGATGGAGACTTCACAACCTCTCTGGGCACCCTGTACCTCACAGTGAAAAAGCCATTTTTTATGTTTAAATGGAATTTCTTGTATTTCAATTTGAGCACATTGCCTCTCATCCTGTCACTATATACTACTGACAAGTGTCTGACTCTATCTTCTTTCACCCTTCCATCAGATATTTAGGTAATTTATGTAGGAGAAAACATAGAGTAGGAAAAGGTCTACAAACACAAGCCTAAAACATAAAACTTCTTCACTTCAAAACCCACCTGGACAAGTTCCGGTGTAACGTGCTCTAGGTAGACCCACTGTGGCAGAGGGGTTGGACTAGCTAACCTCTAGAGGTCCCTTCCAACCCCATATGATTCTATGATTCACTTCAGCCTTGACACGCAAAAAGATGCCCCACTCCCATTTCAATACATCAATATAATTAAAGTTGGAAATTCATCATCTAGCTGTTTCAGTGAGCATTCTGTTTATCTGCTTTACTTGTATATTCTTCATATTCCTCCGCCTGCTCAGTAAACACGGATTATTTGATAGCAACTAAGTGTCTACAAACACACCAGCTGGGTTCCAGTTAGAAATTTATCTGGTTTATTTGTGTGTGTAAAACAAGAGTCCAACCCTGACTAAAGGCATACTGCAAAACTCTTACCAGTCAGCAACCTATCAGTCAGCAAACTATTTTTGAGCTCTTGGTGAAAGCAACAAAGTCCTTTAATCTTAGATTTTTTAAGTGCGATACAAACCAGGAAGTTTCTCATTTTTAGAAAAGGAACAAAAACTAAATTTCTAACAAGATTTATACGTGTACCAGCATGACTTTCCAGACAGTCTAGGAAAAATCGTTAACAGTGTTGTCAGACTTCAGAAAAATAACCAGTATCTTATTTCAACAAATGCGATTTGATCACTAAGTCCAACCTTCATGAAAGAGAAACATAGTTGCAGGTTTGGGGCCTCTTACCCTTTCCCTCCCCAAAAGCTGACAGCTAAAAGCCTGTAAAAGCAGTTTTAAAATTGAAAATTTGCAACCCTTCATCTCCAATGCCCCTCCCCCATCCCCTCCCTTCTCCCAAGTAAATTCTGGAGAAAATGCCCCAGTGGTGATCATGACCAGGATTTCTGCTTGAAAGCATGGTTTTCCTTGTTACCTTTAAGTTCTACAAAACTGTTCAGCATTCACTGAAAATTTGGTCTTGGCCAACTATTTTCCTCTGTTAGGTTTTGCTCTTAGCAAAGTAAAACAACTATTGCAGTTTTGGCACAGCAGAGTAGGAAAGTTTTTTTTTATTTATTTATTTTTTACACTCTTTTTGCATCAGGAACAGTTATTAACTTGCCCTGAAATCAGAACGTATTAGTATGGTGTGGGAGACAGTTTCTGGCTGAATTTGCAGGCCTGGTAATTAGAGATAATGTTTTATTTCTATCTGTACATCTTTGAAAGATAATAACCATAGTGCCCAATGACAGCATTTTTACAATTTTCCTTCAGAGGAAAACTGCAATTTCAGGCATGTTAATAATGAAAAAGTCACTCTCGTAAAAGTCACTGTCAAGAAAATGAACATAAGATGGAAGTGCAACGAATATAGTAAAAATCCTTATTAGCCTACAGGCTGAAGTGGAGGTGGTGTAAGGCTGTAAAGACACAGGCTAGGCATAGATAGCTGTTCTGATTAAGGGACAAAGCATTAAGAAAGAACACAGCTTGTTAGAGATGTCAATATCAAAGAGTGACTGGAATTACTTAGAATGATTCAAGGTAATAAATCTTCAGCAAATGGAATGTACTTAAGTAAGGAGAAATTTAGGTCAAATCTCAGGAAAAGATTTCTAACGGTGAAGTACAGAAGGTTATGGAATATTTGCCTGAAGGAAGAGACACAAGGCGTATCCCTGGAGACTTTTAAAACTACACTGGAAAAAAGCACTGAAGTATCTGGTACACAATAATCCTACATCAGGAAGGAGAAAGGCTAGATGATCTAACTGGGCTTTTCCATCTCTGCTTTTTGTGATTCAGTGGTAATTCCACTAGCCAGTTCTAGTTTCTAGTTCTAGTACCTCCTGTTGAATGCAAACACCGTATAATAACTTACCTCTTCACCCCAACACAGAACACAAACGCTCTTCAGAGATGAAAACAGATCCCATGTTTTAAGTTACTTTTATTTGAATGTGTCTACATTATGATGAGAAGAAAATATGTTAAAAACGTGAACAGTCATTGTGTTTGTACTTACAGCAGGGATCAGATGTGCTCAACCTGGGTACTCACATTAAAATTTTCAAATTTTGAATGGAAATTGTACAGACACAGTTTAATTGAGGCAGATTCTGCAGGTAGTATTATAATGTTGCTCAGTATGAGGAAGAGTGATAGAATGAGATTTTGTGAACTTTCAAAGGCAGGATTATACCTTTCTTACTTTCTGCTCTTTTTTTGAGCTGATGCTGAAGGAATAAAGAAAAAAAAAAAAGGTATATTTTACATAGAGTCTTTTGAAAATCTTACTTTTTCCACTTAAAATAACCACTACCCGGTCTTGATCTCAGGTTTGGAAAAAGCTCCAGTTATTCACCCTTCCGAAATCCACGAAGATACATGCTGTTCTTTGAAAGCTCTTGCTCTATCACAGTTGATCACAGGTAAGTAGCAAGGACTGGGAAAGCAGTCCCTCTAAACTTTATGGAATAGCTGAATTACATAAATGATACTAGAAATGAGTAACAGTTGTAGGACCGGATGAAGATATATCAACACATAACAGAGAACACAATGCAGAAAGTGCATCTGCATTACCATTTCAGTTTGTGTGAGTGTGCTTTTGAAGAGATTTCTCCTGATTGTTTCATCCTGGCGGGTTCATGTCGTGGCACAGTTTGAAGCTGGATTACTTTCAAATAAAACTAAACTGGAAGCTGTGTTTCAGCCACTACTGGACATGCAGTCCACTGCTTCAGACCAGAGCTAGTACAAAGCAAACCATCCTGAAAGGCATATAGTGTCGTCCTCAGCACCAGCTAGATTCACTGTACAGATCCACTGCATCACACTATTTCTTAATGCAGATGTAGCCATAACCCCTCTAACAGCCCCCTTCCCAAAACTGATGGGACTAGCAAGATTTTTAGGAAATTAATGGAGAACCTGGAGCAATACCATGCACGCTAGAAGCCTGGCTCAGCACTGACTTCTCCTTTTCGATCCCCTTCCTAAGTCAGGTTCTTCAGATTTTTTTCAGCGCTTGCATTAACTCAAGTTGAAATCCTGTCGGATGTGTTTACACCCATTCAGAGCATTGGGAAAAGGGATACAGATGCTTCCAGGTGCTGGAAGGCTCCTGCAAGTCAGCCAGGCACTGCCACCACTGAGGGAACTACCCACGCTGCTGCCCAAAATCAAAGCATCCTTTAAACACACCGATGGGACATTGCATCACAAAGTGCTTCAGCACACACACGCCTCTGAACACAAGAAATAAAACTCGAGAACACCTGATCCTGCAGCATCAAGTCCAGCACCAGAGACTGCCTGTCCAGCTCAGGCCAAGAACAAGCCGTTTTATCATTTAATCTAGTGAACAATGCCACTGGCCAGCAGCCGTAGGGGATTTTAAAGAGAAAAGTCTATAAAGGTGTCTGTGTTTCACATCCCAGCTCTGAAAACCTGCAAGCTTGTACTTGGATCAGTGAACTCCAGCGTACCCACACAGCTACAGCTATCGCCTACCTGCTACAAACTTAGGGTGGAAACTCTCTTATCTTTTTTATCATGCTTCTGAGGCATGCTGCCAGTGCGTTAGAGGCACGATGCCCAGCACAGGAAGCAGCCCACGGCTGGCGTCAGGAAAACTCCCTGTCACAGACTGTGCTTCATCTGCAGGCCAGGCCTGGAAGCTCAAGACCTGGACAGTCACCACCTGAAGCCTCCCTTCGCTTCAGCCTGCAGGAGGGTCACAACACTGAACTGCAAAAGAGCTTGCAAAACGCCCATCGCTTTCAATTCCTGCCCCCGCCATCCCCCTGTCCCCAACCGCAGACGCTTTTCCCCTCTGTCCCCCTCAGACCCCTGCAATCACCGCTTCCCGGCCTCCAGCGACAGTAGCCCAGGCTCGCCCGGCTCTGCTCGCCGCCTCCCTGCACACAGCCGCGGCTACCACCCGTCCTCGGCACCGCTGCCGCCCGGAGGAGCCGGGCAGGCTCCTCCCGCTAGGCCGAAGCCACCACCGCCGCCTCCTCCTCCTCCCCGGGCGAGCTCCCTGCACCGCGGGGCCACCGGCGCCGCCTCTCGCCCGCCGCGGCCTGCGGCAGGCCCGCCACCTAGGGCCGGTCCGGCGGCACTGCGCGGGGCCCGCCCGGCGCCATGACAGGAGGTGGAAAGGCCTGGAGCTGCACAGGGCGGAGGGGGCTGCGCTTTGCAGAGATATCACCGCCACGGAGAACAAGCGAATACAGATAAACTGGAGCTGAGGGCGAGTGCTTGGACCACTTGAGGTGGGCGAGGTCCTGGAATCATCTTCCCATCGACACGGCAGTTCCTAAAAGTCATTGCTTCAATGTGCTGTCTGCAGTACTAATGGCGCGGACGGCCTCTCAGTTTCACACCCTGATACCTCTGATGGATCCAGCTGCGGTGCTTTTGGCTGGGGTAGAGTTAGTTTTCTTCATAGTAGCTGGTATGGGGCTATAGAATAGTTAGAGTTGGAAGGGTCCTTAAAGATCATCCAGTTCCAACCCCCCTGCCACAGGCAGGGACACCTCCCACCAGACCAGGTTGCTCCAAGCCCCATCCAGCCTGGCCTTGAACACCTCCAGGGATGGGGCAGCCACAGCTTCCCTGGGCAACCTGTTCCAGTGCCTCACCATCCTCACAGGAAAGAATTTCTTTCTGGTATCTAATCTAAATCTTCCCTCTTCAAATTTAAAACCGTTACCCCTTGTCCTGTCACTACACTTCCTGATAGAGTCCCTCTCCAGCTCTGTGTTTTGGATTTGTGCTGGAAACACAACTGATAACATTCCAGATAACACGGGATGTTCTTGCTGAGCAGCGCTTACACAGAGACAAGGCCTTTTCTGCTCCTCACACTGCCCTGAGAGGTTTGGAGGGTTACACAGCTGGGACAGCTGACCCCAGCTACTCCCAGAGGGAGTATGACGTCATGCTCAGTCTATAAAGCTGGGAAAAGGAGGAGAAAGTGGGAGACATGGGGAGTTATGGTATTTTGGCTTCCCAAGTAGCCATTACGCATGATGGAGCCCTGCTTTCCTGAACACCTTCCTGCCCATGGGAAGCAATGAATGAATTCCTTGGTTGGCTTTGCTTGTCTGAGCGGCTTTTGCTTTACTTATTAAACTGCCTTTAACTCAACCCAAGAGTTTTTCTTCACTTTTACTTCTCTGATTCTCTCCCCCATCCCAACCGGTGGGTGAACAGCTGTGTAGTTGCCAGCTGGGGTTAAAGCACGACACCAGTCTAGCAAGGATGAGCTAGTCCAATTCTGAAAGAGCAAACCAAATGTCTTTTGAGTGCTCTCCACAGATGAAGAGGCACAGTGCAAAAATAAGACGGGGAGAGCCCACACGTATGACAAACACAAGGTGGGCACATAGAGAACAGGCTGGGGCCCGAGTGGCGGCGTAGCCTTTCTGCAGAAAGCCAGACCTTCAGGACAGGGCAAGCAGCATGAATCAGCAGTGTCATTCTGTGGGGGAAAAGGCAAACATGAGATTTGGTGTGTCACAGGAAATTGCTGTGTGAGAGGAGTGAAGTAAGCCGCCTGCTTTACTCAGTTCTATTAAGGCATCAGCTGGGAGTGCAGCGCCTTGGTTTTGGCACCGCATTTCAAGAATGATGTCGATAACTGGAGAGAGCAGCAGAGAGCAGTGAGAACGATCAGAGGGTTAGAAAACACAACCTGCAATGAAAGATCAAAAGAACTGCAATTGTTTAATCTCCAGACGGGAAGACTGAGGAGGCGTATGGTCACAGTTTTCAAAGGAAAGGAGTAATTTGTTCTCCGTGCCTATCATGAACAAGAAGTAATAGATTTAAATTGCAGCTAACTTTTTTAGTGATAAGCACAGTGAGATGTTGAAACATACTGCTTGGAGAGGTTGTGGTATATGTGTCACTAGAGAACAAGTTAAACAAACATATTTCAAGACTGACATAAACAGAGTGGAACTCTTAATGGGGACGAAGTTTACAACAGCTAGGGATCCCTTCAATTTTTTGCTATTATTTTATGAGAGAAAACAATGAGATTTTTTGGGGGGGATACTATTTCCATTTTTTTTTACTGGCTCACTGTGTGAATTGAGAAACAGCAAGTATTTCTGTATCTCAGCTCCCTCTATCAATAAGACGGAGTCAGTAATACACAATTTATGAGGATACTGCGAGTCTGTAATGCATTATTGTAACCTTGTGGATGCTGGGAAAGGAGGTGGTATACAAATGTAAAATATTTCCAGACCCTCGGTTTCTTTTTCATACTTGCACTGCTTTAAATACTGTAATTTGTTTTCCTTTCTTCTCAAAGAGTTTATAGGCTAAGTACACAGTGATCTTTACTTGTAACAGAAGTACAGCTCTTCCCAAAGAGGAACAAACCAGAGTTCATGTAGTTTAATAGAACATTGAAATTGAGAAACGCCTCTAGGTTAAAAAAACCCACAAATCCTAACCATTATATTTCACACTACTACAAATGCCTTTTATCATGTAAATTCACCAGAAGGAATTTCTAATTCAGAAACAGTGATCCTTTCTGCTCACTTATGCATGTGGAAAGGTCTCCTGGAAAAAAATCTACCTCCTCAAAACAATTAGTGAACACGTACAGCCAACACTAGCAGTGAATGTTTAGAAGCTCTGTCCAACTAAAGCAGAGCTGAAGTACCTCATTAAGGTTCCCTTCCAAAATGCAACAATGGCTTATATTCACAAGAACTTTAAAACTTTCTTTGTTGTTAATAAGGTTTATATTTAAAGAAAAACAATTCAGGTAAATATGGCATACTGTGTAATCCAGAGAGATAAGTGCAGTTCAGATCCACTAAAAACACTGATCCCAAATGAAAATAATTTTTAAAAAGCCTTATTCAGACACTTCTTTTTAATCATCTTATTACAAATACTTCCTTTCTGCAGATTTCTGAAACAATGTCCAAAATAAACCCTGCTCCTTCTTGCCACACCAGTGTCCTGCTCTCCTGTCAGCTTGGCAGCCATTCCTCTCAGTAACCAATACGGAGTCCCACAGCCCAGTTTCTCTGCGGTAGCAGGATGGTGGCCGTGATAGTGCAGTGGCAGTGTCCAGGACACAAACCATGTGTGGGGAAGGCAAGAGGGACAGTGCTGGAGATGGAAATATGACTGTGGTATACCTCAATGCAAGACCTACTGAAAATCATTGGAAAGCCCTCCTTGGCCCTCAACAGGTACTTAATTCTCACTCCTGTTGTTAGGTCTGTAAGCCAGCATTTTCAAGTCCAGTTCTTTCGTAAGTTTTTCCTAAGCACACATATACCTGTATCACTTACTGAACTGACTGGGATTATTTACACATACCTTGTTCCTCATGTGTGCATCTACATTTAAATGTTTAAGAACACAGTCCTGGAAAAGTAACTTGAAAAATAATTTCCTTTTAGCATACCAGCTGCTGAGATGATTAAGTCACTAATACTTTGTAAGTTCTCCAGCTCTCAAGAGACCTCTTGCATTCAGTGTTATTTGTAGAAGTGCAAAATCCCTAATTCCTATCTAGCTGAAGTCAAAACCCATTGCAATCAACTGACTTTAAAAAAAAATAATTATTATTACAAAGACATCACATCAGAATTGCTGCTACATTCCATTGCTCTTTTTTTTCCACAGCACTGCTTTTAAAGTGATTAATTCTTTTTTATTAAAACTGAAGATATGTATCATAAACTACATTTAAACGTATATTTGTATTATTTTAACAACTAGAATTCTGCACAGGAGTTGGATTACTTCGCTGTATACTTTGCTCTTCAGGGAAGAGTTTTCCCTCTTTTTCAGGGAAAAGTTTTGCAAAGATGTGATCAGCAATCAAATGCTTACACCACGTAGGAAGTCAAGGAAAGTCAGATATATTACCCTCACTTGTGCTTATCAAAAGCCTCCTTTGCTTTTGCTGCATCATATACAGCTTTTGCTATGAAATAAATAAAAATCACAACGATGAGCAGAAGTGGAAAAGAAAGAAATGATCAAATATTCTTAATGAAGCTCCTCAATATTTAGTACTATATGTTACTTTCAACCTTTATTTTCTGCATCTCTCTAAGATTTCAAGTGGTAGCAGTATCACTGCCATCTCTATTCTGTACCCGGGGAAGTGCTTCAACCTTCTTCAAAACCTTTCAATGGGGAAATCTGTGAGAGTTCTCCTTGACTTCTGTCAACTCACTGTTCAATAATACTCTTTGGTGTGCAAAGTCATTTGCATCGAGAGTCCTTCACTGGTCACAGTCAGAGATTGCGATACTTTCTGGCACCACATAACAGTACAATTCAATGATAAAGCAAATTTGTAAGTTCTACCAAAAGTTGTAAGTTGTACCTAATCAAAGTTGTAAAATTATAAACATACAAACTGGAGTTCGGTAATACAGTTTCTTGAATCAGCTACAGAGGTCAAGGGCAAGATGAGAATGACTGCAGTTTTGAAAAAGGACCTCGTTTGGGGATACAGTCAGGCTAAAAACTGGAGTAGGGAAGGAAACAGACACAAACTATCCTGACAAGTAGTGTAGGAATATGAATCAAGGAGGGAAATTAAAGATGAGCAAGGAAGTGATTCGTTAAGGTAACTGCAGCAGATGAAGAAACAGTGGACCTACAAACCAGAGGGCAGAGTTGAGTTTAGGTATGATGAGATGCTAGAATATCTGTGAGAGCTAGTCTGATGCACTAGGACCAAGAACTGATGGAAGGGGAGGAGGAACCAAAACTGTACAAAACATCAAAAGAAAGGAGATGGCAGCCAAGAGCAGTAGGTATTAGGAAGTGGCCAAAGACAGAGTGTAGAATCAGTCACTGCAAAAAAGACCAGAAAAGTGAGGAGTTGGGAAGATAGGAACCAGTATTGATTGCTGGAGGACCAGAATAGGGAGCCTGGAGGAATTAAATGAGGAAGAAAAACGAGTAGGTGAATAGAAGCAGCGTGGAATTAGGGCAGAGAAGAAAAGGAGGACTAGGAGAAGGAAAGGCTGGAGAAGACAGGGTATAAAGGGTCACAGTTGTCCTTTTGACAGAAGCTATCATTGCAAAGCCTGGAGTAGCCCCTGCCATGTCTGAATCCCAACTGTCTTTGGAACCCACTGCCAAAGCCCTTTTGCAGTATACGTGGAGAGCATGTATCGTAACAAATTCAAGTTCCGTAACTTCAGATCTCTTGCAAAAAGCGCAGATGATATGTATGTACTCAAATATTAGCAAATGCCAGAAGCATGCAGCCTTTTTTGTGTGTGTTATGACACTAATTACATGATCATGTGCTCCTTTTTCCACAATCCCCTTCCTTAAATAGAGCAACTCTGGTGACAGAGTTGTACCGCACAAAAATCTATTCTCCATTTCATTTCTGCTTCATTTGCTGCTGGAAATGGAAAATAGTAAGTGAAGCTGAGACTTTCAGGAAGAGAAAGGAATATGCCACAGTTAAGACACCTGAAGAATACCCTGGTAAAGCATACGCTACTTTTATTCCTGCCTCAAGTTTTCCATGTAATTCTAGTTCCAGTTGCCTGTGATCAATTTTGCAGACGCTGTGTATTCACAGTCTTGTTATGTAGCCAATGGGACTTGTGCATTCAAGTTACTGAAGTGCTATATATGAAGTACTCTAAAACTTCAGATATTAGAAGCACTAAATCAGATGCTTATATTTAATGGATATTTCTAATATCTTTACGTCTGATTTTGTTCTCCATAAAACAGTATTAAGGCCTCATTTCATTCACACATGGGAACCTTGCACAGCAACTGTCCCTGACAAGCAGCCTCCCTAACATTCTGTAATATAAACTTCTACACTTAAGAAACATTTTGGAATGTTATGGATGCACACCTGTAAGGAAAGCCTCAGGCTACACTCTGAAAAAAGAAATAGGCAAAACATTAAAAAAAAAAAAAAAAAAAAATCAACAAAACCCCAAACAACCACCTCAATAAGCCTTTATAGCCAAAAGAGCATGTGGCTGTATCACAAACAGGCACTTCCATAACCCTGCTGGATAGGTTCAACAGCCACAGAAATGTGGCAGAGGGTTCAGTGCTGGGTTGTACAAATCCTCTAGGGAGGCAGGGCATGCACTTAGGTCATGCTGCATCAAAACTGGAACACTTGTACCCTGTCAGTGTTACCTGTGCCTTCCAGGTTACAGACTTGCATTTTGATGCACAGATTTACTTCCACTTAACAGTGTCCATGCTAGACATTGAGACTGACAAATAGAACCAAAACAACAAAATAGAATGATATTCAAATCGTATGCCAAAATAAAAAATACAAAAAGGAGAAAATCAAATAGGTTAAATATAAAGTGTTAATTATGACAGTCCTTAATTTCGAACACTTGACTTCGCAGTTATAACAGTGTTATTCCAAAATAGTTGTGTGGATAGGGTATGGACAGATATATTCATAGAATTATTGTCATGAATGAGTGTCAATAGAAACAGTATGCTCAGTGTACTGATTTTAAAGAATATCTTTCAACAATAATTTGTCGGTCTCCTTACATCTTTGAATTTTATTATGAAAATACTTTTATTTTGAGCAACTAAATGTTGGATGCATTAATGTTAACTATTTACTAAATATTCATTCTCAAAGCTGAAAATTATTTCAAAGCAACTGATTGTTTTATTTGTCAGCTACACATATGAGGGCAACAAGTCCCTCCTTGAAACAGGTTCTTAATCCTCATTAAATTGAAGAGCTATCAGTAAATATAATGCAAAAGACAAGGCTATTGGTATTAGAATATGTAACAAGAGTTTCAAATCCTGTTGCCCCAAACTTGGTCACAAGAGAAGATATTCTGTCCAATTAGTGAAAGATGAAGACGTCTGGAAGCATGAGGATGTAATGATACAAGGACACTTAAAAACAGGGCCCACATTTTCAGTGAGACTATGGGATTTGAGCCAAGATACACATGTATCAATCCTGATTCAGCTGAATTCCTCTTTTAGAAGTGCTGTCTGTGCTTATGATGCTACAGATATTCAGTTCCAACGAAGTAAAAGAGAACTGATGGAAGCTACAGGATGTATAATGAACAGAAGCCTTTGTTCCAATAGACCATGCTATCATCATTTAAGAATATTAATACTGTATTTTCATCTACTTGCTATAACTTCAATAGTAGGAAACATGATACTATTTATAGGATGTGATGAATAGCTTCTTTTGAATTCTGATACAAGTTTTTTAATAAAATGCATTAGAACAATTACAGAAAAGGTAACAGAAAGTCCATCCAGCCCAGTTGGCTGTATCTCCAACAGCAAGCACAGAGTACGAGTAGGAAGAGTATCAATATATACTTGCCATGTTCGCAAACTCTTTGTAGCTCAGGGACTTCCTTGAGCCAAAGTTAGTTCTCAGTCTTTTGTGCTTTGAAAATGCATCCAGTCACTCTTATGTGAGCACTAACTTTGCTGTCATACTTTCTGAAGGATACAGCATGATAATGCAAAATAAATTGTGCATAATTTCATGCCAAGTTTCAAGATGAGCCGTGATGCAGAACAGATGAACATTTGAAGCAGGATTAGATAAGCTGCTTAATTAAGTGAGCTTAGAGTCCTTAGGAAAGCTACTGGGGTTGTTTAAACCCAAGTAAAAAAATCTGCAATAGTAGTAATAGACAAGCATGGTGTCAAGTTAACACTACAATTAGAGGAAAAGGTGAAAAAGAATCTCTCTCTTATGGTAACAGAAGAATACATCCAGAATTAGTAAATTATGATTAATTTCAACAAATGACAGGAAAGTCAATAACTCTGGAGAGAAGACAGATTAAAAAACTTGCAAAAGCAGCTCTTTCACATCTGAGAAAGCTAAAGGCATCCAATGTAAATACAACGGCTGTAATCCCCACTGCCCACCCCAAGACAAATTACTGGTTTTAGACGAGACAAGGAAGTTTTCAGGATGCATGATTCTAAAATATCTGTGCAAAAACAGAAATGAGAACTATAGTTCCTTTTAAATATATCATGGCTATTGTCTACATTATCTAGTAGCATTGAAATTGAAGGAAAGGAAAGACTGATTCCTCCCAACAAGATGAAGCTCAGTTCAGGTAAATGAATTTATGGGCATGTAGTGAGGCAGAACAGTAACAAAAGCCACTGGCTGCAGTGAGGTATCAAGGTGAGTCTTTGCAAAAAGACTTCTGTGATTTAATTTGATAAATAAAATGTGAGAGGGAAGCAAAAAAATTGCACATGAAGGAAATTTAAAGAGCCCAAAAGGTAGGAACAGGTATTGAACTTGTTAACAAAAAAGAAAATAAAGACTTAAAGAACTGTGAGTACAATAGTTTCCATCCACTCAATCATAACCCATGCGTTTTCTTGCTTAATCTAAATATTCCTGGTCCTGAAAGAAATGTGGAAAAGTTCTGAATAAGACAAAAGTGAAATAATTAACAATTAGAAAGTTGTTTTCATATACACAGCATTGCTTTAATTGTTGAAGGGTAATAAAACTATAAAATAGAAATTTTTTTAGCCTAAGAAACTATGTAAAGAGGAGATAAGAAGAATTTATTAATATATTTTAGAAGGAAGATGTCTCATCTAGTTTTGACTTTCTATCTTGATCAAGGAGTTAAGTGGCTGGAAAATGGACAAAGCACAGGAAATTCTTCATTATATCATAAATTGTGAACATGGATTTCAGTTATTTGTGAAGAGTGAAATGTCTGGGGAGACTACCTTTTCACCCAAGAATTTTACAGACTGTCTTTAAAGTAAACTGGACGTATAGACAGGAAAGAACTTAGGAGGAACAGCCAAACTTTATTGATTGAATCATTTTGCAATCCTGGGATAAATCCCGAAAATACTCACTCCCCAAGCTTATCCCAGGCTGTACTTGTTAAGTGATGGCTTTAGTAAAACAAATTCAAGATTACTGCAAATTCAGAAAAATAAACTAGAGGAAGCTGGTTGATTAAACACATTGTTGCCCCTTTACCCTGGGCTAAACCACCATAGATTGCTTCATAAGGTCAATAGAAGAACCACATGATGATACAAGTTGAATATTTCTTCAGCAAGATCGATTTCTCTGCTATAAATCATAGAATCATAGAATCATTTGGGTTGGAAAGGGACCTTAAAGGTCATCAAGTTCCAACCCCCCTGCCATGGGCAGGGACATCTCCCACTAGAACAGGTTGCTCAAAGCCCCATCCAGCCTGGCCTTGAACCCCTCCAGGGATGGGGCAGCCACAGCTT
>JAOQGH010000032.1:13299588-13332795 GCA_025769975.1 Gallinago jamesoni
CAGCCATTCTCCGCCCAACCTGTATTTGTGCCTGGGATTGCCATGTCCCAGGTGCAGGACCCTGCACTTGGCTTGGTGGAACTTCATGCGATTTGCACAAGCCCACCTTTCCAGCCTGTCCAGGTCCCTCTGGATGGCATCCCTTCCCTCCAGTGTGTCAACTGCGCCACCGATCTTGGTGCATCAGCAAACTTGCTGAGGGTGCACTCTATCCCACTGTCCATGTTGCCAACAAAGATGTTAAATAGTAAGTACTGGTCCCAGTACAGACCCCTGAGGAACACCACTTGTTACTGGCCACCACTTGGACATATATAAATATAGTTGTGATTATCTGAATGCACTGGGAACAAAAAGCAGCCATTCAGAAATCCTAGCCTGCATTTTAATCAACACTGTAGTCTCACGAGCTGTCTCTCTTGCCTTTCAAATAACCTACACTTCATTGGTTTTCCCACTCTCTGCTTCTGAAATACAGCCACTCACACCCCTAGTTCAGTGCCTTAGACCCTAACATTAACAATCATCAGCAACAGGGAAATCCCTCATCTCCTGCGTTGGCTTTTCCACAGTTCTTCGCCATGAAGATCATGCTACCACAGGTAACAACTTCTGGCGTTTGACTTCTCCTACTTTGAAAAGAACTAATTCCATATGGCCCAAGCAAAACATGCCCAGTAATTTCTTCCGTGACTGGTTGGGATATCAGACACACTCCCCAGATGGATCCCAATTGTCAGTTCTGAGAGTGACTTAGCCCAGCAAGAAAAAAATGACTTAAGGAATGATTTACCTAATTTGTATCAGAACATTTTCATGACAAAAACCAAAATTGATTTCATCTTGCCCAATTCACTCCAGAGTTGGTTTTTTTTTTCTTCTCTCCCTATTTTCATTTAGCAAATCAGGAGAGAGTGTTTCTAGTTCATCCCTGATGTGGAGGGGCTGGACTAGAATATGAACACTTTGTTCTAATTCATTACGAGAAACTAAAATTGCAAATCATACATTATTCTTGTATCATGGAAGCCTTTAACTGCACTAGAGAGTAATTCTGGTCTCTGTGTTCCTCCTTCCAGGGGACTAAAATATTTCCACATCTGACAAGCAAGGAGAAAAAACGAGAACCATGTTTTTATCAAGCAGCCACATTTTTCACTGAACAGCCAATTCCCCACTCTCCTGCATGGGAAGATAACAAGCCACTTGCAAGACTGTCTACAGACACCAGCAGCATGATTTTGCTTATGCCTCGGCTTAGACGCAACAGCAACATCACAATACTAATTTTTCCAGTCATGTGACAGCATGTACTGAGAACTCCTGAATCCAAAGTGTGCTTCTAATCAATGCTTCATCTCCCGCCTACAAACTTTCTTTCATACAGCTACTGCTGGAAAAGTTCTTGTAGGTTCAATCACTGCCGTAAATTTCAGATAGTGCAAGTAATTTCTCCGTGGAAAGTTTCTATCTCTCCGGTAGCAGCCCAGCACCATCATTTGTGTCCTGTGTCAGCCAGTAGGTTCTAAAAGTGAAGTCCAACATCAAAAGGACTCTGAAACATGGGTGAGCTGAAAGAGCCACAAACTGCCTTTTCAGTTCTGAAAAATGTTAAATCATGCTGTTGACTCCTGGAATGGTTTCCCTTTTTCATCCAGCCCATGCAGTGGTTTTGAAATATAGGTAAGCTTACAGATAAACCTTCTGTAATGGCAATGAAGCCCTTTAAAAATCTGCAGACCTGTGAGTTTTGGGGGAGTTAGATAGTTCTGCAGAATTTCCCCCCTCCTGACATCCCCTTCCTCCAAGCAAATTCTTGTCTTGCTGGTTATGCCTATGGTAGTTTCTCTCTTTACAGAACAACTGCCATTTCTTTTGCTTTAGTTACAGATTGGTAGCCTTCAGGTTATTCTAAATCACGAGAGTATTGATTCCTCTTCAGAGGTGTGGTAAGTGGCAAGACATCTTCTAGGTGTAAAAAGGCTCCTTCTGAGTCTCTGTAGCATGTCTCAAGAAAAAACAACAAATCCCATTCGTATTGCCACAGGCCATATCCTGCTGTGAAAGAATCTATTTCCTCGTCTTTTAAAATGATTTTATTTTCAAATTGTCTACAGAGGATCTAATGCTGATAATTTTTCCCAAGTATGTGCAAGACTCAAGAAATGGCCAAGAGAGCAGTTAGATTATTCTGCCAGATTTCCACAGTGATCTGAAAAGCTTCTGCGCTCTTTGAAACTGCTAAATTAGCCAGCCCCTACTCTACACATCCATTTTGTGCAGGACCAGTATACTAGAACTTGTGTCTTTGTTATGCTGGGGCAAAACATTCTGATTCCTAAGGAGAAGATCTCAGACCATTCTGTTCCACCTCATTTGAACATACAGCATAGTGCTGAAATACAAGAAGCAGAACCTTGGCTATCCCCTGATGAGCATTTTTCTATCCACTGGTACTAGCTCTGCTCGCTCACACTTTGTGAAGTCAACAACCGCAGTTATTTCTTGCAGGGCAAGCAACTGAACATGATCCCATTGTTGGTCAGATGCACACAAGCTTCAGCAGGTGCAATCCCTTTGGGATTTTTCTTTTAAAATAAATCTTTCTCTCACTATGAAGCTAGTGTAACTTCTGAGCTTTGAGCTTTTACCTGTCAGATCAGGAAAAAACACCCCACCCTAGCAATCAAAGTATCTACTGTGGGCAACCCTGTATATTTAAGAAATCTCCTTCTCCCCTTCTTTCTTTTATCATCCAATTATCAACACTTTTTTCTGTTACACTGCATTTTTTCACATTAGTGCAATTTCCCATTTTAAAGAACAAATTTCCCTATCTGCACTATTTTCAAAACTGCCATACATGAGATTAAAACCTGCTTCCACCTTTCCCTAAAACTGTACTTAGAAGGATTGCAGCAGTGTAATTCCATCTCCCACGGCAGCAGCTCCTGCCTCAGTTGGTTGCCAACCCCTCTGGAGTGGCGTGGCCATCCTGTCACTCACTTCAGCCAAGGACAGCTCGAGGACTTTACCTTTCAAGCTGTGTTCAGCAAAGGATACATCAGCTTCCACTCTCCTAGGTATGAGAAGATAGGCACTGAAGGAGAGAAGACTAGCTTTGGACCTGATCCCAGGAGACACAGAGCTAAATGCTTAGAGCCAAGGAATCTCTCAGTGCTTTGTTAAGTTGGAGTAAAACATTTCATTCTAAGTGCATTTTGATAAACAAATACTCCCCAGCCCTTTAGAGGCTTCTCTAATATTGTGTTTTAGTTCTATGTTCTTAAATACAGTTTTCCTTAATTTTAGTATAAAGATGTTGAGAATCCTTCTTCTGGCTTTGGAGAGGGTATTACACATTTTTTTCAAGTTTAAAGAACTACACTGTTCAGTACATTTAGCTCTTCATATTCCAAAATTACAAGGATAAGTGAAGTTACATCATGTGAATTATGAAGTGATAATGTCTTTAGTTCTGCCCCAATCAGAAGTGTAACTGTTTAAGGCTTGTAATAATCATGTTCAAACATATTCAGATTATAATTACTTTTCTTCTGATAATGATAGACTGTCTGATTGGATGATTACCTATTTGACTTTGATAAGTCTCGAAGGTCAAAGAAGATAATTACAGACATCTGTTTTCTAAGAAAAATAAACTCTTGGAAAATAATATTTAAAGTGACATCTGCAAATAAGCATTTTAGAGGCATGCTTCTCATGTGAAAGTCACAGGCAGGCAAATAAAATAACAAAAGCAAATTGTAAAGTTACTAAGTTATTACACTTCATTTGTAAATATGCAAGCTTTCTCTTGTTACTTACATAAGCACAAATAACTTCAGTCTGATCAGAATATATTTGAGTAGGCATTAAGAATAAAATTAATGCATGTTCCACACATGCTTAAACCATTCTCATTTGAAAAATAAAACTGATTGTTTAATCAAAGAGGGTAGCAGATTATGTACCCCACCCCAATATCATTATTTCCAAGGAAACAAGAGGAATATTATTCACAGAAAACAAGCCAAAGTACTTCAGTGCCGTAGCAGACAGTAATCAGAATGAACTCACTTCTTTGATTTGAGCTGTCATGCTCTCTGGTAGCCAACGGTGTGCCGATCAACAGTTAATACCAAGGCTATGGACTACAGAAGCATTAATAATTGGTAAACAAACAAATCTAGAGCAAAACTCATATGCATTTCTCTCCAGAAGAAGAGGAGGCAGGAAAAGAGCCATAGGACCTAAGACAAATTTTCTATAAAGCAAAAATTCTTCATTCAGATGCTTTCCTTTGCCTTGTACCCTCTACAGCAGGTTTCTCTTCAGGCAGGTGAGCACAAAAAATGCTGATAAACCAAAATTTTCTGCTCAAACTAACAATAACATCTGCATTCCCAATCTTCACCCATTTCTTTTTGTTCCTTCTGCACCAACAAAATCCTGTAGTTTAAATAGCTTTTCTCCTCAGCAGGCACTCAAAATGACATTTTGATAGAAACTTCTGTACTGCTCACCTTGCTCATCTGCCTCTACAGAATGTAGATTTTAATTATTTTTTTTTCATAAAGGTAAACAATTATACTTAGGAACTTCATGGATGCTCCCCACCAATGAAGACCTTATTTAGTAGTTCAACAAAAACCAGAAGTCACCATAACCTACTAAAGCTAACAGCTGACAATACACACATCCTCCTGTTGTTGTTTGTAATACCAAGCCATATTACAATTAGCTTCAATATAGCTACTTTAAATATTCTATTAGGTTGGTACACACAATCATCCAGTTATGTTGATCTGTAACCTTTCCAGTTTTGCAAAACTTCACCTAAAACTTCCTAAATTCTGCTGCTTAGAATATGAATAGTGAAAAGAAATCAAGATACCATCACTTGTCTTCCAAACTAGTCTCCAGAGGTAGATTGAAATCAAGTTAGAGTCACCTCTTGAACAATGCAGCTATTTGGGTTGCATGATTACAAGGAGATTAGGAAAAAAATGAGAAACATCCATTCTAAAAGAGATCATATTGAGAAAGAAAAAAAGACTATGCAAAAGAATGAGGAAAACCCACAAATTATTGGATGGTGAAAACATACTGGTGAGCATTGTGTCTTACTCAGGAGGGAATGCGGAAGATAATTAGAATCATAGAATCGTTTAGGTTGGAAAGACCTTTTCGATCAAGTCCAACTGTTAACCTCGCACTGCCAAGTCTACCAGTAAACACATCGTCCACCACATCAAGGTGCTGGAGCAGGTCCAGAGGAGGGCAATGAAACTGGTGAGGGGTCTGGAGAGTTAAACCTTATGAGGAGAGGTTGAGAGAGATGGGGTTGTTCAGCATAGAAAAAAGGAGGATGAGGGGAGACCTTATCGCTCTCTACAACTACCTGAAAGGAGGCTGTAGGGGAGGGGGTGTCAGTCTCTTCTTCCAAGTCACAGGCGATTGGACAAGAGAAAATGGCCTCAGGTTGCACCAAGGAAGGTTCAGATTGGATATTAGGAAAAATTTTACACTGAAAGGGTTATTAAAGATTGGAATGGGCTCCCCGGGGAAGTGCATGAGGCACCATCCCTGGAGGTATTTAAAAGACAGGTTGACATACTGCTTAGAGACATGGTTTAGTGATGGTTTTTTTGTCAGAGTAGGGTTGGTGGTTGGACTAGATATCTTAAAGATCCTTTCCAACCTAGACAATTCTATGATTCTGTGATTCCAAACCATGTCCCTAAACTCCACCTAATTAGGAAAGTCATTGGCAACATTAGATTCAGGATGCAGGCAGCTGGCCCACATCTTTGGAAAAGCAGCTAAATAGGCTTATATTTTATACTTTGAAATACTAATCAAAAGATCAGGGACCTGAAAATTTACAATTCATTCCCAAAAAGAAAAACCACACAGTTGAATTTAATTTTAAAGCACAAAAAAGTCATAATCTAAACATAAGCAAATGGAAAATACGGGAAAGTTGGTGGCTTTTTCTGTTTCTTGCAAGTCTGAGTACCTGAAAATCTGACACTCACACAATAATGGATACATCTTTTCCTTTTCAGTTAAAGTCTGATTTAGAGTATTTTGTTATAGCCCTCAAAATTAAAATAGACACCTGTCTTTTAAAACAAAGCTTATTATCTATTGTCAAGGAAATGAGAAGCTGAAGAAAAGTGTATTCAAACTTCGTCAATATATGATAATCAAAACTTAAGATATTCTCTTGAAAATGTAAAGATTTTTTTTTAAACAAATGCAAGTGAGTATTTGGTAAGTACTGGAACAGGAAAAGCAACTGAACATTAAATGAGAACAGAGATGAGTACTGGCATAGATTAACCCCAACTAAAATTGATATTGTACAAATATGCAATAACAAACAGTTCTTCAGAGAAGGACTAACATTCTAAACAGATGAGCCATATAGATGATAGGAGAAAAGAAAGTGCATAGGACCCATTAATGACTTTGGCCAAACTTATACTAGTCATGTTCCTCAGTGATAGTCTGAATTTTTGTCTTCTGATTTCCTAGTTTCTCAACCTCTAGGAAACATTCTTCTCTTCCTGTTTCCACAGTAGCAGATTAAAAAAAAAAAAAAGAAACAAAAACATTTGCTACCACAACCCTAATATAGCAAGACAAGAAAGACCTTAACACAGTCAGCAGTAGGCTAACGCTACAGTTTACACCAGCAGACGTACTACTGCTAAAATAGATACCAAGTGTCTTTGCACAAAGTAGCAAAGTTCTTATTCTCCTTGCCCAGTTTTTGATCTCACAAGCTTTGATCTATCTAGATCATGACTTTGGGTTGGTTTAAAAAAGCACTCAAGGGGCTGGCCAACCGCAGACTTGGGGGAAAAAATCTTGAGCTATTCCTTATTTGCCAGGATGGAGGTGGGAAGAGAGAAGCAGAAACTACTTTTCTCATTTGTTGCTTAAATCACAGTAAGACTAATGAACAACTGCTCTTGCTTTGAACAGCTTGACAGCAGAGGAAATAACGCTGAGGCTTCAGGGTGTACTCTCTGTTTTCTGGCACAAGTACTGCCTTTAAGTCAGGTGGGATTCATTTGAAAGGAAAGGGGAGAAGAACTGACCCCTCCAGAATTTTGCTACTTGCCCAGGCTCCAGACCTTTCTCCTCTGTTCATTCATCTCCACTCAACAGCATGGTCTTCAAGCTCCTTTTATTCTGTTGCATACATCATACAACATTCTGTTGCATGGAAACTGAAGAAAAAAACTCAAGAAAGTGCTATGAACCAAAACTATTGTTAAGAAGTGAACATTGGGCGCCTGAAAGGCAAGCAATGCTGCTCCTGTCCCTAAATGTCTTTGCCACAGAAGATGGGAGAGATGGGGTGTCCTAAGTGTTCCCCCTGCCTGACATGGGTCTTAAAGTAATTAATTATATTACTATATAATTAGCTTTATGATGTTATGTCAATCAGAGCAAGCCATGAACAAAAATAATTCATCTGGCATACTCATGTTTGTAGAAGGTTATCAGCTGTGACAATGTCCCCCTCAATGCAGAACACTTAAACTCAGGGAACATTTCAACAAACACACACACTGATGATTTTGCTTATTTGTAATAGCTCTTAAGAACCTGAACACATGCTTTTCCAGTATCTGTAAAATGTTCCATATTTCCAGCCGGGACACCAAAAGAACATGTATATAACAAATTCAGAGATCCACATTATGTGTATCTATTGAAAAGCTCCACCCAAATAATTGTTTTGTGAATATCAGCGTTACTCTATCCTATGATCACTACTGGAAAAAACAGAACCACCACCAATGCACCTCTTTAAATCTTCCTCTTTTAAAAATAAATAAATAAATAAATAAATAAAATCACAGGTCACTATTGACCATAAAAAAAATAATATCATTTTTCAATGGGTTAAATGTCATTCAGTGCAAGAGATTGCTCTTCTCTGGAAACAGACTTTTAGCTGAGTCTGTTATCTCAGAGCAGGGAAAGGAATCATTTTATAATCAAACTGTATTTTTAGAGCACAGACCAGGTAGTGGAAGGGAGACCCCTGAAACTGTTTTGAGACTTCTGGCAAAAAACCCAAATCCTATAGACATGAGAAAGGATAATTAAGTTCAAACTGGATTTTCAGAAGTGCTCAACATTGGTCCAACCTATGTTTTGACACACAGACCTTACTATATAGTCAGTAATGACAATCACATTTGTACTATATTTCTGTAGGCAAATAATTGTACTGCAGCAATATATGCTAAGTATTTTAACTGGTAATAAGAAAAACATGTTTACAAGATATGTGTAAGAAAGTTTTGAATTTCTTTGGGTAAAAGAGGAACAGCTCTCTGGTAATGAGTAACAAACGGCAAATCCTTGTTCCTGAGGTAGATGACTGTTGCAGTAACTTCACAAAGGGGAAGCTGTAATTCGAGTACATTTGTAATTGCTATTCCTATTGAAATTTTTATTGAAATATGAGACCCAGGTATAAAATGACCCCAAGATAACATAAAAGTTAAATGTTATTCAAGTCTCTCAAGTAGTGTTGGAACTATGGGTGAAATTAATGTGCCACTCAAGAAGCAATGGATTATATTAACCAAACAAATATTTTTTCACCTGATGAATGTTTAAGTTTTTTTCTTCTATAAGATACCTTAGGCAAGGTATAGAATCCTAAGATTCTGGAAGATAATCCAGAACAGCACATTCTTCTGTTGTAACACAATTAACAGGAAAGGAATTTTAATTTTTTTAATGATTGCAGAAGACCTCATCTGCCTCCTTGGATTGTGAAATCTTAACCAGATAGTGTTAACAGAAAAGAGGTATTATGTCATCTATAACCTTGCATGGCAGGTTAGATGATTTTTGAGCATCCTAAAGCAGAGAAAAAGTTATAAATCTTTAAGCAGGACACCACGTTATTGCAGCTCATATGAATTTTGAAATTTGGAATTTTGAAAGCCAGTGTTCTGCAGACAGTGACTGACTAGTCCCTCTACCCAAAAGGTTCCCACGTCTGGGCATTGTTTCCTTGAATTTCTAAAACCTCACTACGTGCAACTACAACTTTTGTGAATTAAGAACTTATTTTCAGGACCCAACCAAGTAAGAGGAGTAGCTATCAAAATAGTGTCTGATTTGGAGCAGCCAGAGTCCTTCCCTCACATTAACTCTCAAGATTTCATGGGGGAAATATTAAAAAAAAAGTTCTCTGAGCTACACGCTAGCCTTCACATGAAGTAACATTTCATTCCATAGAAAAGATTCCTCGGAGAACATAGTAGAAAGATCCCAAATAAAAGAACAGGGTAATGACTCAGCCAGGATCTAATTATCTTATCTGTTAAGTATAATACTGAGTCAGAATTATGGATCTTTTTAACTCTGTAACTTCATTTACAATAAAGCTTTATTCCAGAGACTGAACATCAGAAGAAGAAAAGGTCCAGTTGTTACCCTTACAATTTCCAGAGAGTAGCCAATTCTGTCATCACTTGTTCGCCAGATTCTGTCTGTAATCTCAACTCTAACAAACAGATTTACTTGTACAAGAACTGGAAGAAAATTATAAACTTGTTACTCCAATAGAATCTTTCAGCAAATAACACTTGAAGACCCAAATGATAGCAAGTAAGAACGAGAATCAAGTCAAACTTGACTTGTAAGTCATTACTATCAGCGCAACACAGGGCTGGTGAAAACCCATAAATCAGTAAACAGGGCTTGATTAATAATTTAAACCCAGTCAGCTGCTCTGCTGGGGCTTGAGACAGTGGTGTATTTATTGAGGCCTGCAGGCCCTTATGTTTCAATTTAGCTTATGAGAATCATCACATGTAAGGGTGGACACACAATACTTATGCAAGGTTACAGTACCAACGCTGCTGATTTGAGAAACTGAAACAGTGAAGAAAAAGACCAACTTTGACCTTATAATCAGATGTATGCAGACAGACTGGCTGCAGTGTGCTGCCATATGAAAGCAGTGCTTTGAAAAACCTCGTTACAGTTTACCTCTTTCATCTGTCTTTTCACCCTTCCTCCCACTTCCTCTCAAATGAACAGTTTGATAACTGCTTTAATAAACACCTGCTTGAGATAGATGACCTGCACATCCCATTAGAAGTTAATTTGTTCAGCACAGATTACCTGTGTATCTTGCACATTCCTGCTGTACAGCATATCTAAGCCATGGCTTTTCTTATCCATCCACACAGCTGAAACTCTGATTCCCATCTTGATTACCACAACATCCTTCTCTTTGGCCTTGACAGATGCAATCTTGTCTGTCTTATTTCATTCAAAATACTACTGCAAAGGATGGTTTCTCTCAGTTCATGCTTCCAACTGGGTCATATCTCTCCTTGTAGTTTTCAAATAGCAACTGCTTCTCTACTACTAACTCAGCTCACTCATTTTGATTCCTAAGGCTTCCCAGTTCTCTTCCACCCTCATCTTCTTGTGCCGTACCAAGATGCTCCACTCTGATCACACTGCGATGCAACCTCGCACACCTCATCGTTACATTCCCAAGCTTTCTGCCACGCTTCCCCGGGTGATTAGGAGATCCCTAAAGATAGTTGGAACATATTGGCAATATCGCCCTATTGTCTTTCTCCACAATTCCCTTCAGAACCTTCTTTACCTTCATGCCCTAAAGAAAAAGCTTTGACAATAGTCAGGCTGTTGGTGTGCTGAAAACACTGCCTGGCATATTGCCAATGTCACCCCACTGTTTCCTCATGTTTCCTCCTCTTTTTTAGTTTGTCTTAATTGCAGCCTCTTTGGAGCGGTGATCTTTTTGTTCTGTATTTGTACAGCACAAAACACAGTGAAATCCCCATCTGTGGCTAAGGATCAGGTCCACAACATAAATGTAAACAATAATGAAACTAAAGAGGTTCACCATTTCTTTAAGAAAATACTGCAGGGCAGAGCCCGAGGAGCTGCCAGTAAGCTCAAGTCATATTTGTAAAAAGGACTACATTTATGTAAATTATGCTGGTACACTTTCTCATTTCTAAAGGACATCATCATATTTCTATGTAGCATTTCTGCCAAAATGTTCTTTAAAAATATATTTTAGTGGAAATCAAAAATATTTTAGAGATAAAAATTAGGAAAAAGCATTTTGTTCAGGGTTGTTGGCACAGTTGTAAGCAAGAACCTCACAAATTACTGCACTCTAGACTAAATCCAGAGGTAGGTTTTATTATGAAGGCAACTATGATTACAGAGCATTATAAACCTTTTTTTTCTCCCACGTGTCTCATGAGTTCAAGTATTTGAGGTAAACATCTCACCTGTCCATCTGCAGAGCTTTTCTTTATTCTTTGTTCCACATGAATGAATTTAATACAGCCAGTTATGGAACCCAGTCCAGCTCTCCCCAAAAGCATGTTTCCTATCACTTTATCCAGCCTGGTTCCCAGAGCTTGTGGTGATTGAGCAGGTTTTCACACCTGGCTACAGTTGTCCTGTAGTCAAAATAGCCTGATCTGGAATAAATTTTACCACTTTAAATTTCACCCCTTTACTTCTAGCATACCACTCCGTGTAACTGTCCGCTATAAACTTGCTATTTACCTAGCCCAAATATCCAGAAGCATGTGGCTTTGCTAAGGTAAAGCCATAAAATTCCTCTAATATCTCCTCATAAATAGTATTTCTTCTCAGAATGTGTTTCATAATGAATCTAGTACTGACCAGGACATGGGGAACTCACGGTAAGTTCCCAGTTCTGCTGCCAGACTTCCACTTAAGGAGGTATTCTCTATATCCCTTTCTGTTAAACAGGGATCACAGTATCCGCCTGTTTTGTAAAATGCCTTATACAGTAAGATGAAATCTGAATAAAACCAGTAGAGGTTTTTGAAGGGACCTTCAAGATCACCTAGTCCAACCTTCAACCCCACTCTGACAAAAAAAAAATAAACCATGTCAACCCATCTTTTGAACACCTCCAGGAATGGAGTGTCAACCACTTCCCTGGGCAGCCCATTCCAATGCTTGATAACCCTTTCAGGGTAAATTTTTTTCCTAATATCCAACCTGAACCTCCCCTGGTGCCACTTGACAATTTATTGCCACATTACATGCAATACCAAGTTAGTGAACCTCCATACAGTGTAACTGTCAGCATACACAGCAGAAACTGCATGGTCTCCTAAAAGAGGTCACAGGAAAACTCTGTTAAAATCCTGGTATTTATTTATCTCCATATTTAACAAATGGTCACATGCTTGAGCTACTGAAAAATAACTGGAAGAACAGTGACGACCTACATGCAACTCTAATAGTCTTACAGAGACAATGAGTTGTTGGATGTTGAATGCTTTGCCTCAATATACACACTGAGACGGAAAGAAGGAGAAACCGTGTGCATCTCCACTAAATTACCTCCCATGAATAATCCATGCTCCTGATGTGACTCACTGACCCTAGTGCACTACAACAAGTAAACCACCATGGCTTTACACAGAAACTCAGCTTTTTGTGTCCTATCATCATTAGAGTAACACCTTCTTAGTTGCTATGCTTATTGCTTAGCCACCGGAAGAGCTTGAATTCCTATTATTTATTCATCTATCCCAAGGCCTAACTTTCCAGTTAGGCAATTGCACTGTTTACTTGAGCCTCATCACACAAAACTGATTTAAATTAGCTAAATGTGCTGTGGGTATTAGATTCACAGCATAAAAGGGCTAAAATTAGGGGTGAACAACAAAAAGCAGAAGTAGAAATGCTGAGGTTTGACTTCCTTGGCCTGCACATGTAAGAATTCTGTTGATCTTTATTACTCTGGCACTCCTAGAATCGAGCAAACATTCCCTCCAAACCCAGGAGCTTTTATAGATGTCCTGGTTCAAGGTAAAGCGGAACCAATTTTCTCTTTTGTAATTTTACTTTTTAGCTGGGCCTCTTCTAATTAACTAAACTCTGAAATTAACAGCATATTGTTCAGAAACTGTTCACTCTCACAGTAATAAGACCTGATGATACCAAGGAATGCTATGCAGAGACGCCCTTGTGTATGCTTATTGCTATAACAACCAAGGTCAGCTAATTTTGTTATTTGCCCCTTTAGAGGGTTATAAATGGAAAAGCATAGAGGGGTCCCACCTGTGAGGGGGAGTGGACAGGACAGGTGACCCAAAACTGACCAACAGGGTATTCCATACCGTCCGCTCAGTATAGAAGCTGGGGAATCAAAGGGTCAAGTCTCTTTCTTTAATAGCCAATGTCCAAGGAGGACCCTGTTCATCTGCCTTTGATCCCAATCTGAGCATTATGAATTCCAGATCCGGAATCCAGCTCCTATCTGTCACCAAGCCCAGTCTGGGACTCTTCCCTGTGCCTTCTGGTGATGTGATCATCATCATCCTGGGAGCTTGGTTTTGTATCTCTTGTATACTTTTAAAAATTCTTTATTATTAACAATAATTATTATTTCAATATTTATAATTTCATTAAAGTAGTTCAGTTCTTTTTCTAAACTCAAATCTTTTTATCTCTTCCTCTCCTCTCTTTGGACAGAGATGGGGGAAGGGGACATTTGTCATTCTGATTGGCCAATTCAGCCAAAACCACGACAATAGGTTTGTTTAGTTCCACTTTCTATTCTACTCAGAAATGTGTTTTGTAAAAATATAAATTTAATAATACTTACAAAAACTTTACATAAACATTAGGTGCATTTAGCAAAGCAAAACGCAACTGTACTACCCTTGGACTTTCCAAACTATTCTGTAGTAACTGATCGTAGATGCATTCCTAGCACACCACAACTATGTTACAGAATGTGTTAGCTTAATTCACCTTTGTGAACTGCTCTGTGAGCATATGAAAATACTCACTGCCTCATCCATAATTTAAAATCAATGACACTATATCAGGGTAATGATTTAGTAAAACGTATTTCTCCATTAGCTGCTGGTAATTGGAGGCTGACCATGCTCTCTGCTGACCCAAGCAACAACTGTCACAGCAACTTCAATTAAAAAAAAAAAGTTGAAAAGTCTCTCAATCAGACTTCTTTTTCAAACAAGCTGAAAGAAATACTCCCCTTTTAAAAAAAGAAAACACTGCCCTCCTTTGGATCAGACATCAACACTCTTCAGTTTAGAATACAGCAGGAAAATCTCTTCTGGAGGACAGAAGCCTGGTATCTCACCCTTTAGCTGATTCCTATGTAAGATACATTCTGGAAGAAACTTTGCAAACCACAGGTGACGTTTTGTTCTAAAATACCAGAGTACAATTGTACTGTAGTTTAAAGCAAAATGTGAGAAAGCTTGCTGGTTTGCTTTTATAAGGGACAGAATCGTTTTAATAATTTTTACAAGGCTGTAGATATACCTGAAGGGAAAAGTAAGTGGCATAGCAAAACAGAATTTTTGCCTGCTATTTCCAGATGTAAATGAATACAGCTTATGTAAGGTCATTAAATCAGGTGAAAGATGGAAACAAGATAAACAACAATTAACCAAATTAGAAATCAGAGCAACTACCAGTGATCAAAATTTAGCAAAAAAATTAAGGTTTAAAATCTTATCTAAAAGATATCACCCTCAAAACCCACACATCATGCTACATTTGCTATGGACCTGGAGATGGGAATATTTATTAAATTTAACACTTTATGCAGTAGTCCCTGGATTCAGTCCCAATGTGAATGACAATGGGCACATTTCTAGACACTTGTTTAGGGACATTACAGAATGGATTGGCAATGTCTTCCCTACTTTCAGTGTAGAGGATCATTTGCATACAAAGCAACAGATTTTAGGAAACATAGATAGCACTCTCAGCTAATGAAACAAAATATCTGGTTGTCACACACATGCGAAGTATACAAAACACAGAGCATGAATAATTAGCATTAATGAATGTCAAACTCATCACTGAAGACTGGGTGTTGATTCGTAACACTGCTGGAGTATGGAACTACCACTCTACTGGGAACTAATTCAAGGAAAGGGACTGAAGTCTGTTGGAGAAGTCGAAGATGAAGGGGACCTTCTGTGAAAAGAGTATTATGATAAGACATGGGATTTTTTTCTGTTTGTAAGGCAAATACACCCAGTTTTATCTGACTAAGGAGAAAAGTACTGTGAAGAGTCACATTCTGAGAGGTTGCTTAGATGGGACTGAGTAGGCATCTTAGGATCTAGCTCTTCGTACACTAGCTGGCTGTACAGAACTAATAAGTCTTTTTTACAAAGAATCCATGGAGCTTAGGAAAGCTGTTTATTGCTTGTACAAGCTGACTCAATCTTCACTTTCTGTCTGAAATTGTTCCACTAGATGCCAGCTCTGAAGTCACTGCACTCCATTCTAAAGGACAAATCTCCTGATAACATAATTATAAAGCAACTCTTCCTTTTCCACTGGGAAGGCATCATTTCATGTTAAGTCATTCATTATAATTTCCCTAAAAGTAAGGCCAGATTTCCTACCTATCCCTCTCCACTGGACTCTTGCCTTATCTTTATGATCAAAGAGTAGGGAGCTGTGAACCACAATACAAAGGTGAGCTACTGCCCATCAAATAATAATAATTTGCCTCTGTGGGAGGCAGCCTACTATGCTGGGCCTGCCAGCACACAGCAGGAGTCAGGACTTGCACTAAGCAACTCACAACAGAAACAGGGTCAAGTAGAGGGCTGAGAAGGCAAGAGAAGGTAAAGGCACACAGAAAGAAGGATGGAGCAGGAGCAGAGCTGGGGAGGAACCATGAAGCTGGCACACTGAAGAGAAAAGTGTGCACTAGAATGAGGCAAGGAGGGGAAAAAATGCATTTCTGCTTTGGTCTGCAGAAATATTCTTCCCTAAGATACATAAAACCGTTCAGGGCTGCTTTATATTTTAGTAGATACAAAGCTCTTCAGCAATTAATCCTGTGAAACTGCATTAAAGATCAGATTCCCCTCAGTGGCTAAAACTGCATCTCCAAGTGAA
The DNA here is from genome assembly GCA_025769975.1 of Gallinago jamesoni. Classification (NCBI taxonomy): domain Eukaryota; kingdom Metazoa; phylum Chordata; class Aves; order Charadriiformes; family Scolopacidae; genus Gallinago; species Gallinago jamesoni. The sequence continues at coordinate 13,315,573 of JAOQGH010000032.1, forward strand.
ACAGAGGAGACCTGACACCATGGGAAGCTACCAGATGTGTTGCTGCCATTGTCCCTGCTGCCATTGTCCCTGCCTTTTCTCTATGACAGAACGGCTTTCTGGTCCATCCCATGTTATACAAAAACTATACAAAAAAAGCTGGGGCAGATAGAGGAAGACTTCTTGCTGCTGCCTCACCTGGTCCATTTTTGGCCTGTACCATGATAATTCCATGACTAGACTTGCAATGTCTGAGAGCAACTTTTCTGGTTTTTGGCTTTTGATGAATTTTTTGATAACACACATTCACATGCACTATGTACTGTAAGTATTGCATGGGTCTTTCAGCTGGTTTTCACTAAATGAGATAATGTTACAACTCTTGCAATTTTATCCTAGACTGTATTAACATTATGGTGTATTTTTTGCAGTCTCAGCTCTTGAAGTGATAAACTTTCATAGCATCTTAGCTTTGATGCTCTCTAAAAAAGAAAAGAGATTTGCTTGGGCCTGAAGAGATGTTAGAAACATTAATGCTCATGGCTAAAGAATGCAAAGGCTAATAAAATAATCCCAATATTTATTATTTTTTAAGGCTGAACGATTTACAGAGTAGCATTTTTGAATCTTTGGGTTTGGCATTACTATCACAGCTTCATTCTTTCCTTCTTAAATAGCTTACTTGGCTTGGAAATTGAGTTTGTTCACTACACACTTACTGTTTTCTCTTTTCCCCTTCTACTTTCAGCTTTCCCAAACCCAAACTGGAAACCTTCAGTCCAATGTGACATGAATCCCACTTGGAAAGTTGGCAAGGAAAGGCACTCAAAAACAAATGTAAGAGATAGTACCTTGTAACAACCACTTCCACAGTCTCAAAAAAAATATTAAGCTCCTAAATAAAAAAACCCCACCTTGATGAAATATTTTCATAAAGCGAGATACAGGAACAAAGTCCTCCACCATTTAAGTGTTGTGATTCAAGGAATTAGATTAAAGTAATAGAATTCTTCCATAATACATTCAGATACTTCTCATTTGAGTTCAGCTTCTGCCATGGTTCATAGGTATCATTCTTTCAAACTTTCATTCCTTTTCACAAGTTTTGCACTTTAAAATAATAACAAAAGAAGATTCTCACATGATTTCAGATAATTTTTTTTAAAGAAACACCAACTATTCTTATGATAAGACTCATGATAAAACGAAGGTCTGGGCACAATTCTATTAAAGTCACTGGAAACCAGCCCATTTTATAGGGGGAAAAATGTGCTCAAAGATCCCTTCTGCCTCCGAGAAAGTATTTTTTCATACATGAGGTCTCTCAATTGAGATTTCTCTGCTATTGTATTATTATTATAAGCATTATTGATCATCAAGTCCATTAAAAGCATTAGTCACCTTAAATAATTCAGCTCTCTAGACTAGCTTCAGCCACAGATGCCATCAACAATAACCTTCCAGGAGACTTGTACTACAGACAAGCCAACATAGCTGCAACTTAAATAGACAATGTCCAAGAATAAGGAAGACAAAAATGATTGAGCAAACATGTCACATGATTACATTCCACAGGGGTTTTCTGTGAGTATAATATAATAACCTCAGAGTTTTAGAAACCAGGAATGTGACAACAGGACACGGGGCATCCGTATTTGTTTAAGTATGGGACTTTGAAAAAGTGTGTATGTACACGTATGGACTTTGTCCTTCTTGTTATCAACCTTTTAGTATCTGACTATTGACTGAGTGACACCTTATTCTGCAGAGCGCTCCCCTGGCAGTTCAGCAGGCGCAGTGCAGCAGCCTGTTCAGGCACTTTGGGGAATGTTTCGGAAAGGTGACAGACCACGAGGAAGGCAGCAGCAGAGAAACTGACAAAACACCACATTTGTTTTAACTAATAAATCCTCAAGGTTTTGGAATCCTGCCTGGTACTCTAGACCCAGTCCTCTTTACCAGTTGCATATTACAGAGCTGTGAACAAGCCAAAATACCCTGTGAAAGAAAAAGTCCCTTGGTGCCCAGCATATGCTGTTCTAGATGAGCCTCTTCCAGAGCTGCAGCAACAGCAGATAGCCCAGAGTACTGGCAACACAGCTGATCAAGCCCAAGTTAGGCACAACTCAGGCCATGAAAAGATCACATTTGATTTTTCAAAAAAGGTTTGAAATGGCAAAAGACTTAAAAATATCTCCCCTATTTTCCTCCCCTGTGAAGTGCTAAGATTCAGAGAGAAGATACGAAAGATTTGGTAGGCTGACACACGGTTGGACTGTGTGCCAGTGTCTGCTGTGCCACTGCAGCACAGGGCTCATGAAAGCCAACTTACTCTGCTGCTGAAGCTAGCAGTAATTCTGAAGCCAGCACTGAAACCTGTGTTGCTAGAGCTACACTGTTTAAGTAGTCAAACTAGCTATCTCAGCACCTGAACTGTCCTGCAGGAAGTTTCTATGGCTGCTTTGAGATCCACCTGTCCTTGAAATCCTCTTGCAAAGCAACATCTATTGGTATTGTATGAATTTAATTGTTGGTTAATCAACAAACTTTGATTGGATTAAATCTCCCCCATCTATTTGACAATGACAATTTTAATGACTACACATTTAAAATCTGAAGTGTTTTGCACTTAACTTCACCGTGGAACAGAAGAAACACACAGGTTAGCTGGTTACAGACCTGGAGGGCTCTAGGAAGGACCAAGGAGGAGAAATTCTTATGTTCTGATGGGTCACACTCACTTTAGAAGGATGTTAGTGATCAGGCACACTAGGGAACAGTCAAAAGCATAAGGAACACATACACTGGGATGGGGTATGCACTGCCAAACTCTCTGTATCTTTGTATTACAAAGAGGTGGAGGAAACCTTTAGCGAGGAGGAAACCTTTATGGCTATAGAGTAATGAAAGAAAAAACTGTCTTCTCAGTTTCTACACCGGTACACTCCAGTGAGACAACCAATAACCTCCTAGTATATCTAATGAACACAATGAAAAATTACTAGAGATGTAGAAAATACTTGAGCCAACGCCGTTCCTGAATTACTGCCATCTCTAGAATTATAGATCAATGGAGTGGAAGTAGAACAGGCTTCATTCAAAGGGAAAAAGCAGATTGATCATTCCAAAGTCCAGTGAAGAGTCCTGCTTTGCTGCATGCTGTGCGTGCCAAGTCAACTAGCTAAGAATTAGGAGATGTAGGAGATGAAAGAAAAAAGGAACAGGAAACGGAAGAGGACACGTTAGTAAAATATAGATAGGCTCATTCATTGCCCAGTCACTGCCTGGTTTTACAGGAATCATAACAGAATTAAACTTTAAGGAGTAATTGAAGTAGTCTGGAGCAGTAGATTTTTTTTTTTTTTTTTAATTTAGCGGGCAAATGTTCTCCAAATCTAGACAAGCGCATGACAGGAAATCTGAGAGTAGAATGGACAAGTGTGAAGCAAAGTGGGTCTATTTTAAGACGCGCATACCAGATGTTATGAACAAGTCACTCATTTTCAGACAGCAGATCCAAATTTTAAAAAAATTACTCATGCAGAAAACAACATGTATGCATTTATCAAAATTAAATGTAGTGAGCGAGGGGATATGAATGCAAGTGGGCAGTTGTTGTGGGTGGTTTCCAGGTGACTGATTTCGGATGCAGCTTCAGAAGTATCATTTGCAAATAACGATGCTCGTTTGCATAGCATACCCTCGAAGTATCTCAAAATTTGCAAGATTATCTCAGCCACAACATAGCCTGTAAGTATCTTAAACTGGCAAGTGGTGAGTGAGGAGGGAAGCAGGGGGAAGTGGGGGGAGAGCATACACCTGAGACTTACTGACAAGTATAAATACACCTCACTTTACAGGTTAAATCTGTGAATGACACATTTAATACACTTCTGTCACCACCTTAGTAAACTGTTGTTCTGCAAGTAGGTTACTGTCATATACTGTCAGTCAGACGAGCTTTGAATATCCTGTGAATTTACTAATACTATTACTGCTTTATTAGCATTCTCTAAACATGTGCCACAGTTCCTTTCTGTCAAAGTTCATTAAAACAGAAATGCACTGGCAGCTGTCATTCCCTAACAAGGCACATATTTTTAAAATGCTGTGTTTTATATACAGTGTGAAACTGACACATTGGATGCATTTTTATAATGTTTTGTGTAAGAAAAGTAATTCCGAACACTTTGTTGTATGCTAGAAAGTACCGGCAAATTTATACAAATGCATATTACCCAATTGTACAGTCAGAGCTGGGTTCCACTCTTTACTCAGAGGTAATCGTCTTACTTGAAAAAAATACAACTCAAAAGGAATATTTTCTATTTTGTTTTTAAATGTGCTGAGTAAAATCAGGAGGATATAGTATCTCCTAAGGATGCCAAACATAGTTTTCCTATTTCAGAATCCTTTAGCAGCTTACTTAGTATACTCCTTTGCTTACATCACATACATCTGTGTTCACAAAACTTGTCTTCAAATTGGACTCTTCATCAAGCCACTGCGTAACAAAATCAGATGGTTGCATTAATATTGTACAGTGCAACCTGATGAAGATCAGCCGTTACACCCATGTTGCAGCAAGGACCTAACCTACCCAGAGTACTCTGACTCCGTCCCAGTATTTTCTGAAATCAACAGAAACCTTCTTTTACTTGATAGTTTTTTTCTGAATTAAAAAAAAATAAATAGTATGTTTTCTATTCTTGATACTCAGTATCAAAGCAACAGCAGGTTGTCTCTTTACAATTACACCTTTAGAACAAGGGGTCAGTGAGGTTTTGACAGGTGGTGCAGACAGCAAAAATGTCTCTCAACTGACTAACCTCCTGTCTCTGACCCCGTTCCTCCCCCTTGCCTTTCCAAGTTAGAAAAATATTTGAAATAGAGCTACTCAAAATTGCTTCCAAAAGGCACTGCAGCTGTGGACTCCCAGAGATAACAAATTAGCACTGTAACAGGAAACAAGGGAAGCAGGTGAAAAGGGCTGGTGAATGTTTTGATGTTGCAGCTCAGTTCATAAGAGCAAAGCTGAAACCTGCAGAAAATGAGTGGTACTGAAGTCTGCCTCAACCGCGCTGTAAGCACTGTTAACACTCTTAGTGTAAATAGGAGTCACAGCACACGTTGTGGTTTAGCTAAAACGTTCCATACATCTGTACTTAACTCTGACCCAACTTCCTTTTCAGGTCACCATTAAATCATTTTAATTAGGAAATAGTTACATGGTACTTACAGTAATAAAAATGTGAACCTTCTACCAGGCAGGTTTAGCTACGGTGTTTTAAATCTAAGGACCTAAGCCCTCCTGCAATTGTGTACTTGGCACAAAGTTGCCTGATCAGCTACAAAATCCTGAGCTTTGAGAATCATTTCACCACCAAACCCGAAGACATTCTTGGGTATTTATCTACTGCTTTTGTGACCTTCATATCCAGACAGCAATTTGCTAATGGGCTTTTTATCAATACTCATCAGAACTGGGCTAGCATGTGGCTACATCAACTGATGCTATTGCTATAAAGTCAAACAAAAGGCTCAGAGGAGTGGCTGGCTGTAGGAGAGGTTGTCCCCACACTTCCCCTACCCTCAACCTCCTCTGACAGTTTATGCCACCGATTTTAAAAGGCAGCCGGGTACGAGGTGCTAGGTACTCCACAACCTCCATTCAACTTATTAACAAAACCTTCAGAAAGATAAGCTGACTTCTTATAACCAAATTAACTTTTACATTAATGTCCATTACTGCAGTGAAAATAATTCACACGTGGACGCAGCTAAATTCATTGTGCTCTGACAGTTAATTCCATTACACAGCCTGCTTTTAAGCTGGTCAGAGTTCCTCTGTCTGCTGCTGCTCCTTTATGTTCTTCCTTATAAAACAAACATGGTGACAGCAAGAAATGGGTACTTCTACTTTATATTTAAATGGTATCTCCTATCCAAAGACGTTATTTCACTAACAAAATGAACCACCAAAAAAAATGTTTCTCACTACAGCACTCACAAAAACAAGCAAGCTACAGATATAGTTCTACAGCACCTTTAAAATTATAAAATACAGGTATATGTTTAAATATGACAAATGTTCTGAGTAAGAAACAAGATCATGTCTGTAAAGCCCTCTTAGTTAAACCCCATGCCTATCTGTTGGTAAACGAGTCTCCATTTCCACGAACAAGCTGTGTAGGTCTCCCAAAAACCTAACTAATTCCTAGGCCTTCATGAAAGGCAAAGCCCTTTTGTAAAACAGTGCAGCTCCAGAATCCCACACTGGTCTTTGGTTACACGCATGTGCATACAACTAGATACACCCACCCAAACACATGTTCCTACACTTTCTGCTCTTTCTTCCTTCAGAGGTAGAGGCACTGATTGAGGAAACAAAGCAAGCAATCTGTCCAAAGGCCTTTCTTTTAAAGGGAGCTTTAATGAGCTCTGAAACACTTGCAGAGCAGCCTTACTTTTAAGCCTTGGAGTCTTGACTCTGTAGGGAAGGAAGAATAACTCCTCAGGTAACGTGCTCTTTGGTGCCACATCGAGTGGAACGCACTTGGCAGAAGGCAAGAGCCTGACTCCAGAAGTTGCAGGGATCAGTCCATCTCACACGAGGCAGCCAAACTCCTCCCTGACTCATATTCTCCTTCACCCTGAGGAGTCTTTCTTACTTGCTCTTATTAAAATACAGCTTTTACTCTGCATCACTTTCACTAATGGCTTTGATATAGACACAAGTAACAACTGCACAACACTAGTATTCACTAGGCTACTGTGAAAATCTGTCTAAAACCAGCTAATAATTTACATAGAAATTGTATCTACCAGAGGGAGCCTGCATGGCCAATAGAATAGAACAATATTGACACAGGCAAGAAAAGTTAATTAAAGCTTTTAGATGAGGGCTACACAGGTCAGACAAGATAAAACCCTTAGTTCCACAGGCGTGTGATTTTATAAAATTCAGAGGAAACAGATTATATAATTCCATGTGTTTTTAGGATCTGCCCTTCCAAACTGAGACTTTGAAACGTTTGTACTTACATAACATGTCTGTGAACAGTAGAAGACATAATAAAGACAAAAGATCAAAATGTTTTCTAACTCTATTATTATCATCATCATGAGAGCTTTGAAGTATGCTGTTGCATCACTGAAAGAAGAAGAAAAAAAAGAAACAACTGATCCAGTGACGTGACATTCAAGGATGTGGAATAAAACCAGTAAGTCTCTTTACACAGACTACTCAGGACCAATAAGGTAATTTTTGAACTGGTTCTGATCAATGTGCAGCATAAATGAGTAGTAACTTTCAACACAATTCTGAAAATGCAAGATGTGCTTGGTTTTCAGTAATCTCTGAAGGCAGCTGTTGGTAACTTCACTGACACTGACAGAAAAGCTGAAGTAAAAACTAAGCAGTTAAAGAATCAGAAGAAAAAACTATATAACAGCATTACATTTATCATTTCTGTAAGCTGCACCAACACTTAGTGTCTTTGCCCCTTTGTATTACTAAGATATACATATCTAGCTTTGTATATAGAAGCTGTCTCCAGAGTCCAAATCAAGACCATGTCGAAAGTGTGAAAAGCAAACTGTACATTCTGAAAACTATCTCATTCTTTATTTGGACAGTGCTTCACAAAACTAAGATTCAATTTTTAGTGAGACTTCAGAAATGTTCCCAATTACAATTAAGAAAAAAACCTCTTTGTCAAAACTTACAGCCTTTTTCTGAATACAAATTAAAAAATGGGTAGATTCTGAATGTGCAACCCCCTGAAAATGAAGTAGTTCCACTATTCACTGTCTTTAATCAAGACCAGGGCGATATAAATGGCCCCATATAAAAACTATAAAGTTTTAAATTAATTGCAAGGAAATTTGCTATTCCAGGAGTACAAAAGAAAATTATTTCCAAAGAGGTAAGTAGTTTGTAGTGAATTTCTAGTTCATATGTTCAAACTATGTCAATTTTTCTTTAAGAAGCAAAACAAGAAGACTTGCGGGGTTTTTTTTGATCTTGATTTCTCTTCCTTCTGCCCATCTGCTACCACAGAATGTCACATGCTCGTTTATGCAGCTTCACTTGTTCACATTACCTGATTGTTTTTGATGCAACTGTTCATGTAAGCAAAATTACTCACATTCATAAGTATTTGAAGGATTTTAACTTTGCTGCTCCCAAATCTGTCCATTGCATTTGCTTGGACTGTAACATTTTTTTGAACGCTTTAAGTTTCTTTCCCTCTTTTCTCTCTAAAAAAAAAACTCCAACAAAAACAAACAAACAAAAAACCCCAAAACATACACAGCCCCAGAGAAAAATCAAGAACAACAAAAAAACCCAGCTAGGGTGACTACACAGCTCTTTCACAGAAAGAGCCCGCAATAACAGTGTTTGTACAGCACTGTATCTGACATTTGTATCTGACAAAGCACTTAGAACTCAAAAACCTTCTAGCTTAACAATTTCCGGAAAAGAGCTCAAGGTTCAGATGAGATACCACACCGAGTAAGATGTGAGTAGTTGCCAACAGTATCCGGTAACACCTGTGTGTTGGACTCATTAAAGATTTAACCAGAGAAGTCACGTGCACACTGAAAAATGGCTGACAACTGCCATGCCTAATGCACGTCTCAAAAACTTTGAAAAAAGGAAGGAAAATGGAGTTACCTCTGGATGAGGAAGATGGCACTTTTACCAACATTTCTTTGGCAGATGATTCAGGTAAGAAACTACAGTAATCTACTGATATAATAGAAATTCCACGGGCTGAATAATAGCACCGGGTGGGCACACGAATCTGTAGATCCCAATTACCAGGTATAATGTATTTTTAGCGAATGCCCTCAAGTAAACTTTTCTAGTCATGTAGTTGAATGAACCTTATGATTAGTGAGGAATTGGGATTTTGGGGGTATGGAAGCTACGACAGTTTTAACATAATAGCATATGGGAATATATATTCGTCATCTGAGCACACGTAGCCTGTCACTGTTTAGAAAGAAAAGGTTACAGAAATGTTAATTCAGTAGTTACTACTATCAAGACAATACAGATAATGCTGGCCTTTCCTCCGGAATATGGAACAATAATCCCTTTGACATATTCTAGTGAGAGCTCACATGAAGTGATGCAAATTAATTGGTAATGGAAATAAGATGATCCATTTAAATCCCCACTATTAAGCATTTAATTGTTTTAAAAGAAATTACAAAAGCAAAGCCTGCCTTCTTCCCCCCTTCCCTCTTCGCCACCCGCCCCCCTTCCTCGTCTAGCTTATGGAATAAAAAAACATTTGGAATGGGAAGTAGGATAGTTCTACGTATGGGAAAAATTGGGTTAATACAAATTGACAATAAATGATTTATAGAAAGGTGTAGCTAGAGTACCAACTTGATCATGTCAGCATGGCTGCTGTAGAACTGTGGTAGTTTACACTAGCTAGGACCCTGGACTGCTTATTAATGAATTACACAAGTCCTACGTAAAAAAAACTCCACGTCATTAATCTTATTTTTAGAACATCATTTTATAGGAATTTCATATTAGTGTGATGGTGCTGAACTGGATATTTGCGTACACTTTGTTTATACAGCATATAGCCTAATGACATCAAGATGTGGTTGACCCAAACTATTTACAATAAGATCAAATTGGCAGACCTTGATCCAAGTTGTGCACTAATGGAGGGGTCTCCTGACACTGAATATCACTCTTTCCCTGTAGCAAGGTGTAGAACAGTACAGAAAAGGTATCCTATGTCCCTGTTTCATGACTGGCTGCACAGCTGATACCATGGCAAGAATAGATGAGGGGCAGCCACACAGGGGCAAGATTGTCTAGTCTTTGCAAGGCATCCAAAAGTAGCTGAATGAGGGATTACTCCACAATACTGGATGGTGTTTTTTGCTTGTTTATTCTTTTGGAAGATGTCAAGTTGCTTTCTTTAGAAGGCAATTGCCTGTTAGCCTCCTTTACTACTCTAACCTCAGCAGCCTTGCAGCTTGGAAAATGTTAATACACATGAGAAAACAGAGGCACAAAGTTAAAAGCGCTCACATTCAAGCACCAACTGACACTAGATACCAAAGTACACTCACCAATGCCAAGCCCTGACAGATGTCACCAACATAAAAGTAGCTGCTGAGCAACAGAGTAAATAAGACTCTACCACACCTCAGAAGACGAGCACTTCACATTTACTGGACTCTTGACTGCAGTAGCACACCCAATGTCAGAGAAAGCTCATGTTCACAACACAAAGAGGACCATAAACAGGACTCCTTTACACAAGATCTGCAACCAATATCACAGCTTTTTGCCTAGTAGTGAAGAGCTGGGGACAGCCACTCGGAAGTAGAGACAGACATTCAGAGTAACTGAAAATAAGTGACATTTTCAGGCAAGCTTTTAACTTGAAGGCATAGAGGGAGAATACAGTAAAATTCACAGTGAACATGATACGGTCCATTTCTTCTGCTGGATGGCAACACTGGAGGCTAAAGAGAAAGGTATAAGAAAATTCCTAACCTATAATAGGAAGAGACTATCATACCCTTTGTAGGAAACAGTCTTCCTTATCTCTCCCAGTTGAAGTTAAGACTAATTACAGTAACTTGAGCGCAGAAGCTAACAGAGTGGGCCTTATAGCTGTAGCCGTAAGGCTGGAGAACATCAGTTCCAGAAGAGCAGGGAGCATAACATAGGGAAAACTTTTACAAGGTGAGAGAGAAAAAGATTCCTGAGGATGGGTGACAGCAAGTTCACGTGAGGAATAAGGAAACTAGACAGATCGTAAGTGGACTTTGCCTGAGGATGACCCAATGTTTTAGAAGCAAGTGTCCCATAATTAAATTTTAAATAGGATCAAAAAACCACACTGCTTTTAATGAACTCTAGTACGTTTGTAATTGCATAAGGCTTTCCCCTCATTTCTTAAAATATACTAGAAAAGATACTAAACAGATGAGTAGAACAACATGGTATACGTATGTACAACCTAAAGCATAATCAGAATACAGCCTTCATACCGAAGTTTCTTTAGTACAGTGAAAAGCCATTGTGATAAAGCAACAGGGGTTACTGAGCCTGATTAACTGAGCGCAATGAATGAATATTTAATAGCTATAGCTCTTTCAAACCAGCAGCATTTCTCTATTTGTTAAGTATACAGCTATTTAAAATAGATCACTTCCATGTAAATCAAGATGAACACAAAATGGTAGCAAGACAGAAACTTCTTGATAAGTATTTTAATAGCAATATCAAAAGTGTATGAAATCAAGAAAGCATTTGTGAATATATTTTCAGCATTTGTGAGAATATTTTCACTTTTAATGAAAGAAATACCTTTTTGTTTAGAAACTCATAGCAATTGATAAAATTCTCTCAAAATTACCTGCTCAAACAAAAATACAGAGGAAATTAAGCAAAAATTAAACAAATCAGTGAGATGATGCCTAACAGCTGCAAAAACTTCCGTATTGTTCTTCTGATCACTGCTCTATTAGTAAATCAAGGCGCTCTTTCTTCATTGTAAAGAACCTAGAAATTCTCTTAATCTTTTTTCTAATACACTTTCGAAAAAGCCAAGATTAAGGACTACATTTCTCTCATAAACACCTCCTTTTAAAAAGCAGATACAAACCTCTAAATTTTTAGGTCTAACTTACAGAAAGGCAAAGGAGTTTTTCATCCCGTTAAGTTATTAGTAAAGCTTTACGGAACCTTGCTAAAAAGTCCTTCTACAAGATTTAGTGGCAAATCTACAGTTGATGATTACAAGGAGGATCGAACTGTTAACAGGCCAACGTTATGTCATATATGTTGGTATTCACACTTTAAATCTGCAAAGACTTCACTTGCTCTATTTAAAAACGCATTTTTGTGGAATCACAGTAGAAATGAGAACATTTGCACTCCTGCACAACCTTGCAAAAGATAGGACACAGTTACGTTAGAAGGCAGGCCTCTTTAGGGTTAAAGAGAAGATATGACTTTCTTTGTGTAGACTTTCTAAAGAGACTGGATTTTTTTCCCCCAACTGTATGCTCACAGGTTAAGTCATCTGATGAGGCCCCTTTCTCATTCAGGACCTAAGGCACCAAAAAACTCACAATAAGTAAGGACACAAATGACAGTTAAACCAATGTAAGCCAAAATAGCTGCTCATTTTGTTTAATTTGGTTGAAAAAAATGCAAACTAAGAACTATTTGCATTCTGCACTTGACAGAAGCCTGTAATTGTAAATTTACACAAGGATGTGCACAAGGCCACAAAAGCCTTTTGAGGTTACTTGGAAGGAGTAACAAGAATTGCAAAGAATTCTGGTGTAAAGCAACATTACTTGGAAAAAAGTCCTCTCAGAGTCTGTCATTTCCAGAGAGAAACAGAATGATGATTTGATGTAAAGGGTCTTGTGAGTTAGCATTGCAAGGAAAAAGAATTAAGCCATTTATGTTCCTTTTTGTCTTTTTCTTTGTGGCAATAATTAGTTAAAGGAGAAAACAGGACAGTTCAAATAGCAATCTCATCTTAGAAATATGTACAATACCTTCTTCTGTTAGTGAAAAGCAGAATACATTTCTATTCTAGTGGTGGACAGTGAACCCTCTGTCATCAGTGAGCTTACGCAGGCGCCTCTAGCGCCTGTAATGTTGCCAAAAAGGAAGTGAAAGGCTTGTTGGTTTGTACTGTGTACCAGGGAAAAAACAGGATGTACATCAGAGCTCGAGAAATAAAACATCTGAAAACGTTTGTCATTAGGATCAAAGTCCAGAGCAACAAAATTATCTCCTGTAATTTTGTAACTGTGTACATACATACATTCAGGTAAACAAACTATTGAGTCTTTATATCCTAGGGAGATTGTTGCTATTTTAAGCAAAAAAACACTCTTTCAGTAAAGCTGAATAAATGAATTCCTTTTGCCAGCAACATTAGTTTTAGGAAAGCTTAATTGGAACTTAGTATACAAGTAAGTATAGATAACTGCATTTCTAAAGTTAAAACGTGTTCCTATACATTTAATATACATGACAACATTATGAAATCCCTCCTCTGCTTTAACCAAATGCCTGAGAAAATATAAAATGAATTAGTAAGAAAGGAATTAGCACCTGTTCTTAGTTACATCCAAGTCAAGTTTTGACTTCAGGATCTCTGACACGCTGCTAAAAATTACAAGCTCTCTTTGTAAATCTTCAGTCAGAAAATCTACTTACCTGAAGTGACTAATCTAGTTTGTAGTGTAAAAACAGTTTAATAAACCAAACAGTGGAACATTACTTAGGGCAGCATCCAAGCATTTCTAGTAACAAATAGAATCCTCTTATTTCTTCTTTTAAATTGCAGAGTTGTTACGCTGCTCCCCAGGAGAAAGCAATTAATTCCAGCATTTGTGAATATTATTTAATTTTCTTGATAAGGTATACGTTCTCTAAAATAGGGAGCAGTAGGTTTGTAAACAAAGCTAACATAAAAAAAAGCTCTGTCAACACAGGTCGTGTCCAGCCTTTCAGCCTTGTGCTGCATATTCCAAATACTCAAAGTAAACTTGACCAATTGGCTCACGATTACACATAAGTAGTATTTACCACATTAATTTTGCCCCTCCTAGTGAGTGGGGAAACCACAGATAACCAAATACTGCCAGATCCCTGCAGAAGGATTGTTTCAGGTTCTTCTAGGAACAGACGAGACCTTCCCTGCTAACAACTTAAAGAACAAAGAAAAGATGCTTTCTAACATGAGAGTTAACAAAATACTGCAGGCTGATAGAAGCACGAATTCTTATACAAGGGCTTGAATTGCCCTCCTCCAGTCAAAGGGGACATAAAGCACACCCCTGAAATGCTAGGGACTATTGGTACCCCCCCACACACATATAGGTATCCTTTCTCAGGAAAACATTCTGCATTATAAAAGAAATATTATTGTTTGGGATATACTCTAAATCCCTAAAGCTTCAAATTTACAGTGCACAAGTTGAATCGATGATATATTACCCAGTGCAAGACAGGTGAGGTAAGGAATTTGAAAAGCAAATAGGTAAGGCATCATATTCTAAGCTCATGTGGGTTTCGTTGATTTCTCATTAAAAAATACTTCAGGCTGTGGGCTTTCTTCTGTGGCATGTTGGGTTTGGCTTTTTGTTTGTTTAAATCTGGTAATGCATCAGATATTTAGAATCCTGAGGTTGACTTGTTTGCATGGGGAAAATAGAGGGAGGGTGAGGAAGGAAAACCTTTTTAAGGGAAAGCAAGATGAGCTAGGCGTTCTCTCTCTGTGGAATTTGCCCCCAGCAGCATCAAACCAGCAGCCTTCCTCCCTAGTCTGCAGTCCGCAGCCAGGTCCCACACAAACAGTTTCTAAGTGTTGGGGCCCCAGAGCACAGACCAACCTTGCACAATTTCAGATACCAGGGTAAAGGGATTCATATTAAGCACTTACAGTCGGAAGATGCATTGCGTGAGACCCAGTATGGCTGAGTGCACTGGAGTGCAAACCTAAGGAAACATTTGTGCCACTCTTTTAACACTAATCTAGTCACACACAGCACTATGTAAATGAAATACACCATCTGTTCCCTGCTGACAGCCCCTCCGCCATGCTAACAGTGGAGGCTTAGATAAAGACAATTTTCTCTAAAGGAAATCCAAAAACCTTTCACACAGGGGTAACTTCTGAAAAGGAGTTTCAGCCTGGTGCTCAAGCTAGAACTTCAGAGTTAAGAATTATAAGAAAATACAGCCAGAAACCACAACCGTGCAAAGCAGAATGAACCCTCAACAGTATACATACAAAAATTGGAAACAATAGGTAAGCCACCAACTCTTGGAATTACTACTCTGGTTTGACTACGACAGCGTAGCAGCCAATACGTCTGGATTCCATTTTGTCCCATAACTTAATGTGAAGGATTTTCCCACTGCTCATTTTGGGACGGTTTAGACAACAAACTGCAAATGCAATAAGCAGAGTAGAATTTCTACTTTGCAGAGAGGTGCATTTCCCCAAGACTTGCCTGCATAATTTTTTTCTTCCTCTTCTAGTATAAAACACAGCAAGTTCTTCACTGGGTAAACAAGCTCTCCGCCCATCTGTGTCCACCTGCAGACTCTGGCCACGTTTTTCCTTGTTAATCAAAATGCTGGAGGCTGTCTTGCTAGAAAGAAATTAGGAGAACCTGTTGATTGCCAGGCTTGCCACGTAACAAATGCAGCAAACAAGATCATAACAAGGCAAGAAGCACCTGTCATTTTAAAAACAGCAATCGAGGAAAGTTACTAACAAGCTCCTAAAGCCCAGCTACCACCTGAGAGGTCTGCTTGCAAGAATTACTGGGTTAAAAATGCCTTTTGTAGAGAAGATGTTACACTTTTAAGTAAAACAGCTAACAGAACTGAAATTAACAGACTCATTTTCCAGTACAAACAGACTGCAGGCCTCGAAAATATGTTCATAACTTGAACAGCATTCAGTCTGATCTGCATTTGTGTGATTGAGAGGTTAAAAAAAAAGGTATTAACACAATGTTAATAATATTGTGGAGGCACAATATCTACAGAAGACGTAGGTATCAGAAATACATACCTCGTGAAGTGCATTAAAAAGACAGTAGAGGGCACACTTCTTAAATGCCTTTATCTTCCTGAGTATCTCTGCAGCACCAAATTATTTATTTATAACTGGACATATTCCTGCAACATACGGATATGATATGAATATAATTCACTGCAACATAAGATTCAAACATATAAAGATACTACAATTTATGCAGTACGGTCATTTCAGTGAAGCTACTAAAATTAGCTCGGGTCCTGCATGTTGTCTTTACTGTAGCTTGTTGACTGTCCTGCGAGGTCCAAAGGGAGTAAGCACCCTGTGCAGTAAAGGTTATTCCCTCTGGAGAACCAGGGAAAGACCACAAAAAGAGGAGTGGTGGTCTGGAGCTACTGAGCTACTAGGTGAGATCAACTATGCAAAGTTACTTAGGTTTCTGTGTGATGTGATCTCTCATGCTGTAAGATGCAGAAGCAAGGAGCTACATCACAGGTTTCTTAGCCTGGTCACTGCTGTGCAGAAGGCTTATCGATCTGACAGAGCGGAAGCAATGCGGCCAGGTTTATGCACTGCTGAACCAGAGCAGGGGAAATCTGCTGGGTTTTGGTAGGGAGCCTTCTCTCTGAGAGCTCCACACATTAGAGGGTCACCTGCAACCATAGGCACACTCGGGCTTCTCTGAGCTTAGAATCATTGAGGCTGGAAGGGACCTTTAAGATCATTGAGTCCAACTATTAACCCAACACTGCCAAAACACCACTAAACCATGTCCCTCAGCACCACATCTATCTGTCTTTTAAATATCTCCAGGGATGATGATCAGAGGGCTGGAGCACCTCTCCTGTGAAGACAAGCTGAGAGTTGGGGTTGTTCAGCCTGGAGAAGAGAAGGCTCGGGGGAAACCTCCTTCGAGTATCTAAAGGGGGCCTACATGGAGAGATGAGGAAGGACTCTTTATCAGGGGCTGGAGAGATAGGACAAGGGGTAACCATTTTAAACTGAAAGAGGGGAGATTTAGATTAGATACTAGGAAGAAATTATTTTCCTGTGATGGTGTTGAGACACTGGAACAGGTTGCCCAGGGAAGTTGTGGCTGCCCCATCCTGGAGGGGTTCAAGGCCAGGCTGGTTTGGGCTTTGAGCAACCTGGTCTGGTGGGAGGTGTCCCTGCCCATGGCAGGGCAGTTAGAAATTGACGATGTTTAAGGTCCCTTCCAACTCTAACCATTCTATAGTGATTCCACCACTTACCTCGGCAGCCTGTTCCACCCTTTCAGTGAAAAAAAGAGGTTCCTCAGGCTTTGCCAACCTTCCTAAACCCGAAGGAGCTAGGCAATGAGGAACACCTGCCCTGCTCCTAACTTCCCCTCGTGACACCACACAAAGGCTGAGGGCTCCCCACCCTCCCGGGGTGGGAACCAGCACCGAATTCACCGGCCAAAACGTCGCTCGTTCGCTTGATCGAGGAGTTACTAATTACTCCCATCGTTTCGCGCCCGCAACTCGGCGGTGTTTAAGGCGATTAAAACCACCAGCGGGGGGGGGGGGGGGGGGCCGGGGGCGGGGGGGGGGGCGGGGGCGGGGGCCGGGGGTGGGGGTGGGGTGAGGGGGCTGCGCCGGCCGCCTGCGATAAAATGCGAGCCGGAGAGAGGAGCAGACCCAGAGGGAAG
>JAOQGH010000032.1:13332895-13363453 GCA_025769975.1 Gallinago jamesoni
GGCGGGGGCTCTCCAACGGTTGTCCCGCCCAACCCCTCAGCGTCCCCTCAGCCGCGCGCAGGCGCAGAGCCGCGGGCGGGCCGGGGCCGGGACCGGCGGCAGGTGAGGCGGAGAGGATGCTGTAAGTTCGCAGCTAACGGGCCCACCGCGGGGGTGGCGGAGTTACCGGAGGGTCCTGCGGTTCGGCGCTCCTACGGTGGGGGGATGCGGGGGGGGGGGGAAGGTGAGGTGGGAGGGGAGGCGGAGCGGACGGGGCCTCGGCCCTGACAGGCCCCTGACAGCAGCGGGGGTGGGTAGGGAGACACGACTATGAGGAGGAAGTGGGGGGTGTCTATGAGGGAAAAGTGGGGACCTTTAAGAGGCATTTCCAGAAGGATCGGTGGGCAGGAGGCAGCAGTCGCATCACCAAAACGCAGGGTTACGTTATCCGTGAGAGAGCGACGTGGATCAGCCGGCTCTGTGGACTGACAGGATGGTGTTTACAGGCCAAGGATAATCGATGAACGTCAAAAAACACGTTGTTCAGGCTTAGGCCTCAGTGCTAGCTTTTCCACACCAGTTAAGTAATAAAAAAAAACCCACAAACCTAAAAATCCAAACATAAAGGCAGCTTCACTAACAGTAGCCTCAGCCTCCCCTCTCTGTTTTTGTTTTTCTCCTTAAGCAGAGCATCTCTCACGAGCACTCTCTTCGAAAGTGGAAAGAGCCCATCCTGCCATGATGAATTCCGACATGGATGGTATAAGTTCTTAACGTTCTTGTTCTTTGTTGTTATTTATTTCTACTTAATATATTAATTTCCAGCTGTGGCAGAGGTTGCATTAAAATTCATATGATTTATTGCAGCTATTGAGGCTGAGAATCAGGTGGAATTAGAAGAGAAAACACGGCTTATTAATCAAGTTTTGGAACTGCAGCACACACTTGAAGGTTAGCAGTTTGACACATCAGATTTTTTACACGCACAGTCATTAGCAAAATAAGAGAACGTCACTTTTCTACCCTACCTTAGTCAAAGTGTGCAGATGTTTGTCATTTATGCAGTTGAAGGCACCTAAGCAAGACCTCAGAACTATTATTTTTTTCGTCTTTATGCAATATAATGTTTCCTCAACTCCTGTAACACACATCAAGCAGAAGGGGCAATACATTAATTGACACACATCTTTGAGTCTGCTCATCACTGACCTCTTGTTTCCAAATAGTTTAGTTTGCAATAGTTTAATTCAAAAATTCAATAAAAGTATAAAGGACTAACAGTAAGTTTGTATAACAAGTTTGTCTCAATACTGTACTACAAAATAATATAGGAAAAATGGGCTTTAGGTAAAACGTGAGTATCACAGAGTTCTATAAGGTAATACCTTCTGGCGGTATTTCCTGCATTAAAAGTGTGAATAGTTCGATGTAGGCACATAGAACATATTCATTATTGCATGCAGTACTGTCTAATATTTTTCTTATACTATCACCTTCGCAGATCTCTCAGCACGAGTAGATGCTGTTAAGGAAGAAAACTTGAAACTGAAATCAGAAAACCAAGTTCTCGGACAGTATATAGAAAATCTGATGTCAGCGTCTAGTGTTTTCCAAACAACTGACACAAAAAGCAAAAGGAAGTAAGGGTTGACTCTCAGATGATGTCGTTGTGTTGCTGCTGTCTTTTTTTGTTTTAATTGGCATAGGCTACATGAGCTAAAATACCTTAGTTTGTGGCTTTACCGGATACCTGAAGAGTATAAACTTTGGTGGTAAAAAGAATTAAGAACATTATCATGAAAAGGATACATAAGTTTGTGTATTGTCAAGATTAAGCAATGTGCAAATGTAGTGTAGAGACTTACTAAACTTTCATACTTGTTTTAAAAATGGGCATATCTTTGTTAAAAACTGGATTCAGTTTGTCAGGTTAAACGAAAGTCTGTTGGCACTCTGAGGTCTTAGGGCAGCATTCTCTGCAAATTAATAGTTACAATAGTGTGTTGAAACCTCATTTGATAAAAATAATCCATCTAATATCATCACTTTTTTCACTTCCAATATATTTAGATTACTGTATAGTTCTGTCCATAGCTCTGCAAAGCAACTTCAAACAAAAGCCTATAAACCAGTTAAGAATTTCTATGGAGTAATAACAATATGACATTATTTGGAGGGTTTGCATACAGAAAAACAGTTAAAATTTTTTGGGAATGGGGAAGGTAAGGGAAAAGGAACAAAGATAACCAACTTGAATCAGGGAAATACCTGAAATTGATGCAGTATCAGAGTGTAGTTTGTAAGATGTACACTTCAGACCATTTTCACTTTCCAGTTTCCTCAGAGAATCATCAGGCACAGCATCACGATGTATCATCTTCCTGAAGTTTTTCAGTTGTGTGATGAAGAGGTTTTATTTACAAAAACCTGAGTAATAAGCTTTACAGAAACAGGTGGTCAGCCACGTTCCCCACGCTCCCTGTGAACAACCTGCAGTGAGGAACTGAGAACAGGTCTTTCCTCGCCACCTTTTCATTTTCCTCTTGAAGTGCCAAATTTGTTTTTGCTTCAGGCCTTAGAACAACTGTTTTCCTGCCCCAGAGCCTGAGCTTGTGAAGTACCTCTCGAGGTCCTGCACAGAAACATCTAAGGCAGAACACTGCAGTGGAACAAAGGTGGCTTTTGCCTCGCCAGTCTCTGCTGCTCTGAGCAACGCCTAGCATCAAGGTGCCCTGTTTTTTACTTCCTTGGCTGTTTGTGAGCAGGTTTTGTTAAGGAATTCAGCCCAGATTATGGGTCTGAGCACTTCCTGCAGAGACAGGAGGTATGTCTAAGTAATCAGTATTAAGGGAGAGCAGAAGGTGAAACACAAACGACGTAAGTTTTAGCAGTACTCAGTTGCATCTGTTTCATCTTGCAGCATTGCAGACTTATGGATGTTACCTGGAAGTGAGCTCTGTCTCTTCAGTAATGAAGCCATTGTATACTTTACATTTTAACAAATGGAAACTGCTAGTTCAAGAATCTCTTTCAAACTTGCTGTGATGAATTCCATAAAATATAGCTGCAGGAACTGGACGTAACAGTAGAACAAATCCCTCTCAAACCCCAGGTTTCTCGGCAGTTAAGCGCTGCTGTGTCCCAAGAATCAACTGGCATTGTGAGGGCTCCCATGTCTCCCCATTTATGATGACGGGGAGAATTTGCTCACTGGAGCCTCAGCAAAGAAAGCACCAATAGTTCTGTCTCAAGGGCTGTTTACAAGCTTGAGTCAAGAAACCCAATGATGACAAAAGTTTTACCTACCGAAGCATAAATGGCTGATACCATTTGTGCCATGGGGTCCTGTAAACATTCAGATTTTTTTTGAATCTATGAACTATACTCTCACTGCCTATCTGGAACCCTAAATTCATCCAAGAAGTGCTAGCAGGTAGAGTAGATCACATGGTTAGTCCAGGGTTTGAGCATTAAAAAGAAAAAACAATCACACTAAGCACTTGACTTCTAAAGACTGCATTGCATTACAGCCATCCTAGCTTTAAAGCCACGTCACCACACATCTCCATCTGCACTGGAGGAGATCAAGTGGTAACAGAGCATGCGCTTGTTAGACGTCAGCAATTCCCCGAGATCAAGTAACCTTAAAATCATGGGTTTGTATTGTAAGACTGGATAGTGATATTTTAATCCATTGGTGTGTATATAGTAGCCATTTCACCTACAAAGCGTTTTACATCCCACTACTGTGGCCTTCATTTAACTTATGAACATTTTAAAGATGTTGTATTTCTGACTTTACACTAAATAAAAACTTTTGATTTGTCTCGATTAGTCTGGTTCAACATTTGTAAGCCCTAAACCATCTCATCTGTAGTCAAAAGGTAGAAAAGTAGTCAGGTTTGCCATCATCTTAATTGTTTCTACAAAGCTGAAGTGTCTGAAAAACTAGAGGTAATTATCAAGTATTAAGATTAAAACTGGGTTAATTAATTTGTTTTCAGCAAGCTTCCAGTTCTTGACCCACTTTGTATTTTCACCCATGAATCTTATAATTCTGTATACCTTTCTCTTCTGGCTAAGGGAACAGGATTGGTAGACTGCATTGAGTACCATCAAAGCTGAAACTTGCACCTCTTCACCCAGGAGAACTTTAAGCCGAGTTAAAATAGATGAGACTTTACCTTTTGCTACACAGGTAATGAGCACTCCATTAGACAGAAAGCAGAATTATTACTTTGTCATACCTTCCTGAAGGTGGAGCCTAACTGAAGAGTAGCTTCAGTTGTAATTAAATAAAAAGGCCTCGGTTGTACTTAGCCTTCCCCAAATAATGAAAATTGTCCATCTGGGATTTGGTGTCCTCAGTATGACCGCCTTTACGAAGCTATGATGTAGCTGGGGGGAGTGCAGGCTGTGGAGTTTGGATGCTCGTGGAGTTCCACAGGTGACTGACAAGTCTTAATAGCAAGGCGCCCTGGAACTGGATTACCATTAGTTTGCTAATTTCAAAGCACTTTCAAGCAGCCACAATAACAAGATCGAGTATTTTTCCTGAAATACCTGTTCAGATATAAATGGACTACGTGCAGGAACTGCAGGTGAAATCTGAATCAAGCGGCAATGGAAGGGGATTCCCTCTGGCTTTCTAGATCCAGAGTCTGAAATCCACAAAGCCCTGATATTTCTCCCCTAATTACCAGTATAAGGCTAGATCCAAGTAAGCTGATGTGCAGAAGGATGTCTTCTACCTCCAGGTTCCAGGTAATGGGAGTCATTAAGCCAGTATTGAAGTGAGACGAGCCTTGCAGAGCCAGTATTACTGCAAACAGCACACTTCAGTCACGGCCTCACAAGACCATTTTACCCGTAACAAATGGCTCCTTATTTACTGAAGTGAGGTACATAAGGGAGGACTAGCATCCCCTGTGGGGTGACCCTGGAGTAACTATATCACACCAAACAAACAAAAAAAACCACCAACAACCCCAAACAAACCAAAACCATCCCCAAAATCAAATGCTGTAACAATTCTAAAGGGCTTTTACCAGGCTCAGACAATATTCATTCAAAAAGAGTGCCAAAGTGCTTCCTGACAGCTCTCAGTAGCTCTTACTGGCAAGATACTGCATGGGTAAAAACTTCTATCTATTCCTTGGAAAGTCACAGGCAGGAGGAAGAACCTGGAGTCTTCACTTCTTATGTTTTGCCTGTAGACCCTAAATAAAGAAGAGGGAACTTACATTTAACTTCAAAAAAAATACTAACTAACTCCCAAAAACTAAACAAAGAGGCCTTTGCGTGTAGTTCACACAAAACAGTCCAATATAATTAACTTTTGAAGGCTTCAACACAAGCACTTCAAGAGACTGGCTTCTTCATTAGGGTTAATTAAGCATTCATTTGTTAGAGACTTCCACAGAATCTTTGCTGACCTGATTTGCTGTGAAGATATTTCTTCTTTAAACAAACTAACATCTTGTCAGGCATAAGGAAATCTGTTGTTAGATACCATATGAATTAATGTATTTCTACTTGTATTTAATGTATCACTGCTTTTACTAGCATTTTGCATCCTAATATTATAGGCAGCAAGAGGGTTCTGGTGACTGCAGTTTTATTGTTTCTTTTAAAATACAACTGAACTTTAACAAAACAAAGTTTCTTTTACAATATGCATTTTATTTAAACTATATTATGAGAATGCCCAGTTACTCACATCTGTAAAAAACTTAATCCATCAAAAATTCTTATCTATATTAATAAATTTCATGTTAAGCAAGAATTATTAAATATTTTTAGGAGGCAATGTACACTCAGCAAGTATTCTATAAACAGAGGTCATACCACTCTGGCTTGGAACATGAGAACTATAAAAGTTTGAAAAAGTCATCTGTATCTCACTTCCACAGATTTGAAACCTGCATTCAAAAGTAAAACAAGTCACATCAATTACCAGTTGTTCTATGCACATTCTATTTTAAAATATCTCTTAAAAATAAATTATCGTAACCGATGTCTAAAGTGAACAGGTGACCATCCATGTAACAAGATGAACTAAAATAAATAATTTACAATAGAAATTGTTGCTAGCACTAAAATCATCTTACAAAAACAATTATTGCATTTAGCTCCGCACAGAAAAAAATACCTTTTCTCTCAGCAATGTGAACTGCTATAGATGCTACATCTTTACTATCATCCTCTTTTAGCTGAAAAGTATAAACAGCTAACTTTGTGCTAGAGCTGCAAAAATATTATAATTTACTCATGTTTTTAAAAAATATTTAGAGTAAGTTTATCTCCAACTAATATTAACTTCTAGGAATCTTCACCTTAAAATCAGTTGGCCAACTTGTAGTTTCACTTTTACTCTGAATTCAAAACATCACCTAGCTCCTCACAGATAGTATTTCTCCTTTAAAAAAGGGAATCAAGGAAGTTTGGGAGGGTTAAAAGAGGTTAGAGAATTACAATAGGAGGTTGAGGAGCAATGAGTCCCCCTTTTCTCTTCAAATCTCAGGAACTTGCATGCTGACAGGTCCGCTGAAGTGGCATCCCGAAAGTTACTATTATCTAGAACTACAAATACAGCACAAAGTAACTCAGTCCTTTCGTACTCTTCTTTTGCGCACTGATTTCAGTGGGCCATCTCCAGAACCTGTGCTTTCATCAGCTTCTTTCATCTGAAAAAATTTAAAAAGAAATTTAAAAAAAATATTTCAGCATTACAATTTTAAACCCATTTTAATTTAATTATTGAAGCTGGTATGTGACTTTAATCCTCCTCCCGACCCTCCCAGTCATATTATCACTGAATGCAACACTTAAGCAATAGGATATTGATTGTTAGATTAGTATCGTGGGGGAAAAAATAAATGGGTAAAAGACCTTTCCTTTCTATATTCAGAAGGAAGAGAACAGTACATCTAAACTGGTATCAGAAATTTGAGTTTGCACATTTACTCACTGGTTTAAAAGCAGTGACTTTTTAATGAATCTAGGACTTCCTTAAAGTGCATCTTATGTGAATTTTAATTTCTCCTTCTTAAGCAAGAAGCATTTAAAACATTTTAACTGCCATCTTTGGACAGCTACAAGTAGAACAAACTGGTCTTAAATCAGATGTGTTCTTCTCCATTTAAAAGCAATTAGCTGAGAGGCACATGCCAAGCCTTTCCATGAACTCTCTCAGACAAGGCACTGCTTCCTCCCTTGTGCAAGGTACATGCTCCTGGAGGAGCTTTACATGTAAAGGAGTTAACATCACATTAAACAACTCCCCTAATCTGGGAAGGGACTCATTTAGGGAGTGACAAGCACAAGATGATCAACACAAATACTGTGGGCCGATCTAAAGCGTTTCAGAGGTAGCAGAGTTTCTCACTGATAGGATAATGAGTAGTTGATGAGCAAGAAAAGCACATGTAAATTCCATTTTACAATGTTATTTTCTGAAAAACATTTTGTAGATTATCTGGTGACTAGATTAATCTGCACAAAAAAAATGAAAGTGCAGGTGCCAAAATCAAAACCAGTATGGTCATTTAGCTTAAAATGTATTTTGGAATTTAAAAAAAAATAAAAATTGAAAGCATAATGTTTTAGTATGTCTTACTGATAAGCTGTTTGGTTAGAAGCACTTAGAATCATAGAATGGTTAGAGTTGGAAGGAACCTTAAAGATCATCCAGTTCCAACTTCCTTGCCATGGGCAGGGACACCTCCCACCAGACCAGGTTGCTCAAAGCCCCATCCAGCCTGACCTTGAACCCCTCCAGGGATGGGGCATCCACAGCTTCTCTGGGCAACCTGTTCCATCAATTAAGTAGCATCATAAAAAGAGACTGACCTCTACTGCACCATTCAAATTTTCAAGACTTGCAATTCATTTAACAATCTGTTAAAAACTACACTTCTGAAAAAACGTTTCATTTTTAGAGACCTGCATGATCACTTCTAAACTATTCTTTCCTGTATTTTACAATAAATATCACCACCTAGCCAAAATTACACAGGAAGAGACATGTTTCATAAACCTACACAGAACATTTGAGGTGTCAAACTCAAAAACACATCCCCACTTTGTGATTCGTTTTTATGGCTCAACAGAAGAAAAACTCTTGCAGGTAACTGGGCTTAGTTCGAAGTGCCATGTTGGACAAGGGCAAGGAGAAAACAGGAAAAAAAAACCAACCCAAACTTACCTCATCTTCTGAACCAGATTTATTTGACTTATCACCTTCTTCTAGACTTTCATCTGCAACTTCATTTTCATCATCTTCATCATCATCAATATCTTCACCACCTTCACGCTCATCTTCTGTGGAAGAAATGAATTTTACTTTTGTAAACAGAATTATATTAGAAATGCACTATATCCAGACACACTAGTAAGGAAAAGAAGCCAATTTTCAGTTTTCGAATGAACTACTTGTTTATAGTAACCCATGAAAACATCTCTGTGATTGAGTGTAAAATTCTCATGAATTAGTATAAATTGAGCACTGTTGGATTTTATAACCAATTTTAACAGGTTCAGCCTAGCTTCTTTTTACGATAACATGTAAGTTCTTCAGACTTGTAAGTGACCAACTAAAATGACAACATTAAGTGGGCTTCCTTTAGGAAAGTCCTTAAATCCAAGTATTGTATTAAGACTGTTTTGATACCAGAGTCCAAAACTGAACAACTTGGGTATCCCAAATCTACTAAGTCAGAATTTAGTCAAAGTACGTTATTGTAGTAATGAGTCATCCACCATGGGGGACACCTACAGGCTCAGGGAACTCCCCTTTTCAGCAGTTTTAGGTTGAGGAGTAAGTAGCTCTTGTGCTTACCCCCTTTTTTGCATTATTGCAATACAGAAACTAATCATAAAAGCACTGTACTCCCCTCAGCTCACTTGCAGTACAGCCACCTCACACTACACTAAGATAAAATTATTCACAAAAAGCAGTAAGCTTTCTGTGAGACCTGGTGTCAGATAGACCTCTGAGCTAACAGGGTCTGGAGAGGGAAAAAAAAAGGTAGTAAAAAAATAAAATACCTTTTAACTCCCCAGAATTCCCTGGACAAACAATAGGCTAAGCAACAAAGAGGCAGTTTCTACTTTCTTACTGAGGCTGTGCCACTGCACTGAAGAGCAGCACATGGGTTGCTCTTTTAAGGTAACCAGCTCTCTATATTCTGTGTATTTTGTGAAGGGGGCCATGCACCCAGCTGTTTTGATTGCACTTTTAGTTATCTGTGTACACCAACAATGCACTCAATTCTGTAAGTACTGGCATGGGATCATCAGATGCATCAGAGTAAGCTTTTCGATCATACAGGCAGACGCCATCATCGCTCATGGAACATAGTTCAGACACAGACAAAATCACAAAGTTTCAGTCAGTAATACAAAGCGATGTCAGTACTAAGGAAAAAAAAAAAAATACAACCCAAACCACCAAAACATGCAGACCATGAATATCTGCTACGTTTCTAACTTTCCTTGCCAGTCACCTGTCACTTTGTTCCTACCAAGAAAAATGAAGTAAGAGACAGAATCTTGTGGAGGTCTGAGACTCAGGATTTTCTTGTGGAAGTGAAGATAATGCACTACAAGTTAAGCGATTTGCTTTTTGTTCATTACTATAGACTCGGGGAAACAAAGCCATAGTTCAATAGTACCAGTAATCTTTGGTACAGTAACACAAGATGATTTTATCCTTGGATGCCGAAGTACAGTTGACCTACTGAATCATTGATTCCACCCTTGGGGCAGCAGGACAGACCTGTGTGGGCACACAATGCGTTGCTAGAAAGCAACACAGAGGCAGGCTTCAGTATTTATTTCAAGTCTACTGTATCTTCAAGCTTTAAGAAGAATTACTAAAATCAGTGATCAATTAAGGTCGAGGTACAACCCTCCCACATAAGACTTACGCTAAAGACTTAAAACTATTCCAGACACATATTAAAGACAACAATGTGACTTTAACCACTTCAGGTACGTGTATCTGAACCATTCTTATGTGTTCAATAGATGAAATATTTAGAAGGGAGAAAATATACATCACTGTCTACAAACATAAAAAGACCGGTCAGAAGAATGTACGTTTCTTAAAAGCGAAAAAAAAAGCAAGTAGAGCCTTGTTTTCTGCTTGTATTTATCAAAGAGCTATTATCCATGGGATGTCATGCACTGGAGAGTGTCAAAGAAAAAAAGATATAGAGCAAGACAAGTTTTGCATATTCTAATACAACTGGTTGTAATTATTGACAATGCAATCCATGAATTACTCCTATTGATCTCTTCCTGTTTAATCAAACCGCAGGCTGGCTCGCTCATCTTACCATCTTCAGCAGTATCTTCGTTTTCTTTTTCTTCTTCCAATTCTATTTCATCATCTTCTAACTCCTCTCTCTCTTGTTTTAGTTCTCCCTTCATAATTGGCTTAGATATATCAGTTTTTTTGAAGTCAATATCTTCATCTGTTTTCTACAACAAATTAAAAATCTATTTACACACAACAGCCACTGTAAGATAAGTAATATCAATGGCACATTGTAAGTGCCTATTGTTGCACAGATGCTACGAGTTTTCAAATAAAGTATTAAAAATAAACCCAAATAAAAGTATAGGAAATTTCTCTAACCTTTGCTGGCCAGCAGAACAACACACCTAGACCAACAGGGAGAGCTAAAGTCAAGATGTAAAGAACCCAGAGCCATGGGTGGTCTTCTGCAGCAGTCATCAGTTGCCGGAACATACCAGGCTATATTAAAAACAATTGAAAAAAAAAAAAAGATATTTGCATTTACATCCCCCTCAATACATCATTAAGTTCATAAACTGTACTGAATATATTTTAAGCTTCATGTTGCCCAAAAAACCCCTTTCTTTACCTTTGCTCAGCTGAAAGCTCCTCAGAGCTCATCAACAGCCTCAGAGCAGCAGCCAGCCTCCTGAAGAGCAATGTCTTGCTCCATCTGTACTACCAGGTTCTCTCCTTTGCAGCCAATTATTCAGGGAATAAATTGTCCTCCCAGCCCAGTCCTGACTTATACTGTAGAGGTAAGCAGGCAAATGCCTGGTCCAGTCAGACCTCTGGAAACTGTGTATCAGCAACTAAGGTAGGAAGTCTGAGAGACGTGGTAGAGTGAGGGAACTCTGGGGAATATTTTTTGCTATTGTGTGTACAAATACAAACATCAATCCAGATGTAAACCCAAACATTTCTGAAAAGGGCAGGGTTGTAGGAGGAGGCGGCTTTCCAAATTGCATGGGCAAATATATGCTGTTGCTACTTGCTCATACTGTGACAAACAGCAGCTGTCAGGAATTGGCCACATTTGCCACCAACCCATCATTTCTTTCCCACAACTGAAGGCATGCGCTTCCCACTCAAAAAAACCCCAAAAGACTGTCAGAAAGGAACTGTAGTCAGCAAAGACAGCCACTAGAGGGGCCCACGATCCCGTATGTCAGGATAAGTTCATCCTACAGCATAAACCCCACATAACTACTTATCCATTCCTCATCAGAAGGAAACAACTAAAGAACAGGGAAAGGAAAAAAAGAGGTCTTAGTGTGTAATTAACTCAGTTTCCATTTGCTGTAGGAGTCCTAAAGTTCTAGTAACCCTGTGGACAGTGGAAGACTCGCTAACTTCAATGAAGCCAATTCCTTGGCTAGGTGTTTAAGTAACATGTTGTACCATTTAATATCAAGAAGTTATTGATGTAAGGTAAAAAGCCAAAACTACGAGGAAAAAAACCCAAACTATCATAGTTACTCAGCAAAACTATTAATTGCAGACACATTAATGTTCTGTCTGCATTAATTGACAGAAAATTCTTCCAACGGCACATCGTCCTCACTTTTGGCTTTCAAGAATACAGTAAAGTTTGTACCTCGTTAGAACTTGCTACTAATTTCTTCAAGCCCCAGCCATCTGCTGCCCAACGATCTGCTACTTCTTTTTCTGAGCATATAATGAAGTTATCAAAGTAGATATCAGATGTCATAGACCAGAGTTCTAAACCAATGGCACTGACAGTAGTCATCTTGAATGGGTGAATATCTTCAAAATAGTCTGGGTTCGGTATTTTCCGAGGGCTCCAGATCCCCTTTTAAGGAAAAAAAAATAATTAAAAAAAATCACACATAAAACATTACTTATACCTCACTAAAAAACAAGCTGTGAAACAAATTTTAAAATAATTAGAACTTCCCAACTATTTTAAATGCATTATTTAAAAAAAACAAGCAGTAGAGTTTAACCTACATAAAATCAAAACTGGAAATAGCGTATCAGATTTTGGCACACAGGTCTCACTTTTCTGGCTTAGGGCAGACCTCTTAAAATTAATTTTTTGTCCATATAGGGTTACAGTAATAACTGACTGTGCAAAGTAACCCTGGTCTTCCTGGTACTGGTGATTCTAAGCACAGTCTTTGTAAGTTTCTTAGAGTAAATCTAGGAAAAAAATTTCCTAATACTGCAGGAAAATAAACACTGGTACTAATTCTTCCTCCTGTCTTTCTTTATGTAACATACAGTTTTGGCTTTTGTTCAACAATAGCATATACATTTTTGTAAGGGAGCGGTCAGTATTTTATGGTCAGTGATGGAATCTTCTGAGATAAGCATCTATTGTCTGGTGTCCTGTGGCTGCAAGGGAACTACATCCCATCATCCACACGGTCCCTTTCAGTGTGTGTGCACATAGAAAAATTGTTCATTTTGAAGACCCACGTTTAAAACCCCAACAAAGAAGTATTTCATTAGATGATAATGTAACTCAGAATACAATTCTACAGAGCATATTAAATAAGCAGTACCAATGCAAAGCATTGCAAAGCCAACTTTTAACAGAGAAATTGTTTTAATACAGAAAGTCTTTCTACTTTTTCCAGTATTTATTGAAGGGAAAAAGGCAGATTAATTAAAAAAATGTTTAGTGATGGTATTCAGACTCCCTCTAAAATATACATGTACTGTAAAAAAGCCTAGATAACTACACTACTCTGACTTGCCTGTTCTGTTGAACTTTGTACCTTTTAACAACGACTTACAATATTGCTATTACCTGATAATTAGGATTATCTATCATAGGTGCTTTCCATTTTCCTTTATACTTTGGGTTATTCTTCATGGGACGCACCCAGTGTCCACAACCAGGTGCAACCTCACACTTTGGATTAGGGATCTGAGGGGCTTCCCACTCCCCATCCATTTCTTCATCCCTACAGAAAAATAAAAAAAAAAAATAAGCAACTGATTTGAGATTGGACTGGTCTGAACACTAGCAGTCAACCTGAAGTTAGGTTCCACATACATTTTCCTGAAACAACATCAGAATTTTAACCCACTCACAAAATTTTATCCAGCAGGATAAACACTTTTTTGATTTTTTTTGGGGGGGGTTGGTTGTGGTTTGGTTTTTTTAAGTGCTACACTTTTTTTTTTAAAAGGTCACATGTTCATGACTACCACAGCATGACTTAATGCAATTATACTGCATCTGCAGACAGCTTGAAACACTTTTCCGTAAGATGCTTAGAGATCCCTTTGAGACTATCATATGATCAAGTTATCAACTATTCCAGGGTTTAACAGTGTAGAAAACTCTTTCACAGGAGTCCTTCATATTCTAGGTTTTTTTTATATAGTCAGAAAACAGAACACAATTGACATGTTCATATCTTTCTAAAAGACAAGTATTTACCCATACCATATACATGCCAACTTACTACCTCAAAAGACAGTGAGATTTGGATTGGCCTCTGATCCACAACTCACAACTTGCCACAGAGAATAGGCAGGCTTGTGTACAAGACACACTAACAACCTGCACTTATTGATCAAGTTCTTACCAGTCCTTTGGTTTTTTTGCATTAGGGTCAGGAACATACTGTGGTTCATCATCAAGCCATCCCTCGGGCTTAACAGCATCAAGATCTTCTATTTTGGAAGGCTCATCTTCGTCCCTTCAAATACAGATTTACTTTAGAAAATACAGTAGCCTGACACTGAATCAACGTTCTGTTCAGAGAACTGTAACTGCCATGAAAGGGATGATTTTCAAAGGTAGAACACAATTAGACACACTGATCTTAAGATTTAGACGTCCAATTATCTGTTTATAAATATTTGAATTGTATTTACATTGTTTCAAAGTACTGCAGAGCCCAGAAATTGCTGACATAAACTGACAGGTTTCAGTCAAGTCTTTCCATTAAGTTTTTCCCTCCTCTTCCTGAGCTCCTGTATAACAGTAGTTCACACAGGAGGAAGTAGAAGTCACTGAATATAAATTAACAGTGTATGGTGAAAGAAAACCCCCTTCTTCCCAGTCTTTCAGGCATAGCAATCTCAGTCATTCATTGCAAACACGGAGGATACAAATCAACAAAAAGCACAATTATTAGAGGATGACCAGATCCTTGCACCCACCTTAATTATGTTGACAGAATTCAGCACTTTTAGTAGTGAAACATTTGTCATTAGCAAAAAACAAAATAAAACCAGTCAAATCTTTCAAATCAATGACCTGTGTGTAAAAGGTATTGTACAGATACAAATGTTGTTCTTACCAGTCATCTGGTTTAACAGCATTTGGATCGGGTATTTTGGGTCTCTCATCCCAATCGTCAGGCTTCTTCTCACTAGGATCCTCTATTTCTCTGGGAGGGTTTACTGGAGGAACCATATCTTCAAGAAGACTTCCTTTACTGACAACTGTCTGGTCAATTAACATTTCAAATGTATCATCTGGTTTTAGCACTGAATTGAAGAGATTTGTATTGAAGACATAAGGGAAACATTAATTTCACAAATATTTTTAACAAAAAAAAATAATCAATATATTAAGCACAGACTTAGACAGGTAAGAGCAGGAGATGGACTCCCCACCCAGGTACTGGATATGGACACAAAACTTTACATTTGCTACTGTGGGGATATCGGACCAGTATCAGGCCTCAAAAATGAAACCTCTAGCAAACTGCTGTAACACATCCAAGCACATTCTAAGAGGTATTTTTCAAAAACCTACGGCTTGGCCAAAATTCAGCTTTACTTATTTATTCAAAACCACAGACAATGAAAGACAAAACTCTGCCCCAAAAGGCATCTCTGCTACCAAATTACAATTTCACACCTGAAAGCATGGAAACCCAAGAACTGTGTCAGTAACACAGCTGAAGGATCATCAAAGCAGTATTGCTGCTGATTGAAATCTGACAGCCATTTCCCTCAAACGGCAGACTGAGATTACAGAAAATTATATCGAAACGTTTAAATATTTTAGCAAGTGTGAGTACCTGAGAAGGCAGGGTCACAGAACTGAGCAGTGTGAGAGAGGTTGTATCCAAATTCATTTCTAATAACCAGTGAGCACATTTATGGGTCCTTAAAAAGTGCCATTCAAATATCCATTCAACACAATGAAGACTGTTAATTCAAAGTAATTGCTATTCCACTTTTATGACAGTTTTATAAAAATAGGTGATGAAAACCACAGTAATAGTCTTACCCTGAGGGACTGATACTATCTAATGATGCTCTTTCATCCTAAATTTTCAACATTCAAAATATGCAAAAAAATTAACCTCCTGTATCACTTCAAATACAATACAAAAAAACCACTTTTTAAACTTATGTTACCAGTCACATAATGCATCAGAATTATACAGCTCCATGGAGTCTATTTGAACAATTATAAACAGAGTAAGTGCAATCTGAGCTTAAATATCTTTAATCATAATTTCTAATGAACAGTCCAAATACAGGAACACAGGCATTCCTTTACTGCAAGAACAGTGTTTTGTTTCACTTATTCCTATTATCTAAAAGCAAAAGTTTGTTATGGCACACTACTGGAAATTATTTTAAAGAACAGTAAGTTTGCCCAAGGCACAGAAGTTGAACATGAACATTATTATTCAGTGGAAGTTCAAAAGTGTAGTCAATGTTGCTGGATTTGCAGCATGGCACAGATGAGTCCACTCTTCTCTAATTATTTACTCTTCAACAGATGTTAGAAAAAGGGGGGGTAAGAACTAAGAAATTAAATTTTCATGTCTGTTATATTGCTTACTGGTACGGGAAGAGATGTCACATGAATTAAAACCAGCCCCTATTCATTCATCTTCAGGGAACAGGGTAACACATCTGTTCCTGCACACTGCAGCAGATGCAGGCGTCAGTGAGAATTCTTCCTAAGTGGAGGAGAGTTGTGTGTGGCATCCTGCAGATTTAACTGAATTCCTGTGAACTCTGATGCCTTCCTGGAATATTGGATCGTTTGGTTTTTTTTTTTTTTTTATATCTTAACAAAAATTTTTTTAATGCTTTCAGTGCTTACTATGATAATCAATTCCTCATGCTAAAGGCTGGCCAGGGCTGATATGTTTTTTCCTGTAATTGAGTATTAAACAGCAACATTTCAAAGCTACTTCTATGTCCTGCAATTAAGCTCAGTCATTAAATCATTTAAGACCTGTCCTTAAACAATTTAAGCCCAAATCATTAAGCAACCCACCCCCCCCGAATTAACTGACTATTGCACACAAAAAAGCAGACTCCTTTCCAATTTAACTTATAAGTTAATTAAACAATACCAAGAGTATATAGATGTGTCTTCTTGTCCAAATAGAATTTTTTTAGGTCTACGTCAGGACGTTTTGCATGTTTTTCATCATATTCTCCAGTTTTAGGATTCTTATGTCTGAAGATAAAGTGCAGTTTGTAATCTTCTCCACATTTATCTGGTCCAAACATAATAGTATAAGGTGTTTTGTCAAAAAAGTATTCCTGTAGAAGCAAGAAAGCTGAGCATGTGTTATACCGTACATTTCATGAAGTCATTTTGGGTAGTACTTTTCCCTGATGCTGTGGCATACAGCAGTTACCTTTTTAAAAAAAGTAACAGAAAACTGGTAGAGTAAGTCATGAAAGCAATTAAACAGTTCATTTGAGTTGCTGGGTGCTCTCTGTTCTCAGGGAATGATCTAACTGTAGAAACCACTTAAGCCTCTTCAAGGGAAGATGAATATATTTATTTAGACCTTACCCTTACGTTAAGTGGAAATACCTGTGAGAAATCAAAAAACCCAGATAACTATAAACTTGTACAAACATTACACTAAAAGATAGAAGGGAACTAGTTACTGTTCTTCATACCAGTAAAGATAAAACCCAGTAAAGATATTTTTCAGTAAAGATAAAACCCAGTATATTATTACTCAGTATTTTATCAGTCTTCTTGCTCCACATTAAGTAACAAACAATGCTGAAACCATCAGATACTCTGATGAGTACTGATCAGGTACTCTCCTTCAGAGCACGTTGCAGTAAGCTGTTTAGATATATCAGTATTTTTCAACTATTTATATGATTTTTGTATTTGGAACATGCAGTAACATGCTGCCTTATATTCTTAAGCAATCGCTTGAAGAAAAAAGTCCACTTGATTCCTGGAAGTTTTCTACTTGAAAGATATATTCTGACATCAATATATTATTTGAAACAAGCCTGTACTTTCGAAATTTTTGAATGCGGAGTATAACATTTTCACTTTATGCACCACAGAAGTGAACATATTCTAAGTCTGGCCCCTTTCACAACATTCAACAGTCTTAGGAAAATGTCATCACTAAGAATTAACAATAATTAACTGACTGCTCTAATAGCAATAAGCATATATACAGCATTGAGGCATGACCAATTTTAAAGTTAAAAAAAAAAAAAAAGATATGAAAGAGAGAACACTGATTCTTTTAAGTTACCTCATCACACAGCCAGTAGAACTCCAAAAAAAATTCAGGATGAATTGTGAGCCAGGCCATAAACAGGCAGATTTTGCATTTGCTGTCTTCTGGTTTACCTTCTAGTAAGATGACAGATACTGGAAGATTACAGTTTCATGTGTATTTGAGCTGAATATTGTGATCTCAAACCTTCTTCTAAGATGTAAAACTTTTCAGTTCTACTATCATTTACGCATCTTTCCATTAGGAAAGATGCCATGCCTCTACTTGCCTTTTTCATCTGTATTTTTAATACTTATCTATTAGGACTCAAGTTGAGCATAAAACACCCACTGGCATATAAACTTTAGGAAAAGAGAAGAGAACTAGGAAGTTGCGCTAAAGTTTTTATTAGTACATCTTAGAAATGCTTACAAGCAACTTCTTACGTATGCTGCCATCTCCTAGACTCTTTCAGAGGTACATATTATCCCTTATATCTCATGAAGAGTCCCACTGTTAAGTGGTTTGCAGATCAGGTCAAGCCATGTCTCAAGCCTGTCCTGAGCAATCTCCTCTTCGTTTTGCCCATACACAGGGCACCACACATCACTGCTGTTCCCCTCAGTACTTGAAAGTCAAGGTTACGGCCTCATGAGTCAAGGCAGCTGCAGTAGCAGGCACAGACTCCCCCCCAGGGATAAAAGCACAGATGAAAAAATCTTGCCCAAAGAGGAAGTCATGAATTC
Source organism: Gallinago jamesoni (assembly GCA_025769975.1). NCBI lineage: Eukaryota > Metazoa > Chordata > Aves > Charadriiformes > Scolopacidae > Gallinago > Gallinago jamesoni. The sequence goes on from JAOQGH010000032.1 coordinate 13,351,366, forward strand.
TGCCCACACTCTTATTACAAGTTCTTTTTTCCAGACTGTTCCCTGTTGTTTTTTGCATGAGCTTGCCTTTCTAGTTTACCAAATCTTGGTGAGCAAGTGGTATAGCCTGATCCATCTCAAACCAAGCAACTTTTACAACCTGTAGAGGTTGTAACTGTGATTGCCTTGCAAACTTTTGTCACTGTACTACTGAATGTGGGGCTCAACAACACCAATTAGCCACAAACCTGTAACAGTTAGAACAGCCAGCCGTTAAGTGGCAACCTACTTCAGGACTGAAAGTACCCTTATCACTTCATGCCTGTACTGACAAATCAGCACAAGTTCCTTCTAGCTCATGATGTAACATTTTTAAATCTACACTGGCCATTCCAAGTCTGTTCAAATGAAAATCCTATCTTATAACTGCTGCCACCTACCAAAAACACTGGCTCCCATCAAAGCAGCTGCAGCAATCGTATGTATCAGCCATCCCTACTCTGTCAATACAATATTTGCATTGTATGAGCTCCTATGCCACCATTCACTGCTAGTTGTTAATTAAAGAAAAAAATTGCTAATATATCCCTCATCACAGGCTAGACAACTTATATCAACACCCCAGCCTAGTGGCAGAAATACTAGAAGCAAAAATAACGCGTTCATATACCAGAAGTGAGACCTGGCTGGAATAGGCAGCATTTTAAGCGAGAAATACCTGATGGCATTGGCATAATAATAAAGAGTTTTGCAGACCAGTCTGGAAAGAACAGGCAAGTTCACATCAATATATTGAGAAACAACCTACAAAACAGTCTAATATACTAAGGCTCTTAATTTTTCACACCTGAGTATTCAGACCTTTCCTGGGAACAGAGATTCTCCAATGCTTTCAGTTTCTAAATCCAAGTCATGGCTCTTTCTAATATGCCATGTAGTAAAAAAAAAACCACAAACAAACAACAAACCTATTCCACGACTTACAAATTGAGATTCTACAGCTTCTATGATTGCAGAAAGTAAGACTAAATAGATACAAGAGTTCTTTGTCCTGGATATAAGACATTACTCGTGCAGAACTAAAAGGACTATGTTATTCACAGCAAACTGAGCATTCTAACCTTCTGAAATTCAGATTTTTAGATTTCTTGTGTGAATATAGATCTTAATAGCTTTCTTTTAGTTTTAGACTACCTATAGGCTTTATTAAAATAATTTTTATATAATTATTTATAATTATAATTTATAATAATAAAGTCATCAATATCCCATCAGTACAATATGCCCAACTCAGAAGATTTTGTATATATATGATCAATTATATATATATTATTATCTTGCCCAACCTTCTACTTATGCATTTCAGAAGATTTTAAGAATTTAGAATGCATTAGGAATTAATTTCTTATTGACATTTCACAGTAACAATCTGGTGTTTCTCAAATGAACAACTGATGGCAATTATTAAGTAAGAGGACATACCAGATTCAAGTCATCACTACTGGAGAGAAGTTTAATATATGCACCACCACAGTCAATGCCTTCTTGAAAATTCACTTCATATCTGGACAAAGAGCAAGTTAAACAAAACTTCAAGTATCAGACAAACACAGATTAATTTATGATCTGCAATTCTAATTATGAATACATTAAGACCGTGTATTAGTCACTACTGTCAAAACACTTCTACACGACCAAAAGGTTTTAATTGCCACACAAGCTAATATAGCAGTGACATCAGTCAAAAACCACCATGGTAGCACTTGCTACAGCTGATATCACCAGTAAGAAAACATTCAAGGTGGCACCAACTAACATGCAAACATAAAAGTGAAGCTGAAATGGGCAAGAGTTCTAGAAAGTTTGTGTCATCTTTGAAACTGCCCATACGACAGGGTGAATTTAACCAGAGGAATTATCTGGATACATCTGTAAGTACACCAAAGCAAGTCTGAGTATCAGAAAAAAGTAATCACATTACTATGGTGCTCATCATCACTAATATTACTATCCTACATTCAAGATTCAGGTTGCTTTTATGGAGCTACACAGAGGTATTCTGTAAATGGAAAAACACTACTCAAACCACATATGATTTAGATCTTTTAGAGGAAGACTGAAAATCAATTAGCTTTTTTGGCAATCTTGTACAAGATCAGATTTCTGTCCAAAAATATTTCAAAAGAGTTTAAATATCACTTAATAAGAATTGTACTGCAATCTTACTTGATTATTAAATCATTCATACTTACGGTTTTGATAGCTCTGGATATGACAGGGCAATGCAATATGGAAATCAGTATTCTACAGGGATTCACATTACATTCTTGACTTAAAAGATTGTAAAGAATAATATTTATTAAGTAAAAAGATCTGAGGGATTACTTACTGAACAATCAAAGGTTTATCATTGAAAATAAATGCCTTTGTTAGCATAGCTGATATTGCATGATGCTTTGCCACTGATTTTAACACTAATCCTCTGTCTCCAGGCACCGTGTTTTCTTTCAGCTCTTCTACTTCCCATCTTCCTAAAACACACACACAGAGTCTTTGAAAAAAAATGTAGGCACCAAAGTAGGGAAGAAATCTTGACATCCAAAGTCAATGAAGTTAAACAATAGTCATCCAATTCTTTATTGATAATTCTACTGTGAATGCAAAACATTACTCAAGTCCAGCTTACACTTCCCCAAACTAACACTGTACAGCACTCAAATACATTAAAAAAATTAAAAAATAATGGTATACAAATTTGCTTCTCACATCTTTCTATCAAATCAGTGACAAAATGTTTTAACCAGCACTTTTCAAGAATTAGAAACCATTAGAGTTCCATTTCTACAGTTAGATGATAAAATAAGAATTGCGTCATGCCGAAGATCCATCTAACCCAATGTTCTGGTTCAGACAGCAAAAAGGAAAGAAACCTTAGGGAAAAAGAGTGCACGTAATTGTAACAATAAGAAGTGACAAGCTATTTCTTTTTTCTTTCCCCAAGTAGCTGTCTCCACAGCAGAAAAAAAAAATTAAAAAATAAAATCAAATCACATTTTCATAACTGTTACAAGCAAAAGAAAGAAAATTATCAAAGTCTCAGTTTTATGTGTAAAACAGAATTTTCCAACTAAAAAAAGTCAGCCATGGACTCCAAAGAAGGAAAGAACCCCATCCTTATCATAATCCACCCTAAACCAATAAAATTGACTAGTCAAACATACACATTTAACAAAAAATGTTTTTACATCACAGAATTTAATTAAGTTTATTGCACAAACCTGTAGCAAGTGTGAATATCCACTAGATTCCTGTGTAATTGCAATATTGTATGAAAGAATCAATACATTTTAGATATGACATTTTATTCAAGCCTAATGCTTGCACTGCTAATGTTTCAAAGCTCTGGTTTATATTTAATTAGTTTGATTGTAAAAATCTAGTTCAGCCTTAAGAAATAGGCACATAGTTGAAGAGATGCCTACACTTTGGGTATGCGCAGCTCTACACAGAAAAGCCTGTTCTCTCATTTCACCAAAAACGTATTTGTTCTAGTTAATTAAGATAATGCTAGCTTTTAATATTTGAAAGATAGCACATGTGTAAAGTACACATTCCTTTCTCTTCTCCAATTTACAGAGATCTGCAAGAAAACTTTAATATTGTAGATCTGCATCTTTAGATAGCGGTATACCCCAGTGCCTAAAGGAACATAAAATACGTGTCCAGATTTTAGATTTGTTCCTACCATCACCACATAAAAAGCATGAGTCACAAGGCATTGGGTAAGCTAGATACCTGCACAAGTCTTCCCCTCCTGCTGATATAGGAGGAGAATCTTTCAGGCCAAATCTAATCACACAGGAGACGGAGCTTCCCCAACTCCACCCTAATCTTTCCAATTTCCAAGAATTATCAGATTTGATCTTAAAGACAAATAAACAGGCCTATGGCTTCAAAAATAAAGATTTTGTAATTATAAATTCTCCAAGTTTGGAAAAAATACAGTTGATTACACATGCAGGCAATAGACAATGAACAAGATTTCTAGAAGGCCACTTGTATTTTCTCAGAGGTTAGCAGTGTAAGATTCACTTAGGGTTTTTTTTTCCAGGAATGAACACAGCACAAATGAAAGACTCCTTTTACAATTCACTGCAATGTGTGAAAAAAAGCCTGTGTAAACATAGACAAGAGCAAGAAAACATACTGACTTCTACAACATGTGCTTTAGAGAAGATTCATAAACTGTGAAATCCGAATGAAACAGCTGTTTACTTTTAATTCAACTGAAGTGCAATTTGTGAAAGGTCATTAAGGAATAACAGATATGTATGTCAACAACAAATCCCTAGTTTCTTCTAGTCTGCTAAACAGGAGGGAGGAAAACTCCCTCATCTTCAACAGTGTTCTTTCCTATAAGCTAAGACCAAGCAATAACAGCAGGCAAAAACAATACCAAAAAAAACCAGATTGGAATATAATTCAAAAAAGTCTTTTTACCACAGTCTCTGTTAAATGTTGAATTGTCTGGGTGTCTTTAAGCAAATATGACTGTTTTGACATTAGAGACAATTTCTACCTAATATGAGGCCAAGTAATCAGAGAGATGTCAGTTCTTCTAAGCATCTCATTTGTACCGCTATCTCCTCTGCAACGTCTTTATTTTTACCAGTTATTTCTGGTAACTGCTAAACCTAAAAACATCTGTTCTGTACTGTCTTGCACACCAAAGTCCTACAAGATACATTCACTTACCACTTTCTATTAACATTAATTGGTTTCATCTGAGAGAAGAGCAGTAGCAAATACTTTTCTGTTGCAGGAGAAACTTCTTCTGTTCTCCCCACTTTCTTTTGAATTAAATAAACTCACTTTGCAAAATTATTGCCACAGATCACAGAACTGTCAACAATATAAAAATCACATTCAGGCAGTCAATTCTAGCCTAGGAATTTATAAGTTGAGTGCGAACCCCAATGATATAAACTATCAAAACTTTTTTTTTTTCATTATTACTTTCCAAATTTATTTTTTTTTTAGACTACTGTAGAATAAACTGTACAGGAACCACTAGAGAACTCTACATTCCAGCACAGACAATCTGAAAAAGGTATTTTAAAGAAAAATATTATTCAGCTTAACTTTTTTGTTTCAGATGCTAGACTGGGAGATCAACCCACAAATCAGCAGGACAGATGCAGCACCACAGAGCACGTTGCTTTAGAAACGTGTTTAACAATTGAAATTCAAGTGGTAAATCTCTCTGACATGATTTCAGAGAAGGTAGCTCTCAAGAAGCACTATCCAATACTGAATAGTCAAGTGCCAGAGAATACTCTAGTATCAGTCATTGCAGTAGACTGTTGGGAAGATTAAAAAAAAAAAATTAATCTTCACACTTAAGTAACCCAATGAGCAACATCTCACACCTCAGTTTCAGGGTAACAGACATTATACAAAATAACATATTTATGTTACCTGGTTTTCAAAGTTCATTTCAGTGTAAGGGGTAGTTTTTTTCCTCAAAGATCAACAGAACATCAGAAACTACAGAGTGGAAGCAAACATTACAACTGCTTACCATCATATTTAGCAATGTTATCATCCGTGTCTTCTTTCTTGGTTTTAGACAACACCCACCTAAAACAAGAAGCATACTAGTTAGTTAACTATCTATGCAAAGCTGTATTTCTCAACAAGGCTGTGAGGCTGTGATAATGATTTTGCCAGTCATGGAACTTTGTGTAGTTAAAGAACGTGAAAAGAAAAATTAAAATCGCTTAGTTTAATGGAGCATTTTAAAATACTCCCTAAGAATGTAAATGAATATTCAATTTAACTATCCTGAATAAACTTCAGTTATATATACAACCTGAGTTTGGCAGAACGTTAGACTATTAGATAAGCACAGAATGTCAAAGATACATGGAAAATAGCAAGGTTCAAGTGTAAAACCTGCAACATGATAAGGAAAGGGAAAAAATCACCCAAAGAAGCCTTAACACTATCTGACAGCAACAGTACACACAGATAGCAGGGGATGAAGGGGAAAAGGTACAAGTACCCAAATGACAAATGCAATCATGCACTGAACAGATTGCAAATGGATCACACAGGGGATCCCAGCAGGGCAAACAAACTCCAGATCTCTTTGATACTTGGAGCAAGGCAAATTCAGCTTATCAAATTGAGGTTACAAAAAAAAACAAAAAAAAAAACGTACATACTCTATGCACAAAGTGTTCATCTGAATGAGAGGGGAAGGAAAAAAAACCAAAGAAGGACAAGCAGGCCAGACCACCCTCATCTGGTCATAAAGTGGTTCTAGCCTGAGCCATGCACAGGAATATCTTAAGCCAACAGTGTCACTGAACTCTTCATTGTATCAACCACAATACTACATTCTCATTATTAATTCTGTAAAGAACTATTTGCATTCATTCTGAACTATACTCTGCTTGGAGTATTTCAGGGATGAATGCTTTATATTTTCTGCTTGAATTTCAGCCAGATTTGTCCACTGTTAACAAAGATGCTGGAAAAGCTTCACAGTATCAGTGGCAAACCAGATCCTTCATCTACCAGGAGAAAGACCAGTGAGGAAATAACACATCTCTACAAGTCACGCACAAGATTTTCAAGGCTGATTCTCAAAAAAGCAACTCTATTCTGGTGATTTACCAATTCACATAGTATGTACTCTTTCTTATGATTTTAAGGAAGAAAAGCAACATGCTGTTTACTTTCTCATACGTCTTAGATTTTATTCCGTCAACTTCAGTGGCATATGAAAACACCTTTTTTTGTAATCCTTCACAAATCAAGAGATACCTCTTTTATTTAACAGAATCAAAGCGTACAGAGGGGAAAAAAACCCCAACAGTAACAAGATCTGATTTGTAATTAAAAAACAGAGACTTACCTTCACATTTTAAAAGCTTTTCTCACAGCAAGAAAGTACTCTAACAACTCATCACACCAGCTCTTACTAATGAGATTTCTACTGCGCTCACAGATTCTACCTGGGTGCACACTCACTTGACTTGAGCTAGTGACAATAAGCTAGCCCAGCTTGATTCCAAAAAGAAAAGTCAGTGATCATAAAGACCATGTTTACCTGGTACTCATTTGTTTCCTTTCTACACCCTTTATATCTGAGCTAGAAAGACAACTGAAAGCCAAGTTGTTTTCCAACTAAAAGTAGGAAGTCCACTCCAGAAACAGAAAGTAATATATTATATTCACTCTTATTGACAGTGCATTGCTGGCAACTGACTACAGCTCAGAATACACAGCTTTTCATTGAGCAACACAAGTCACCCAGTAGCAGTTACACCTCCCCTTGCCATACTGATGGCAGAAAACTTACAAGATACAGACAAAACAAATTTCTGACTTAAGAATGGTTGAGATAAACCTGTAAAACTACCTAGGGACACTTCAGCAGTCTCATAAATATCTAATTCTTATTGAGTATGGCAAGCAATACAATAAATCAAAAAAATCTGCTGAAAAAAGGCTTCCCCAATAGAGATTTTATCTATAATGCTGAAGGCACTGCCTTCTTACACATACCTAAATGCACGTGAAGAGGAAGAAAGTTTGCTATTGGAGTGGCTATGCACTTCACCTTGCAGCTAGTTAAACTCAACTGGCTAAATCTTTAAACTGTATTATTTTTCTTAATGTCCACAAACCCAGAGTTTTATTAAAAACTTCCATAAAACAGAAAAAATAGCAACATACCTGAAATGTCAACTTTCCAGCTTAACATTATGATGTATTTGGAGCAAGCATTACCAGCCTTCCCAATTCTAACCCCTGTAAAAATTAATTTTTATAAAGATACTAGAAGAAAAAGTAATACAAAGTCCTGCCACCATGTGTTAAACTGCTGAAAGTAAAAGTTCAGCATTTTAAGGCATAAACTTACCCAGAAAATTTTCCATCAAAGGTTTCTGTAAAATACACTTCCCCAGTTGGCTTTGGAGTCTGGTACACAACCTAAAAGACATGTACAGACACACACTCAACATAAATTACACTTTTTCATTTGAAATGCACTATCATATCTCCAAGAAGCAGCCCATCCAGACAGACCACCAGATTTTGTTCATTAGAAACATCTAGCAGCATAAAACACCTTTCCCTGCTCCCCAAGCCCCTCTTCTTTCTACAGTTTGGGTGCACCCCTCTAACAGTGAGCAATTCCACATCTGCGAATTTTAAAAACTGTTTCCTGTGTTCAAAGCTCATAATTAAAGTACTGTTATACATCTCATGTGTAACAAAACCCCAGAAAATTTACTGAACTTGCACCAGTTCTCTGCTTTCCCTACATGTTTTCCACTCTTCTGTTTTCCTGTCTCCTTGGCACATGACAGCTGTGCTACACACTAAAAAGACAAAGTTGAAAAAATAATTTGTGAATATTGCCCACATCTATTACGTAGCACAGCATAACGAATACAAAAACATTCTGGGAATAAAGACAGTGTGAAAAGCAGCTGTGACTGATGAAATCAAGAAACTGAAGTCAAAATTCAGTATGACCAAAACACTTTCTGCTTAGAAATGGCACGTTAGGACTTACAACAAAAGGTTCTTTACCTAGATCGAAGCACTAACTAGTAAAATCTTCTTCATGACTATCCACTACAGGCAGGAGACCTGATTTTACACTTTGGCATAGCAGAATCATTCATTAAGGTTGTCCTACATGTCACATACAGCAACTGAAAGAGTCAGACTGATGGGTCTGACACTCACTCAGCTGTCAGCTGCCTGTTAACTTGCTCTTCTTTAAATGCATTTGTCCACCAGTTTCTGTACTACATATAACTACGTGTCTTATCATTAAACAAGCTTTAACTGCAGTCTTCTGTAACCTTACCTCTAAGGAAGATTTATCTCTGACAACATCAGCTTCTTGAGACTGCTTGTCAAAATCCTCCACTTCAACATCTGCATCCAGAGTTTCTTCATTTTCAATTTCTGCAGTCACTGAGTTAATTATCAGGACACCCAAGCACAGCCAGTCCCAGTGGAAATGCATCTTGGTTATCTGAAGAACTGAAAGTTTTAAATTTTAAATATTGTTGCAAGGATACCTCCAATACTATTTCAATTTTACCCCACACTTTATCTGCAAGAGATAATAACATTAAAATAATAACAAATAAGATCAGAAAGTATCATCACTACAGTACTTTACTAAAGTGCTATATCTTAATTTGAAAAATTTCTTATTATACAGCCTTGACTCACTCTTTTTCCCTCCTGTTGTCCCTACAGAAGGCTCGTAGCCTGTTCCCTTATCATGCCAGGCCACAAATCTGGTAAGAATTTGACTGTGGTATGTACACGTTCTTAAAAGCAGTCTTCTTATTTTTCTCATTCCTTAACGATTTGAACAGGTAATCAAACTCAATCAGTCTCTACAGTGTAGCAAAAAGTAACTTCCCTTTCATTAGGGAAAATTAATTTGATAGATTTAGGATATATTATTATCCACTGCCAGAATTACTCAATTTTATTTGGCTCTTCTTCTACTGTATGCTTTTAGGTGAGTGCAAAGTTTATATCAACTCCAGCTATAAGTGCCCAAAGAAAGTATAACACCGTTTGAGAAAACATTTTCTGCTCCAAATTATCCAATAAACACAAAAATTTAATCCTAAATGCAAATACCTTTCTAACTCCAGGGAAACTTGAAAATTTTTAGTCTCTGTAAGTATAAATGTCAATAGCAGATAACTACCCCAGCCTCTCAACCTCATCTGCTGCAAAAAAGAAAAGATTGTTGCCCAGGATTTTTTGCTTCACGTCTGTCATACATACAAACCCAGTTTTATATTAGAGTATGCGGTGCTTTGGAGCCCAGTGTAGAATCAAGCACGTGTTTACACAAGTTCCCTCAGCAAAAATGCTTCTTTCTGAATTTGTTTATGTCTGAATTTGTAAATAGAAGGAAGACAGACTCTAGATACCACTGCACGGGTATTTATCCTTTGGTTCTTATTAATTTCTATCCATAGCTAAGTTTAAAAAGCGAGACAAGTACTGATATTTAGTTTGCTATTGTAAGACCTTTTCAAGCTTTGACATTACTTTTAGCCACTACTAGCATAATAAATATTCTGCTACTGAGGAGCTTTCTGTGCTTAAGAAAGCAGTCACCCTCATAGTTATATCATCACTCTTTAGAGATTCAATTGTTTACCACTACAACCCTAAATATCCCAGCAATTCAAGATACCATCTTAAACTGGAAGTGAGAGTCTCATTCTTTCTCCCTGGCTTTATCAGATTTGCTAAGCATTCAAACGTTAGAATTGCACCAATAACTATTTATCATTCAATTCATAATATCTGCAAGTTTATCAACCAACACATATAGCGATCAAACAGTATCAGAGCTAAAAAACCCCACATCCCAGTATGACTGGACTACAAATGTCCAAAAAGAAAACTAATTTTTTTTCTTTATTCCTTTTAAGATCTATTAATTTAATATTGACTGCATTGATTATATTTAAAGCCAAAACCCAGTATCACAAAGAAGTGTTTCACACACTAGTACTACATCAATATCAGGAAATCATCAAAAGGCTCCCTTCTTACGACAAACAACTATTTTCCATAAAACTACATTAATTATGTTGCCATTCTTTTTTTCTCACCCACTATTAGCCACAATCCATGCCACCCTTTGTGGGACCTTTCACCCTGCTGTGTATTTTGCTTGGGGATGGCAAGTGTATGGTTCCCTCTTTTCTCAGTTATTAACACAGCGACACATTTCAAAAGTTATCTGCAAATTTCACTAGGTTTTCTGGCTTTTTTTTTAATTTTAGTGAAAAACTATGAATATTTTTCATTCATAGACCTCCTTGGCAAATTCTAGACCTTAAAATAATCTTGCCCTGAAGATTTAAAATAATTCAGTTTATCATACTGTCCTGGCTTAGGCTGGGCTGGCCACTAAATGAATGACATGTTTTCTATTAACCCTCTTCCTTCCTAGAAGGGGAAAGGAGAGAGAATGAAGGAAAGACTTACGGGTTGAAAAAAAAACCCTTAAACACATTTAATGAAATATTAATAATAAAAAGAAAAGAGAATAATATTAATAAGAAAATAATGCAATGCACACAGATATATACAAAACCAATATCAAGCTCCCAGGATGACAGTCACATCCCTGGCCAGCACAGCAGCAGATGGGAACCGGATTCAGGAACGCACAGATCAGGATCGAAAGCACACAAATGGAGAGAGTCCTCCTAAGACACCAGACATTGAAGAAAGAGGCTGACCTCTATGATCCCTCAACTTTTATGCTGAGCACAATGCAGATGGGATGGAACATCTCGCTGGTCTGCTTTGGGTCACCTGTCCTGTCCACTCCTCCCCATAGGTGCGACCTCTCTATGCTTTTTCACTTCTAACCCTCCAACCTGGTACATAACAAAGTTAGCTGACATCGGCTGTTATAGCAGTAATTATAAGCAAGAGTCTCCCTGCATACCATGCCTTGGTATTAACTTTAAACATCAGACGTTATCACTGCCAGAAGCTGATGCTGTCTGAAAACCATACCATTAATTTCAGAGAGTACAGTCAGATAGAAGAGACTTAACTGAAAAGTAAAGTGACTGAAAACTTGTTTTGTTCTACCTCAAATCAGGACACATACATGAACATTCTATGAATCATAGAATTGTCTAGGTTGAAAGGCACCTTTAAGATCACCTAGTCCAACCATCAACCTAACTCTGATTAAAAAAACCACATCACTAAACCATGTCTCTGAGCACTATGTCAACCCATCTTTTAAATACCTTCAGAGATGGCGTGTCAACCACTTCCCTGGGCAGCCCATTCCAAGGCTTAATAACCCTTTCTGTGTAAAAATTTTCCCTAATACCCAATCTGAACCTCCCCTGGTGCAACTTGAGGCCATTTCCTCTTGTCCTATCATCCTTTTAGGTAGTTGTAGAGAGTGACAAGGTCTGAATCAATCTTATGGTGCTTGAACATCTTTGTCTGGAGGCTACCACACCCAGTTTTACTATCCCGATCTTAATCATAGAATCATGGAATGGTT
>JAOQGH010000032.1:13372869-13417900 GCA_025769975.1 Gallinago jamesoni
AACAGGATGACCATGAGCCAGCAATGTGCCCTTGTGGCCAAGAAGGCCAATGGCATCCTGGGGTGCATCAAGAAGAGAGTGGCCTGCAGGTCGAGGGAGCTCATCCTGCCCCTCTGCTCTGGGGAGACCCCATCTGGAGTACTGTGTCCAGTTCTGGGCTCCCCAGTTCAAGAAGGACACGGAACTGCTGGAGAGGGTGCAAAGGGCCACAAAGATGATTAAGGGCCTGGAGCATCTCTCCTGTGAGAAGAGGCTGAGGAACTTGGTCTTTTTAGTCTGGAGAAGAGAAGGCTGAGGGGAGATCTAATTAATGCGTACAAATACTTAAAGGGAAGATGTCAGGAGGACAGGGCTGTTTTTTTCTCAGTGGTGCCCAGGGACAGGACAAGAAGAAATGGACACAAACTTGAGTATAAGAAGTTCCACCTAAATGGGAGGAGGAACTTCTTTCCTGTGAGAGTGGTAGAGCACTGGAACAGGCTGCCCAGGGAGGTGGTAGTGTCTCCTTTGGAAACATTCAGAACCCGCCTGGACAAGTTCCTGAGCAACGTGCTCTAGGTAGACCCACTCTGGCGGGGGAGTTTGACTAGATGATCTCTGGAGGTCCCTTCTAACCCCATATGATTCTATGATTTTCTAGAAATTACTAAAATAATCAGGTTCCTTATAGCTTTTAATATTCTTTATATAAAGATTTAATAGTTATCACAACTCTTTCCTAATACACAGTATTAAGAATGAAATGGGTTTGGATTTGTTCTTTTTACCCAAGCAGTGTTTTGTTGCCGTTAGCCTTGAGTTCAAACAATCTATAACAAGCAACATGTCAAAAAAATATTTTTCTTTCAGTTTTCAGATGTCTTGATAAGTACCTGAAAAAAACAAAATATATTCTTTTATAAAATCTGCAGAAGCATTGCCTAAGACATTAGCTTTTCCTTCTGTCCAACTAGGCTATAATTTAAGACTGTGGTCATTCTCTTCAGTAACTGCTGCTGAATATTTTCTACTTGTGGGTTCACACACATTCAGAAACTTGGGAGAAATTTGAAGAATACAAAAAGCATATTTTAATCTGAAAATGCTGGCATATTATAACTGATATCCAAAATTAATATAATTAATATCTGAGATTACTATAATTTACATCTAATATGGTGACTGACAAAAGCTAGAAAAGCCTCCCTGTCTCCTTTGGTTGGTTTGTTTATCATGACATAAATTCTAACGGCTCTACTTACTGCACTGCAAAACTGGAGAATCCCATGTGAGCATTTCCAGCACTTTTTCTATGAAGTAAATTTAACTTCTCCCCTGAATAATTAATATCATTCTCCACTTGTGTGAGTTTTTCCACACAAAATCCCATTCAAAATGAAATAAAAATTAATTATTTAATTATTAATTATTATCAATACTATATGATAGGAAGAACAAACTCATTTAATAAAGCTTTAATTAAAATAATTTCATAACATGCTTACCTCACTAAGTATTGCCCACACAGGAGAATCAGAATTGACTGATAAACGAATAGCCTGTATTTTTCCTATTGACTGATTGATGCTGCCTTCTGCAACTCCATTTTCAAAAGCTCCTAAATATAAAATAAAACAAATATAGAACAAAATACACTTCCAACCGAACTTAAGCAAAAGCTCTAAAACACAAATTATAAATTAAATCCAGGAATACAACATTAGTGAAAGAAATCTTTTGGAAAAAGTCAAACAAATATAACTGAAAGATAAAGCTATAAACAAGAAGGATTCATTCCTTCAGTTACAGCAACTAGGAGCTGGAAAAGAACACAAGAAAATAAAGAACCTATAGCTAAAAATGTTATGAAATAAATTTAAATATGTTAGCAGTGACCATATACACGCAGCACACATGGTCACATGAAATAATCTAAAAGAGCTTTTGTGACAAGTATGATAATTTAAAAAAAGCTATATTAGGAATCACAGCCTGATTCTGATCCATTTCTTCACTAGTTCAGTGCTTTTTAACAAACCTTGTTAAGCTGGCATAAAATCACTGCAGCCAAATGAAAAACACTCATCCCATGTATGATATTCATTTCCTATCAACTTGCATGTGCAACTGTGAGTTGACAGCATTTCGGTTTGGATCTCTAATTAGAGGAAAAAAGCCAGGAGGAGGTGGGAGAGAGGTGCAAATCCAACGAGAAGCGTTGGTGAGGTGAAAGTGGTTCATTGGGAGAAAAGAGCAATTCTGTGGTAGAAGAGGCAGAAGAAAGTGGCAAGCAAAGCAGATCTGCCAATGGTCCATTTTTTGTTCACATGATGGCACCTACTGTTACCTAGTTTAGGTAACAGTAACAGTACCTAGTTTAGGTAACAGTAGAAACCAGGCCTGGGCAAGTGTGTGGAGAACCTGCAGGTCACTGAAGAGAAGTCACACACCACCCTGAGGTGGGAAGAAGGGGACACAGGGCTAGGGGCAAAAATGGGGAGGGCGCATTTGTGTGATGCTTCGTTTCAGGTGGGAGCCCTCTCATAATTGTAAGAAATCCTAGTCTTCACCTAAGGCTGCAAAATCCAAACCAAAATCAATTATCCTATTGAGACCTTGTGGAACACATTTTATACCTAATTATAAAATTTCTGGTTTTGAAGTGACAATAAACAATTTACCTATTTTTAAATATCCGTCTTTGGTTGCTGGGTAGTTAAATTTACTTCCATTGTCAACCAGTTCTTTTCTTAGCATTTCCTGAATAAAAAAAAAAAAAACAACAATAAAATCTCCAGAAATATTTTTTAGGGCCTGATATTTTATGCTGATCTTCATTCTGAAGATGAAATAGCACTGTGTATTAATTACAGTTGGAAATGAGAGACTTACATCAGCTGGCAACACTTCCACAGTAGTGTTAAACAGCTTATCACCAGGGTGCTCCATGTTTCCACTTCTGAAGAAGTACCTGATGATAAATGTATATTATTTCCAGGTATTTTATACTTTAGAAATACTACTTTCTAGAGAAGTAATTCTTTTCAGTTTTAAAAGAAAGCTTCAAATACCTTTTCTTTAATTAGTTGTCGGCTATAGAGAACAAAAATAGGCATTGAAACTTTCCAGTGTGCCACAAACCATACTAGAGGCTTTTTATTTTAAACAGGACAAGCGTTAAAACCATCTTTCTCTGGAACCAGGTGTCCCCCCGCCTTTTCAAGTGCTCAAGTTCCAAATAAATTAACTTGAAATGGTTGAAATGGCTAAGATCTGCCCTCTGATGTGTTCCTATCATCCTAAGACTGAGGTGAGATGGGTTTCTGGAATGCAATGAAAAAAAAAGCCCCAGTTTCTATTAGACCATATTCTATGTGTCAAGAGAATCACTCTTTTTATCAATACTGATCAATGCAGATGCTTTTAAATAATTTCCTTTATAGCCAGTGAGCAGCAGAACTGGCAAAGCAGGAATCGAAGCAAAAATACCATCCTTTTTTTTTAATATCTCTGTTTGGTTTTAAATTTCTGGCATTGGAATTCTTAAGTTTTTTAGATCAAAAAAAAATTTTGCAGCATCAACCTTCCTCTTCTGGTATCAAACACTCAAGACCTAAGAAGACCACCAAATATTGTCGGATTAACTATACATATTCACTGGTTAGCACTGGGATGGGGCTGGCACCAGCCATCAAGCAATCCCACATGAAAGTTACATTCATCCAGTACAGCTTCCCACTAACAGGAAAATGCAAAAATAGAGGCTACCCACGTTTCCCAAAGCATAAAATAGTTAATTAACAGTGTTGATCACAGAACACCAGTGCTTGTTACAACAACTCTCATGTAGTGCAGCTCACAAGATGGAGATATCGACTTGCTTTCTTAGATATTTTTTTTTTTTAATAAACAAGAAATCTACAATCTTTGCAGAAATGGAATTCTCTTAGTTTTGTGACCAATTTTGGGAGGAAGTGTAACAACAGCGAAGGAGTTTTCACTCTCTGAATATCATTACAAAGATACGGTAATTGGTGTCAGCGACACTCTTCTGGAACTATATTTCTTGCTTGGTTAGTTTTAACTCAGATCTGTTCTCCAGTCTGCCAGAGTGAAGAAGAAACTTTGCTGAACCAGCAGGTGCTGCTTCTTTTGGTGCCAATCTCAATTTGTATTGTTCATAAAGTCCTTCAGAAAAACACTCTATCTTCACCTAGAGGTGTCTCTGCCTTTCAAAGAAACCCAAGTTGAACGATATGAGAACAGGGAAGATAGTTTCATCTTTTAGAATGAGAAAGACATTCAAGGTGGGACTTGGCTGTAGATCCAAACATGTGAAGTTAGCAGGACAGCTGTGTCCCCGGTCTTCAAGCTCTCATTACAGGCAATGGAGATATTCTCAAGAGAGGCAATGAAACAGCAGCTGGCTCAGGTGACCAGAGGATGAGATGAATAGCTCTCTCGCTTCCTCTGGCTGTATCAAGTAGATCTCTATCTGCCCTGTACAGAAGGAGCTTTCACACCAACCTTATGTAGACACCTCTACTGTAAATACCTACATGTCATACCTACTGTAATACCTACATGTATCTTCAACTGAATCCCAACTGAATCCCACCTTTATTAATTCACTCTTCATTATTTCCCCACAATACCAATATTTTCTCTTCACTTTCACCTACACTGGAAAGTGTCTGGTCCGGGACATGGACTTTGACTTGATTGACATCCTGCAAACAGCCTTTCTGCTGATAACTATAGAAATACACCTTTCAGACTCCATTGATGAAATTCACTAGTTAAAAACAAATTCCTTTGAGAATGATCATAAGAGAACGCAAAATATTTAATCAAAGAAATAAAAGGAAAAAAATTTAAGCATCTTCCTAATTACCAAGGAAGAAATATATTTCAGGGGGGGAATTAAAGAAGTGGAGCAGACAAATAGCAAGTAATGGATTTTTTTGGTCAGTAACAAGGCTATGGTTTATGGGAAGAGTTGAGCATTGGTGATTTTGAAGACTCCAAACTGGATATATGTAGGCTTCCATAATCTGTATGAAGTAATACTTACTTTTCAATTTTTAGTGGATTTAAAAAGGTGAAGCGGATGTAGTCCCCTGCCACTGGAGCTGAAGCCCAAAAACAGTCTTCTCCTTTATAAATTTTTTCCAAGGTATATTGCTGGTATGTTCGTAGGCTTGTATCCACTTTTGCAGGTGGGTTATTATGTGCTTTATGTAGCACATTTTTGCCAAAATCTTTATCCTGTTGGATATAAAGAGGTGTAGTTTCACTCATACAATGAAAAAAAAAGTGCTCCAATATCTCAACTTACTACAGGAAGCTATTCCAGAAAATAATAGATTTTCTAACAGATTTAGAAAAATTTCCTAATGAACTTTCTAATAGAAAATAAATATTCATTTCCATGTACTCAATATTACAGTTTGTAGACAGAGCTGAAATGATTATTTCTCAGTTGCCTAGATTTAAAAATAAACTTCTCCACAGTAGGCCATTTCATAGTTTTCTACTATGCCTTCTGCCCGGATATCTGATATTGGTCTCTGCTAAAGGCTACATGAACCTCCAGTCTGATCCAATACAGCACTTCAAATGACCTCATGACTAGTCTAAATTGCGCCATCAGGACATCCCTGAAGTCTGGTCCTTCATTGCTCTTGTCCTTATGAGTTACATGGTAGATCCACTGTTTGCCCTCCAAACTCTCCCTAAAAATCTAAGGCCGTCACAATAGCCAGAGCCTTGTCCTACCAGTATACCTTCTTCTTAATAGTCTCTCATATAGGGATTGTGCACTATCATAGAATCATTTTGGTTGGAAGAGACCTTTAATATCATCAAGTCCAACCGCTAACGTAGCACTGCCAAGTCCACCACTAAACCATGTCCTTATTCAGCCAAAACAAGTCATCATAGCCATTTGTGTTTGTACAGTGCAGAGCACATGGAACCCTGTGCTGTGAAGTGGGTTCCTACATCCCATGAAATGCTGTTATGATTGGTACAAGTGTTCGGATCAGAGATTCCAAGATGTTTGTGCAGAAGCAGTGTGCCCAACCTGCAGTGTAGAGGCCAGATCAACATCCTCCCCCAAATTTGTAAACCAGCACTCCTGGGTATAAAAATGCCATCTAATGCCAAAGATCCAAGGCTTGAAACTGATTTGTAAAACAAGTCAGAACAACACGGAAACAATTTAGAAATATGGCATTCATTTCTTATCCTTACTTTCAAATTCTGTATCTTCCCAGCCAATGATGAATAAATTCCCATGTGCTGGAAGAGAGATGGTTTAGCACGGATTCGTAACTTCGCCTTTTCCTTTTCACAGTGTATCTGGAAAGAAAGTAAGAGGGAATGAAGTTTTATTTAAATACAGGAGAGACAAACTAAGTTTCACATGGCAATTTCATTATGTAGTTGAGGGTATGGGTCCAGGGTTTTTATCCATTTTTAAATGAGTAAATCTTAGATTAACCGTCACCTTATTTCAAATACAGTTTTTACAGACTCTTTTACAGACAGTTTTAGGTCTAGTTTCTAGACCTAAACTCGTAATTCCACTCGTGATGCTATGTAGGTTTCAAGGCTCAACCAGCACTCATTCAGGGATCTCTGCACTGTATAGCATCAACCATACCTCGGAGTGACAAAAATGGCCCTCAAATCTGAAACAGACTGATTTTTTAACTGTTTCTTGCAAATTTCATTTCAACTCTTGGCCTTGCTGTATCATTCTAAAAAAAGCATTTTGACCAAAACTGACATCTAGAGATAAATTCTGGTTACATTTCAATCTTCAGCATTTTGGCTCTTTTTGCTTGAGAAGCTTATAATGTAGCTTACTATACTA
The DNA here is from genome assembly GCA_025769975.1 of Gallinago jamesoni. Classification (NCBI taxonomy): domain Eukaryota; kingdom Metazoa; phylum Chordata; class Aves; order Charadriiformes; family Scolopacidae; genus Gallinago; species Gallinago jamesoni. The sequence continues at coordinate 13,379,729 of JAOQGH010000032.1, forward strand.
CAAGTTATGTACCTTTTATCTTATAATTTCATAAAGCCCTTAGATACTGTATTTCAATCCTGATTTTCCAGTTTAGTACACTTTGTGGCATGACGTATACCAGGGAATTAAGTAACTGTAATTGGCACTAATTTCTGAGTTTTTTGATTTTTGAATCATAGCATATTAATTCTTTAAATGTAATTTTTGCTCTATATGGAGCATCATAGTTTGATACAACGAAGGAATAATTACAATAATTAATGAGACATAATGAAGCATAATGGCATAGAACAGAGCAAAGAGCTAAAATGAGACTCTCCGGGTTCTAGTCTCAATTCTGCCACAGAATTACTGTATGAGTTTGGAAGATCATTTAACTTCTCTGTGTCTCAGGTCTCGCATCTTTAGATTTGAGAGGCTAATGTGTTTACCTCTTCAGCCAAGTGCTTTCAATTCTGGAAGAAAAAAAAAAAGCTGTATAAACTATATCAATGCCTTCTAAAACTAGAAGTGATTAAGTCTTCATTCAGCTGGCTTAAACACCAAAACTCATGGGGGATTTATAGTTTCTGCAGAAGTACTAATTAAAAGTTCAAAATGACCTGGAAGGCTATAAAAATAACTAAGTGTTATTTTTTTATGTTTGTTCAGATGTCAGCAGATGTTCAGCAAAACGACTTAAAACCAAAATACATGCAAATTGATTTACTGGAAGCTGTTTCTTTGAAAAGCACGTAATATTTTTGGTAGATAACAGATCATTATAAGAAAATTTGTGATCTTTCTGCTGACAGGGTGTGCAGTTCATCCCCTATAATAATGTAGTCTCTAGCATGTCTCCTTTCATGCTATGGTAGCACTTCCAAAATTATTACTTACAGTAGCAGCTGAGAATAATCAGTAGCACAGGACTGGTGTGGTCACTTGTGCGGAAGCTGAGATAAGGCTCCTCGTTGGGTCAGGGCTCCCATCTTTGCAGCCTGCTAGTCCCCACTACGCCTGACAGATACATACCACTGCATGTGATCGCAGAAGCGTACCATGTTTTGGGTTCAAAGGAACCTTTAAAAATCATTGAGTTCCGCCCCCCCTGCCATGGGCAGGGACACCTCCCACCAGACCAGGTTGCTCAAAGCCCCATCCAGCCTGGCCTTGAACCCTTCCAGGGATGGGGCATCCACAGCTTCCCTGGGCAACCTGTTCCAGTGCCTCACCACCCTCACAGTAAAAACCACCTTCCTTATGTTCAATCTAAATCTATCCTCCTTCAATTTAAGACTGTTGCCCCTGTCCTGTCACAACAGGCCCTGGTAGAAAGTCTTTCTTGGTCTGTAAGGCTACAGTACAGCCTCCCCAGAGCCTTCTCTTCTCCAGGCTGAAGAGCCCAACTCTCTCAGCCTGTCTTCATAGTTATTTCATCCCTCTGATCGTTTTGTGGCCCTCCTCTTGACCTGCTCCAACAGATCTTTCATGTACTGGGGACCCTAGAACTGGGTGATGGTTCACAGGAGGTAAACATGACGAAGTTTCTGAACCACACAGAGATCTGATGGCTCTGATCATCACAAACTGTCTTTCCCAGCTCGGTAAGCAGATGTAGCTGAATCTTGCTATGTTGATATTCATGTGCCAGACACCCATCACCACAGGATGGCACATAAAAGCCACAAACAGGTGCCCCACTGACTGTCCCGTGAGACACAGCATGTGATCACTTAGTGACACTCTTAATCACTTGGAAAGGGGAAAGTGTGAAGAGTTCTTCACACTTCAGCTTGCCTTCTCTGGCACCTGCAGAAAGTCCACCGCTCTAACCTGTCAAGCAGAGGAGGAGCAGCTGGGATCTCTGTCCCTCTACCAACCTCCATTTTCTGCATTCTCACGAATAGTCGTTCCCTCCCATGGGCATTGTGAGACTGACTTGCCTCTACAGGTTTTTGCTACCCACAGCAATTGAAACTGCAATCACAGAAGTGAAACTCACTAGAAACTTGCTGATGCCACTCTGCTTTGGCTTGGCCAGAGCACACTGCTTGCCTTTCAGGAGCCCAGCATCATTTTAGGTATTAATCAGGTCTTAGAAGCTAGAACAATCATTTCAAAAATAAAATGTTTCATCTATCAGATGGAAACTGGCATACATTAGACAGTTCTGGAATGAGTGATGTTAACATAATAGTATGGGTTTTTTTAATTCTGTTATCACAGGCACACAGAAACCTAAATTAGAGGTACTCTAACTCCTATGAGCCAGCCTAACCCATGGAGTCAAAGCTTACTCCCTCTCTGTATGAAGCAGGAATGGAGGCCGTGACATTATTAAGTGTAAAGCCAGGGACCTTTCGCTGTCTTCAGGGGTCATCTCTGTTACACATTTCTGCTTGTTTGTTCCTCTCTCCTCAATCTCCTGCTCTGCATAACTCCCGTCTGTCTCCTCTGCCTTCTTTATGAACACAAAAGTGACATGGGCGAACACCTAGAACAGGGACTGGCTGCACTAATCAAATAAAACTCTTGAACCTTAAAAACCAAGAAGGAGCAGAAATTCAGGTCAGTCCTCCGTGGCACAGCCTGTTATACAGGACGAGTGTGAGTAGTGACTAGCACCAAAGACTGGTGAGAGGAAGAATGCAAAAAGATATGAAGAAATACTTAACATATAATTGGGCTCACCTGTAGTGCTAGAAATGGCACCTGTTTCTTTCATTTTCAGTGAAAAGTATCATTTAGTTCATCCAGCCTACACGTTTCCCTGCATTACTTTTTTTCAGGCAAACAGTCATTATTTTTTCCCCCAGGCAGTAAAAGATTTAAAGCAAAACCCTTAAGTTCTGCTTCCTGAAAGAGAGGAATTGGTATGCAAAATGCAGAACAACTGCAATTGTAAAATTGTACGCTTTACTGACTTTCATATTAGAAAGTCAGTAGAAGGTCACAAGAAGTGATAGTTCACACAGGTTTCTGTATTCAAACTTTTCTTTGGTGCTGCAGAGTTGCCTGTGTGACCAGATGTGAGCTTGTGCTGTCCACCTTCTGAGCTGGAGGAGGCAGAACAGCTCTGATGTGGAAATCTGAATTTCTGTGAGTCAGGCTTCCCCCTGTGCCCCAATGGGCTCAAACACCGCACCACTCTATGCACATCTGCAGCACAACTTTCCCCCAAATTCCAAAGTAAGGCAGGTTGGTTTGAGACATTTCTATTCAGCTTATTAAAATAAATTATTTTGTCACAGGGACTGTTAGAATATTACTTCTGTTCATAAATTCATAGGCATACTTACTGCATCCTTTTCTGGATTGCACGCTTTAACCCAGAGCAGGTGGTCTATAAGCCAGTCTATGGGCTTATCTTTATAGAACATGAGAAAAAATTCCACTATGAGTGGGAGGTCTTCTGATTTAAACAATTTTCCTGAAAGCAAGACAAGAAGTTGCATATTCAGATATTTTTGTTGCTGTTTAAAAATCACTAGCTTTATGTTTCCTCCAGCCTTAAAAACACATATGTAATTCTGAAATTTAGTGGAAATTCCACACAGACTTTGGAGATGTGCTTATCTTCTACCTTGTTGGGATTTTTTAAATATTTCCATTCCATTCCTGGGAATATTCTCACATAGTCAACCAGCTGACTAATAAAGCATGTACTTAATATCCTAGTCCCAACCACAAACCTGCCACTCACCTGTATCAGTGTGTCAGATGAAATGAAGCCCATATAAATCCTCAAAATGCTAGACATGAGATTTCACTGGCAATACTATACTGAACACCTTTAAATTAAAACCCAGCTATGAAAAATTTTGCTTTTAAAATACTATCACTGTTCATATAGTTCTCTTGCTATTTGTATTAGCAGGTTTTGTTAGGTTTGGCTTTGGTTGACCAAACACTTACAAGGTGTCAACACAAGTAAATTGTATTAGAACCGAAGGAAAAATATAGAAGGAAACTTACTACTAAAAATAATAAAACCCCTTCTCTATGATATGGGATGCATGTTCTGCTCCAGAAAGGAAAGGAAGTTTAATTTTTTATGGATTGTTCAAATTCTGTTCTTGAGAGGAATACTACCTGCTACAGGAGCACACAGTACCCTAAGGTGGAACAGTTAACCTCTTACGGGAACCCAGCTACTAGATCCTCTGCTGAGGAGACTCTGCACTAAAAAGTTTTAAAGAGCACAAAAAGTAAAAGACTTTCAATGGGAGCTTTCCTGAAGAACCAAGGAAGTTTTGATATGGGGTCCTACCATACTTTGGAATGTAATTCTGAGTGAGACCTACTCAACCTACACAGCTCCAAATCCAGTTCACCCTGCTGAGGTCTTAATACTTACCGATAAATCCAAGCTGGGAGAACTCAAGAATCATCCACTCTTGGGACTGTTTAGCAGCAAAGTTTTTTATACTTTGAAAATAATCAGATTGGGCTAAAATATCATCTTCCAGCTGGGGGGGGGGAAAAAGCAACAAAAAAAGAGAAGGCAAATGGTGGTTTTATTGCTTGCAGAGAGGGTGGTAATCACGTGTAAGTGATAACTGCATTGTGTTTGATTGCTGTACAGTGTGTACTGAAGCTGTGCCAAAATACAGTGGATTGCTATTTAGCTTCTACAGATATCTCTGTTTCAGTACCAGTCACTAAATATTTATTTAGAGGAGCGATTGTAACACCATGAGTGCTTCTCGCTTTTTCAAGCCAGGAGGACTCCCCTCCTTAAAGAGATCTCACATCAAGCAAAACGATAAAGGTTAAGGAAGAAAAGAGCAGCCAGTGTGTACTGAAGCTGTATAAGCACTGAGAAGCACCGGGAACAAACTGTTTGAAAAGAACCGTCTAAAGCAGATGGTTGAAAGCTCTGGGGAGTGAGTAGCCCGGCCAGACTTCGTCGTAGCTGAAAGGTGACTGAGAAGAGCTGTGGATGATTACCAAGATGCTAGCAGAAAGCAAGTTGTTTCAGGGAATACTAGTAATGAAAGAAGGAACACACTGTGAAGCACACTGTAGGACAGGCAGGCATGGAGCTTTCGAGGTGTCGTAAAGGCTGATGCTGCATGCAGCAGTAGAGCCAGCTAAAGGATACTTGGAAAAGGAGACTGACATCCATCAGGAACTGGCTGCATGTTTTGCATGGTTTTCAGAGAAGAATGGGGGACCTGAAGAGCCAGAAGCTGTTCCAGTTCCTAAAGCTGAGGATAATAAGTCCAAACAAGGAGTTCAGAGTAATGACAAAAAGGAAAGAAATGAATTCCATAAATAATTAAGGAGCAAGTAATTCGAGGTTTGAATTTGGTATGTGTGTGAAAAAAAACACAGGACGAGGAGACTAAGCCTCCAGAAAAATGTTGGGGTGCAGCATAATGATACAGTTCATTTGATCTAACTGCTGTACTTCATTGACCCTGGTGCTTGTCTGGTGGCACTGGAATCTGATTCAGAAAGCTAAATAAGTAGAAAATGACTGCTATCAGAAACAAACAAACAAAAAAGCATGATTTCCTGCTGGTTTTGGGTCCTTGTCTGACTTGGCGCAGAGTCAGCAGCAAGAGCATGAGAGAGCAAGGCCCAGGGCTTTCAGCTGAATGTGGCCATCACTACAAGCCTAGGGCTGGCGTGGGAGAAATGCACTGTCAACAGGGAACCCAGGAGGAAGTAGAGTGAAGTTTGAAAGACGAGATTAAGAGCTCTGTTTTGATCCCGTCAGCTTTTGCTGATGGTAAAGACAGCAAAACCAGATAGATGGAGACAAACTGATCAATGTGAATGCTTATTAACAGATTCTGAGATCTGGGGACTGAGTTGAGGTAACAGTTATGCAGAAAAGAACATCAAAAAAAACAAACCCCAAAACATCAGTTTATCAGAAATCTGGCATAAAATGAATGAGCTAAGAGGATTACTCAGTAGTAGTTGTAAAGGGAGAAGAGCAAGGAATAAAAGACAATTTCAGAGAAACCTTAATGAGAAATTGAGGTGCACCCAAAAAAGGACAAAAGGCAGAGGGAGGAGTATCTCAAAAACCTAATGAGACCACCATATCAAGAAGCACTAGAAGAAACTGTAAGAAAGTAGTAAAGATAAGAAATAGAGATGCTGTGATGCAAAGTGGCTGTGAATGTGGTTATGAACTGAAAGTAGTTTTGCATAGTGAGAAGTCTGAAACAGTCTTTTCTGAAGTTAAAAGTGAGTATCAGAGAATGAAGTTTGATATCCTACATAGCACAGGACATTAAAAGTTGTTTATTTAACCCTGTACTGAGCCCCGTATTTTGTATTCAACTAAAGCACATCTTCTTGAAGAGCATCTGCTATTGCTTAGAGATTTCAGTACCAGTTCTTTTTCAGTAAGTTATACTCTCTGTAATTATCCTGAACATTTAGCGTGTGGTATCCAAATTCTAATTGGAATTTTTCTGGCTTCAGCTTACAGCCACTTGTTTTTTATACACTTTTCTTTACCAAAGGAGATTATGCAGTGGCTGTTCACAGCTGGATCAGGAAGTTTAAGATGTGAACTGTCTAGTCCATTTGGTCCATTGCCGTGAGAAGGCCAGCAGAACACATGATTGCACCTAATTTCCCTTCACTCATCAGTACTTTGGGATGAAAAAAGGTATGTGCACAATATAGCAAAATAGCAAGGCTACACAAATTTCCTATATGATAGAGAATAAATGGATTTCCATTCATTCATTTTCTTATGTGGGTTATCTAAGAGAAGTAAAAACAAAGAAGCAACAAAAAAAGTAGTAGCATACAATGGAAGTGTGGGCATCAGACTGGAAAGTATCTTCCTTTCTAAATTATACTAGGGTATTTTTATATAGAGCTCAACAAATATGTTAAGACTGTTAAGCTGAAAAAACTTACTCTCTCATTTTCCACAGAAAACAAACCTCCAGTAGTTCATTCCATAAATAGACTTTTTTTTTTTTTTAGTACAAGCATAAAGAAAATTTCAGCTAAAAACACACTTTCATGAAAGTTATTCCTTTTAGGAACTCTAGCACATAACAGGCTTGATCTAGAGTCTTGTGGAGGGAAAGAGAAAAAATTCAATACAAAGACTCCTAATGACTTCACTGAGTTATTGCTCGAGCCTTAAACCCATTAGGGGAACGCACTAGAGAAATTATAATGGTGTTCACATCAATGCTGCTGGCACTATATATTACCAGCATATACATTTGAGTTTATATATAAATACACAAAGCTCCCCCAGCCTCTACAAGGAAGAAACTCATGAGGTGGAAAAAGCATAGCAGTAGTTCAGTTAACTAAATTTGAAGTTTATAACAGATTTTAACTGAAGATACTAAAAGATTTATTTAATGTTTTTATTTTGGGTTCATCTGAGTGCTAATAGAAAACACTTCCCAAAACCTGCTGTATCTGAGTTTCTCAAAGACGCTTTCAGATTTGAAATGTTTAATCACTTCAGAATGAACTTAATCTCTATGGGCACAACAAATAAAAACGTCTCCTCACTACTAGGTTGGGATTCAAATGTCTGCTTTTATGGCTATGTTAAGATTCCGTTATCTTGTTCCTGACATTATTACAAGTGTCTAAAGGGGCCTTGGGGGACTCCAGGAAGTATAGCAGAAGAGGGGACAACGATTTCAAAGTTCTCTTGGGTTCTTATCGATTAAGAAAACTTCACAAAAAAGCCCAAAAGAAGCAATAGCTGATTAAGGGGGGGGGGGAGAAAAAGAAAAAAAAAGGCAAAGAAGAAGAGATGAGATGACTGATGTGATTTATTGCCTTTTTTCAAAGTTTATGTTTGATCAGTAGGTTAAGGCTCATCCACAGCATAACCCTGTTAGCTTCAGTGGACTTCACAAAGCTACTTGCTTAAATCCTGATTCAGCAGTGTCCTAGAATGAGTGCTTACATGTTTATTCAGCCAAGATCTTGCCTGGCTCATGACATCATGTAGACATCAAGAGTAATTACATATGCTTATCTTCTTTCAAAATTCAGAGTTTAATATCAGTCACCCAAATTCTACTATTCCTGACAAAACCGTAAATAAAATCTAATGTATTGCAAGCTTCCCGTAAGATTACTGCAGTAAATCTTGGTACCAGGCTGAAGAAAGGGATTTTTTAGGTTGTTTGCTTTCCATTAGTATAGGCTTCCAAACAGAGATAGATGATAACTGTCTTTATGGCAGCACGTCTTCCTTCTTTTCAGCTGTACTCTATGGAGAATTTCCCTGGGCAAACCAGCATCTGAGCTAGAAAAGTAGCTGCAGGCTGGACACACAAATGGAGAAGTGGATATACTAGATAAGGATATGAGGAAAGCCTAGTTTCTTTCTAAGAAAATTCTGAATACAGCCATAACTATCATCAGACCATCACAATTTAGGCTTTACTCTGATTAGCACAGTTCAGTCCTTATATAAAGTCCCAGATAAGAAAACACATATTCACAAATGTCTTTAAAAATACAAAAATATAAGTCAATTTCCATGCAAACATGCATGCTTGGAGAACTTTATAATAGAAAAGGACATTAGGTGTCTGGCAGCATGATTAAGATTTGTCTTCACCGTGCTTCCCATGCCTTAATGCTCTAGTGCACTTAGTATTGGGTAGTGTTCTTAAAAATACACGAAAGTCACAGAAAAATACTTTGTTTCCCAGTAAACCTTAACTGTTCAATAGACAACACTTTTCTTTGTCTGCCTGTCTTCTGAGTGCCTGTGCCAAGTTTGAGAACCGAGAGCGTGGACTCCTGAGAAGCCCAGCTCAAATGCGTTTGTGCTAAATGCTGACAAGAACTGTATGAGATGCTGGCTCTTGTGGTCTTCTGCTTCTGAGAATCTTATGATGTACTTATGTGATACAGTCTGAGGTCTGTTCGAGCAGGAGAAGAGCCAGGAAAACTAAGAAGTACGAAAAACACTCTCCTGAGCTTTTTAAACAACTGTTGATATTCATGAGTTACATGAAAGTTTATGGATCTGTTCCATTACTGAACAGTCATGATCAGTTCCGGAATCTGTGGTGGTGATTATTCTCTTTATGGAGTGCAAATTAGCACAAATCTAGAATGATGGCTAAACCTAAGCATGAATACATGTTTAATCTAACACTCTAGATCTTTTAGAGAATTTATAATCTGTCCCAATTTGGAGTTTAACCTTGTCTGCAGTATCACTATTCTGGTATGCTTCCCTATCTATAAGGGGTTTATGGTTCATTGTGTCCTGGGCTGTAACCTGGACCTACCACCACTATTCTGCCTTGCTGCACCAAGTGAAAACACATTAAAACCTGGCTCTCTTAACCTAATCAAATAAGGGTTTCATGCTTCAGTTACCTTGTTATTCAACCTCACAAATGACAGGATGGTACGAGTGTATTTAATCAAATAGTACCTGGCTGCAAGATGCATATAAACACAGAAATATGTGAATGCTTGAAAGGAGCACAGGAAAAATACACAGAAAATGACAATAGATTGCTGTTTTTATCAAAGCCTTTGAAATTAAATTGTCAAAGCTAAGAATCAGTACAGATCTGTTGCAGCTATGAAATGATAATGTGAACATACCTGTAAATAAAACGTTCCCTTAGGTTGGGCATATAGCATTAAAAAGCTATAATCCAAATTCTGCTTAGTTCTCCACCTAAACATAAGCAGCAAATTCTGATAAGCTTTTTCTGCAGGGTTGCAAGAGTTATTTCTATGATAAAAGCACTTCTAATGCTCTGCAGCTTTTTCTCTGCAGTAATACTGTAAGGTTGAGTATTCTAACTCACTGAGTGAATAAAAATTCCTCTATAATCAGTGTAAACATTTGTAAATAATTTGACTTTCCTATAAAAGTTAACATTAACTAAGCAAAAAAAAAAAAATCTGTATCAATGCTGTGTGAAACAAAATATCTAACAAGTATATTCATGTCAAAGGACATAAAGATTCTACTCATTATATTATGAACAGTAGAGATCAACACACAATGATTATTTAAAGATCTAAAATTAAGTTGTTTTACTGATGAATACCACAGAAACAGGTTGTTAAACTTCATTTTCAGGCTTAAATGTTAACACAGATTTTTTTTCTACAATGTATAGTCTCTCATTTTCCCAGAGGGCGAAACGTGATGATCAATGCTAAAAGACTAGAGAGCAATTTATCAGGATTTAATTAACATATGTGTATCTGATTCAAATCTAATCCTATCTGAAACTTAAGTACGTAAACATGTTGTGCTCTGAAAGATAAAGAGTTTGTCTATAAACCCAATACACATGCATACATACACTTGCTGATTTCCATCAACCTAAATTTTCAGTACTGCAGCTTTCTTGCTGCATTGTTGGGGCAGCTTCTGATAAATTAGTTACTGTTGATCAAAAGATTACTTTCCTCCTGTAAATCAATTTGGTTAGGCTCTAATCTCTGTCTCAGTGAATTTGGGGCGCACGAGTGAATGAAATCACTCATTAGGATATATTATTAATGGTAGTTATAAACAGTAGTTTGCCCACGATCGCCCAAAGGTAGGTCATTAATTAAACCCACAGGAGCTGTTACTAATTAGCTAAGGGGCCTCATGGGGTTTCTGTTGTGTATTCACAGAGCCTCTCCCTTAACCGTCACATAAACCATTTTCCTATTTTTTCCTTGATGACCAGATCACCTAGCCTATCGCCTCTTGTCACTATCCATGTGGTTTAAAACCTGTGGGATGCCTAGAGTCAAGACCCAAAGGAGAAGCCTTGGCTCTCGCCCCGAAGCTGATGTGCAGCGTAGCTTCTCTCAAGATCCACTTGTGTAACAATTTTTTTAAAAAACACACTTGAGGTCCATTAGCTTGGAAATACAAAAACATTATCACCTCAGTGTTAACTTTCGCAGAATTTTCCATTTTATACTCTTAGCAAAATCTCTTAGGATGTATACACTTATCTTACCTTACTCTGTCCTCTGAATCCCCAAATGTTTTCTTCACGTTAGAAAGATCTGGATAATAAGAAGCAGGAGGAGAAATAACCTCTAGGACTCCAGACTGGATTTCTCTGGGGAAGCTGTGAAGAGAAGCTTAGTGAGACCCCATTCCTCAAAAAGACTTTAGAGGGCAACCACAGAAAGCAGCTCCCCAGAGTTAGATCTGCTTTTCCATAGTGGAATTTACAACTCTAGCAAAGCAACTAAGTCACAGAGATTGTAAATTAGGAGCCAACTGTCAGAACGGGCAGGATTGTAACTCATCAAAATCACAAAAAATGCTGGAGAGATGCGTCTCAGAAATCCTGCCCCTCCTGCATCTGTAGATCCTTCCTTCTTGTAATCCTGAGATGGTTGCCAAACTGCAGCAGTAATTCACAACCAAATCCACTATCTAGAGCTACACACAACTATTTCCCCTTGCACAAGAGCTCCTAGCTTCCTTACACTTGCTCTAATTCTACATTCTAGCCAAAATAATACTGTCCTGGAGTGCAGGTTTGGTACAGGAAGTCTTGTTCTAGTCTCTGCTCCAAGGATTAAATTTTTCATTTAAAAAGTAATTGAAAAATTATGTCAGCAACTTTGGGAACCAAACCTGGAAGTCAAATGTCCATCTTCCTCCAGAATATGAAAAAAAAAAAACAAAAAACTTCCTTTTTTAATAAGTATAGGATCATGGAAATAGAGTTCTCAGAAGTGAGCTCCCCATTTCCTAACACTCATGAAAAAGGCTAACATTAAAAATTAAGCACATCTCAGTAGAAGCGTGTGCATGAAAAAGAATCTCAATCTTACTGTGTAACACAAAAACCATAACAAAATCATAAAAATTATCTAAGTGCTTGAGTTGCTATATGTTTTGTACCTTGTTTGCACTCTACAGTCCTGAGGAGCACCACCTCTTCCCCTGGTCCTCACTGCAGTACTCCCAGCTGAGCTAAAACCCCTAGAGGCAGGAGGCTGCTGCTATGGCTTAGCCAGCAGGCTCAGCCTGGGGAGCCTTCTGGGGGAAACCTGCACCTTAAATACACTCTGGGAAACCCCCGAGTAGAACAGGACCTGCAGTAAAGCCTCAGAAGTGAAGGAAAAGGGCAACCTCTCTGGGGATCTGGCTCAAATTATTTATTTTTTGTTTTTCTTAATATTCTAAAAATGTTGATGCAGAGACTGAGAGCTCTCTTGTAGTCATTTTAAAGGAGGAGAGAGGGGAACGGCTGTTTCACTTCAAGTACTGGCCAAAGCGGGGCTCAGAAGAATTAGTCAGAAGAGACTAATTCACAAACGAGCTGGTGCACTAAAGAAACCAGCAACACCAGTACTGCAGCACAACACAGATTCCAGCTCGTGCTTCTTTCAGTCCATTGTGCTTCAGGGCCCTTTAGCCTTACCTCTAAGGTTTTTCAGATGCACGTGATGCCGTAAATGTCTATAGGAAAGAATGGTAAGAGCAAGCAAAACTGCAGCGGGACTCAAGCCGCTCACTTTTGATAACTCTTAACATGAATTTGGCACAGCAAAGAATACGCATCTCATGTTACCCATCAAATAGTAGTATATAACACGATAAATAGAATCAGATCGCTGTCCAAAATCTGTTGCTTTCATGAAAAAGAGGGTAACGAGGAAACAAAAACACCTAGAAAACATGACAGACATCAGAATGCATAACAAGGCCATGAAGTCAGTGGGGACCCAATACACGTAGCCATTGGTGCCTTGAATTGCATCATTAATTTCATGTGGAAAAGATTGAGGTCCAAGTAAATATTTATCAGAACCTTAAGTTGAGACCTTGCCTGATTATGAAATAGGAAAATAAACTGACACACATCTTTCTGTTGTAAATTTCACAGTGTGTTACAATACACACATTAAGAGTGCACCTTTGCCTCATTTCTTAGCAGTTCCACTGCAGTATGGCAGAGTTGTAATTTATTGCTGAAATGCTCTAATTCTTTTCATAAAAGCTCAAAAGTGTTCATTAGCTGTTCAGCGTTACATTCTATGCGACTTACCTGGTTTTAATGCTTTCTGCAACACTCTTAACATATTCGGCATTCACCTAAAGAAAAGAAGGGGCAGTTCATTTCAAGTCACCCACTTTGGTATTAAGCAAAATTTTTTAGGGAATATTTAAAAGTGAAACCTTCATTTTTATTCTCCGATTTGTTTCGTTTCAAACAAAAGCAGTATCTTGGAGCAGCATTTCTACTAAAGGACTACCACTACTAAAAGTCAACTGAACTTTTAACACAATTGAAAGTAGAACGAAACTATGTCCAGCTATGGTTTCTGCATTTTGTTTTTTCACTGCTTCTGCAGGAGACCAAGCCACTCTCTGCATAAAACTCTGTTCTACAGCTTTCGCTTATGCTAGAAAAGTACACTCATATAACTGTCAGTAAAAAGTGTCATTTCAGGTTAATCATCCAAAAATCACAAAAGATGCCTGAGGCTGTTGAGAAAAGTCACTTAAGCAAGATTTTCTAAAGCTAGCAAGACTTAAAATTTTTATTTAGAGTTTCTTCCTAATTTAACAAACTTACAGCTCTTAGTCTGGAAGTTTTCAGGGCACAGTTATTCACTGCTGCCGTTTCATAAAGAATAGTAGTTTTGGTGTGGAAAACACATCTGTTAACTACATTAAACAGTGCTAATTTTTATGGATTTTGAAAGCAATACAATTCCTGCCTTAGCAGTTTGGATTTTTTTAAATACACAAATAATTGTTACCAGATATACATTAAATTTGTAATAAGTAACAAAAACACAATGTGATAAGTAAAGAACTGTGATCAGAAAAAAAATACCAACAACTTTGAAACTCGCTTCCAGTCAATAAGTTACTCTGACTTAATCCATGACGTAAATATTTAACTTGATTTTCTGAAACTTTCTGGGAAGAAGTACGGTGTAGATTTATGATCAGCAAACGCACTTTCATAATTAAATGTTCTCATGGCCTCCCTTATCAGGATGATCAATCTGTTCTAATTTACAGCATGGCTGAAAAACAGACGCTGCAAGAACGTGACTTTGGGGATGGGAGAAAGGGGAGAGGCCTTAAAATGGCAGTTTAATCCTAAATTGGCTGAAAGGGACTATTACTACAACCAGAGCTATTATTTGCTAAAAGTGCCACATTAGGGCTGCCCACAGTGGGGAAACTGTACTATTCAGAAGTTAACCCTTAAAAACTCAACTGTCTGAAGCCCTGCAATAGAAGGTTTATCTGAATAGCAGCTAAGCAGAGCTCATCATTGCCAGGGCTCTTCACTGGAAAATAGCAACTCTAAAACAAATTCAGTTCCTGAGAGTTAATGCTGAAGAGAACTCAAGCCAGCAAAACTGGGCCTATCTACTTCTCGGTGTGATCCAAACAGAAAAGTAGAAGTCATGACCTAATTTAATAAAGTGAATTATGTTCTGTTTGACAGTATTACAGTTGAAAAAGCTGCTCTAAGTGATGACTGAACTAAAAAGGCAAACTTTAACTGTTAATGAATACATGTATGAAACTTAATGTTGTTTATGGAAGGACAAAGAAGTATGAAGAATAAATATGAAGCCTGAGTAACTGCAAGTCACTATCACTTCTGTAGATTTTTCCAGTGTGATCAAGACATTTTGGACTGTGAAAAAATTCATTTACCCCCTAATATTTTACCTCGGCCACTGTTTACTTTCCCAGACATGGAACTGTTCAAGTCTGAACAACTTTCTTATTCACAAGAAATGCCAATACACATATAGAGGCAAGTATGTCAAGGCACTTTGCAAGACAGATGTTATCAAACCAGCAGCTAAATAATCTGAACTTTTGGTAGACTGAGTAAGTTTACTTTTTTCAGGTTCTATGGAATTTTTTGGTGGAGGATTTACACTTCATTCTTGACGTAGAATATTTTCAGAGATAATTTATGAGTTCACATGGTTTTATTTGGAAACCTGGCCGCAACAACTGTGTTTGTAAATGCAATATGAATTTTTAGCCTTCACTCACCTGAGTTACAAGGGTTTTTCCACACAGGAGCACTGAGGCACTAACTGCCAGTATCCCCTGCAGCCATGAAGAAATCCCTCCCAGAGGCCTAGCTAACAATATTTGGCAGCCTCTCTTACACTACTACACTAAGACATAAATCTCCATATTGCACCTTTCCATGCAAACTTACCTCTGCTACAAAGACGATAATTACACAGTCGTTCTTTTGCTCTTCAGAAAGCTCATAGAGTAGGGAATGCAGCGTATTAATCAGATAATGTTGTTTTTCCCTTTTCACAGTAGGAATACCCATCACCAGTGAGACTGTAAAGAAAGAAGTCCACAAGCCACATAATTTTAAGTCGGGTAAAGGGAAACTGAAATTACATTTTCATTTTGATTTGATGGGACCATGAGACTTAGTGACAGTTAATGTTCCTGTGTCAGCATTTGCTTAATTACCTGGAAGGAGAGATACCTCCAGCTAAGTTTAGGTTAGAGACACCTGTGTCTGTGTTACAAGCACCAGATCTGCACTGCGTAGACTGTCAGCATTCGAGAACTTGGAGATATTACTACCTCTGGCAACCACACAGGTATCTGCTGTTGAGTTTCAAAAGTGGGTTTTGCAAAATAAGTTCTTGCTCTTTGTATGGAGTTGGAGATCTGAGTAGTAAGTTAAACCAACACTGCTTTACTGTGCAAGTTGTCACAGGAGGCGAGTGCCGCGTATCTCAGAAAGGAATCCAAAAATCAAAATCTCAGAAATCTTCCTGTGCACTTTAAGTTACATCAATCCATGGCTTTGACATAATCAATAATAAGAAGAAAGGAACTTAGATGTTATTATTATTAAGAAGAAAGGAACTGAAATTGTCTGTGGCAAAGACTCCACTGGTATCAAACCTGTGCTTTATTACATCATTCGATTGTAAGCAGTACCTCTCTTTTTTCATTCGTGAGGGCACAACTGGAATCAGTGACCTAATAATAAGGCTCAGTAAACTTGTAGAATTCTTAGTCCTCACAGAAGAGTCCTGTTGATCAAAAATCTCACGAGGCTGGTAAGGAAGCAGCACATTTTGAAGGAAAGGAGTAGGTGCAGTTAGCGACTGGCTCCAGACGTCATCATTTGTGCCAGCGTCAGCTCAAAAATGCCAAAGTTCCAATGTTCCTTCCCAGCACATAACCTGCTAAACCACTGGGGGTTTGTTTGGTTTTACATGCTGAAGGTCAACCTGTACTTGTTAAAGTGTCGTCTTACTATTGTGATTTTCATGTACAAATAAATGAAAATTAAACATGCAGCAAACTTTTATTAGTTATTTCTTTTGTCTTTTTTTTTTGGCTTGCTTGCTTGTGAACATATCTGGTTTTCTGTAGTTTTTTTTTCAAATCATTTTGCTGTCTTTTGCATACTACAGGCACATAGATCTCACTCCAGTGAGAACCACAGCAATACACACCACTAGCCCATGGTAGGGGCGTGGCCATGCTATTTTTTTAGTTAAACCACATGTGCTGCCGATGTTTCTTTATATAAATCACCCTAGAGAAAGGCAAAATAGAAAATACAACCCCCAGCAAAATAGATGACTATTTCCTTGTTTGCTTATTGCTTTTGAATGTTCTGTTTACCTATCACACAACAATTAGGAGAAGATATAACTTAACTACTTGCATTATAGTTCACTGGAATTGACTATGATTTGTATAAGTATCAGCTGATTTCTCATGTGGATGAAAAAGTTACACTGAAAGTTTATTAATATCCTTCAAATGATTACATCACCTTTCCATTTGCCTCTAACTTTAGCAAACTGTGTGAGTTGTAAATTCTCCCTGGTTTCCTTAATCATACTAATTTGGAGGGGAAAAAACATCAGCTAATGCATCTTTACAACATGAATCTGTGATTAAGAACAAAAATAATATTGCTTGTCAGTTATGGCTACTTTTTGTTGATATTTGAAAAGGTTTATCAGAACGATTTGGGGAATACTTGAAATTGGGATGGGAGTGGTAAAAATGCTTTTTCCATCCCCGTTAAAATTTATTGTTTGGCAACATTATAAAGTTTAGGGAGAAAACCACCTCTGAACTTCCAGTATGCCTCATTGGTAGAACTTAATACAAAATATAAACACAGCGAAAATATAAGCCAAACTGTATTTCCTACCTCCAGTTCTCTGTTGCCCAAAAATAACATTTGGAAAAATGGCATCTTCATATTCTCGAAGGTGAGGCAGATAGTAGTACATGTTTGCAAGGCGCACGGGGAGTTTTCTGGAGAGGTTTGACACTTTCCACTTCATATCATCTTAAAGAAAAAACAAACCCATATAGATGGCATAAAATAAAAAGCCAGCAGTGCAGCTTATTATTTCGACTGTTTTCCTCAATACTACAGGTTATCACACACAGGTTATTCAAATAGAACTTTTCCTCTGAAGTGATTTTATGTCATATATTATTACCCTGCTGCAGTAGTACAGTGATAATTGCCCATTATGACCCACCCCATGCAGGTGATGGTGCAGAGCTGCAAGCCTGAACGCCCTGGGAACTCTGCCTGCATTTCCCTGTGCCTAAACACTTGCAGGATTGAGTCATCTTAAAACAAAATAAGCAGTTATTTTAAAAGCAGCAGGAAAAAAAAATGCTGGGTTTTTTTTCCACAGTTGACAAGCAACATTTAAGTGAAAAGAAACACAGATTCTGATTAATAACTTCCTTCGTTACTTAAAAAACTTAAATGCTTTCTCCAAAATATAACAAAAGATGGTTTTCAGGGCTCAAACTGAAGTTCTCAGGTTATAAAATGTCCTATGGCAAAAAGACAACCAGATCCAGGCCTTTAGAAACTATTTGAGAAACAAAAAACTGTAGCAGTTAAGATGAAATAAAGATGAAAATCATTGGAATACTTATTCATGTTGAAATAAATCAAGCACGACCTTATAGAAATAATCCTATTTTTTAAAAACAAGCCATATGAAAACCAAGTGCCATTAATTTACTAATTTATCTTCCTTGATAGAAACATTCCTGAATGTTCCAGTGGTGGTAAAAATTCTTTAAAATCAATTTAATATAAACTTGAACTTAATTGTAAAATCATTATAAAATCAGTCATAAGCTTGCAAAAAAAAATAATGTGGTTAATGTAAGATACCTGTAGGGACAGAAATGATATGCAGTATGCAATTTTTAAAAAGGTACTTGAATAGATTAAAACAAAGACTATATTTACAAAGAATAGCAAATGAGCTTTCTAATATTTAAGAAAACTGCTTAGAAACAAAACTGAAGATCACTCCAGACCTTATTTACCAGTTGTCTAAAGGCTTAAATCTTTCCTGGCACAGGCAGCATATGGCTTTCATACTAGAATTTTGTCTGTCATTCTCTGTTGCTGAATTTGTCTGTACCCTATGACGTATATGTCTTTTTGCCCTGAAAGAAAAATAAAATTCCAGTGAATTTATCTAAGGTAATTCATACTTCAGTGGGTGCCTCCTGCAGATACTTTATCAGTTGTGTGAAGAGGCTGGTGCTAGGGCACTTCTCGGTATCAGAACAAAACTTCAATTTGTTTTAGACAACAAAATCATGCTCACAGCCTTCCAAGCTGCAAAAAACTTCAAACCCCACAGTATCACAGTGAGCAAAGCAACAGAAGGTTTACTGACTTAAATGGAAAGTTATTTTTTCTAAGAAATGCATTTGAGGTGACTCTCCAAATTTACCAGCCTTCAAAGTTACTTAAAACAAGTCTTACAAATGACCACCATCAGCTTTATTCACTCAGCTCAGATCAATGAAGACATAGGCTTACTGAATGGGCAATATTTGTTTGAAGTTTTTCAACTTCCAGAATGCATTCCCACTGAAAATTAGGACTCAACAGAGTCCCCACTCCACAGAAAAAAGGGATTTTTTTTAAAAAAAAACATTCAACATATATGTCCAGACATTTGTGTATGAGAGAGAAAGCCACAACTACTCTTCCTCTGTCATTAAATATACAGGCATTTAGCTGCATAGAAACTTTTTTATTTTTATAACCACGTTCATAACTTTTCATGGACTTTCCATTTTTATTTGGAAGTAGTACCTATCAAGGTACTAGTATTGCATACAATAAACCTTTTCATTTTTGTTGTACAATAAAACTCAGCTGGAATGAGAGGCAGAAGAGTGAGTAAAAATAAAAGAATAAGTACTCAATGATTTTAAGAAATTTCTGCTCTGAATCCTATGAATTGACAGCTTTAATACTTTATGATATGCAGCTGGCTCCAATAAGAATGAAGAGCAGAGGAAAGGGGAGCTTGCACCCTCCTCTACTGCTATTATGTGCGCCAGGCAGTAACCCTCCATCCACAGTATGTGGGGACACTGCTAGCTGACAACATGGTCACTATTCTAAAGCTTGTACGGCCACAACCCTGCCAACGCTCAAGCATTTGTTTATAGGCCACTGAAGAGTCCCGCTGAATTAATATCGAGATAAACAAACAAAAAGAGGCAGAGAAGAACAGGATAAGAAATGAAGCTGGAATGCACCTTGTTCCTTCTTCACCTGTAGGAGTCCTGGTTAATTCCCTATTTTAATCTGATAACAGCCGCCATACTGAAACGAAAACAAGGACTTTTTAAAAGTATCTTTCAGTAGCATCCAGACTCTTTTTGAAGTCAGTGTGCGTTGTGGAATGTCTCCAGCACGGAGATGCCCCTTCCAGTTTTCCTTCTCTCCCCATAGAAGTAGCTTTTCCAATCTGAACAGGCAGGAAGGCAGATGCTGCACTACTACATCATTGTTTCTAGGGGACAGAATCTGCCTAATCCATTGTATGCAACTACAGCATGCAGACAGATGGGCATGCACAACAGTCTCTAGGGCAAGGATCTATTTTACTTTTAAATAAATAAGATGTTTAATTAAACAATGAGAAGAAGCCACATCACTTGAGTAAACTTAAATGCACATTGGTTTGCCTCTTAAAAAAATACAAACCCAAAGAAACTAAAATTCTAGAGGCAACATTCTTAGGTTGTATCCAGCCAGTAAGATCTCATGGGGTTTCTCAACTCCTGGGTTCAGGTGAGCACCCAGCTGTATATGGGCTGCCTGCTGAGACCCACCACGAGCACCTCGGTGCCTGGGGGCTGCTGACAGGATGGCAAAGCCCTCACGGCCAAAACTGTCCCCAGAAAGTCACTCCACCTGGACAGTAGGGGGACCAGGACTATAGAACACCTGAGGAAGTCTGCTTCCTTCCAGTTTAGGCACAGCCCTGTTACTTATCAGGGCGTAGTGGCTTAGTGAAATATAATACAAAAATAGCTTGTTCAGTGCCCTCTAGTTGGCAGCAAGAGAGGTATAAGCACTGTAAATAACTCATGTACAGCTTTGGCACTATGACACCACTGTAGTCTATTATGTCCCATTTTTTTCCCCTCTCCTTATTTGTTTAGTTACTAACAGATCCTATTTAAAGAGGGACTACAGATTGTTTCCCCACCCTTTTTTAAAGTCAAAACTTCTGCCCATATGCTAACATAATCAAATCAATGCTTTTTCTTCCTCCACCAGTGATGAAGAAACATGAGCACATAAAACTTTGAAAACGTTAACACAGTACATTTTTATACACACAAACCTGTATGATTTATTGTCAAGTTCATTCTTTTTGCGACTACACGTTTAATTTCATCTAGGGCACTGCTCAGTTCGTGCGATCTTTTTTTATTTTCCTTTTCAGCATACAGAAGTCGTTGCCGAAGTTCCAGGAACTGGCTTTGGTACATGTCAAAGTCATTTCCTGCAATGAGAACATAATTTCTTTTCAAAGAGGTGAATTATATGATGCAATAAAGAGAAAGTTTAATAGGAGATGGTCCAGAAGACACAACCAGGAGTGTGTGAACAATAATAAAAGAGGCTGCTTGAAGTTTATTCATAGAATGAGGAAGTCTGGAAGAGTACTTAGAAGCAGAGTTTTGGGAACAGGGCTGGCCAAAGGCTTGCAGTTAAAGACAAGAATCTGACGCCCATAATAAGGAAAAAGTCAGTGAACGACTATGAGTCACAGGGTAAGGTGTTATCCAGTAAAGCCCATAACATTTTTCACTAAGTGACGAATCCTGATGACCCTTGTCACACTGAAGAGTGTAATCATGTAATGGCTTGTCACTTGTATAAAACACTATTAAAATTAAAATACAGATATTGAAGTATTCAGACTTCATCTATGAGTTGAAGAGTGCCTTAAGTATATTAAGAACTATTAGTAAAGATGATTATTTGAACTTCTGGATATATTTAATTAGGTAACAACTAGAAACTGTGCTCTAGTTTGAAGGATACCTTCATAATACATAGCCCACCCTTGGTGAAATATTCTACAGTCACATTGATGTTAGAAACACTGCACTCTCAGTCACGGTTATCAGACACCTCTGCTGTTCTGCACAGGTTTCTCACCTAATGTCAATCCACTTGCCTAAGCACCAAGTACTGTCAGAACTTCTCAGTTATCACAGATGATATACAAGACTCATACCTCTCAGTGCCTCCACTGCCTCATTGCCACGTGATCAAAGATTGTTAGACTTATTATTATAAGGCAACACTTGAATAATGTCACTCACTTTGCAATAGGAAGTAAAGAAAGTAGAGGGCAGAAGGGGACTTTTACTTAATTTTAAAAAAATCTTTTACAATACTGCTTTTTTTTGGGTTGTGGTTTGTTTGCTTGTTTGGTTGTGGGTTTTTTTATTTAAATGCTGTTATTTCAACATTTCTCCCATTCTATTTGTGGACTATGCCTAGTCCCATCCTTGGCAGGACTCATTTTCTAGGACCCACCATTGTTTCTCAACAAAGGTGAATTCCCAGGGATTCTAGCCTGTAACAGAGACAACAACAAAGACCAAGCCCACAATCTCAGGATATATACATGTTATCACAGGATGCAACTTCCTGCTTCTGAAAAGGGAATCAATCATTTTGTAACGGAGGTGTTTCAAAACTAAATGCTGGAAAGCGCTCCACTGGCATTTCCAGTGCTATACTAGCATAAGATTTTTCTAAAACCAACTAAAAATCCCCTCAGTACAACTATATTATGTAAGGAATCGGTAAATAAATTGTGGATGAATAATAACATTGCAGTCCCTCCCTTTACAATTCTTTCAGCTACCCGGTGTCAGCATGACTTGAAACTACTGGTGTCACTACTGGGCTGACATTTTGGCATGCACCAAGTAGTAATTGTAGTTTTGTTTGCTTACTTACGGGTGAGCCTACCAACATACCAGAGATGAGGCTGGGAAACGAAAGGTCAATACTCAGCTATCCCTGAGTGCACCCCAAGAAGCTGGCATTCGTAATAGGCATTATCTATTTCTTCAGGGCAGAAGAGAGAAACCACATTTCTGAGCCTTTAAGCATCTAAGGATCTACAGGGAACTAAAACAGCTAAAATTGCTTGCTTGGAAAGAAGCAGACAGGGCATTTTCACAAGTCCAGCTCACTCAGGCAAGGAGGGCCAGGAGAAACACAGACCTTTGGCTGTATCGTGAAACACTGTCTGGCCCCAGCGATAGTCTGACTTGGCAACACCTCGTCTACAAATGGTTCTATCAGCAGCAGGGACTGTCAAGATAAAACTGAAAATAGAGAGATGAAGACCTATGCCAAAAAGTAAATGAAGGGAAAGGGAAAGAGGAATCCCTCTGCTGGGCTAAGGAAAGCCTACTAGGAAATTTCAGTGGGACTATGCTGGCTACAAGCCAGGGGGGAGAAAAAACCCAAGAGCAAACCAGACTCTGATAGTACTCAAAGCTTTTGCAACAAATTTTCAGCTCTACTACAGCATTTCCTCTGACTATTTACTACGTATTGTCATATATACTTACAATAATATGTAATTCTAAGTAAAATGTAATTCTAAGCTGTCAATATTTAAAATAGTTTTCAATTCAAATCTTGGGTTATTTCTCAATAGATACATATATATAACTTTCTGCACTAACTAAACTAAACTAAAACTGTTTAGAAACAATACTAATCTCTAAAGCAAACACTCATTCTGAAAGTCAACCTATTTTTTCTCTTAGCTCTACACACGCATAGTTCCCATTATCATAAATGCTTCCAGTTTTATTAACAATTAATTTCTGGCAACATCTAAGAGCTGTGGAACAATTCATCACTATCTTCTCCTGGCATTCAAAGAACGAAAAAAAAAAAAAAGAAAAAAGAAAATTGTAAGGGGCAGAAAGGTGAGAAAAAAACCACTCCATAATCTGTAGTGACTTTTTTTCCTCTTTCTTGATCACAAGCTACACTGCTTATGGTACCTAATGACATTTTCTTGCAGAAACTCAATTCTGGTTAATGCCCTTTTTAAAAGAAAATTATATAAGCACACTAACTGCAAAAGATCTTGTCACACTCCGCGCTTGGAACTACTGCTTGCTGTTCAGATTAATGAAGCATATTAAGCCATTGAGGCATGCATCACACTAATAACTGTGGTGGTTTGTTATCTTTCTGCAACTGATCTACAATAGAGAGACCTTTCTAAATCTTATTACACGCGTTGCAATTTTGGGTTTTGTCCTCTCAGAGCGTGGAGGAAAAAAAAAAAAAATCGCCCAAACAATGCCTCTGTCTTAGTTTAGAACAACCAGTTCTTACACAAACACTTAAATTCAACAATGTGCTAAACTCCAAGGGTATTTAAGCACCTTTCCAGGTAAGGAACGCCTTCCTGAATTTGTGCATGATCTTTAAATATTTTGTTTATAGCATTGCAGTGCAGAATTATTTGTGTCTCCCAACAGGTTAAAGACAGCCAAGAAAAACTACCGTAAAGTCAGAAGCTGCTTCCCCTGCATTGGGTACATTCACTCATTATGTTTAATGTTCATCAGAACTGGGGTAGCTTTGGTTGTTGAGCTTTAAGCATAGGACACAGCGTGTCCTTAAATATTTGGGGGCCTCTGAAATCAGTCAGTGCTGAGGCTGGCTTATTTTACACAGCTGAAAAGGGAAGGTGAAGTAAGCAGGTCAAGAAGCTTCTAATTATTTCCACTCATCTGTCCCATCCATGCCCTGACGGCAACCGGGCTGCAGGGACTATTGCTGCAGCGGATGGCGGAGGCTGCGAGTAGGAGGAGAAAGATTAATTTCAGGCAGGCAGAAATCTCAGCCGGCTGGCTGAAACCTTTGCCTGGCTGTGACACAGCAGTATCAAACGTGCTGGCTTGGTAAGGCAAAGCACGGGGCTTAACACGCAGCAAGGACTCTCTCACCAAGTTTTTATAGCTCTCTAGGTAGGCGTCTGAGCAAACAGAGGAACTGGCAGCAGGATGTTCTGCCAGAGCAGAATTTGTCTTTAGCAGTATCCACATTAGGAGCTTCCAGTCAGAGGAGAGCAGTGTTGACCCAATGGCACCAAAGAAAAGCAGTGCGCCAGCAATACCGAGGGGGAAGTTAGGTCTCCTCTGTGCCCATACAGGGCACACTAGGGAGAGAATCAGAACCACTTTCCTGTATCAAAACAACCAACCACCGCACAAAGTTAAAGGCAGATCGAAGTTAATAACTGAATTTTAAAACCACATTCAACTGTACAATGAACGTGGACTCACTATTGGATTTGGCATAGAATACTTTTTACTGAACCCTTTACGTACCATATCTAACTGAAAATAGATAAGCGACTTGTTTCAAAGAAAATACAACTGAAGTTCTAATATTTTCTTAAATGTTTGCAAACAATCCTCATTTTAGATTTGTCTTTTTCTATTTTAGAACGTTGTGAAAAGTGATCTTAAAACATTCAGTCAGAACACCACTGTATAGGAAAGCAATAGTATTAAAATAAGTGGAAAAATGTATAAATTGAATGGATGTTGTATGGTGTTTGCCCACAATTGGTATACTTTGTTTTTAACATAGTAAAGCTAATAACATGATATAGGTTCTTAATAGCAGTGGAAAATTCTGGTTTGAATATGGCCTTTATCAGATAAATGAAAAGTATCCATTCACTTCAAGCAATGGTTATTGCTTCGTTCTGGTTAGAATTTTGAATATTTTTACTGTTTTGCCTGATGTAGCAACAATCACTCATTTATACACGTTTAATTAAATGCCTAGCCACTAACTAAAGTATTTCTGGATAAAACTGTGTTCCTCAAGACTCTATGCAACATTAGGAACACGTGAAGCTCATATGTTTACACTTGTTTAAGTACAGGTTGTGATGAGACACTGCACAGCAAACAAAGAGAGGTCTGAAATGTTCCCTATCCCTTTCTCTAAGAAAACCAACAGTAACTGGTCTCATTTTGTATCTGAATCTTTATAGGATTTATGACTCAGTTCCTCTACTTTTGAGGACAAGGCAGCCACTATTCTGCCTGAAGTAATTGCAAGAAGCAACAGACTCTTAGTTCAGTAAATTACAGATTTAGAAGCCAGTAAAACGATACAGCTAGTTTCTAAGACTTGGATATGAATTCTGATATAAAATTTGGGATCAGTAAATACTAAGTCTTAGGTCCCATTTGAATTTGTTGTATATTTGGGTTTGTTTGGTTTTTTTAATACCTAAATGCCAAACTACACAAAAAAACAGAGTAAGCAATCAGGGGACTGCAGAAACTCCCTTAACCACACTGTGCATTTCGGCCACATCCCGACTGATGTTGGGGCAAAACCCGGGTGAGCAATAACCTCTCTATGTTCTCAGTTCCACTGGAAGGAAACGTATGCATGAAGGCAAGGAGGGAAGGGGAGGCAAGTAGCCTACCAGTCAACTGGGACAAGTGGGGAGAATGTTGGTTAAACACAGCCTAACAGGGCTGGAGATAGCAGGAAAATTGGCTTCTGCGTGTTCATAGATCTGGATAAGCTGTACTGGCTGAAATGAGAACAGTGCAATTCAAGACTCCTTATCAAATCTGTCGGTTTACCACTATTTAATTGGTGCTTTGAGCCGGAGTGTGCCAGTTGGGTCCGGACAGGAAGCCTGCAAAGGGCTCCATCCCAAATGAAAGAATTTCTTGGGCACCTGGCCTGGGTGCACAGCGGGAGCAGAGGTTGGCCAGCAGAAGCAAAGCATCACACCATGGCCTGAAGATTATTGGAAATAAAAGAAATGTGTGATCAGCTTTTTGGGCTACCATTCTAGCATACTAGCTAGTATATTAATATATTTTAACTGCAAAAAAATATTTTCATCAGAAATACCTTTTTGACCCTTTGTACCCCTTTTCCTGATGACAAGTTTTGTGAAATAATGAAAAATTTAATACGTTAAACAACTTGATAAAACTTAAGTATACTTCTGTGAACACAATGAAGTATGAACAGTTCCTCTTCTTTGCCCCACCTCAAAGAAATAACTAAAGAAAGCCAGGTTTCACAATGTTTGACTCAACATGTATACATTAGCATACTTATGTTCCTGTCACATTATATTTTAGCATCACTTTCTCCTAGCTTCCAGACGAAGTTTAGTTTTAATTTACTTGGATAAAGTATCCAAGTAGGTGAAGAGGGCAGCAACATGTTACAAATTAATTCAAAGAGATCTGCCTCTTAGAAGCAATGTGAAGAAGCGCTGCCATCTGAGATGATCTGATTTACCTCATCGCTGGGACTTCTAAAAAATTCATTGTTATTCAGCCAAGGCACCAAAGTTTCTTTTTATTCAGGAATAGTCTTACCTCTGAAGAAAGTTTATGCAAGTTCGTAATGAGTTTATAATGCACTCTTGCCTTCTCTTTTACTGTTTTTCAAGATTTGCTACTTCCATACATTTACTTTCGTATTTCTTTATACCTGTGATATTTCTTCTGATTTATATTTACATGGAAAACAGTAGCTAAGGCCGTGTGAGAAGATCACTGCATGTATTCTATAGCTGTATACTACTTCCCATAACTACAAATCCTTATGAACAGTATTTATATGAGAACAAACAGTTTTGGTCAGGTGAATCACCAAGTGGATTGTAACTCAGTTGCACAACAGTAGGAACATCTGCATCGTTCCTGACAGCTGCCCTTCCTCTCCCCAGATGCAAACTGTTTGCTTCAGCCAGGTTTTGCTTGGGGCCTGGAGAGGGGCCAAAAAGCTCACAGCAAAACCATGCAGGATGTGGAACAGGTATTGCTGCAGTAGTTTACTTGCTGATTACTTGCTAATAGCAGCCCGTGTTCACAAACACTCTAGAGGATGTTGGAGGAATAACCATGCAAGTTTAGACAGACAGTATCAGGCTTTGCTAAACATCTAGCAATGTCTCCGTAATTACTTTTATCTCTTCTTGGTTTTTGCCGCAAAAATATGAGCCTATTTAAAATTAAATCTCTGCTTATATTTATAAAGCAATGGAAAAAGCGACTATGAAAACATCTTTATAAGGATAGTTACAACGTATATCATATTATTCACACTAGATGAAATCTAGTGACTATGGTAGATTCTGAATTTTCATTTCTAGAGTGCACGTGTGATGCAGGAGCATCTTCCCTGCCATGCTGGTTCAAGTCACTCGTACTCTAGGCTAAGTCTCACAACCGCAAGTCAACACTGGGGTTGCACTGAGTGGTTAGAAGCAGCACCAGACAGCCAATGCTGTCACTGGCAGCAAACACATTTCACCTCAAATCTCTGAAGCTAGCTGGTCCCTTAGCATCAGGTGTTTAAAAGTTGCTGGCTTAAGCTACTGATTTTTACTTGCACAGAAATTGGGACAGAGCAAACATCCGATTTACGCTCCCAGGGCTGAAAGGCTCTCAGACTGCAGACAGAATTACCTGTATTTTACAGGGCTATTTGATACTTTTCATGTTATAGAAGTACTGAAGTCTTGAGCTAGGATGCCCTGTCCTTGTTGTACAACAAACAAAAAAAAAAGATTACTTGAAACAATAACTGGATAGAAACTGGAGAGAACACTGCACACCTGCTGCTATAGTGCTTTATGCTCTCATCAAAATCAAGAGCAGCCCAAACGTTCAAAGAAGGAAACTGAAGTAAGAGGAGATTTAAAAAAATTGTTGAAGAAAATGAGCCAGAGAAGAACATTTGACAAATGAGTGAAAGAGATGGGAGCTAACAAGTTGAAACAGCACTTAACCTCTCTCAGTGACGGGTGGGATAAGTGAAAAGGGCATTAGGAAAGTGAAGAAACATCGCAGTTTGTGATGCGAGAGAAGTGAGACCTCCTGTAGTGGCATGTCAGTGGAGAGGCAAGGTCAGCAGCACAGATGGGGAGACATTTAACAATATCTAAGCAAAGGCATCTGTCTGTTTTCAGAGAAAAATATTAACTTCAAACCACCTGCTTAAGCAGATACTCTGTGACAACGACAGAGCATTAGTTGGTTTGCTTCCAACTCTGTGGAAAAAAGTAACAACATTGGGCTGTTCCTGAGTTTTCTGGATGGGTAGAAGGCTTCTGCCTTTTAACATCACTCAAGAGCAAAGACTATATTTACAGCAAAATAAACCTACTACAAAGTCATTCACCCCATGCTGTTACCTCCTCCTTTAGTTACTAGTATACACACTTTTATTTATACATTTGTGAGATTTACAAAGCTTTAGAGAGAATGTGTCCCTGAACACTACGTATTTATATTTGTAAAAAGCTTGTTAAAAAACCAGGTGCTAATAATTATAATTAGGAAAATGATACCATCTGAGAGGAATTAGTTACTCTGTTTACTGTGGAGGAGGAGGCAACTGTGGAAAGAGAAAAGCTAAAACAACACATATACATATTTACAACAACACATATTACCCCCCCCAAAAAAAAACCCCAGACAAAACCAACCAAACAAACAAAAAACCCCAAAGCAAAACACTCCAGTATGGAACATCAGCAGAGAAAGGACAAAAAGAAAGCGGAATGAAAATGGAATTTCAGCAACAAGGAGTCACAAAATACGAGTCCCAAGATAACACGGTGATAGGAGCGGTAACTTCGGATGGGACAAACGCTTTCATTCCATCATCTCTTGGATCTTAGTTTCTTAAGACACACCCTGCTCTTCCTTCTGTTTCTCCTTCCCCACTCCCAGCCCAATTGCCACTGAGGAAAGGGTCAAGTGTTGCAAGATAAACAGCCATGGAGTTGACAAGAAGCGATAAAGGCAGGAGGATCAGCACTGTCTCAACTCTATTCAGTATTCCCTTCTGGAGCCATGATTTCTACCGCTGCTTCCATTTGTTACAGAAAAAGTTAAGATAAATAAATTAAGAGCTACTCAGAGTTTGGTGTTCATCCTGGAAATTCCAAATTGGCTTATTCTAATTCTTCTACATTTATAAAACCACACCTTTTGTAAAGACATATACAGGACGCACTTCAAGATCCACTTTCTCACTTCACCCCAAACTGCCAAACAAGCCACGACTGCAGGCCTCACAGGTACCATCTGGAGAGATCTTCTAATTTACTTCCAGATAATAACATCAGTTTTATATTTCCTACAAGGACTCAGAGAATCTCAGATGTGGCTTTCTGTAGATCTATCCAACATGTGCCACCTACATAACTTTTTAAAAAGATGTTACACAATCTTAAGGTTTATAAATAAAAACATAAACAGCTTGGGCATTTTTTCCTCTGGATTGAACATTGCGTTCTGGGACTAGAAAAGTAACTGTACAGGAGGCAAAAATACAACTGCAGCATGGTGAGTGGCCCTCCTTGAAGAATATTCAGAAAAAGAACGCTTAAAAAGTGACAGCCACGGCAATCACATTTAGACTTGTTCTTCCCATCCTAAGGTAGGATGGCTGTTGGTAACTTTTACTATTTTTTTTCTTAGTTTGGTTTGTGGGTTTGTGTTTGTTTGTTTTTTTAATTTAAAAAAAGGTTAGGTTTGACCCCAGGATCCACTCCCATCAGCTGTTAGGCAAGCTTGTAACCTGGTGCTCATATGCCATGACTCTGGGGGACCAGCAAGACCGTAGAATCATTTTGGTTGGAAAATCCCTTGGGATCACCGAGTCCAACCATCAACCCAACTCTACAAAGTTCTCCCCTACACCATGTCCCCCAACACCACATCTAACCGACTCTTAAACTCATCCAAGGATGGTAACTCAACCACCTCCCTGGGCAGACTATTCGAAGGGACGAGCCTCCCACTGACTCCCGGTTCCTCTTTGCCCGGGGCTGCCGCCGAGCCGAGCTGTGGGTGGTGACCCGGACTAACGTCCCGACCCGGGAGGCCGAGCCGCGGAGCGCGGGCACCGGCTCTCCGTTACCGGTCCCCCCTCCATCCGCGGGAGCTCCGGGAGGGGACGGACGCTGGCACAAGCCGGTCCGGGCGGGCCGACCCCGGCCGTCGGAAGGGAGCCCAGCCCCGCCGCGTCCTCCCGGCGGCAGGGAGGAGAGCAGGTGCCGCCGGGTCGCTCGCCCTTCTCGCCTCGCCCGGTCCCGTCCCTCCCGCGGCTCTCACCTCGGGTCCCTTGCCACGCCGCGTACCACAGGAGGGGGAAGGCGGCACCGAGGCACAGCACCGTCAGGAGCCGGCCCAACCGGGACCGCATCTCCCGGCGGGGGCTCTGCCCGCTCGCCCCCCGCGGCCGCCTCCTCGCCCAGCCGCCGGCTCCCGGGCAACTGCCGGCCGGGCGTGTCCGCGCCGCGCTAACCTGCCCGCCCCCGGGGCCGGGACAGGGCATGTCCCCCGGGGCCCGGTGACATGCCCTCTCCCGTCACCCCGGCTTCCCCCCCCCCCCCCCCGCGGGCACCCCGCTTCCCCGCGAGGCAGAGCTAATGATGCGTTTATTTGCATATCGCTTGATAGCTCGTCTCGGGCAGCCGAGCTGTAGCCCACAATTAACACACGCGTTCAGCACAGTCAGGTAAAAGAATCTGTTACAGGGACACAGTTGTAGCAGAACCACCTACGTTTTATGACAAAAAAAAAAAAGCCCTCATTTTCATACCCGATCGGCTGGTTTTCACTTTGACACGTTTGTTACCTGCTCACCAATCTCACCTCCCTTCCCCACCATTCCACACCTGTGACAAAGAAAATGCGGTTTCCCGTTCTGTTTTGCAAAGATCTAACTTCTGGAATCATACAGGACTTGGTCAGGTGGTAAAAAAGCAGTAAGCTGACTGCTATCTCTTACCTATTTCCTTGATTTATTACTAGCACGTGTAACTCATTACCTTATTTACCCAAAGGCTATAGTATTTAGAAAATTATGTTTGACATAGATACAATATCTATTCCCTCCTTTTATCTATTTGTTTATTTAACAATTGCATCTTGACTTAAACAAAAAACCCTAGATCATTTGGAATAGCATCGCGTCAAGCAAACTAATCACTGGTGTGCAGACACAAGGGTGCTGGAGCACTAAAGTGACTGCTGCCTTCACGTGCCACTCTCCATACTGCCAACGGCGTGACTATGTCCCTTCTTGAAAGTTAATCCTGGGCTCCCCAAACGGCACACGGCTGCACTTGCAGAGATAGCGTAACCTTCCCCTCTTTGAATGATGATATGGATGGGTTTGCTTCTCAGTTTGCTAATTACTTTGGATGGATGGGCTGAGGCCAGTGGGATGAGGTTCAACAAGGCCAAGTGCCAGGTCCTGCACTTCACAGAATCACAGAATCACCTAGGTTGGAAGGGACCTTTTAAGATCATCTAGTCCAACCAATGAAAAAAAAAAAGCCAAACAATAAAAAAACCACCCAAAAATCCCCACAAAAGAACAAAAAACCCGCACAAACCCCACACCACACCCAAACCAACACCAACCCAACACTAATCCATATCCCCGAGCACCATGTCAACTCATCTCTTGACTACCTCCAGGGATGGTGCCTCAACCACCTCCCTGGGCAGCCCATTCCAATGCCTGACAACCCTTTCAGTAAATAAATATTTCCTAATATCTAACCTGAACCTCCCCTGGTGCAACTTGAAGCCATTACCCCTTGTCCTACCATCTGTGGCTTGGGAGAAGAGACTGACCCCCACCTCTCTACACCCTCCTTTCAGGGAGTTGTAGAGACCAAGAAGGTCCAGAGGTACCTGTCCTTGGGTCACACCAACCCCCTGCAGCACTACAGGCTGGGGGCAGAGTGGCTGGAGCTGCCTGGCATTGAAAAGGACCTGGGGGTGTTGGTCGACTGTCGGCTGAACATGAGCCAGCAGTGTGCCCAGGTGGCCAAGAAGGCCACCAGCATCCTGGCCTGTCTCAGGAACAGTATGGTGAGTAGGACTCAGGAGGTGATCATCCCCCTGTACTGGGCACTGGTGAGACCCTACCTTGAGTGCTCTGTCCACTTTTGGGCCCCTTCCCACAAAAAAAACATTGAGGTGTTAGAGCAGGTCCAGAGAAGGGCAACGAAGCTGGTGAAGGGTCTGGAGAGTAAGTCTCATGAGGAGAGGCTGAGGGAGCTGGGGTCGTTCAGCCTGGAGAAAAGGAAGCTGAGGACCTTCTTGCTCTCTACAACTACCTGAAAGGAGGGTTGTAGAGAGGCGTGGGTCAGTCTCTTCTCCCAAGTCACAGGTGACAGGATAGGAGGAAATGGCCTAGATTGCATCAGGGGAGGTTCAGATTGGATATTAGGAAATATTTTTACACTGAAAGGGTTATTAAGCCTTGGAACGGGCTGCCCAGGGAAGTGGTTGAGGCACCGTCCCTGGAGGTATTTAAAAGAAAGGTTGACATAGTGCTTAGTGACTTTGATTAGTGATTTTTTTTTTTAATCAGGGTTAGGTTGATGGTTGGACTAGATGATCTTAAATGTCCAACCTAGACATTTCTATGATTCTATGAATTATAAATGCTACTATGCATTAATAATGCAGGAGACTGCTAGTAGCCTGCATCAGCATACAAACGGAGAACTAAAAATCTGAACTAAAAATCACTGTGAAGCCTTGAGTTAGACCTCACTATTCCCGATCTGTACTCATCCACTCTGAACTGCCCTCTTCCTTCTGTTCCTGACTGTATCTTTGATATTTTTACTAATGAATCTTCTTTAAGCTATACTTTAACTACGTACCTGTCATTGTTCATATTAACCAACGTGATTACAGCTCAATCCTCTTACCCTGGTGCATCTTCATCACCATTTCCCTCTCCAAGTTAACAAACTAAAAGCTCAAGGCACTACTTCTAATGGAGGATCAATGTAGATTTTGGCACATTTGCAGTAAAACAGAGCTTTAGACTTAAGAGGAACAAATAAACATCAATTATGCCTTTTAATTGACTGGCTGGTATTTTACTTGTTACAAAGCCATAAAAATGATGTGGTCAAGCAGGAGGGCTACTGAAGATAACAGAAAGCTAACACACCCTTAATTTTAGCTTATTTTCATAGCCAGTAAGAAAAAAATAAATCACCTATTTCCAGAAACAAACCTCCACACTGTACAGGGAACATCTGTGGAGACTGCCACTGAATGCATTACATGTTATTTATTAAGGCTGACACTAAAGCAGACGCAGTTACTCAGCCGTGCTGAGTCGTGGTGATCATTTACTTCATGCTGACTTCTTAGACTAGTGCATTAGCTTACGATGAGGTAGTGCATTAACTGTTCCTCCATAAAAAAAATATCAAAATACCTAATCATTGAAAATGTCACAAACTTCCACTGCCTTGGGACCTATTTGCAAATAGGCCCTCTTTCTTGCTTCATGCTCGCCTTATATCTTCCTCCCAGTGCTCTCTCCATGTGTTACTTCATATGCTCAAGAATCGTGTACAACTGGAATAAGACACGCAGGGTTTTTTTGGGAGGTTACATGTTTCAAACCATTTCTACCTCCCAGCAGCAGACTTTCTGCATTTTTGACAAACTAATCACCTTTAAAAATACTGTACAGATGTCATGCCTAAACCACGACAGGCTGAGTAATCTCCAATACTAGCACTAAGCAAGTCAGTCAATGGACCAGTTCCATGAAGGCAGTTTACCTGCAAGAAAGAGTTTCTAGGCGTGTCCTCGTGCTTTGTAGCCGATTGTCTTTTCTTGTGAAGATGATTGTCTCATGTTTTCCATACTGTTCTCACATATCTGTGTGTACGCAAGAATAGAGATAAGAAAGATTAAACTAAATATTTGACAAAATACAGGCTCATGGGTGAAGCAAGTAATGGATTATTTTGCATGTGGGTTACAGCTGTCCTTCATCCACAAGGGTGAATGAACAAATAACTACCAGTAACAATGGGTAACAGTCACTTCCATGGAAAGTTTTCTGATTACATAGATATTAGCAACTGAGATTGCTGGTTAAAGTCACCTTTTATTTGCCCTGCTGTCACCTAAGAAATGTAATTTTGTAAGGTAAACAGTACGTCATTGTCTTCCAAAGTCCCTGTGAAGGTTATACTGGAAGACAACTACTGAAAGCAAAACAAGGAAGCTATAACTTTTTATTTAGCTACAGCTTTATATTTTTGACCTAATATAATTTATGAATTGACTGAATGTGATGATACAGAACCACCTTGCATGATACAAGTGCTAACATTTGTGTAAAATCAAACACGCTGACAGCTGGATCGCTCGGTTCTGTGAAGAAACCAATGAAGCTTTACATCAAATGTCTATACTTACTTGTTATACACCGAAAAAATGATGAAGTTTGGAACCTAAAGAGAAATTAATACACCTGAAATTAGTATAGTATAATAGTACATAGTAAGCTTGGTATAGTAACCTTTATCTCCTGCATTATTTACAGTAAATAAGCTCTATATCTTTTTAATAACAAGTTATAAAAAGCTGTGAAAAAACTGTCAAAACCACATGCTTTAATGTTTAAAAATAAACAAATGTAATTGGTTATAAATTTTACTTTAAAATACAGATTTAAGTAAATAAAACATTGTACAAGCAGAAAAAAAAGTATAAACTAGATTAAAACTTTCATCTTTTTACACTCTCGTATTTCAGAAGTGCTTTAAAACAAGATCATAAATTTTTCAAGCTTACCTCAAAAGGTCTCATTATAATACAGAGAAGTATTTTGCATTGTATTGTCAACAAGGGAGACATCCAGAGGGACCTGGACAGGCTCAAGAAGTGGACCTGTGCGAATCTCAGGAGGTTCAACAAGGCCAAGTGCAGGGTCCTGCACCTGAGTGGGGGCAACCTCCAGCATCAATCCAGGTTGGGGGACAAAGGGGTTGAGAGCAGCCCTGCCAAGAAGGGCTTGGGGGTACTGGTGGGTAAAAAGCCGGACGCTAGCTGACAATGTGTACTCACAGCCCAGAAAGCCAACCGTACCTTGGGCTGCATCAAAAGAAGCAGGGCCAGCAGTTTGAGGGAGGTGATTCTGCCCATCTGCTCTGGTGAGACCCCACCTGGAGTACTGCGTCCAGCTCTGGGGCCCTCAGCACAGGAAAGACACGGACCTGTTGGAAAGGGTCCAGAGGAAGGCCACAAAGATGATCAGAAGGCTGGAGCACCTCTCCTGTGAAGACAGGCTGAGAGAGCTGGGGTTGTTCAGCCTGCTGCAATAGGACAAGGGATAATGGTTTTAACAAAAAGAGGGTAGATTTAGACTGGATAGAAGAAAGACATTTTTTACACTGAGGGTGGTAAAACACTGGAACAGGTTGCTCAGAGAGGTAGTAAATGCCCCACCCCTGGAAACTTTCAAGGTCAGGTTGGACAGGGCTCTGAGCAACCTGATCTAGTTGAAGGTGACCCTACTTATTGCAGAGGGGCCTGGACTAGATGACCCTTAAAGGTCCCTTCCAACCCAAACTATTCTATGATATGAAGCCATTTAATCAATTAAAAGAGGCATCGGAAAGTGAAACTTTTGAAGCAGTAGGAAGGCTTTATTTTGGTGTACAGCAGCAAAAGTTTCATCAGCTACAAATTTATCTCAGTGTTGCTTGCAACAGGCCCACACTTTAAGGATGCACCTGCTGGACTTTCTAAGTAATTCTGGTAGCTCATGAACTATCTCAGAGCAATCCATGTGTGGGCATCAAAGACTGGGAGCAAGGACCTGCCCACCCTCCCATTTCTTCATGTTGTTACAACTCCTCCGCCTTCCTAACTTCAACCTGTGACCACCCTGCTGCTGCTGCAGCCAGGATTCTCCTGACAACCAGCTTTCAGCCTAGCTGTGTTTAAATACCGCAGCAGCAGTGCTCTGCCAAATCATCCGGTGGGAGGCATAGCGCAGTATTTTGCTCCTGATCTGGATTATTTCCTCAGAATTGTTTCCCATACAAGCTAAGCAGGAGCTGTAGTTTACCCAGGTCCTCCAACGCAGACAAATTTCTTTCTTCCAATTTCTTTTACCAGTTCTTAGGCACTTTGGCATCTTTTTCAAGATACTTTCTGATTTTTGGCTATCTTGGACGGAATTGTATGTAGGTGATGTGACAGAACCACCACACCATCCTGTCACCAAGTAAGAACACTTTTTAAAAAAGAGCAATATCTTTTAGCTTATTTTTTGTCCAGTACCTCTCCAATGCTTTAAAATTCAGATTACTCACTAAGAAGATACACTGAAAAAAAATTACCACCTGCTGCCTCTTAACACGCACCACCTCTCCTCAGTTTTTAAGAGTAGGAATCAGATCTGCAAACAACTGAAGTTTACATGATACCCCCACAAGAAACTCTGCACTCCTACGAGTGTAAAAATCCAAATGGAGGATGCCAAATGTGTTGGTCCACCCTCTGAAATCCTCTGTGAGACACAGGCCACCAGACCTGCTGCGTGGCTTTTGATTCTGTGTAAAAGGTACTTCAATTTCCTCACATTAAAAAGCGCACCAGAATGTGGTCAAGCCAGTCTGTCAGCTCACTTTCAACTCTCCAAATTTTGCATATAATTTAGAGGAATAGGAATTTCTTCTGCTGTCCTCAAAGGAACTGTTCAACTCATGTTTACTGAAACAACCATTAATTATAATACAATGGAAGTACTGACCAGAACTAAATGAAGTACTTGAGCTGAACCTCTGTTCCGCAACAGCAAAACAGCATCCATGGCAAAGCACTCCTCCTTAAAAGCATTTAGCTTAAGTAAACTCATAACATCTTTCTGATTAGCCCTGCCTTCAGCTATAGCGGAGACAAGCCACAAATCCCCAACTGCATTTTGTAAGGCATCACACACAAGGTGAAAGCATTAACTAGCGAGACAGGACAATGATTTTTGGCCCAGGTGTGAGCTGGGCTGCCTGTGTCAACTCCCTGATGAACACCAGGGTCAGCCCTTAAGTGAGAGTGGCACGTCCCAGCTGGCAGGCCAGGACTAGTCACAGAATCATAGAATGGTTAGAGTTGGAAGGGACCTTAAAGATCATCTAGTTCCAACCCCCCTGCCATGGGCAGAGACACCTCCCACCAGACCAGGTTGCTCCAAGCCCCGTCCAGCCTGGCCTTGAACACCTCCAGGGATGGGGCACCCACAACTTCTCTGGGCAACCTGGGTCAGTGTCTCACCACCCTCACAGGAAAGAATTTCTTCCTAACAGAATCACAGAATTGTCGGAGTTGGAAGGGACCTCTAGAGATCATCCAGTCCAACTCCCCTGCCAAAGCAGGGCTGCCCAGGGCACATCAGGGAAGATCTCCAGAGAAGGGGACTCCATGACATCCCTGGGCACCCTGTTAATAACATCTAACCTAAATCTACCTTCTTTCCATTTAAAACCCCTACTCCTCGTCTGATGGACTAAAAATGTCTGCCAAAGGCTCCCATGCCACCACCTAGTGCGACGTGCGCGCCGCCTCAGCCTGCGCCTCCCACACCGGGCTGGCGGCCAAGGCCTCTGGGCTCCTGTGGCAGAAGGTGCTTTAACCGCAGCCAGGCCGCCCGGGGCTCCCTTGCGGCCGCGGGCCGGGCGCACTGAGGGTGCAGAGCCGAGCGCCGCGGAGCCGCTACGGCCCCGGCCCTCTGAAGAGGAACACGGGGGTTACCTGCTACCGGGAACAGGGAAGTCACCTCCCAACCGGTACTTCCGCCCCGCCGTCACTTCCTCGGTGCGGGGAAGGCGGCTTCCGGCGTGAGGATGCGGGGGGCGGCGGGGCGCCGCTAGCGGGCCGCCGCCACGGTGGGCGCCCGGCGGCCGCGCTGAGGGCTGCAGGTCCCCGCGGGGGGGGGGGGCGCGTCGCCTCAGGGCTGCTGCCCCACGGCCGCGCGGCCTCACGCGCGGGGGGGGGGG
>JAOQGH010000032.1:13418000-13470112 GCA_025769975.1 Gallinago jamesoni
GGAATGGGGCGGGTGGCGCCGACCGTTAACGGCGCGTGAGGGCGGCGCGCGGCTGAG
This sequence comes from Gallinago jamesoni, assembly GCA_025769975.1. Lineage (NCBI taxonomy): Eukaryota > Metazoa > Chordata > Aves > Charadriiformes > Scolopacidae > Gallinago > Gallinago jamesoni. The sequence continues at coordinate 13,418,058 of JAOQGH010000032.1, forward strand.
GGGGAGCCGGCCCGTGGCGGGCGGTGCTGCCCCACTTGGAGGGAAGGGTGCGTTCGGACGGTGAAACCCGGGCTGAGGGGAGGGAAAGGAGGGGGGGGGACACGGGGCTGAGGGGGGACGGGGGGTGCGGGGCTGCCGCCGCCGTGACCCTGCTGCTAACGCCGGGGCTTTCCTCCCGCAGAAGATGTTGGTGTACTTCTGGGGGTTCCTGTACAGCAGGTACCTGCGGTTCTGGCTGAAGTGGATCTTGCGGCTGCTGACTCAGAAATGCGAACTGCAGCGCGTCTTTGACGGCTTGAAGGCAGGGGCGCGGCGGACGCTGAGCATAGGTAATCACAGAATCCTCTAGAGTGGCTCGGTCGGAAGGGACCTGGAAGGTGGAATCAATCGCAAAATCATTTCTTTTGGAAAAGACTTCTGAGATCATCAAGTGCCAACCATAAACTCAACACTGCCAAGCCCACCGCTAAACCATGTCCCCAAACGTCACATCTATGTGTCTTTTAAATACCGCCATCCAGTTCCGCCCCCCCTGCCATGGGCAGGGACACCTCCCACCAGACCAGGTTGCTCAAAGCCCCATCCAGCCTGGCCTTGAACACCTTCAGGGATGGAGCAGCCACAACTTCCCTAGGGAACCTGTTCCAGTGTCTCACCACCCTCACAGGAAAGAATTTCTTCCTGATATTTAATCTAAATCTCCCCTCTTCCAGTTTAAAATGGTTACTCCTCGTCCTATCGCTACACTCCCTGATAAAGAGTCCCTCCCATCTCTCCTGTATTCCCTCTTAATTTACTGGAAGGGCGCTATAAGGTCTGGTTTAGATCTTTAGAAGAGTCATTGGAAACCAGAACCTGTCCCAAGTGCAGTATGCATCCCCTGGATCGTGTTTTCACCGTTCCATCCTTCCTCCCTACTCTGTGAGAACTTTAAATCAGAACATCAGACCTAGTTTCCTTGCCTGCTTCCAGTTTGCTTCAAAAAGTGAATCAGAAATCTGGTATTTTCCACTCGGAGTCTTCCCCATCACTTTGTGGATGTTCTTATCTTCCTGTTATTAAAAAAGCCACACAGAACAGACATGAATGCATTTTGGGGTGGAGGTGTTGAGGGAGGAAGAGGTATTAAATGCACAATTCTGCTTGATGCAGAATTTTGATCAAAAATAGTAACTTAAGAAACTACTTTCTAGTTCTTGCCATTTTAACAATAGCTTGAGGAAGTGATTTACCTTCCTTGTGCTCCAGTAACAAACATGAAAACATTTCTAAGAATGGAAAAAATAGACATTTTTTGTCTTTACACCATTTCAAATTTATCGTTGCTTCTGTAATTGGTCAATGTTTTAAAAAAAAAAATCTGAGTATTTTCAGCATTGTACTCGGGGATTATAAAAAAAAATTGAGACTTTCAGTTGCCTGATACCTGTTGATTTTAAGACTGAGCAACTTTGGATTAATTACTTGAATAAAAGGGTTGCAAAATTTTATAATACTTACATGCCACCAGAACACCTATTGTCAGTTATTTAAAACAATTAAATTTAACTGTGACATTTACTTTTTTTTTGTATTGCAGAACATTCACTGACGTCATCAAAGAATAAGGTAAAAGATATTAGAGATTAAACTGTAATAAAACCTTATTTCAGTGACAGATCCCAGAAAAGAACACGCGCATTTACTTTCAGACTAGCTGTTGCACAGAGCTTCTTGTTCTTCAAGAGGGTCAGTTCTCCCTGTCACTACAATCTCCTTTGCTGTTTTTGTAGAAACCAGAGGTATGATATAGAGAAGTGATATGGATAAAACAATTAAATGCAGTGCATGCAGTAATGTCTTGAATTGTTGGAAAAAATTGTAGTGCAAGTTCGCAGGTAGACGTTTAACTGACAAGCTCACTCCAGTTGTTTTGTAGCAGTTACACTTAAGCTAGCACTTTAAACCCTGAAATTTGTGTATTTTGAGCAAAACTTTTTCATTAGCAGCGAGGGGACTGCATTCTGCCTTTTTCTAGCAGATCACTGCAATGTGATGTTGAGAGAGAATTAGTAACTGCCACAAGCATCTTTGTTGCAGTAGAGCACAGTATGGGTGGGTCTTTTAGCATCTCCCAATTAAATGAGTAGATAAAATCTACTAATGTTCCATTTTAAAAGAGTTAACCTTTTGCTTTACTGAAATGAAGCTGCTTTGGTATTAGCATAAGTTGTATTAAAGAATGCATTGTGACCATAAAAAGGTCGAGAAGACAAAGTTAAATGTTGTGAAGTGTTTTTAGCTAGGCAGCGTATAATTATCATTACTAGTATTTGCCCTTTAGAAGACTGCAGAATAGCAGTATCTTATCTTAAGTTCTTTCGTTTCACCTCAGCATTGAAACCTCAACTTTGTTCGTTCACTCTTTCCTGATTCTCCACCATCATGTCCTTATTGAAGTTCTACCACCTTTGCTACTCAGTAGCTGCGTTTGTTTCAAATGGATTAAGAACCTGTTTCAACTCAGCGTTTGAAAGCAAACCAGAACCTAGACTAAGCAACTCTTGAGCTTTTTATTTATGGCACTCCTGTGTAAAGATTGATTGTTTATACTCTGTCAAAGTTACAAGTTAAGCTTTTATGTAATTATTGCAAATATTTTATATGCAATTTGAGCCCGCTTATTGTAAACATTTGCAACAAATTGGCTGCTCTTGTATAGTAAAGGGTGCATACAAGACAGGTATACAGAAGCTGAGAAATAACAATAAAGTAGATGTTAGATTTCTGCATTCCTCATGATATCTTTTCCTGTGTTAACTTCCTAGGTTTTAAGAAATGCTGTACATGTTGAGGAAGGTGAAGTGGAGAAGTGTGTCAGAGATGTAATGAAAGAAAAGAAAATTGCACAGAAGGACACAGGGTACGTTTAGAAGCCAAACATAAGTTCATGGCAGATGATTTTGACTTCTTGATGCATTCTTGTGGTTTCTTAATCTGATACAATATTTAGGCCATTCAGCATAGATCTTTAGAATGAAATTATAAAGTATGGTTACATCCTCTTCAGTTCAGAAAATAAATTGCTAAGTTTTAAATTGATACAGATTTGGGATAACTGCATCTCTGTCTTGCAGGTCCCTTCTGTTACTCCTTATTTCTAAATAATATGATTATTGCATAGATTGATTACATGAACTATGTGATTGCTTAGGTATATTTGAGGGGGTATAGTGATGCCTGATTAATGTTTGCATTCATCTGCATAAGTAATTATAAGCGATTCAGAGGAAAAATTGTGAATAGTCAAAACTTTAATGAAATGCTTCTTTGAAGCTGTAAGTATTTCTGACAAAGTTTCACTTTAAGACTTACAAAAACCCTGGGGGTAGGTTAAGGTACAGGTTTCAGTATGATATATGGAGTTCTCTTGTGTGATCACAGATTTTAGCTAAGTTATTTTTTATTTCCATAATTTAAGTGAATAAGGCCTGACTCAGCAGCACTAGAACCAGATAGAGGTTTTTTTTTGTTTTTTAAGTAGAAATATGATCCATATAACAGTATACTTAACTCATATGCTATAGTTTGAAAATTAAACATAAGCACTTCCTAATTGTAGTGGTTTTGTTACCTTAACATAAGAAAGGTCTTATCTGGTAATTCAATCAAGAATTTATGGCTAACTATGACACTATAGCTTCTGTGTGTGATGTTTTGTTATTATTTCAGGTTTAAGACAAATCTGCATATATCCTTACTGCAGATATCAGGTTATAAAAAACTTTATTTGAATGTGGAAAGTCTGAGGAAGGTCCCGTATGATTCGGATAATGAAGAACACGAGGAACAGTTAATTGAGGTGAAAATAATCTTTTCAATACAAAAGCTATTTGTTTGTGCTTTTTCCCCCTCCAAGTGCAATAGCTTGAATTAACTTCATTTATTGGCAGTATTCTTACCAGCTGGCCTATTTAAAGCTCTTTTCTACTTGTGAACTGCTAAGCCATTATAGAAGTGACACACTAAAACACAACATCAAAGCAAAACAAATTAATAAACTAGAATTGGTTGCACTAGGATTACTTGGTGTGAAATAAGACATAACAACAACATATTAGTAGCAAAATAATTTTGTAATGGGCCGCTGAAGGATAGTGATAAAAACCTAAAAAGATATTTATGCACATGTCTAACTTTGTAAACCAATAATTACTAAATGATAAAGACACTGGTGTTTTCTTATTACTGCATCCCAGTCAATGTCAAAGAGGGTAGTTTAATGCTGGAAGAAAAAAAAAAAAAAACCACTATCAGGGATGTATCTTAGGTAACAGTAAATAATAGCAAGCAAATAATATAATAATGCTTGAGGCTTTTTTAAATAGCTTCTACTATGCAAATATATTAGCATGTCATTCTCTTAGCATTTCCATAATTATCTCAGCTTGCTACGCAGTGCCAACATTGACGTGTTAAGCATTCATTGAGAATTTGTGTTTCAGTTTATAACTGTCCTATCAGAAAATGATACACAAATTAATTTCTGAAGTGAAACAAATCTTTTTCTTCAGTATTGATACAGTGGCTTTGTCCATGGAAGGGAAATTACCATGTTTAATGTTACATGAAATAATTTTTGTAATTGCTGAAGTAAGCCATTGTAGTATGACTCTGGATTGCCACTAATGGAAAAGAACAGTGTGCAGGTTGTATCCTGTTGCTTGGTGAATAGTTTCTAATACACAGCAGCAAGTGCTCTGAATTAAGTGACTTGGAATACTCTAGCAGCTGGGCATAACATGGGAGTGTATTTGTGCAGCTTTGGAATTTGCTGATGCCTCATGAGAATCTGAAGGCCAGAATCACCAAGCAGTGGTGTGACATCGGCTTCCAAGGTGATGATCCCAAAACGGACTTCAGAGGAATGGGCCTGCTGGGATTAGTGAATCTGGTGTAAGTGAAAAGAAGTATTTATTTTCTGTTTTAATTTTCAATAGAGCATGTGGCTGAGTAATCTAATACTTGTGCTAAGCAAGTCAGTCAATAGATGAGTTCCATCAAGACAGTTTATCTGCAAGAAGGAGTTTCTAGGTGCGTCCTAAAAACTTTTCTGAACTAATTTTCAATATCTATATATTTTCTCTACCTAGTGCTAGTTCTAATAAAGACTGAATAGAAGCAAACAGAAACGATGACTTCTGTACAGTAAAAAAATCAGTATTTTCTAAATACGTCAACATTTCTAGCAGCTGCTTCTCTGTAAATGTGTGGCTGGGTAGAGGCCAGCAAGCGAGGGGAGGAACAGAAAGTTGCCCAAGACACCTTATTTTTTTGTTGCCGTATTATAGATTTGATAGGTTATAACTTAAGAAATAACTTGTCAGAAGCTTTTAAAATTCCTGAATTAATTACTGTAATGAATAATAAACAGGTTTGTGTAACTTTACTAAGCTAATTGTGGATTTGGTGAAACTTTTTATTTGATGTTCAGCTCAAAACTATTCTTTTCTTTACTGTATTAGTTTGTGCTGAATATAACTTAATTTGCTACCTTTTCCTTGGTCTTCATTTTGTGGCATTTTTCAGTACAGAGTAGTATCCAGCTTTAGCTTAAAGATACACGTTTTGATGTTGAATACATGATTATTATTTTTTTTGTATGAACTTAAAAAAAATAATAATGGAAGATCCTGTTTTACACTGACAGGTATTTTAGTAAGCATTACACCAATGAAGCTCGTCAGATCCTCTCTCGTTCAAATCACCCAAAGCTGGGGTAAGTCAGTATATGACTTTTTGTGGCTTGTTCTGTGTAAGAGTTTATGTGAAGACGGCCAAGTATGTGTCCTGAAAATAAAGAGGGAAATATTTGTGGGGTTTTTTCCCATTAAAAGATGAAAAAAGGGCCAGAGTAGAAAGGCATGAGAAACCGAACACAGAAATCAATTTCAGTCTGGGAACTACATGCAACTGTTTTTTCTTTTTAGAATAGACTTGCTGGAACAAAAATAATGCAAAATATTGGCTTTGGTTAATACAGTAAACACCTTTAGCATGCTTTGTTGTTGTTCAGCTTTAACTTCATTTTTGAAAACTGCATATTATAAGACTTAGCTTGTTTTACAGGGAAATATACTTTAAAAGCAGTCAGATACAGAGGAAAGCTGTTAAACCTGCATATACCATCTGATCCATCTAATCCCCAGATAACTCTATCACCTACCAAGAATGGGAAGCTTTCATGGGCTTCAATTGTAAATAATATGACCTTGAATGTGACTGTGTAAATAATGCAACTAGGTCATGAATAGGATATCAGAGACATTTAGATCAATTAAATACCCATATTATTGACACGAATGAATTCTTTTTTTAATTCCCCCTTTGCCCTGGAAACACTTGTTTTAGCACCACAATAGAAATTCTTAAAGGGCTGTTTTCTCTACCATGCTACAGAAAAACAGGGTATTTTTCAGTTTGAAGAACAGGTTTAAGCAACCATTCTATTTATGCTCTAACAATTTTGATGTCCGATTTTTAATATTCCAGAAGATTAAACGACATCAAATGAGCAAATCGAGGTCAACATTGATCAACCTTACCACCTCATTATTTGCCATACTATTGTATAGGAAACTAGCGTTTTTAATTAACTTTTACGTGATTGGATACACCAAGGAATGGAAAGAGCTGGCTGTTAACTGGAGTCAGCTTGTCAACAAGTACAATAGCGAAAATTTACTCTGACAGTTATCCTAATGCAGACTGTTTCAGGGGAGCTTCCAAGTCCCTCAATCCACAAGGTAAAACATGACCTATGATTGGTGTTGCAGATATTCTTACGCAATAGTTGGAATCAATCTGACAGAAATGGCATACAGCTTACTTAAGAACGGTGCTTTAAAGTCTCATTTGTACAACATGGTCTCTGGATCACCGCAGATGGACCACTTCCATCAGTTTTACTGTAAGTATCTGTAGATTCCTTGGTTCAGACCACTGGCGGGAAGCCTACAACATAGAGTTTAGGTGGTTTTGGAGTAAGTTTCTACTCTTCTCGTTAGCCAGAGCAAGCTGTTTATCTTTTGGATCAAGTATTGGAAATGCACCTGATGCTTAAACATTGTGCTGCAGAAATGTAGGTTTAAGGGATACATTTCTATATATTAAGGACTGCAGTCTGAAAATTCAGTAGATTTATTTTTTTTATTAGTTATTACAGTGTCCAAAAGCTTGCTGTTGACCAGGAAGGGACACTCCCTATTTTAAGGGATTGAATAGAATCTAAAGGATCGTTCTATTTCTAGGTAGATCAAGGCAGATTATTGTGGAGGTCATTTTTGCAGATCAGTATTTTATTTTCTTCACAGGTTATTTGGTTTATGAGTTTGACAAGTTCTGGTTTGAAGAAGAACCAGAAAGCATTATGCACTTCAACCAATACAGAGAAAAATTCCATGAAAAAATTAAGACGCTTCTGCTGCATTGTGATGTGATACTAACCTTACAAAATAAAAAGAACCCTTAACTCCTCTGCAGTCTACGAAGTTCTGCATCAAAAATGGAATCATGCATTTGGATGGAAGTTTTACATGTTTCACCAAAAACTGTTTAACAATAGAACTTACTTTTTTTTTTTTTTTTTCATTTTTAAAAAAATAATCAAAATTCAGTTAAGAAAGCTTGGACAATCAACCTCTGTTTACAGGTCTTTATATGCTATTCTCCAAAGGACAGCTTTTAAAAAATAAAAAACAAGCAACAAAACAAACAAGCAAAAACCAACCAACAAACCAACACAAAAAGCAACCCACAAATCTCAAGAGCCTCTGGATCACTTGCTTTCACAATTTTTTTATACCTCTTGATGCAGGAACATGAAACAGGTATTTATGCTGCATCATGTTTACCATGAATAGGTTTAACTGTTAATTGTCTTTTTAAAAGCCTCTTTTAGTTGAAATTACTCTGATTTTAGACTTTTTGTGTTCTTGTTCTTTATGTGCAGCCGATTGTTCAGTCAATGCTGAATTTCTCTGATGAAGAGGTCCATGAAAGGGATGTATTAATTACTTAGGATTTTGGAGAAGAGGCTTAATCCATCAACACACTAATGTGCTTATTAGAAACTACTTCCGGCTAAGGAAGTTTTTTTATCTATGGATTTGTACCAGCAAATTTCTATGCTTGGAGGAAGCTCAATTTGCTAACAAACGAAAGGAACCAGAAATCATCAGTGTGAGGATCAGATCCTCAGACTAAAGCTACTCCTTCTAAAAATACTCCTACTGTAAAAATCTTCATTTATTTCTAATCTGACCTCAGCTGCTCAGGCTGCTTGACTTTGTATCTGTTATCAGCCCTGTCTTTTAGCAGCTAATGGGGTATTCTCAGTGGGAAGTACAAGGGAGTTAGTTTAGCCCTTTGGTAAAGTTGGCTCATTAAAAACCATTATTGCAGCTGCAGTCCCTATTTTGTGAAAATAAATTCCCACCCGAGCACGTCTCTAACAAAGATGCATTTTCCATGGAAGGGATGCAACTGTGACACATTCCTTAATCTTGGCATCCTCAGACAATCTAGTCAATAGGACTTCATATCTATATTGTGACTAATTATTGCTTAAAGCAACTTTAAACAGATTTGGTATGACCATCACTTCTTTTTTTCTAAAGCCTACTAAGTGCCTTCTGCTTTATTCAATCAGCATTTTGTTTTGATTCTATAACAGATCACAGCCTTAGAAACTTGAGTTATTTGGGAAAGATTCTTTCAGTATATACCTAAATAGCACACAGTGGCACAAAATCTGTACACTAACAGAAGCTTTCATGCCTCTCTTTATTTTTATTTTTTCCTTAAAAATCATCTCAGGTAAATTAGTTAACTTCTGGACCTGATGTCCCTGAGTCTCAAGCACCTCAGGATACCATTTAGGTTTCCCTGTTGGTACAGAGAAAGGGGGGATTGTTGCTCTGTTTTAACTGTTACTATGAGAGTGTGGGAGCAACTTCCTAGAGAGTAGAAATATCAAACACGAGAACAAAAAAAAAAAACAAAACACAACCCCCTTTTGGTAATGAGTGAGGTAACACTACATATGTATTAAATGTATTATTACAATATGTAATACTACATCTCCTTGGAGATAATCAAAACCTAACTGGACGTGGTCCTAAGCAGCCTGCTTTAGGTGACCTTGCCTTGGGCAGGGGGTTGGACTAGTTGATCCCCAGAGGTGCCTTCCCACCTCGGTAATTCTGTGAGTCTGTATTGTGTAATTAGTGAATTCTTGCACTGCATCCACCCAATTCCTCTTGATCCCTTAATTGTTGGTGATCTCTGATTTGTGAGAAAGCTCCTGATCAGGGTAGACAGTATATATTTAGGAGGTAGTGGACTCGTGTTTTCTCTTTATACTTTAGGTATGGATGAGAGTTAAACATTTCCTAAGTGTAACACATGCAGGCTGGAGAAGGGTTTGTCTCATCTGTGTGGGGTTGATGCTAATCTCCTAAAAACAAAGCAATGTGAAGGTGTTTTAAGGAGTATTTACAGTTATGCTGCCGCTTGTGGGCTGAACAGCTGAACTGACTAAATTGGGTACAAAACTGACCACAGGAAGCCTAGTTCTTTTGCTACTCCCAGGTCCTGTAGAGAATGTTCTGGGATGCAGGTCCTGCAGCAGCATTCCATTTCTCTGACCCTTGTAGATACTAGACATTCCTAAAATCTGAGGAAGGAAGTGGAAAGCCTACTCTTTCCCAGTGGCTGAGAGGTTAGTTGTCTGTTACCTTCTAGCCCCAGCTTCTGTCATTTCCATGTTCCTTCATTAATAATTTTTGCTATTGCTCGTAGATCTCCTTTTGCAAGCAACAGGAGACTGGTTTTTTTTCTTATTTCAGAAGTGACGCCAATATGTTTAGCAGCAGCAGGAAAGGAGATCCCATTCTTTATTTTCATCTACTGCTTGCTAGCAAGTAACAAAATCGCTTGAGCCACCTCTGTAGAACACTCCCCTGTGCTAGAGTCTACAGCTCATTAGCAGCTTCATTCGGTTTTTGTTGGGGTTTTTTTTTGTTTTTTTTTAAATAATCAAGGTGTGAGCTGGGAACAAACTGTGGCAGTACATAAGGGAAAAAAACTAAACCCAGCCTTCATCAGATGAGAGAGATATATGGGAGCGCATTAGTTTGCATGTAGTAATTAATTAAGGTGGATGTTTATGTTAGTTCCCAATACCCCCTCCTAGTAAACAGTTAGAATTTGCATGTAATTTCGTATGATCAAGTAGCCCAGTCCTTCTGTCGAGGAGTCACTCACTAGACATAGACTAGCACTGGGGGTCCCTGTTTTGCACCAGCCGTAGGGTAACTGTATTATGGTAGTAGCTAGAAAATAGATGGGAAAAGGTAAATTTGTGTTTAGGGAAGGGAAGAACAGTATTTTACTAGTCAGCGGTATTTCATACGAACTCTGCTGTAGGGTGACAGCCCTAAGGCTATGGAAGATTCAAATGGAGGTATGGCACCTTTCTGCAAGTTGATACGATCAATTTGTTCACCATCAGAATTTGTTGCTCGTGGTGTATTCCGAGTCTTAAAACCTTGGTAAATTATCTTCTTGTTATTTATTAACTGTCATGTTTAAAGTATGTATTATCTTATTGGAATTTGCAGGTACTGTTAGTTTCCTAACTTGCTGCCTCTTTAAAGCATTCACTGAGTGAAAGCTTATATGCAATTTTAGAAAAAATCTGAAGACAACAAGGTGGTTCTCTAAATTTTTTGTTGTTGTTGTTCATGTAGCAACTGTTTAACAAACTACCTCCGCTTTTGTTGTTTAGTATATGCTTGAAATGTGGTACCACTACGTGAACAAATTAATCTAAATAGACATTTACCACAAGCAAAAGTAAAATTCTAGTCTTTCAATAAGTAAACATGTTGCTTCTTAAGTAACCAACTTGATTGGAAAGCAATTTGAAGACAGTGCTACTTACGAAGAATGATTTTAAACTGGTTGTGCTTCTGTCAACATATACAGCAGTGTAAGGAACAGGGCATTTTCTTCTAAAGGACAACAGGAAAAGGGGCCGATTTAAGCACCTCAGATAAATAGTTTGGGATTTTCACTCTTTGAAGAGCAAAACCAACAAAAAAAGCAAACAAAAGACTAAAACACACACACAGAAAGCCCCAAGCATTCATTTTCCAGATTTTCTATCCTCGTTTAAATAACAAACATTTTACAAAAAAAAAAATAAAATGTTGCTTAGCCTTGTTTTGAGAATTACCGTGATGAAAAAGTTTGTATTTAGTTAGGTGGGAGTTCAGCAGTCAGTATTTTTGAAAATACTGCTAGTGAGCGTGTAGTAAAGACGTAACCTGGTGTTTCTTTCTGTCACACTTGTTTTGTGTTGCTGTAGTGCAATGGTGATCAATCTTTGGACCCATGTTTCGTGTGTCAGTCTGTATATTGTCTTTCTCTAGGGAAGGAAAAAAAACAAAAAAACCAACTGGCCCACGACAACTTGGGGGCAGTTTCTTCTTACCACATGTGCTTAGGTAGCTGCATACTAGTAGAAATTTCTGTTTACCACAATACAAAAGCAATAATGTAAACTGTGATGTCTGTGTGATGGAAAGAGATGTTTACAATGGTAGCAAATAAAGAACGAGTTATTCAAAAATACTGTCAATATCAGTGTGTTATGGCCTGCTAGAAAACATAATTTCCAGTTAGCCATGCTCTCAGTTAATCCATGTGCACTGTGATACAAGAAAAAGCTTTATCCTAGCCTCTTTTTTTTGTTTGTTTGTTTTGGGGTGGGTTTTTTTTTGGTTGGGTGTTTGTTGGGTTTTTTACCCCGTCAGAGAGGGAGAAGCTCAGAGAACTTGCGTAGAGGTCCCTATGATTCCTGGGCTTGCATTTGTGCCTGGGACAGGCATTACTAGGAAATAACGCTGTAGCACAGAGGGGTGAAATGGTCGGCAGCAGAACGGCTGAGTGTATGGAAGCTGAACTGGAAAAACACAACAACAGCTGGAACAAAGGCTGGCGGGCTCACATACCTTTTTAGTTTTGAAATCATGCATACCTTAAGACAAACGCCAGAAGAAAGGAATAAGATTTAAATCTGAGCAAAGTCCCTGCTACTATGTATTGTGCAGACCAAAAGGCTTCCTGCTTTGCCAGCTGAGGGGCTTCTTAGCCATCCTCTCACTTGGGCCCACACCTCACCTGAAAGAGGGTGGCATCCCTTTTCTCAAATTCTTTTGGTCCGTACTGCAGAAAATAGACCTGACTTCCATCATCTGTAGCACCTACAAAAAGCAGATTGGGCTGGAAGGAGGCAGAGAAAAGAGCCAGAGAAAGAAAGAGAAAGCCTGATATGTTTTTAGTGTCCCTTTTTGGTTTTTTAACCAAGAAAATATTTTGACCTATGTGTCTTCCACCACTCCCTGACCTCCACATAAACCATGTCAAGTAATTTACTTGTTTTTTCAGTTCCACTTGTATTTCTCAGGTAGCCTGTTTCTACTCCTGAATCTTGGTGGCCAAACGCTTCTATTGATGTACCAAAGTGCCCCTCCATGAGAACTACACGGCCTCACCTGCAGCAACGTCTAGTTCCTCAGCAGCCTAGAGCAGGCCGTGCGCTACAGAAACACCCCGCTCCTCCAGACCCCCAGGGTCACGTCGGTCAGTCACGCAAACACCAGCTACTGTGGAAAATGGGATGAGAAAGCAGCTATTCAGGAAATGTAAACCGAGATACTGAGTATTACAGAAAAGAGAAGAGCCAGAGATTAATTATCTTGTGATGTGATGGCCTTTAAGACATTACCTGCCATCACGTATTGGGAACATCTTGCACTGCAGCTAAGGCTAATGTCCTGCATTTAATTCCATGTTCTTCCAGCTCTGAAACACTGTCACACAGTGACCAGCATGTCACACGTTTCCATTAGCCACAGTCTAACATAATAGTCATTGCCACAGTTTTGTTCTAATTATTTGCTGTCGGGTTAATTTATATTTTCAGTATTGAATAAATCAGCACCTTAAATGAGCATTAAAGGTCACAATTAAAAGTCAACTTTCCTTCTTGCTATAACATAACCCCTCAGCATGTATGGGAGCTGGTGAGCTCCAGCCACAGGCCAGCCCTCTCCCACAGCGCTGGGCGCTGATGCCAGGGTCCAGAAGGGGGCTCCGGGCATGGAAAGCTCGTGCTCCGGCTCAGGAACGGGCCAGGACATCAGGCTGAGCTCACCTACCAACCCCTCGCTATTCCTCAGCGTCTCCTCATTTTTTTCCCAGATGTTTTAGTCTAAGCCCAACTAGTCCATTTTTTCTTACAGAAATGGATACAACAGCATCAAGTATTTTTTTACCGTTGGCTGATTAAAAGCATCTTCTAGCTACATTGTACCTCATTATTACTGCATTACCAAGAAGTGGAACAGAGAAGATATGATGGTTTAGTCACTCACAGAGATACCAGAAGTTTGGAGAGTAACAACACAGGAACCCAGCAGACTGGTGGGGACCTGGCAAGCCGTGCCCCCCACCTGTGCTACCCTGCTACAGCCACAGGCACCTTCTCCCATCTATTGTCTTCCCCTTAAGGCAGGCTGTAGCCTTGCAGTGCTTGCACCAGCTTCGCCTCATTGCTCTAAGTAACCTGATGGAATCCAAACTCTTCCCAACAGTTTCATGTTGGTTTCCATATTGCACCTACTGTTGAGAAACCCAATCATTACCGCTTCAAAACGCTGCTGCAAGATTAATAATGTGACAAGAGAGATCCAGAAACTCAGAGGGCACCCAGCTAAGGAACCAGACCCATCTGCATAGCCTTCCCAGCAGAAGCACCACATCTTTGCTTGGCCAACTTCTTTAAGGCTCTTCCCTTTCTCTCCCACAGCCCCCTTACACACCACACCAAAGACCACACCAGACCCCAACATCTTCATTTATGGCACAACACCTAACATGCTATCACAGAAGTTCCAACATCACCAAATAAGAACCCCTAAGGTGCTTTTCTCTTTATAATCAGTTTCAGCATCAAATTTTCAGTAGGTTTAACACATCGCATAAGGAGCTTTCTGTCTGCTTGCCCAGCACTCGTGTAACACAAACCTTCACCAGTCTCAAAGACACAACCCTTGGCTCGAACGCTGAGCAAGCAGGAGCTGTGAGATGTTACACTGAAAGAAACAAGCACCGTTGAACATTCCTATGCTATCAGCATCTGAGTAACTTGAAAGACAGATTGAAAAAAAAAAAAAGAAGCTTGAGAAGAACGTTTCTTTATAGCTTTTTTAAACTAAACTCTTCAGTTCACAGGTTTGAGAAGACCCTGTCTCAAATCACACAAAGTACCAGACACTTCTAAAGCCCCCCTGACTTGCTTGTGTAGCATAACTACATGTACAGGTAAGACTTTAAAAAATAATCACTCACATTTTCTTGAAGATTCCACATCACCGTGTGCTTGTCAGTTGAACTCTTCTGTAGCTCTCCTCTCACCAGCTCCCAGCCAGCTACTGAAGAAGAGGTTACAGCAGATCTCGTCATCCAGCAGGCAACTGCCAGGTGGCCATTTGGTGTGGCCCTAATCAGGTGAGCAGCCTCACCCCAAAAATCTGGAGAAAATCACCTCACCTGGCTGCTACCTGTAGCAAAGCCATTCTTAAAGGTGACCTGTCTTACACCGAGGAGCTTTGGTGACATGATTAGGAAGGTAAGGAAGGCTACTGGAGCAAACCAAAAAGAAGCTGCCTTCTAGAATGGCTCCTGTTGTCCCAGAGTCCCACTTGTGGGTGCCTCTTCTCCTTAGGGGGTCTGTAACAGCAAAACAACTTTCATGATGCGCTGTACCCCCCAGCCCTGTGGGTGGGCGTGGAGCAAAGCTAGCAAACCCTTTTAAGATCCAAAACAGTTTCTCACCAGTGGTCTCTGCATCTCTCGGGCTTAGTGGAAGATTGACAATAGGCTTAAATTCACTTTGCCATGACAGACACTTAAAAGAGTCTTAAAAACAATTTAAAACACTTTAAAAAAATTAAAACATTTAAAACCAATTTGGGGATCTGCAAACTTAAAAAAAGTCAACAGCCTGCTTAAGGATATTAACCCTTAGTGCTGAAGATTTCTGTGATAATCAGCTGCCAGGCATTACAATAAAGCACTCTGCTCTGGCCTTTACATCTTAAGTTAAAACAAAGTCATATTCTTCAAAACAGTGATTACAGCTTCAAAAAAGTATCATTACTTGACACACATTAACTCATCCACACAGTCTCATACGCAGAAAGACTATATTGCTTGTTCATACTGTTCTATGTACTCTATATATGGCTAAATCATGAGGGAGAGAATTCTACTCCCGACAGAAGGAAAAAATATCAACAGTAAACTGACTGAGACAAGGGAGAGATGAGCGCTGCTCAGAAATTAACAGCTGTGTTTTGCAAATTAACTTTACATACACACAAATAGATGGTTAAGTTTCAAAACCGTAGTTGACTGAACAGAGCCCATCCAGTGCTGTTCCGTCACAGCCAGGGTTTGAGGCTGATTATCTCAGCTCACCAGTACCCTGCAAAAACATTCTACTGTATAAAGCCTTAAGAGCAGCAACGTGCAGACGGGTCATAAAATACCTGGGGGTCTTAAAAAGTAGTAACAACTGTTGTCACCAAATGTGAGCCGGGAAAACCACTGACTGAAACGGGGCAGTGTGGGAGAAGCCTGCACGGGGTTGCTTGTTGCAGATTGAATTAAACAAGTTCAAGTGTTAAACAAAACCACGCATGGAAACAACAAACACTTTTGTTCTGAAACCTGGCATTGAAGATCCGAAGTCATTTGTCTCGTGTAATGAACCGCCACCACCTACTTTTCCCTCTAGCATGATTTTAATAGTTAAAAATCAAATCTGTGCAGAGTGTACTTTATTTGTTCACATTACCTATTTGTGGTTAAACACCACCTTCATCTGACAGTTTAAAAGCATTCTTTTAAAACAAAAGAATTCAACATACCTTCTGCTAAAAAAATCTGCAAGTTACATGGATGCAATATACAGGAGTATAAAAAAATCAACAGTATTCTACAGAAAATATTTTCAAAACAGCAAATAAAGATTAGGCATGTAGGCATGATCCTGAACTGAACAAATATGAATTTAAAAACAGCTAACAAAATTTAAAAAAAAACCAATCCTGAATATCTGTACAAAAGAAGCAAGGATTCAAAGTGCAGGTGCTCCAGTTTTCATTTTAACATATTATTCAGTAAGTTGATACAGGATACTATTCATTTTATATAAAGTGACAGTGTTCTCAGTAAGACTTAAACATTCAGTTACATTATCTTGCAGATTTTTCTCATTACTGCTACTTTACACTGTTGTAAATGAAGACTTACGCAATACAGTTTCTTATTTTCTTAATCTAACAAGAATATAATAAGTTGGTGGTAAAGTTTAGTTTGAAGAGCTAAGCTATATATGCTGTAGATCCAGCCTTAAAAGTGTATGTATATATATTTTTTTTTTTTCTTTTTAACTTTTAAAAACAGTTTTCAGTTTTTAAAAAGAGACTCTGCCAATCTGTTCTGGGACCTGCATACCCTGTCTTTGGAGCACACCAGCAAAGCTTCCAAGCCCACTGGTTAGGAATACAGCTCCAGACAGGGTCATGCTGGAAATCTTTGCGTGGTGGCTGCAGCTGGGAAAGGGCTTTCTCTCTGCTGGGTTTGGTGCTGCCAGAGGCCATTGAACCCAGGGAAAAGGCAAATGGGCTCTGCCTTCTGTCGGAGCAGAAACCATCACATTTCACCACGTTTGCCTGATGCACCAGCTAGGCTTGGGATGGATTTCTCGCTGTTATTTGAGCATACCAGGCTCAAGCAGAGGAAGTTAGGAGCGAGGCAGCAGTCACTGAAGTGATTTTTCATACATTTAAAAAAAAATAAAAAATTGAAGCAGACGTTAAAACCCATTATCCTCTTTGAAAAAAGATTAAAATGTTATATGAACTCAAATTACCCTTCAGGGATGTTGCCTGGAACTTAATTCCACCTACAGTCCTATTCAGGTTGACAGTGTCCCTTTAAATTTTAGGTACTTCTTGCTTTGTTCATTTTTCCCCGTAAGAATCAGATGTCTACATAATGTCTATTTTAAAAATGCACATAAATATCAGCATTAAGTTTATGATTAGAAATTAAGAACTAATCTTTACCATTTCATATTGACAGCAAGGTTAATAATACACACACTTCACTGACAACTGTTATTTTTTTCTGTATTTTGAATAAAATTTGCATTTGTGTAACATTTCCCACAGAAAGAGTGATTATACTTCGAGATAGTTAAGTTTGCACCCCAACATTTTCACATTAGTGAAAACAATCATGTTTTGAAAATAGCAGGGCCTCTGCCAGGTACCAATAAATACAGAATAAAAAAAAAAATAAAAAAACCGACTGCCTTTTATCCCGACATAGTCGAGATTTCATAGTCACTGGCCGAGGTTATTGGTTTACCCATCATCCTTACGTTTTTAGCGTTAGTAATCCTAGCCATCATGGACACAGGCTTGTCAAAGTACCTAACCAGCGCCGGCTCAGTCAAAAGGGAGGCTAAAAATTGTTCAAAGGTAATAGCCCAGTCTCTGTCAATGCTCGTGCTCCTTCGAAGAGAAGTGGTGTGGTTGGTCCGTACCAAAACGGTGTCTTCACCGATGTCCTCACAGTGCAGCTTTTCCTCTTCATGCGAACCCGCACTCAGTACCGAGTAGGAGGACATGGAACTATCATCTTTTGTATCATCATCAGAAATGAGCATGGAAGAACAGGCTCCGTTGTCCCTGGGAGAAGAGTCTTCGAGCTTAATGTCTTCCATCTGCATGCCCAGGGTGCTGTCGGTGCCAACGGCCTCTTCATCGTTGGTGACGAGGCCGCTTTGGAACGGCTTGTGCTGTTCGAGGGGGTACTGCTGGTGCTCCTTCTTCGGAAACAGATCGCTCTGAATGGGTTTGCTGCAATTGTTACTGCTGCCATCTGTCTCCTTTGTGGGCTGGACGCTGAAGAGCTTACCCACCTCACCTATCTCCAAAAGCAAGCTCGTCACAGCAGCCGTGGCGTGGTACAGGTCTTGTTCGTTGGGGTCTTCGCTGAACATATTGTACATTGTCTTGCACAATTCAATGAACTGTCCCTAAACGCACAGAGGGAGGAAACATTAATGAGAGAGCAGGAAACAAATCAGACCAAGATCTACTAAATCAGTTGCAAAAGTCTGGAATGGTGGTATGACACATTAGTCTATGTGATTAAACTGAAATTGGAAATAATCTATGTGTGGTCTAGAAAGCATCTGCTACGACTGGGCAGCCAGATGTGGTGCCTCTCAAAAGCTATTTAGAACAAACTGCTGGATGTTTCTTTCAACATATGACAAATTAATTTCTCTGCAGCCACAGGAGGGCAACAGAGGGTGAGCGCTGAAACACTAAGCATTCATTTTGCTGGATATACTTGTAGGAATGACACTCAGTATAACTAGGGGTCTGATAAAACTATTGAGAACTAATGAAAATTTAAATAAGAGAGCTGCAGCACTCTATATTAACAGTGGTAACTTAGTGGGACGTGAGCCTTTTGGAATTCAAAACTCACAAATTAAATAGGAAAAAGATTTGCTTAGGGCTACCTTAAGTAAGAAGCCTTGCTCTACAGGGAATAAACCTTCCCTATGTACTCTGGAGAAAGTCCCAGTGGGTCTCCTCCTCCTTAGCAGCTATGGATCTAAGGGCAATGAGACTGACAGTACAAACTACAAAAGATGCTTCTTTCAGATAATTGTAGTGGACACTATGAATTGGCTGGGGATATTCAGTGTCATCTCACCCTTTGTCCAGAGATCAAAATACGTTATCATTCCTGCATGTATGTATCTCATTTTTAGGATGTTTTGGGAGCTGAATGCCAGTTAACGTATGTTGAAAACAACTTACTTCTGTAATCAGCTGACTGCTGCTCTGCCAAAAAAGTATCTGCCTCAAAATAAAACCCTCATTTAGTGTTAATGTACTGAATATTTATAAGCATGTGAAGAAAGTTTAAAGTTAATCAAAAATAAGTAATTGTCAGCAGAAGTACCTGATTCAGTTTGGGCAACTCCTTTGTGTTTTTTGCTTTGGATTTATTCTCCTGGCTCCACATTCTCAGATAATTTCGATTCTCTTGTGAGTTCTTCTTGCCTATTGTCAACAAATTACCCAGAGATGCAGGAAAAGTCCATGAAGAAACCTTAAATTAATACTTTTTTTTTCCATTTTCAAATGAGCATCTTTACAAGAAATGAAAGATGTAATTCAAACAGAGACACCATGCATACCTTTGTCTGTTTTCAGACTCACTGTAACAAACCCATCATCTACTCCTTTGTTCCTGCTGTCTAGGCCAACAACTAGGAAGTGGAGGGGCAGGGGGAGAGAGAGATCAGTGTGGTTTCAGATACATACATAATTTTCACGTGTACAGTGCAAAATAAAGAAAAAGTTTACACTGCAGAAAGTGCAGAGTAAAAAGGATAGGACTACATGATGATTTTTGCTTATTCTTAAGTCAGTTGACAAATTCCATATAATTAATAATATAAATAATAAGACAGGGAGCATCTTCGGTTTTGCTTGTGTAGTATGATGATTATTAGCCTGTGTTACCACAACACAAACAGCTTCTAGCATGATATACGTTTGCTAATTATATTAGTGAATCTTCTTTTGTCTATCAGAACTTAAAATTGCCATCTCTGGTCTATTAATTCTTACCTGTATTTTCAAACAACCTTCCTTCCCCTTGTAATCTGAAGGATGGGCAATATTTCTCTTTTATCAGTGAGAAACTTAACATCATATATCTCAAAGAGAATGCCATTAAGACAACAATGATGAGACCCAGTTTGTCCTTAGGGCACAAAAATACTTGAAACTGCTGAACTATGTTGTGATATACCTTTTGGCTTCAGTTTTTTTTAGAGTATTTTAAGTTCTGATCCAAATATGTCTTGAAAGCCGATATATTTATTCTCATTCTCATCTTAGCACAAAATCACTTCTACTGCAACACACTGATGACATCATTCTGAGAGTGCTTCTGCAATGCACGATCCAGGGGAGTTCTTAGTGTACACGTGCCTGCACCTCTGAGGATATCAAAATATATACAGAGACTACATACTTCTTTTTACAGACAATAATTTGCTTACAGAGCTTAATCCAATAAAAAAGTAGCTTCCTAAGACACATTGTCCGAAATTCTTTACCTCATCTTTTCATGCCTGAGACAAAGGATGCCTACCGTGTGTACATTCTGGTGTGATGTCTTCAAAAAAGTACTGAGTAGCTTCAAAAGCAGAGTCTGGCTCTTCTTGCTCAGGGGATGGATCTAAGCAATACAATAAAATTCTTTCATTAAAAATTCCATCCTTTAATTAAAAACTAGAACACATTTCCATTGATACATTTAGAATTGTCAGTTTCCAGCAGTGAAAGTGTGAGGATGTGATGGGTTAGGAGTCATCTCTCTTCAGCTCACAGGAGATGAACCTGTAGTGTCTCCTCACTGATATCCAGATGTTTGCCTTCAGAGCCTGGCTTGCCCATCTTCCCCTGCCTACTTCCATTAAGTTCTTCTGTGCAGCTCAGCATGTCCTAAGCAGGGTATGAACCCTTTCCTAGCTGGAAATGGTCTGTCCTGATTTGAGATGAGTTTACCAGTACCTGAATACCAGAAGCTGCAGTCTTAAAAATGGATCTCTTCAGTTATAATTCAATAAAACTGTATTTTTTTTCCCAGTTAAATCAATGAATCACTCAAGCCTACCTCCAGCACAGCCAGCTGTGAGCCCTTAGGGATGCATGTTCAAAGCACATGAAGGTGAATGTCCTCTCAAAGCTTTGAGATATCTTTACCAGAGGACATAAACATGCACAAGAATTAAACTGCCCAAACACTTACAACTTACTTAAATTGAAGATTCAGTGAGGACAGCAATAGGTTCTTTTTGGCACACACGTGACAAGCCAGAGGGCATATAGTTCCAGGACACTATTTTCTTCAGGGACAAAACTGTTTTGAGATGTTCCCATCCCCTCTGCACCCTAAACTACCTTTCTCGCTTAGCTAAGTCCAACAGTTTGTACAACTCCCTGGAAGACACATCTATGGAACAACCTGGAGCTTCCCTCTGCAAAGGGAAGGGAAGCTCCAGGTCATTCTATAAATGTGTCCCAGAGAGGAAACCAAGAAGAAAGTCTGGGGACAGAAATGAGTAGTCAGAGCATGCAGGATATTTTGAAGTGGTTGCACTGTTAAATAGAAGTGCATTATGGTAACAAACGCTGAAAAACACTGCATTTGTTGTGCATGGGGGAAGTCACCAACCACAGCTAAACAGGCGAGAGACACAAATAAATAGCCTGTTTGTGGCCAGAGCAATAGACGGCTGCATGGGTGCTTTCAGACTTTCCAAATCCATGTCTGGTTATGGTAGAAGCTCTCTTGTTTTACTGCCATATAAACAGCTACAATGATTCCCACAAATTAATTTTTAATTGGGAAATCTAGTCATAAACAACTCTGTTCCAAATTTCTGTTCTCAACAAGACAGCTATTTTAACATCATTTACTTACCAGGCAAAACATGCATTTTGTACAGTAGCTTCAGCTTCTCTGTAAGATCTCCATGGCATGCTGCACCTAAACAACATTATATACAGTATGTTAATACTCAGCATTCAATGCTATTCTATTTTTTATTATTGGTACAATATTTTGCTTTAGAAGCTGCTATATTCACTCTGGGAAGAGCTGTACTCCCTTTACAGCCCGAGATCATAAGGCAGTCACTTGACTTCTAAGGTCATACAGTCTGCAGTAGAAATAGCAAGAGAACACAGACCACCTCATCTGAATTTTGTACTTCAACCCCGAGTCCTTCATTAAAATGCTATTTTTTAATGCTCAAAAATAATCTGTGATCTTCACATTACCACTCAGAAAGGCCTCCAGCTGAGAGTTAAGATCTTTTTGTATGGACTTTAAACTTTCTGATCTGAGGATCAAATAATAACATCACATGATTTGGAACAGCAAGATATTTATCAAAAAAAGAGGGAGAAATTCAAGTAAACAGCATTTATCACAGCTTAGCCATGGGCTAAACTGATGTTGAGGCAATACTTTCTACTAATTTATCCACCTCAACCCCTGTTCCTCTCTGGTCTACACTACAATAAGCTGTATGAAATCCAAGCGGTCTATTGTAACCCCTCCTTCCAATTAATTAAATGGATATTTGTTAACTGTAAAGTACAGAAATAACCAATAATCAAGACTTTTTCATAAGTCTTACTTGTTATGATGTGTGATTCATAAACAAATGTATTATGTTACACAGAGATTTATCTTACCTTACAGGCTACCGCGTCAACTAATCTCTGCTATGCAAACTACAAAGTGTAGTTTGGCAAATACTAACAGTCTTAAGACTACAATAAACACAGATGTTAGGCCAAACAACTGAGTACATCTACATCAGCCATTTTGCTTTCAACTTGGTCCTTTTTAAGCACAAAACATCCTTATGTTCCTATATCTTGTGTACCATGCCTTGCAGATAATGCTTCCTCTTCTGGTGAAATTACATCTTAGGTCATGCACCCGGGTACCACGTGAAGTGCCCCACTGCTAAAGGTGACATGACATACCCAAAGCACAGAATGGGCTGCAGTTCTTTGTCCCCTGGCAATAGCTAGGGATGTATTCCCCAAAACAGGATTCAAAGCACAGGATATCTGATGACGCATGTAGGCTTGCTCCTCTTCCTGTCCCCAGATGTGAAGAGAACTGAAAAAGCTCAACTGATACCACTTTTTGCTTTTCGCCTGAGATGCATCTGTGTGCACTTCATAATGCCAGCCCCTTTTTCCCCTCAAAATGTACATGAATGAAGACAACGCAATGTGGGACAAGTCTACCGAAGTAGATTATCTGGACTCTCTCATGAGATAACCGTCTGGGTCTCCCTCAGAGAGATCAGAAAGTTTTACAACAGGAAGAACAACCTACTGGCAATTTGCAGGAACTGCCTGACCGTTAGCTGCAGTGGGCTACCCAAGATCTGAGGACTGATGCTGTATTATGCCACAAAAAAAATCAGGCCACGTTTATAAAGACAACCTATGGTAGACATGCCCCTATTATGGAGGGTTGGGAAAAACCTTTGTATGGGTGGATACCTCAACTCAGGCCACCATTTTGACCCGTACACTGCAGTACAGGGGTAATTTCATAGGAGAGCTCAGAAAATTCAGTGGCATCCTGCATGGCCCCTGCTTCCCTGAACAGCAAAGCAGATGACCCTGCTGAGGGCCTGTGAACAGCACTGGGGAAGCAGCAAGACCATTCTTAGACCAAACCAGAAATACTTCCGTCTTGGCACACTGAAGTCACAGGTCTTAAAACCTTCAACAACTTTCAACAAGTCTTGCCTTTTTGTAGTACGAGTCTCAGATGATCCATCACCAGTTTTTATCCAGAAGTTTAAATTTACTTTGTGGTGAGAGAAGGCACTGTGCTTGGAAGAGCATGACTACAGCCTTTGAATCTTTCTACCTGAAACTGCAACAGTGAAAGCTGTCACCATCACACTGCAACCAATAACCTCTTACCCCTCCGAGGGCTTGACCACCACACCCTTCTTCATGGCATGACAAGGAACAACCTTGCCCAAGCCACCCTTCTGACTGTTCTCCTTCCATCAACATTATGCAGCCATCAAGGTTTTTCTGGGCATAATGTCATATATGCACAGTTTTCCCCCTGTTTTCTTTGAGGCCTTTAACAAGGTAATTAAACAAGTCAGAACTTTATTCTGTTAATATAAAACTTGGTAGCAACACGAAAGTGTTGGCTTCAGTTACCCCCTCTTGAACGCAGGTGGAGGGGTGTGGAGTGTTTGTACAGCATTGAGCTCTCTGAAAGGATGGGAGGAGCGGTGAAGTTAACACTCTGCTTCCAATATCCCCCTGCAACCTGTTTTTGGGGAAAAGCTGTTTTCAGAAAATAAATATACATTCATGTACTCCTTGAGAGACAACTTTCATGGTACCGACTTTTGCACAAGGCTGTGGGGAGCACTGCAGTCACCAGCAGTCACTGGAGAGGTGGAAGAGCTGCATGGTCTGAGAAGGTAGCATTGCAAACACATGGTGGGAGGCAGGGGGTGCAATTCAAGTTGATGTGGAAAACTCTCTAGCTTACTAGGATCTTGAGTCAAACACTGACATGCTACAATCCAGTGTGATATGGTACAGATGAGCTTCTTCATGAGCGTATACCTCAAACAGCTCATAACCGAGGCTGACACCCCTTTCTGAGCAGTGCAACTCCTACAGCAAACTGATCAAGATCACTCCTTTATTTGAACTTGCAGTAGCAAGACACAGAGTAAACGTACAGAAGAATAGGCCAGATTGTTCCACCTTTGCTCAGCAGAGGCCCTAGAGGCACCTGAAGGAGGAGGCTCGAGCCATTTGCTGCAGGGGCTATGGAAAGGCAATGGAGATTCCCAATTGCAATCACCGCGCTCTTGTACCCCAAGGATTTCACGCTGACACAGAAGAAAGGGCCATGAGCCTGTGCCGCAACACGCAGCAGCCCTTTTTACCTCCCCTTCACAGAGCTCCTAGAAAGAGTTAGGGGCGTCAAAGAGAGTCTTCAAGTGAACAAACCCTTATGGCCACATGGAGTACGGCTGTTGAAAGAGAAATGGAAATGCTTCAGGTGCCATGGCTGCTTCAGTCATCAACAAGCATCCCCTGAGATGGGCCATGCCTAGGAAGTACTTGATCAGGATGCTTCCTTTAGGGAAGACAGACTTGCATAAGCAGGGCCAGAGTCCAATACTGCTGTTTGGACACAGTAAGAAGAGAGAAGATGGCATCCACAGGTCCCTTCCAGAACACTTATCCTCTGACCATACTTTCTGGGACAGCCACAAGGAAAAGACAACACCGTCCACTGTTGAGCAGAAGCATCTTGCCTCAACAGAAGTTATTCCTTAATTAAGAGATTTTCCCAGCCAAGGTATACTGGGTTGGTGAGACAGACTGAAGCAGCTGACGTTTGTGGAATTTTTAAAAGTCCTGGGGCATGGTGAAAGATGCTCAAACAAATCCCATGTTGTTTTTGTTGACTATGTTGTCCTTCCTACCATTTATTTGCTCTTAAACAAAAAAAGGGGTTGGGGAGGTTGTCTTTCTTTTTTAAAAAAAAATAATTTTCAAGCTGTGCCATGCTGGGCTTAGTTTCTGAAAAAAATGTGGTTTTGCTGAGCAGTTTTGATTGTTTAAGCCCATTTAAGATTTTAGTTCAGTTAAGTTTACAGCCACATTTGTGCTTCTTACATTCATTTCTGCTTACAGTGCTCAAAATGTTCCTTGTTCTTATTACTCATTATTGGTTCTAAAAAATGCTGTCTCAACCATTAACTGGTTGACTGTTACTAACAGCATCCTGTAAGCAGGAAGAGTAGTTAATCCATAGGTCATGTCTCAGAAGGCCATTTAAGTGTCACCTGGCATCTAGTCCCTCAAATACAATTCAGAACTGCATCGTAGGAAGCACTGCTTTTTTGGGTGGTGTGAAGGAGAGGTGTGCAATCTATTTTACTATCACACAGCTATTTTTCACCTGCGAGAGAACAGGCGTTACCATTGCTGTACAGAGGTTTTGATGCAAGGCTGCATTTAGAGACCTAATGCTTAAAAATACTGTTACAAAGAGTTGCTGAAAGCCAGACTGGGAAACCTTTTCTCCCTCAAAAAGGATCAAAATGTAAAGCTGGAGGAAATGTTGGATTGCCATGAAATAACACATGATAGATGATGAGATGTTGGTCACTTACAGGGAATAACTCCTGCTATTTAAAAAAAAAAAAAAAAAAAAAAAGGAGTGGCTGGCTCATCTTTGCTTCTTCATGTTAATCCTGGGGCTTGCACATTCCCTTTGTTGTGATTCTGACTTTCATGTCTTGAAATCTTGCCTTTTGAAGACTTGCATAGGCTGTTATCTCCTTTAATGACATTTATTTTCCCTGTCTGACCTGCACCTCTACCTTCTCCTTTTCAGGTGACTTCCATCCTGCTCTCTCTCTCTCAGTCTGCAGGATTGGTTATGGATTTCAGTAGTAATAATAAGTAGTGCCTCTAGTCAGAGGTGCATCTATTGTGAGGTGTGCTACCTTCCCCTCACACAGGGACAAATGTATGTGGGGTGTCAGCAGACTTCTGAAGAGAAGCACTTTTATTCAGGGGCAAACACCACTAGCATCTCACCCTATCCTTCCCTTATATGTGCACAGAAATTTCTCAAATGTCTTCTTCCTGAACAAGCAAAGGAGCAAATGCTGCCTCTCTCCCCTTTCCAGAAGTGGTGGCACGGACAAAAGGTATGAATTCCCAACTCTCAGGGCAAGTTTAAGGAGCAGATAACAAAATGCAGTGCCACTGAGAGAGCAACGCTACAGAAGAACATACAAAAGACTTTCCCAAAGGAAATACTTTGATTAGAAGTAATTGCACCAGTAAGCACACAAGCTGAAGGTCATTTTGGTGTTCAGAGTTAGCAGTCAGGGAAATCCTCAGACCCTAACGGATGTGTAGTTCATGTGTGGTCCTTCTGCTAATGCAGACACACCTACTGAGACCAGCCTAAAACCCAGTGGGAACCACTGTCACAGGCATGATAAAATGAACTGAACAGTGGCATGAATAGCTCTTAAAAAGACTTATGCAAATCGGCATACATCCAACTCAGGCTCATTATCTGATCACTAATATAACATCTACGTTTCTGAAGGGCTGGATTTGCTTTTTCTAAAGCAAACCAACTGGTTTGGTCAGATTATTTTGAGAGTGCTGTGAATCCTCCTTACTTAGCCCAGAGACGAATTCGCGGAAGTTGATGAGCAGGTCTCCGTTTTCGTCAAGAAGCCTGAATAGGCGTGCAGCCAACACATCTGAATGTGTTCCACACGCCCAAGGGAAGAGGAGAGCAAACATCCCCTTGAACTGCTCAAAGTCGATACGGTACTGCTCCAGATAGGGCAAGCTGGGATCATGCCGGTCAACAGCATTGCTGTTTCCTCCCCAGTAGCAGCTGGTCAGATGTTCTGCCTGAACAGAAGGCAAACACTGTGAGATTGTCATCACCTCTGAAAACAACTCATCACTGTCGATGGTAAAAAAAATAAATCCAAACAACTCATACACACACATTCTTAAAACAACACAGGACTAGTAAATGTATTTCCATCTACCCAGCCCTTGCACTTCTGCAAGGGATTTCTCCTCTAACCAGCTCAAAAAGATATCCCCCTACAAAAAAAAAAAAAAAAAAAAAAGATAAACCAAAACTTTTTCTGCTTCCCAGGCAGGTGAAACATGAAATACCTGTTTTGAATGGCGTAGTAAGCAGCTGTGACTTGCACATATACAAAGGGTCATTGTGCTTAGTCACCTCCTTCAATCTCACCACACAGTCAAGTAAGAAAGGGGCCTCTTATGAACTCTTTCATTTCATAGCATATGAAAATGGCTTGTTTATTTGGAATATTTTTTGTTGAATTGTACAGACTCAAAAATACTGTAGAAAGTCCTGCTCTTTCAGTCTTCCTGAAGTCAGTGAAAGGTCTGGAGCTGATTTGGGTAGAATCTCATTCAAAATGATTCAGAAGCTTAGAGAGAGAGATCCTAGCACTGCACAGTGATCAACTGGGGTAGACTGTCTGACTTGGTCTCACTGATTCCATGGAAGACTGAAAGAAGGCACTGCAGGGTTCAGACAGTTGTAAAACCTGTCATTACAGATGGGAAATTGAAAGGAGAAAAATTCCTCATGGTATACCAAAAAAATCTCTGTTATAACAAAGCAAAAGAAGAAAGTATCTTGTTTTAAGGCACTGAGCATGAAAGGAAAGCTAAAGCATTTTAACTGCTCACCTTTGTGATCATTTGTGGGTCTAATGGAATTGCTGTACAAACAACTAAAAAGACACATCACTTTGTGACACTAAACTTCCATATAATACAGTATACACAAAAGCAGTAACAATGGCAAAAATCAACTATTGTGATATGGAAGTATTAACTGTCTGAGACAACAGAATAAAGGTATTTCTGGTCTACATTCCAAAACTTGGGTCAAGTAAACACGAGATATACAGACTGATCAAAAGTCTCTATCTATTAACTTTTTCATTATAATAGTTTTCATCAGTATATTCTTTTTTTCCAGGGGCAAATCATTTGGTGAATGACTTATTTCCTGAGCTTTTAAAAACTCGATGGATTTTATTGTGTATATTCAATAATACAGTAGCTAATTCAAGTTTGTATTAAGATACCCGACAGTAACTCACAGACTCAACCTTGGCTTTAGAAAAGACACATCGCCCCATATCAAAAATGAGCTTTTGCATTTCCTGCAGGCACATGATCTTATCCTCACTTAGCTTTACCTTAAAAAGAGCATACAGTTCCTCCAGTTCATCAATAGTAAAAGAAGTCTCTGTCACAATAGTTCGTACCTTTTGAAATATAACATTAACAGTTACAGATTAGAAATCCATCTCATTGAAAAGCTAATTTTCTTTGCAAAGAACATCATTTCAGTACTTACCACATTGCGCTTTGTAGTATCTTCAAGGGTTTGGATAACTTTCAGCCTTTGTTTGAATCTCATTTGTTCAATTAAATCTGCTCGGATACTTCCAAATTTCTTAAAAGAGGAAAAAGTAGTACAGGATAGTCTGTGTATTAGTAACTGGAATACTTAGCTAGCCTTTAATGTACCTGAGAAATTAATTTAATTATGTGACATACCACAAATGCTGTATTTAAAAAACTTCTGTTAAGGCATTTTTTTAACACATGACAAAGTTACAAAGACTTTAGGAATGTATCACTAGATTTTATTTTTCTCAAGAACTTGTTTCAATTAATTTGAAAGGTCTTTATTACGTTACAAATCCTCACATTTCAAACCATATCTCAGTAGTTAGAGATTTGCCAACCAAGAAATTTCTATGAATAGATTGTTTCATAGCTCCTTCTGCAGGCTTTTATTTGAACTTGTCATGGAATACCTCTTAATTGTTACAGAGAGAGAAAATATTTAGACTAACTGGATCTCTAACAGCTGATAAACTATAGCAGTCCTTATGTTCATAAGAAACTGAAACTAACTATCAAGAATACAACATCCCTTTGGAAGAAGAATCTCTAAAGTGCCCAAGTCTTATTTTTAGAAGTTTTTTTTCCACAATGCACATAATAGTCTCTGGGAGCTCCTGCATATACTACAGAAGCATCCTAGGGGAAAAACAATTAGAATATTATTCCATGTTTTCATATGTAGATGAATACTGAATCCCTAAGATTTATTTTTATCAACTGCAAGTGGAAGATTTTTTGCCATCAATAAACCACTTGTAACACACTGAGAAATGCACAGATAACCAGTAGGAATGATAATGGCAGACATGAAGTATGCCACATGTAAAAGTAAAAGGGGGTGGCAAGATATGCTTCCATACAGAATGGATTTATATTTCCAATGCAAGTGCCTCCACATAAGCAGGTCACAATTTGCTAGCACATTCATGTGTGACCAAATTAAAGCTGCATTTGCCTGTACAGCTGTGCACCTTCATCATGTACCTCGTGAGTAAAAAAAAAAAGTTTCCTGTACTTAGACCATTTTGCAAATAAAGTAGTGAAAAAATGGAATCTAGATAAACATCCATGAATATCAAGCACCACAGAGGTCACAAAACCTAAAAAAGAAAGGTCTTCTGTGGCTCCAAGGCCACATCTATTCCAGTAATCAGGGCTTATTCTCTGGTCTGGAAGCCAAATGAGATGATCTGTTCATATTCATACAACTAAAACTCATGTAGCCTACGGTAAAGTAAGGCTGCATGCAATTGCCTTCTGGGAATGGTCTCTTGCCCATCTTGAGTTTCAAATCATGCAAGGAATTTTTGGGAGCGTGTCACTTCTTCTAGGTCAAAACTGTGCCAGATTTTTAGTGTTATTGTTTAGTTAAATGGCCAAGATCCAGATACTACCGTAAATATAGTTCAAGTGTTTAAAGCCTATTTTTTTTTCCAAATTAACTAACACATAGATCAAAGGAGTTAAGCACATAATATATATACACCCCAGTGACAGCTAGTGAACTATGCACAGGCTTTTAGATTTGTAGTGATTATGCATTATTTAAGTCATTTCTGTTGTAATTACTATAATGCCAGGCTCTATGGCTTCTAAATTAATTGCAAAATTGAATGAAAAGATAAGAGATTTTTTACTAAAAGGTATTTGCAGTAAATGAAAAATTACTGACAGGGTAAAATGTATTTGTTATGTATATTCTTCTATTGCAAGAGTGTTTCTCTTTTTAAAAAGCAGAAAGCCAGCTCAGTATCATCACAGAGAGGAGCGCCAATCACTTAATTACTAAAAAATTCCTATGCATCACTTCAGCTTTCACTGGAGACTTCTCATACATACATCTGACATGATTGCCCAAGAGCTGGACAGGATCTAGTGTTGTGCTTTTCCTAGCACTTTGCCTTCACCAAGGTGTCAGACTGAACATGCTCCCATGACAAATATCACAGGACCATCTGCAAGGGACAAGGTTTCTCCCCTTCTTGGGGGTGGTGCTTGCTTCAGGGAGGGCAAAGGACTTCAAGAAAAAGCATTTTCTTCAGCTGTAGGCCTTCCACTTTTTATTTTTTTGTATACAATAAATGTCAAGAAGATTAAGGATAGGTGTTTACTCAGCAAGTACCTTTAACAGCTTAAATTCTAAAAAACAGTAAAGATACACTCACTTCCTTGGTATTTTGTTGTTTATAGCTGCAACAAATCTAACAGTCAGTTCTCTGCCCTGACTGCACACAACTAATTGAGGAACATAACAGTCATTGAGTGACAGATGCCTTGAAGTTTTTAATCTTCGTAGTCTACTATTGAATTGCTGGTGTATTTTTTAATAATCGAATCAACCAACAACAACGACCCTCCTGAAACTAAGTCTCTCTTTGCAGCCAACTCCTGCTTTCCTCGCAGTTCCTCACTCCCCATGCTATTTGTTTTGCCCAATTATACCACAGTACAGCTGGTTATTTATCTAGAAGGATCTGATAAGGTTCTGTGATGCATAAGCCCCAAAACCTGGCTCTGCATGGAGTCAGGTTATTGATCTACAAGCAGTAAAGCCAATGCAAGCTGTCTTCATCATAAAGAAATCAGAAAAATACAAGGGAAACAGAATTTCACATAGATGTCCTTCTCTCCATTCTAACATGGTGCAAAAGAGAAGAATTATACATCTAACTTGATTCAGTTTGTCCTTCAGTGTAGAATACATTAAGGACTACTTCCTTGTTAAAGAGGTATCACGTTATTAAAGCAAGGAGGTTTTAGGGACATAGGAAATATCACTGAAACAGCTGTCATATTCCAAAATGAACCTACATCTTGAACTAAAAATACCAATTTACCCTGCATGTCAATGGAAGGAGAAAAAGAAATTAAGGAGAATAACTCTTTACAGTTATTTAATTTTTATTTTTAAAAAAATCAATATGTCAGGGTAGTCATCAGGGCTATAATAACTGATGGCTTATTTTTAAAATTTAAGGAGGAAGAAACTGGTTTGCAAATTTGACATTTTTTGCAGGCTTTGTCCTATGCTTTAATGGACCCTTGTTATTATAATCTCCTTTCCCTTGAAAATTTTTTTTTTTAGCTTTAATGATACAGAAGCTAGTGGCCCACGGTCATAATCAGCACTTGCTGGAAAAGAAAGGTAGAAGAAACAAAGTTCCACTGGTAACAGAAGGTCTTCTGAAATTATATAGATTTCACTACCATTTTAGTCTGGAAAAGCATGAAAAAAGTTAGATGTGATTAATAAAAGTTTTGGTTAAGACTAACCCTCTCCCCTGCCCCATTTCAGACTTCTGAGATGAGTCTGTACTTCTTGTATGTTCTTTCAGTTCCAAGCAAAGCTAAACTATAGACTATAAAATTCATCCGTAAAGCAGAACTACTGTGGGTTGGGAAGTTCCTGTTCAGAAATCATACCCTACCTCATAGGAAGACCTGATTAGTCTGAAGATATCCACCTCGGGATAAGGCTCTACATCATCACTGAGCAGTGAGTGAAGATGAGGAATGGGAGGAAGAGTGCTGTCCTTATTAGTTACGCTGTCCAAATATCTGGTGGGGAGAAAAAAAAAGATATATCCAAGATTCATTTGTACTCCCTCCCTTCTGAGGGTTAACAGAATAAGGGTTACATATAGGGTATTAAATGTAAAAATGATCAAGCTGCTGCCTACTAATGAACGACATGATTTTTGACAACAAGGGGTCAGTGTGCTTCAGTGTAAATACCCCCTGCCCTACTACTGCCCAGCCTTGCTGTAAGGGGCTTTTTAAGGGCTTGTTCCACCCACCAGTGCAGCTGCTGTAGATCACCTATCTTCTGCCCTGCAGCTGCAGAACACTTGCATCCTCAGCAAGCACTGGAATTTATTTCAGAGACAACAAAACCACAGTCATCTTTAATCCCCAAAAAACTAAAACCAGACTTCAGTAGGCTATATTAATGAAACTTATTAGGAAAAAAAAAAGGCAAAATTTCAGCAGCATCTTGAAAACAAAACACAACTTATCAAACATAAGGAAACCAGAAGCTACGCTCAGCAGTATTAGTTTCTATTAAATGACAAACCAGTCTATTTTTCAGCTTCCTATTTCACTGAAATCCGTTCATTCAAGAGCCTGCCTAATTATTCTAAGTTCTGTTAGTCCATTCCCCAAAACCACTGCCCTTGAGATCAAGGCTTTTTCATAGCAGCATTTAAAAGGCCACAAGAAAAAGATGAAGTAATAAAACTCATGGAAACAACTGAAATAATCAACCAAAATAAGTTTCTATAATGAGGTTTGGGAAGTCTACTTGAATGTCTTGAAAGATGAATTTATGTCTTTTTGGTCACTTAGTATTATTTTAAGATAAAATAAAGAGTACCCTATATGGGTGAAAGGGGACTATAATCGTGTAAAAGATTTACATACATGGTACTGGCTTAAATTGAGCATTTCAACATAGAAGACAAAAGAAAAGCAAGTGAAAAGAAAAATAAAATGACGATACTTTATTTTCTGTAGTAAATACCTTCCCAAGACTGTCATGGCTTCTCCATCATCTTTACAGTTAAGCAGCTTGTCTACATTAGCATCGAGGACAGCAAGCGCTAATTGAAATATCACCTTTATTCCTTCACAGAAGAAACAATCCACAACCACCACTGCACTTTCAAATGGCATTACACTGAGGAAAAGAGTGAGGAACCAGGACAGGGAAATGGTGGATATTACACCCAAGTCCTGCATACAGTCATAAAGCTGTGGAACATAGTCACGAGCCAACTCTTCAAAGACACCCTGATCCACCAATGCTCCTGTTGAAAATAAATAAGGTTGGATATCCTTTAATTTGGGAGCAACTGACCACATCACTATTTAGAAGAGAAAAATATATGTACTTATATTCTCTCTATATAAATACGAAATGTAAGAATATTCTAAATGACACATATTTTCTCACTTTCAGATAAATAACAGATTCTATTCCACTTCTGAGCTGTGCATATAAACTGAACTGTAGTAAGCTTTTTTCGTTTTAATTATACGTTTCATAAGAGCTAAGAAAGGGTCAATTTGGTCTAGTACCTACAGAAGTTATAAGATGACTTAGTACTTACCATTATTAATTAGAGTAAGACTTCTCAGCATCACCTGTCTGTGAGCATTTGGATTTATTTCAAGAGAACCCTGGGTGATTTATCTATCCACATATCTATACCCTAACATCAGTGTCTTAAGCAGGCCGGAAAGAATAATTTCTAAGGCTAAATGAGTATCTCAAGCATTTGTGAGCTACAGTAAAGACAGATTCCGTGATAAACTGAAGAGCCATTCACTTCCACATAAACAAGGAAACCATCATCTGACAACAATAACTTTCAGATACTTGTGCCCTTTCAAATCAGAGGTAAACAGGCACAAAGACTTCTACTGAAAATTGCGAAAGCTCCTGCTTCCACTTTACCTTAATTAGATAACAGGACCATCTACAATTCAAATTTTAGTCTCCTATCTCCTTTTTAATTACTTTGTTTAAGCCTACTTTAGAATGCCATCTAATCCTAAGCGAAAAACTACTAACTATCACGATATTTGTTTAGGGAGCTCCTTCTATGCTCCTGAGCAAGCTGTCTTGCCACTAGGATTCACAGCTGTATCTGCATTACATGTATATCTACACATACGATTGTTTCAATACAAGTAATACCGATTCATTTGGTTAATATTTGTACCATCATTTCAGAAAATTTCCCCATAACATACCAACAACTCTTGTGTTGTAGTAGTCAGGTAGCATACGTTCACACAGAGCCACCAGCAGCCAGAAAGCCTCCTCCTCTTTTGCATAAAGGAGGAGTACTGAAGTTACAATATTCATAGCCTAAAAGAATGAGAAATAAAAATTGCTAGACCCGTTTATTCAATATCAAGCACAGTAACTGGGCAGATAAGTGGTTACTACGGTTAGGAAAATAGCTACATCACCCCCTGCAGACCCCAAGCGTCTTCCTTGAAGCAGGCAGTGTTTTCCCAGTGCTTAGAAGAAGGCTTAAGAAAGCCTCAAATAAATCACAGAAAATTGTTAGGTTTCTTTTTTTTAAAAGAAAACAATAAATCGAGATTTCTTTTCACACTCAAGGACCTACTCAGGTCTGCAAGCATCCAGTTAGCGCTGCTACTGATATTCTGCCAATAGGTGCTCTGGGGGAACCTAGGTCTGACGCAGACAAAATGCCTCCTACAGCACTAATGATGGCAGCTGCTGTACCACCCCTTGCCGAGGCAGCCTGCGCTCCCCAGGCTTTCTGCTCCAGCAAAAAGGTGAAGACACAGCATCTGTCAGCTGAGGCAAATGCCTGCAATAGTGTCAGTCACAAACAACCAGAGCACAGTGAAACAAAAGTCTCTTGCTGTCGCTCACCCTCCGTGTTTGACTGTGTACACAACAGCTTTATGGCCCATTTCATTCCTTTTCAGACATCACAGCATTGTACAATGGCATGTGAGTTGTTTGATTACAGCCTTTTTGATTAGACCTCCCTTAGTCTGAAGAAACGAAGTATTTCAGTACCATTTTCTTCTCAGTTTGTCTCTTAAGGAATTAGCTGCTCATTTCAGGCCCTGTATCATTTTAAGACTCAAGCTTGATCATTACTTCTTTGAAACAGCAACTAGGGTTTCAACTGAAACTGAAAACAACATTACAGCTCTGTCAAAGACCACGTTCTTCCTTTTTATCTTGTCTACCATGTATGAAATACTTCAGTGCCTGAATTCTCACTATAACTGTAAATCAGCATTCTGAATGCCTTGGACCAAGTTCCATGGCTATTATAAACAATTGATATGACAGCTTTAGAAACCAGGATCACAGTCTCTTTCTATTGTTCCTCTGTTAAACAACCTTTACAAAAAGTTACAGTAGCTATTACTTAGTATTATATTTGTTATTAATTATAAATTAAATAAATAATGATGGTATGTGTTAAAATTGTTTGCTTTCAGTTACTCATGTTGCATCTAGGAGCCTTAACAGTCAATGCACTAATCAGGCTTTTTAATAGATTCATGAATTTAAGTTTCCTTTTTGCAAAAATAAGTAGGAATGCAAAAAAAAGGCTTGGGTGATAAGTCAAAGTTACATAGCAAGAAAGAATGATTTGGGACCAGAAATTAAAGTGACCTGAATCACAAGCATAAGAATTCCAAAACCATGCACCGGTCAGAATTAACTCTACGAACACATGGCTGAGATACATGGTGATAAGATATCTTCTGGGGTGCTTTATTTTAGGGGGTTTTATTAATTTTGTTTTGAATGACGGAATAGCATTACTGGAAAAAGTAAAGGAGGTGCTGTGGGGTTACTGCAATTAATGAAGTAGACAAAAATTTAAGGCTGAACCATTAAAGTTGTTTTTTTGGTTCTTTTTTCTGCTTAAAATAACCTGTCTTCAGGGCCCACCTGTCATTTTCTTTAGATGCACTTAAGGACAGCTCTGTTGTTATCCTCTAAACAATTTCTAGATTTCTGGGCAGAAAATATGCTTACAGAAAGTTATGCATCTCTCTCAGCATGCACTGCTAATACTTCTGTCAGAGTAGATCATTGTATCAAATCCCTCTGACCTCAGCATTGCTGTAACTCGGCAGCATTGAGGCTTTACCTCACAGCATCACACATACATCGGTGTACTTTACACAGCCAAATACTCCTGCACATCACTGAAGAAATAGGGGTATAAGGAAAGAACTGGAATTCCAGAAATTGAAGGAGTACCAAGGTATTTCAATTACCTGACAATATCCGATGTTGGGATTCCTAAAAGCATAAGCTGTCAAGACTCTCCTTAGAGCAGCAATACCCATCTCATTCTGGAAGGCAGGGTGTTCCGGAAGGGAGCGGTGCAGATCCCTCTCTATCTCTTCTGTAGCAAGATTGTACTTCCCCATCGATTTCTCCACTAGGTCCTCATAATAGCCAGGATGAGTGGCCATTTCATTAATGGCTCCTGGGAGTAGGAAAACAATATTAAAAGAAAAAGACAATGGTTAGCAAATCTGGTATCCCAACATGATGGTCTTCTGCTACCCCTTCATCTTGAATGTCACCAACAACCATTTTGAAAACACATATGAAATGTTATTTTTGTAAAGGTGATTAAAAAAAAAAAAAGATGTGCTTAGGTGATTGAGGTATCACCCCTTCTTGTCTTCTCCTCAAGGCATTTTATAATGAAGTAAAAAAAAAGGGGGAAGGGGGGAAGATGATAAAGCCTCTCTCTTTTTTAGCCAGAAATAAACAGCAGGCATGAAGAACAAACCAGCTGTGCAGTCACGGGGTATCATGAGTTCTCCCTGCAGGTGGCTGTGGCTTTGATTATCCTAAATAACTCAAACATGCCTTTGAGAAAGCTGCTTGCCCTGAGGAGGGGTAGATTAATGCTTGATTGCAGAAAGTATGATACTCTCAGCCAAAAGCAAGAGACAGGAACTCCTGAGCTCTATTCCTGCTTCTGAAAGTGACTCTGTCATCTTGGGCAAGGCACCTACCCTGTCTTAGGGATACTATCGCCTGCTCACGGAGTTGATATGAGATTTCACAGCTGACTTTAAAAACTCCCTGGAAATGAAAATCTCAGCAGTAAATCAAGTGTCAGTAGCACAAGGTAATGGACATGGAAAATACTAATTATACATACACCATGAAAATTACTGCAAATTAGCTATTAGTTAGACACAGGACAGGTCTGTGCATTACAGTGCACATTTTCCCAAAACATTTGTTTGATGCCCAACAGCACAGAGAAGATGTACAAGATTAAGCATTATTAGGGAAGAGATTGAAAACAAACCAGAAAGCATTACAAAGTCCCTGGCGTGCCCATATCCTAAATGTTGCGGGTAGCTGTGGTAACTACCTTGGGAGGCACAGAACTAGAGAAGGCATACAGTAAATGAAAGGTTATGAAGAAAGCCTGAGGTATGGAGTGATTTCCACGTAACTACTAATAAAATTCTTCAACTTTGGAAAAAAACCCAACAGGACACAGATCTAGAGAATCCCTGATAGTGCAGAAGACAGACATAAATATTTTCTCACCACTTTTCCAATAACAGGGGCACCTAATAAAATGATAAAGTAACTTTTAAAATATTATTTTTAAAAAAAAAAAGGAAAAATAGTGGAGTGGTTCCGTGCAACATGCTTAAAATTTTGGAATTCCTTGCCACAACTTGCTATGAAGGCCAAAAGCTTAATTGGATTCAGAAATGACTAAATAAATGGTAATTAGGCCTGCTGGTGGTTGTTGAAGATCTAGAAGCCCCTACACTGCAGGCTTCTGCTAACAGTGTGCGTTCTGCTTTTTTATATTCTCCCCTAATTATTTGAGCCTGTTTGAGACAGGGTATTCACTGGTCTAAACAGAAGTCTTATCTAAACCAGTCTGGTGCCTGCTAACAATCATAGCCTTCCTTGCTCCAAATATTTTTAGATGGTTATTATCTGCACCGTTAAACATCTCCAAAATCCCTTCTTCCCTCATGATTTTGCTTATATCCCACTGTCACATTCAAATGAATACCTACCTGAAAATAGCAGCCAAAGTTCCCCCCTCATGCTTTCTGGAATGCCCTTCAGTACAAGGTCTCTGGTTTTCTCTGTGCGATACATGCAGACTCCTTGGCCATATTCAGCAAAGTGAATCTTCCAGGCCTGTTCTTTCAAGAACTCTTTAGCCTAAAAGCAAAGAAAGGCAGGCATAAAGAAGCATCTTCTTTTTCTAACACTCTGCCTCACTGAAGTGCCAAGTGTAAAAAAGCCTGAAATGTCCTAACTGTTCAAGTGAGCAACAAGTAACTTGGCTACAGCCCAATTCTTTTCTTAATGGGCTACCTCCCCCTTTTTTTAGTTTCTATTCCAGTAGAACTTGCTGTCAAAAGAATATTGTTGAAGCAGTTGTACTTAAGAGCAGGCATTATAACCTCTCCTTGATTTACATCCAACTTTGCTTTTTAATGTAATGAAGTTGTTTCTATTGGTAAAAAAAATACAGCATGTCCCATACTTTATTTCAGTAAAAAATACTGCCTCTTAAGTGTCTGTGGCAGAATGAAACCCTTTCAGTCAGGTACAGCACTCTGGGGTGTATTTTACCAGCTTGGGGTTGAACTCCTCAGGTGACCTCCGACGATACATTGTCATTAAAGCTTGAGTTGCTGTTGGAATGCCGTTATCATTGAGATTGAACTGTCGCTCTCCCTCCGACTCAGAGCTGAGGCTTTTGTGAGGGCTGGCAGAAGTTAAACTACTTGATCTTGTAAAAACCTGTAGAAAGCAGTCACAAGCAATACAGACATGGGGCTGAGCCAGAGCCTGGACTTCTCACTTCATTTTACTTCAAAATTTGTATATGCCAACAGCTAACAAAAACTGAGCAAATTAAATCACCCAGGTACATTCACAGGCTGAGCATATGACAGCAGAAATTAAATCAGGGTAGAATAACCAAATAATTTCCAGTTTCTCAATAGCTTCTCCCCTCCAAGTATTCAAATCCTATAATTAGAATTCCTAAGGTAGTGTGAACCTCAAGTAGTCCTGGGCAATCAAACCAGCTCTCATCAACATCACAGTATTATTGTCTGGCCAGGTGGCTCCTTGACTGTCCAGAATGTAAGATTTATATATCACATATACTATATGTGTGTGTGTACACATATCTGTATATATGCTTATACAGACATGCACAAAATAAATTATTTTGTTCCCATCACTTTAAAAAAGTTCTACAGAAAATTCAACACTGTCACATTGTGATTTGAAATAAAAATATTTTCTCAAACAGCTTTGAAAATTTATCATGCTAAATAGCAGCTCACACCAAATGCCTGAAATCAAAATTAATAGTCATGGATGTTTACATATGTAGTTATATCACTAAGTGTAAAACTTATGTTTGCAATTATTAATCTGTGTTTAAAATTCAGTAGGTAGAATATGTAGATCCATTCAGGGCAAAAGACAAGACAAAGTTTCAGCACTGTACATACATGCATATGTGCTCTGGTATACAACTACAACACCACATTAATTATACCTCACCAACAACCAAGCAAGTAAAAAACTGATTTTAAGATTTACATGGCAAATAAGGTAGAGCTACTCAATAAAATACTAAAGTATGGGTTACTACAGGCCTGGAATGGGAGATCTGCCTACATAAAACCAAAGTGACACAGTACAAAAGCTTTTTCTGCTTTGGATCTGTACTGCAAAGTTTAAACTTTGCTGAGTTTAAACAGATCTGACGAAGTTGTGATATGAAGCACCCACATTTCATATATAAAACCTAGGAATTCAGCGGAAGGCTTGATATTCAAAGTGCCTGAGAAAAGTTTATCTAATCATATCTTTTAAGAACCATTTATTATGCATAGGTAAATAGGGAGGTGGTTCAGAGTAGGGCCATCTGATGTCCAGGACAAGGTCTGGCTTTTCTTTGTTAGTTCAAACATTCTAAAGTTCACTAACAGTGGACATGCAAACTTGCTCAGCTCAGACATTATTTCTGAAGAATCAAAGGATGAGATTTAGCAGCTAAAGTCTTGAATAAAAAGAGCTTCGTATCAACTGATAAATGTTTCAAATTCTTAAAGTTCCACAATTACATTTTTACTTGGACAAGTTGATAGATATTAAACAGTATTATTCAATTAACCAGTTAGTTAACTATGGCACTTTCTAAGAAGATACACTGTAATTTCAGAATGTGGCAGGAGCAGTTACAAGTAGCTCTTAGGTCTAACATTAAAAAAAAAGATGTCTTAATCATAACGTTTTAACTGCAGCTTAAGGCAGCTAAAGGCATTAACACAAAAGAGGTTACATTTCTGTGTACAAAGATTTAGTTTTATAAAAACTCAAGGAATTTTTCCTGGTTTTTCAATTCCTGCACCAGTTAAAATCCCCTTCTAGCAAACAATTCATGTTCCTTCACATACCTCGTCATCTGAGCTGATATAGCTTCCAGAAATATTTCTTTCCAAGTATATTTTTGAAGTGGTTTGTTGCAGAAAGTCTGAGATTCTCTGTACAAGAAAGTCTCTGTCTTTCAAGTTGGCAAAAAGGAATGTCATTCTATTTTTCGTGCTGATGGATAACGGGCTGGGCAACACACTGGAGCTGTCTGCCTTTTCCACTATTGTCACCTATGGAGAAACAGTAGCTACAGCTTAAGGTCTTTAATTAATCAAGTTGCTTGGTCTAAGAAATAATTTTAATACAATAAATCCACGCTCCTTGCCCCCTTGCATTAAATCACTAAAGATATCCCTTTGTGGGAAAACAGGATTTGGTTGCACGGACTTACATGTCTGAAAGATGAAGACTGTCATCCCTCAAACAATTGGTTCCAGTACATTCTCCTGCAAAACTCCTTTGCACAGCTTAGTTTGTTTCCCTCAGGCTTTATTTCAGAAGTATCAGTAATTATTTTTTTTTCTGCAGGATGCAGATCTATAGGATTTTTTGTAGGACCTCCAAATCCCTCTCCTGCTCCCCCACAGCAGTACAGGCTGTATCTACAAAAACTTTTGCTTAGTTTTTATTGCCAATATATGTAAATGAGCCATTTTGGGGCTAACACTCCTGTTCTAGTCCTGTATTATAGTTGCATACTGCGATAACTGTTACTGCAACTATATTTTCCGAGTACACAGAAACCAGCAACACAGGGAAACGAACCCCCCACTTTTCTTTACAAAGGAAAACATCTAACCCTGTGAAGTGGAGATTTCTGTTTGGCCTTCAACAGTTCGCGAAACGGTCACTAATCTAACTGAACCCCAATCTGCAAACAGTGCTCACACCATAATCTACTGAGCACAGGGCAATAAAGCTACCGAGCACAGGGCCAAAAGTTCCCTCAAGTTTTGGTAAAGCGTGGTAGCACAAAGAAATCTCAGGGGTAAGTCATACACTGTGGATGAATTATAGAACAACTGTGTGTTCTAAACACTATCAATTATTAGCCTTAAAAACAAATAAACCAAGTTTGTGCCGTTCACACATTGAACAAAAGACAAATCACAATTCTAAGTACTTTTCACCACTGCTTTTATGACTTTAAGGCATTTCCCAGGTAATGAAAACTCTCCTACTCCCTTCAGAATAGAAGAGGGCATATTTCAGTTTGCTAGGACCTTTTACTTTGGCTCTTTTTTAAAAACCCTTTTTAAAACAGAGATCAATGGTACGACATTAGTGCTATAATATTAATATCTCTCTAGCTAAAAGGATAGGATAACCAATTTTCACACAGTATTTTCTTTGAAGATATATTTAAAGACTGCAGTATACAGCTCAGATGCTAAATCACTCCTCTATCCTTTCAACTTCCTTTTATTTTTCCATTGACTACAAATCTACTTGTTATTCATTAGCTTAAAGCTAACAGCATACTGAAATTACCTAAATTGTTCCTATGTCATTTTCCTGTTCCACTGAAAAACTGTTTGAGTGTAATCAGCACAAAAGACAGACAAGTTCTAGAAGCACAGGACAGACATTATAGTAAGCATACTCTGCTATAATGACAGCCAATATTCACATATTTTCTACTCAAGTAGAGACACACACGTATCTGAAGTGCTGATCTTGCAGACAGTGAGCGGTGCAGTCAGTCACTGAAAACCATCTTTTCTTATCATCATTTCTGAATCAATGCTTCATTATTGTCTCATCTGTCAAAACATCTCCAGGATATCAGAGAATACTGGAATTAGGTTAGGATCTGTCCCAAAGCTTTAATTAAACAGGAAGCTTCCTTTTAATTATTAAAGGTACTGATCAGTTGTTCTGAGGACTGATGCTGCCCAATGTGTTACCGTTGTCCTTGCTAGTGCTGAGACTTAACCTGTTCCCACAAAGCACTTATTCCTTCAGCTATTTC
Source organism: Gallinago jamesoni (assembly GCA_025769975.1). Lineage (NCBI taxonomy): Eukaryota > Metazoa > Chordata > Aves > Charadriiformes > Scolopacidae > Gallinago > Gallinago jamesoni. The sequence continues at coordinate 13,460,815 of JAOQGH010000032.1, forward strand.
TTTCATGTAAAGCTTTAGAGCTGCTTTGAATCCCATGATGCTGAGGCTGTGGTTATCGAAAGCAGTTGCTGAATCTGCATCCAGGAAAAGAGATCCGGTTAAATGCAGACTTTGTTGTCCTCCTCCACCACTTTACCTGGAGGACCCTTGCTCCCTTGGAGTTCTAGACAAACAGTGCAACCATAATCAAATGTGTCTTCCCAAATAACCAAAGTGATTGCAACAGACTCTGGAGAAGCTGCACTTCAAAGTTTCCAAACAAATACCATTTGTTTTTATTCTTAGTGATTTGTGGGGGAAAACAGTGCCTTGAAATATTCCATGGTTCTTCAGTCAAGCCAAACTGTCCTTGGTTACATCAGCTTTGCTACTATTTCCAAGACTTATTTTATACATTTTTCCACTAACCCACAAATAAAGTCAACCATAAAAAACCTCCCCAACATATTTATTTTATTGCATGAAACTTAAATTCTTTTTAGTGGACATATGCTTTAAGCCGACAGCTTTAAAAAGGGAAGCACACCAATTTGTAAAATGCTGACATATTTTCCATATTCAGGAATAAATAATTGCAAGTCTGTGTGAAGAGACAATTCAGATCTTCATGATAAAAACCTTTTTATATCTGACAAAAGCAAATCTTATCTGATAGATTCTTTAATTGAAGTTCCACTAGTCAGTCTAGGAAGTTTTATCACCCATTCCTCACTACGAGGCAAAAAAATGGGGCTGTAAATCAGAATACGGGAAGGACTCACAAATGTTGTAAAAAATGACAGGGAAAACTCCCTGGGAATTTTAGTAGTAGGAACTTTCAACTAAAATACAAAGTCATTAAATATTACTTAGAACACAACAGAATAGTATGATCACAAGAGATTAAAGGGATGAAAAGAATTTTTTCTCCAATGATGAAAAAAACAAAGCTAGACTGCAATTTCCAGTAAGATATTGCTATATTATTTGCCCTATAAATTTACAAATACAAATATTTACCTCTCGAAGAGGGATAATAAGGCTGCATAAGTTCTCTTCTTTACTAGTAAAGCAAATGTAGTTTGTAGAAACAAACATCTGACCCAAAATATGCATTTTGTTGAATGGAGTCCAGAGAGTACAGTCTGTGTGTCCATCTAATTTCTCATCCTTGGGAAGTCGGAACAACGCACGGTATCTCTCACTCTTTGCTCTGGCATCAAGATCCCTAAAAAAAGCCCCAAAGAAAACTCATTGTTTTAAGAAATACATAATAAATTTTAAGATATACTTTATATATATCATTGTAAGTTACCTGCAACATACCACTTGGTTAAGCGCGGAATGTACGGCAAAACAGTGGAATTAGTTTGCATATAGGGAGTATATAGTCTCTGCTGTAGGAAGATTCTAAAACTACATGAAAAACAAATCTGCCAGGAATGACTTAGGTACATTGATCCTAACTTCTCAGAGATGACAGGCTGGGTGATCTTTTCACATTCAGCCTTACTTTCTGAGAACAAATACAAAAATGCTTCTTTGAGGCTTATTTATTAACAAGATGGAATCATTAGGGCTAGAGTCTGTTAACAATTTCAAGCCTTGATAATGCATCCCATGCAAAACATTGAAGAGCTAAAAAGAGAAACCAAAATGTTATAATGCATGTCAGATGTCTCTAAGTAATGAGAAACAAACAAGCACTGATTACAATTCTGTATGCTTCACTAACATGATCAACATATAAAAAAATGAAAAATTAAGAAGAAACTATCAAATTGCAGTATGATACCTAGAACAGAAGCAGAAATATTTTCCAGATAATTTTAAGAATTTTATGTCATTTTTTGTGTCTCTTACCCAAAATAAGTTCTAGACAGACTTCATTATCCAGAGCAATTTTTTAACTTCCAGCTATAGGACCCAATATGAATGTTAGGCACATTTTTTAATAACACTTAAATCGCTTCACTACCTTCCCCTGGTAACACAAAAGGGCCTTACAAGAGATACCTAATACAGTCAGTGTTAAAAGATACTTTAAAAAGCTTCTGAACAAACAAGAATTTGGCTCAAATATGTTTCTTTTATTTTTGCAACATGTTCATATTAAAATGTTTTCCCTTTCCTATTTCAGCAGCAGTAATTTTATATAAATAATTATTCACAAATTTACCACTGCTGGAATCAATCATTCCTTCTCAAGTAACAGCAAATGGCAGCAACATTAGAAAACTTTTTGACAAAATGCTGCAAGTAAAATGATTAAGAAATAAACAAGTAAGAGCCAGTGCTACTTACCGCTTTAGTGCGGATACTTTTTTTGGAGATTTCTTTTTCAGCTTTGGTAATGACCTGTCTTGTTCAAATCCTTCATTGTCCAAAAGCTGTCGCATAGCTATATTGGCAAGCTGTTCCATTAGTTTAAATGTCTCACTGATATTAAGGAATACTGAGAAGAAATGTTCACTTGACCTTGTGCTCACTTTGATCATATCAGGGAAGAGCAACGTAGCATTCTTCTCAAGTTGAGTGATATCGACCCAGCGGATGACTAACTTTGCTAAACAGAAGCAAAGAAACAAACAAAAAAAGATTCAGTACAAAAATTAGCATATTCAAAGCATTTATCTTCCTCCTCTGATAAAGTATATTCAGCTGAGATTTTCTTGCATCTTGAAAAGTTGGGAGGACAGCTTGTACAAAAAAAAACCCATGATCACCTGACAAACAGCAGAAAAAAAGTTTAAATATCATTTACTTCTGTACAGAACACTACACAAAAGTGTTACAATGCTAGGTGGGCTAACATAATTTATCATTGCCACAGCACTTGCTCAGACTCTGAGGTCCTCTTTTCCTATGGAAGCAAAGAAACATAGTCTAAACACATCAGAACAGGCTTGCATTATTTTTATACTAAAGTTTCAAATATTACAGAGATGACATTTCCTTTGCTTTTATTCCACACCCCTACAGGTTAGGATATTGTCCTTAAAACAGGGACTAAATCTTTATTTGTTTTTTGTAAAAAAAAAATAATAAATCAATCCAGTCATTCACTAAGGTATGCCTACACAGCTCAACAGAAATACCTGGGACTGAACCATTGCCCATAGTATTGCACAGTTTCTCCCTTCCATGGTACTTAGAATTAACTCCTCTAGAGAAGATGGGTTGCATCCATACTATGTAGTTCTTAATCCTAGATCTCCTCTGAGCCCTTTGTGGTCCTCTGATGTTGTACAAGTGTAAATGTGGCATTTGAGGTTGCAAAGTCTGCCAGACTAATACTGGAAGATTGTATAAGAGCAAAAGGAGACAAAACTGGTGTGATCTCAGCCCTATTCCCTTTTGGGCACAGTCCCTGAAGTAAACCATGCCTCTAAATGATGCCCAGGTACTGTTTTACAGAGAACCACTTTGAGAAATACAAAACAAACAAGGGAACAAGCGCACAGCTTCGCAGTGTGACAACTGGGGACTTGCTCCCTGCTCCTCTTTTCCTCAGCAATGTCTTTGCACCCCTAGTTGCTCAGCAGGTGAACAGTAACAGATTACAGAAGATTTCTAACAATTCTTCGATGCACAGACCACTGTCCCACTGTAAAACATACCTTCCCTGCCCATGAGGAAAGAGTAAAAGCAAAGGTGATTAATGCTGAGATACACCCAGCCCTGACGGGGAACCTTCCCCTTCCAGTAACTGCAGGAATAGTAGTTCACTAATTTCTCTTCTTCCGGCATCCCAAAAAGCTTGTGAAATTTCACTATGGCTTCCTTAAATTTTTCTGTATCGTCATCCTCCTTGATGCCATTGATTTTGTTGTATTCAGCAATGATGCCCTAATAGGGAGTGAAAGAAATACATAGCATGTTAGTTGCCCTGGGGTATCAGATATCCTTATTATCATTGCCATCTGGGCCAGAGGCCACAACAGTTACTGCAATGTCAAGCAAGTCTTTTGCTTATCTCTTCTTCTTCTGCTCATTCTTTTGCTTACATAGTTATTTACTTTATTCAAGGCTGTCTTTCTCATGACCTTGCTCCCCACTATACCTATGTCAAAAGCAGCCAAATAACAGCCATTCGCCAGTACCCTGTTTTAAATTAACCAGCCTCTCTCAAATACTCCTAACAACTCTGTAAAGCACCTGTGATTCGTAATATTTTCCACTTTTACATAAATATGCTCCCTGAGGAGACAGGAATAGCATTTCACCAGAAAATTTTTTTCTAAAAGGAAAGAAAAAAGCTACAGGAAAAAAGGATCTGCTGTTCATTAGGGAAAATAACAAACGACTTTTATGACCCCTCTTAGCAGAACTTGAGCAAAAGAGAAGAACAAGAGCAAAAAAAAAAAAGTTTCTTTTACTAGAAAAACTGGCTGGATGGAAAAATAATGCACACTTTCAGTTGCACAAGACCATCAAATTTGAATTGGCAGCAGTCTGGTGAAAAGCTGCTTTTTGATAACTCAAAGACTACGGTTCCTTCTGCTCTATACTGAAGTTCTGGTCTATTCACTTATTTTCCCAATCTCTTTTATGAACCTTTCCTATTGCCTTCTAAATTGAAGTTATAAAAGGGAAAGTAACTTCTTGGCCTCAAATTGCTCCATATTTACATGGAAAGCAGAGTATAAGGCAGCAAACTATCATTCACATTTAATATTCGTCCAACTCTAAAGAGTAACAATTTCCTTAAAGGATTGTTTCCATGGCCATCTATAACCCTCATATCTGATTCACTGGTAAAACACAAACAAGACACAAGCAACAGTGCAATTAATTTTAGAACGCATAATGTTTCAAGCCCTGCCTACATTTTATTTTTTTTAATCACACTGCTGTAGTTATGTGCGCTAATCCCAGTTTCCCAAATTTTTACATACACATTGCTACTTAGAATCTGGTTTTCCTTCAATACGGTAGAGCAGCCTGGAGACTACCACATCAAATTTGTTTAGAATTCACATCAGTTTTCCTTCCACAGTCACATTTATCATTAACCACATTTATAATAAAATATTTAACTACCTGTATTTTTCCTCTGACAAATGTATTTATGTCATTCTCATTTTCAAAGATTGAAAGAGTTTGCAACAAATTCTGTTCAAGCCATTCCCAGTGCTCAGTGATTTCCTTCCTTGAGCAACCTGTATATAAAAAAACAAAGTCACAAATAAAAAATAATCACCAGTGTCAGTGTCCTCTTAATCATAAACAGAAAATTCCAATAAAACTCGCCAGTAACTGGAGATGCAATATTTCACCAGATGTTGTGTCCCTGGAAATTCCAAAATTTTCACCCAAGTCTTTGATTTCATAATAGATAGACAGCAATCTTCAAGGTCATTCTGTGAGAAGTATGAACTACTTATGTCAGTATCATGAGCAGAGAGTTCCCCTACATTTAGAAATCTAACCACAATAACAACATCAAGCTGCCCAATGTCACATTAAAGAGTTAGCAAGAGTATTACCTGCATCTGTCAGTAACTGACAAAAAATCCCAACAGTTGTATATTCTACCATTGCTTCCCAATTCTTCACCATTATATAGATCTATAAATTGTGAAACAGTTATAAAATTTCAAGCATACAAGTAGAAAAGGATAATTTCTCTGACAAGTCTATTACAATGTCTCTTCCTCAAAGGAACAGTGTTGAAAGACTTCTAAGAAAGCTGTATCTTTTTAGGTGAAGAAGGTTTTCAGAGGTGGTTTTCTTGTAATGATGTAAGAATAAACTGAAGTTCAATGACCCTAGCTTGCTTAGGAGACCAGAAAGTGGTCAAATGAGATATCTTTGATACTGAGGAGCCAGCACACATGCAGTCTGTAAAATAGTACAGAACAGGGATGAAAAAGCTTCTCATATGAAGTAAGTTTATATATGCAAATTTTAGCTTCTATTTTACTTGAGATGGATTGTAATAAAAATAACTTCCATCTTGATCCCATTCTTGACATGTAGCAGAATAAAGTTGTTGGTGCTCTTCAGGATCTCTCTGTGCTCACCCCAAAGGAAGAATAAATTCAAGTGCTCACAAAAAAAAAATGTTCCCCCCAAATAGGATGTTGAGGGAATTATGTGAAAAACAGGACTTTTAAGTATTTTCAGAAAACAAACACTACATGTTCATACAGGAACATCTGTACCTGAAGCTTTATTAAAGCTATCTCAATCCAGGTAGGAAATAGCATCAATACTATGTCATCGTTTTGTTCAGATCGCAGATTTGCCTCATTTTATTCAGAAGTACAAGTAAACATACCTACCTGCTAAATAATGCCCAGAGAAGCCAACAAAGTGAAGGTGCTCATGTGAAGCAACCACTAGAAAGAAGTAAAATTACAACGAACGGTTGCTAATAACTTCTTCAGCTTCACTACAGGCACAAATTGTCACATGTCTGTACATAAGTGCTTCTATGGTTTGTAGCAGAACTCAATGCAACTATCTTGAATACATACCAAACAGTTGTTTTCCTGGTTGTTCAGCAACAAATGATGGGGGGAAAAAAAAAAAATATTCTTTCTAAACTACACAAACAGAGCTTCACACAACTCCAATGGAAACAACAGAACGCAACATTCTGTGCAACTTCCAGGGGAATTTCACAATCCTAGTTGTAGTATGGATACTTATATCATGCTGCAGAATAGCTTGCATGTGTAACCAATATTTCATAATCACAAGTGATCAGCACTGCTGCTTCTCCTTAAAACTACTGGATGCAACCAGACCTTTCTGGAACTCGGGAGGTAGTCTAAAGACTAATTTATGTCTTCTTGTCTTTTATACTGCTGTAAAACGCAATGATGAAATACATGAAGCTGTGTATATAAAACTAGACTGTCATCATAAAAATCACTCATCTCTTTAAAAGCAGTGACAAGCAGTGCAGATACTAACATGATGAACTGTTTCTTAAAGCTGTCTATTTCTCGTTTGCAGTTCATCAATTATTTTTCACTTCTGATGAAACAGCTTCTGTAACAACTCATCTCATTCTTTCAATTTCTTTTTGTCCATGCTGTCTTACTGTTTACTTTCCCAGTCTCACCTTCAGCAGATCACTCAATCAGGCCAAAATCCACACCCCAGTTCTCATTATTTTATCATCACAGTTTTTCTCTTTGCTTTGTTCACTCAGGATTAAAAACCACTTTGGTTGCAATGATTTAAACTACAGGTCTATTTTAACTCTGCTACTGGCAAGTCTTTGCGTATCTTAGCATATTAGCAGCATTTACAATTTTGCCATCATAGGCCTTCTAGGCAAATTAAGCAATATGTCTAACTCAGGGAAGGAAAAAACCACATGTAACTGTTAAACCACAGCACTTTGGAATATAGAGCCCTTGAGACTGCCAGGAAATAAAAGGGAAAATAGCTTCAAGACAAACTAATTGCTCCTTCCCTTCATCTAAATAGCAGCCTCAGCTTATGGTGTACTCCATGGCTGAAATGGCCAGCATCCCTGGTAGACTGAGCTGTTCTCCTCAGTCTTCAGGGAGGAAACTAGTAAATGTGTTAAACAGAAGTTGGATAACTAAGGGAGGTCCAGACCAGAAGAGCTGGATGGAGGAAGGATGCATGGTGCTAGAGAGAGGATGAGAAGGGGCAATTGCCTGGCAGATGCATGAGCAACATGGGGATTTCTGTGGGTGCCAAGGTTAGGTTTCTAGCATCTGGGTTGGTTTGTCTAAGGTAAGGGGAGAAGGTACAGAGGGACTGTGAAGAAAATTAACAACTCATATAAATGTGCTTTCATACACACTCAGGAGTATAATCCCAGTATCATTTCAGCCTGGGATTGAGGAACAGGAATGGCTTGAGTCAGCTGTTGAGGCTGTCATGTTTGCTCTTCTCTTCCAAGTAGATACTTACCCGAGATGCTTATTAGTCAACCTGAACTGCTGCCCTTAACAGAATGCACTGCCATAGAACCTGTAACACCTCAGGGAGCCTAAAATTGTTCTTGCCAGTATTGGCAAGTTTGGGAGCAGACTGGCAAAACCTCAATTTGTGCACAGCGGGAGAAGAAAATTGTTATGGCTGGTAAACACAACAGCACTAATTAAAACTTGTAGCTTTGTTAACCAAAGCATGAGGGCTTTTCTGAAAACCTTTTCCAAGGCATGTAAAAAAATTTGCAAGTACTTCAAAATAATGCACAATTCATTTTTTCACATGTGAAATACAGAAATTTCTGTGGAAATGCATATAATTACTCTTGCCACAAAACGCCAACAGCAATGGTTCTAAATCTGAACAACACAAAAATTTATAGTAAGAATGACTGATTTTATAGGTGGAGAAAGATCTAAAAAAAGTTGTTCATTTACAAACACAGTTGATATACACCATTACCTTCCTCCCCCTATAAATTGAGCACTAGCAGACTGGGGAGGGACACTGACGTGTGACACAGAAGGACTATTACAGTATGCAAGGCTGATCACGTTTTGAATTTCTAGGCCAATAAAAAATTAACATGCTTAAAACTGTTCTTGAAAAGTTGTCAATAACATCTCTCCAGTATAGTTCAGTAGACAGAACTCTAACCCCTGACATGTTCAACACAGCACTGCGCGGAAGAAAGTCCTGTTAACAAACCTCCTTTACAGAGCTATAAAGCCTCGGATCTACCACCTAGTGTTCTCATACAGCATAGATCAGATAGTCAAGAAAATTCATATCCAAAATGAATTACAAACAAATCTGGGGTCTAAACATAACATAAATACCCATTTTAGAGCAAACAAACCCCCTTGGATCACTTTTTACCCTCTAAATAGTCTTGTGCAGAACAAGACCAAATGTCATGCAGCATGAAACAAACCAGGAAACAATCACACTTCTTCCAGGCACTCTGCATAGCTACTTACTGAAGACAGAGATTATTGCTTAATGGAAAGCAGAGGGAAATATGACAAATTTCTCTAAAAACAAGAGATTACAAGTACCAAACAACCACCAGTCTACTCCTAGAGAAGCAGGGACAGCTGTACAATGCAGGCCAAATCAGAATTGCACAGCTAAATGCAGTCAAAATCCCTTAGTAACCTGTATAATAGTAACCATGATCAGTTCAGAAGGAATTGCTTTAGTTGCCAACTCATAAAATAACCACAGTGCAGAGCCTTAGGCAACACTGGACTCTCAGCTTCAAGGTTCTGGTCTCTGTAAAATTTTACCTCCCTGTAAGTCACACTATTCCCCTCAGGTGACAAGACTAAGCTTAAGCAGTCTTATAACTTAATAAAAATAATTAAGCCAGTCAACCAGCTAGATATCAGGAGAC
>JAOQGH010000032.1:13470212-13517146 GCA_025769975.1 Gallinago jamesoni
ACCACTCCACAAAATGGAAACACAGACCTATACATTAACTACTTTAGCAATTTCAATTAGGGTTAAGATTCATAATTGAAGAGCATGCTTAAATATAAACAGAGTACTGTATTTCTACATGTAAACTGCAATATCTGTCACAGAAGAGAAAGAAACCCCTCACAGTTCAGCAGCATCATAAATTTCTACACATATAGTACATTTTTTTTATTCTGGAGCTATAATTCATCTGCTTTCAATTTTGTGCCCCTGATTAGCTGAGGGCACACACTGCAGGAATAAAATTATAGTAATTATCTACAGGTGTCATGCAAAAAAACCTGCAAATGCACTTACAGAAAAGTCACACGGGGTATTTCCAAAGTCTTAAAAATTCATTTCTGAATATTTGCACAGTATGAGTGTCTTTGAAGAAACACTATTTTGTTGAGAGCTTTGTGATATTTTATTTGGAAGGGAGTCCACAAACAGCAAGAAAGTTTGTGCCCACAATTGCTCCCTTTCAAGTTTATGGGACAGAAGTGCTTATAAACTGCTGTACACTGACATTTGGATGAAGGAAAGAAGAGATTGTATGTGCATTTGCAACTACGTCTGCTTGTGCACAAATAATGCAGTACACACTGGCAAGTGCTTTTACCCTTCTTTCTCACGGCTGAGATCCATGAAAAGCTGACATGCAAGGTCCCATTATTTATGGTCACAGCAGAGTACGTGACAGTACAAAGCAAGCAGTTAAATGAAGATTTGGAAGTGACCGCCACAATATTGACAATTTCATTAATATTCATTTTTTACTGTTAGCTGTCACTAAAGGCAAATTATGTGATGTGAATTTTAAAATCTTCAATGAGATGGTAGTACTAGGTGTGGAGGGAAAACCAGCTGTTTAAATCAGTGCCTTTTTCTATATCTGATACCATCAAAAATCGATGGATCTCGATTAGAACGTGATGATCTTTAAGGTCCCTCCCAACTCTAACCATTCTATGATTCTAAAAGTAGCAAAAAATATTTGTGCTAAGATGATCTATTAAAAATCTTCCTATTGGATTCAGAACATGACACAGCTTTGATACCACCTTTGTCAGACACGCAAATCATATACTCAGAGCCTGTTTTGAACTGCTAAAATTACTAGATCTATGGCAAACCTTCATCCATTCCCCCTACTCTTCTCTTCCCAAGAGAAAGGATTTGTCTAGAGGAAAAGTCATCCAAATAATCTAAGTGTCAAATTTTATTTGGGAGAATAGGCACAGGTGAGAGGGCACTGTCAGGTCAGAAGTCTACAGCTTCATTAAATAGGATTTTTGAATGTCAGGCAGTGTTGGGTGTCCTGCAAGTTACCTGTCTATTATAGAGATGACAGCCACATACACACTTCTCATTTGTCCTCTTTTTCAATTTTCTTTCAAATGAACAGAGTTCTGGCCTCTGCCTAAAATGGTGTTTGAAACTTTAGAGCTAAGACTGAAAAGCAACACTATCAAACTGATGATCTGACCTTACAAGCTTGGCCAATCAAAGCTAAATAACCTACTGCATTCAGCTTCAGACACTATTCTCAGAGCCAGCACACAGAACCAGACACAATCTACATACTGCTATATGCTTCTTGCAATAGGCACCTGACCACAGAAATAAGCATTTAGTAACTACATGATCTGATACATGCAAAAATCCTATTTAATGTACCAAATTATCAACTTCTTTGGCTTTCCCAACTACTACAATGACAGAAGGAAGTCTTACAGTTAGATCTGTCAAAGCTTGAGCCTTAAAGACCAAAACTCTTAAGAGTTGTTGCATCTGTATAACAACATACAATTCTGTATTTAACTCTAACCTAGCTACCACCTTGTTGAATTTTTAAGTACTGAGAAGTGCTGTCGGAGTGAGCCATGGGATCATGCAAGGAGGAGGGACTGATACTAGATTGCTTGTCTGAAAACATCTTTGAGAGAGAAAAGGTGGGAAATAACAGAGTTTTCTGCCCCTGCTCCATGGCCATCTCTGGTTTTACTCAGTCATGAATAACACATGCACATATGCTGGCATTCAAGGTCTGAGTACTAAAAGTTCTGGAGCTCCTTAATTTAACCACTAGAGCAGGTTTTCATCCTGACCCATTTATTTGTCCTGAAATGACTGAGCTCAGCAGGCAGGATGCTCGATTAGTTATGTGACACAGTATGCAGGAAGAACAAAAATCCACAGGTCAGTATGTTTGTTCTTACCACAGGCAATAGTCCAATAGACCAAGGAGTCCGGTGCTTGATAGAGGATTCGATACGGTGCCACTCTGGCACTGGAGTCCAACACGACATCCAGAGTACCCACAAGGAGACCTATGGAACATGAAATTCTGATGAATATAGAGTGATGGATTATCCAAGATCCCATAGGAGGGGATGTAGCAGCCCTCCCCCCTTCCATTTCACCCTCCACAGCAAAATGCAGATCTATATATTCATCCCCACACTTGTTGCCTCATGTTGTAAGGAGAGAACGCGACTCAACAGGGAAAAATCTTCAGTTCAACAGTACTTCAGCTCTTAACTATGCATTGATTCTAGCATAAAGGCAGACAAATTGAAAAAAAAGCATGTTTTATAAAACCATGTTTAAAAGTTATTAATTTTACAAAACACCAACAAAATCCTCTCCACCACAACACCAACAAAAACCCTCAGACAATACACTGTAAAAGGGTTCAAAACTCAGATGTCAGCTAGGAAAAACTAAGACTTCCAAGCAAAAATAATTAAGCTACTTAGTGGTCTGATTCTTTAGGGTAGAAAGGATCAAAATGCCTAACTTTTTTCCAAAAGCTTTTTTCCAGCTGAAAGGATATGAAAAAAGACAAAGCCATACTGTTTCCCTGAAGTAGCTTTGAAAATTCCTTGCTACTGAAGGGGCCACCAACAGTTGAATACCAAATGCTCCCAATAATTCCATAACTATTTCCACAAATTCTAGATCTATTACACACAAAACAAAACGCTAACACCACCCACCCCAAACTATCTCCCACAAGAGCTATTTATTTTTAAAAGAGGTAAAAGTTTTCCCCCTTTTCACCTCCACAGAGAATTTTTATGTTCCCTGCAGAGAGGTCAGATTTAAATTCCCATACTGAAATTGTCAGCAACTTCACATATTGAAAACAGATGGATGAACTTTCAAAGGTGTTTTTTTTTTCCCCTGCAAATATTTATTGGGGTGGAAATTAGGTCTTTTTAAACAGCTGAAATAAACTGCATGCACAGAAAAACCCCTATTCTAAAACATTCCTGTTAATATCCTCTTCTCCTTTCAAGTGGCTGTTTTCATCATTTACTGTCATAGTTTCATCAGTTCCTCATTCTGCACTGTCATAACTGGTACAGAAGACTGCTTCCCCTGCTGTTCTTCTTTCAAATTTGCTTTATGCACCACAACAATATAAAAGCACTACCTATTTTCCATCTTGGTGGATCCCTTAAATCCAAACTGAAACTGCTGTTTGGAATTACCCCACCTATCACTGATTTTGTATTCCCCCGTTCTATGCTTTTTATTTGCAGTCTGTTTTATGCAGATCTTCATATGCCAGACCAAATGCATTCTCATCCTGCCTGATACATTAATATCCACCACTTCTTAACCCAAGAATTCTGAAATACAAGAGAAACAAGTCCGAACACAACATCAGGTCACGAGTAAGCAGCGTTAGAGAGCTACCTACTGATTATAGGATACGAACACAAAATATTCATGTAAAATATCCCAACATTCATTAGTCTAACTAGCTTTAGTTGTTCCCATTGCCATCTTGAACCTTCATATCTCATGCATTTTGATTACCAGTGTACACTGACAAGCTGCCTGGATCAATCCCCCACCAGCCCTCCTAGATACACCTTGACTCCTTTCAAGCTCAGGAGTCTGAAGGTGGTTACAATGTTCCTTTAAACTTTCTATTTCTATTAAATGCACTCTCCATTCTAACTTCACAAAACCAGAATGGCCCCGGTCCAGAAAGTACATGTGTGCTTCAACCGTGGGCAGAAATCCTCAAATGCTTAAAGCTGCTAGTGAGCTCAGGAGTATTGCTGAACTGGAGTGCAGACCAAGCCAGACACTACACTGCATTAATCATCTGGATTTGATGAAAACACGTAGCAAGAATTATGCCAAAGATTCTTCATGCTTTCCAGCTTCACGTGTCTACTGACAGCACTAAATAAGCAATAGGCATGATGTAATATCTAAATAAAGTTGTATGTTAGCCAAATGTAATCTTCTCTAAGATACAGACACGCTGTTAAGTCCCTGTAATCTTTAAAAATATGCTTGTTTCTCTCCTCCTCCTGTATTTCCAAATCTGTTGGTGTGTGGGTGGTCCTGCCAACCAATCCTGCCACTAGTTCCAGGAGGGTGCTGCAGCTGTAAAAACTAGGATACACAGGTAAGGTCAGGGAGCCAGGACAAAACTACTGACCTGTGCAGCAACACCAAGCTAAGAGGAGCTTCTCATCCTACCTCCTTCTCCCTGAGATATGGGAGATTGGAGAGGAACATCCCCCTGTCCCACCAAACAGAAAAAATTGTATTCAAAAGTGTGTAGAGAAGTGTATTCAAGAAATGTGAAGAACGCTACATAAAAAAAAACAAACAAAACAAAACAAACCCAAAATAGACTAGCCAGCACTGAAACAAAGATGGGAGTTAAGAAAAGAGAGAAAGAGAGAGAGAGAGAGAAAGAGAATATTTTCCACTGATAAAGTAAGGAGGAGTTGCCCAGTGCCTTTTCAGCAATGAAAATAGGTTGCAGAAATACCCACGCAGTGAGGTTAAAGAAAGAATATTCACAAAACTCCAGAAGACCCCATGGAAATTCAAAGTCTAACTTACCAAGATAATTGCAACACACAGTAAAATTTACTTAAATCAAGAAATAGCTGTTTCGAGAGATGATACATGTGATACTTTAAAAATAACTTATGCGCTTTTATATATATTAAAGCAAATTGATATTTACTCTTGCAATCACGCAATATCCCCAACTGCTGTCCTTCAGGACCCGTTCCATTTTGCATTGTAGGTCAGTGAAAGTTTTTCAGGTTTGAGTGGTTTTTTGGGGTGGTTTTTTTGGTTTTGTTTTTTTTTTGTAATGCAGACATGATGCAACCAGAATGAAATCACAGCAGCTCAAAATGATAATCTCTCTGAGGAATTTCTACATGAAATGATCATAATAATTTTTTAAAAAACAGCAAAAAACAAAACCAACAATTTATTTTAATACCGTTCATTAATTCTTCATATAGCAAGCATCTTTTGAGACATGATTAAGTAGTAACCAAAAGTTTCTACAGTAACAGAACAGGCAACAAAGAATCATATTCCTTAGATTTGACTGGTCCTTGGGCAAGAGCCAGTGAATTATTCAGGCATCAAATCATCTGACTATACTGATTGCAAATTTTTTTCCCATTATTTCATCATTTATTTCAGACTAAATATTGAATTAAAGGAAGGAATTCCAAATGTAAGAATACTAAATCTGCAAGCCTTTGTTTAAGCGAGCGGTTTCTATGGTCAAAGGTTTAAAATGTGTTAAAGTCTGTGGGATTGGCATCTGGCTAACTGATGAACAGCCCCAATCCTGAAGGCACTCAAGCACAAGTAACCTTAATATTGACAAACAGTCCCATCAGCCACACATGCCAAATGTGTAGAGCAACCATACCTATATATGGGGACAGGAGGGGAAAAAGGAGGGATAATGCCTTCAATTTGTTTGATACAACTTTTTGAATAAAGTCAGCTTCCTCTTTCGCAAACTTGAATTCTCAAAGGTCCAGAAAATTGTTCAATATATTATTTCTTTTCTGTAAAACATGGGTATTAGCAGAGAAAAAGCAGTGAAGTGTAATATATGAAACCAGGGAATACAAAGCCACAACTGGCTTAGGGGGCCTGGGCAATTGCGCTTGCATTATGTTACTGGAAGGACACACAATGCACTAGAGGGTGTGACGGGAAAGGGGTTCGGTTACTTGATGCAATTTATGCTGAAGGAAGAAACCATACTACATTTTACTTATCTGACCACTGTGCCTCACGTTTAGTCATAAACTGGAGAGCGAGCCTATAACCATTGCGCAAAGTATACAGGTTAGTAATCTGTATTCATGGGGTAAATTATGATGTACTGCACTTGTATCCTCACACTTGCAGCCAACTTTCAAACTGCTTTATGCTAGAAGGGATTACGACCACATGAAGCCTGACCTCCTGCATAACACAAGACCCCCTTTAAGCCAAATGATTTCTTCCTCCCCAAAGGATATTTTCCAGAAAAGTAGGTCGTCTTGATTTGAAAACTAAGCCAATTGATCCAGCCAGTTAAGACTCTTCCAAGCACCACTGCACACTCTGCTCTGTGGAGACCAGCATTCCAGATGGCTTACAGTCCTGACAAATTGCCCACAAACAGTAATGAAATCAAGGTAATGACCTGTAGTAGAATCAACTTGGTACACTGTAAGTTACCACCAGCGAAAACACAAACACTTTAGAGTATATGGACTCAAATACCTGTAAAAAGGCACAACATTTTCAGCTGTTTGGATATCTGTGGCATAGATCTTAGCTGCAGGAATATTTCTCCCTCTTTTCTTCCTTTTAAAATAAAACTAATTTTTTTTTATCTGTCATAAGAATTTGCAAGTTTCTTTGCAAAAAACACCAATTACTAATGTTTTTAAAGGAAAAGAAAGCTTATACACCTTACATATAAACAGTCTTTTTTTATTACAGAAGGATTTTCTTACTGACAAACAGTAACCCTCTTTCACAGAACGTCATGCTTTGATTTAAATAAAACACATACAAAGGTCAAGTTGTCTTTATCACCTTTCTGTGGTCCCCTTGACAGCAATCTTATGATTATGTTTGTGAGCCTGCAGTGTTTTACCTGCTAAATTACACAGGTTCTCAAACTAAATTGGATTACATATTCAAGAGTGAAGACCTGGATTATACATTACCTTTAGCCCACCTTATTAAAACACCGAAGCCAATTTATTTACTGTTTGTGAATGAGAATAAATAACGACACTTCTGACCTTTTAAGGTCTGAAAGCAGGCACAGCTTTGTTGCACAGCAAACTCAGCCAGAAAGCTCTGGACAGGATCAGACAGGGACACTTCCCATTCAGCTTTAACCATGCAGTCCTGAGACTTTCAGTACACCCCAGTGACCTGTGACAACATCCATTCTTTGGTGTCACAGACAACTTGCATCAAGCCTTGCCTAGAGCTGGAAGGAGGTCACTCCGCAGTTGGTGTCACTGTTGTGCCTGGTACTGCCACCCAGGGACACCCTCCTCTCCTCCAGCTTGCCAGATGACAAGCATGTGGTAGTTATTCACCTGGCTCCTGACAGCAGAGCCCTGCTGTGACACATCCTTCTCACAGCTGTACACTAATATACTCTACAGCCTAACAGTCTCTCAAGACACCGTCTGTTAAGAGATTTTTATCTTAAAAATGCCTAACAAATCCGCCCTCATCTTCTTAGCACGTAGAGGATACAGAAATATACTCTGCAAAAGAGCTAAGATTCACACAGGTGTCGTGGTTTCAGCTGAAATCATTGCAACCAGACTGACAGATAGCCTTCCCCCCTCTCCCCCCCGCCCCCAAACGAGAGGAGAGGAAGAGATAAGGAGATACAGAAGTTTAGAATGAACTAAACTACTTCAATGAAGAATTAATATTAAAATAAAAAAGAAGAAAATAATTAAATAGATACAATATATACAAAACAGTATCAAGCTCCTAGGATGACAGTCCTGTCAGCAGCAGACACTGGGGAAGTCCCAGACTGGACTCAGCAATGGGTGGAAACTGGATTCCAGCTCTGGAGTCAGGAACACATGGATCGGGATCAAAGGCAGATGAACAGACAGAGCCCTCTTTGGACGTCAGCCATCGCAGAAGAGAGGAGAAACTGACCCTTTGATCCCTCAGCTTTTATCCTGAGCATGGGGCAGATGGGATGGAATACCCCAGTTGGTCAGGTCTGTGTCACCTGTCCTGTCCGTTCCTCCCTGCAGGTGTGACCCCTCTACGCTTTTCCGTTTCCAACCCTCTAAGGGGTAAATAATGAAAATTGGCTGCCCTTGGTTGTTATAGCAGTAAGTATAAGCAAGGGCCTCTCTGCACACCATTCCTTGGCATTTAGCACAAACATTGGCCTTATCACTCTGAGAACGAGCAGTTTTCTCCACAATATGCTGTTAATTTCAGAGAGCTAGAGGAGGCCTAACTAAAATGTAAAATTACAGAACACAAAATTGGTTCGGTTTTACCTCAAACCAGGACAACAGGTCAGACTGTGACTCTTGTAGTCATGCACATAAGCTACTACCCAAACAGTCCCATGGAGGTAAGCAGCCTATTTGTATATGAGCTCAACACCACAACTAGGAAGACTTGCCATGTCATGTGTATCATTAGTACAATTTTGCAAAACAGGCACTGTGACATTCCAACACTGAATGAAACACATACTGCTTAAACAGTTCCCGTGATTTCAAGTGTGCTGATGACCACTTCTCTTTCCTCTAAAGTGAGATGAACATAAAATGAGCTCCAGTCATAAACCTGAAACATCCAAGGGACTTATTTGGATTGTAGATTTCAGCTGATTTCTGAGAAAGCCTCAATCCATAGGACTTAAGTCATATTTGCACCCTGAGCATTCAGTTTCATGTTGAAATCACAGACAATGAATAAACTCTTCCTAATGTTTAAGTGTTACTTCCTGGACTATAAAAACAATAACTCATAACAACACATGGCTAAAATATACAGCATAAGCTATGGTTTTTCCTAGTAACAATAATGAATCATTACTCTTCCATTCCTTCTCAAGACAGTCCACATGTTCATGTGATTAGCTCTCACATTTGTTATTACAGGATGAGATCATCCAATTACTTGCCTGTCAAAATTCAACCTAGAGCAACAATCTGAAGTCCATGGGAAATACTATGGACAATTCCTTTTAGAGGGGAAGGTTGATTCTATTTTATTTCATTTCATGGGAGAGCCTAAATGAACAGTAAATATTATACACTACTCAAAAATAATTACAATGTTGAACTACCAATCCTGGTAATAGCAGTCGCAAAAGTATGAAAATAACCTCTTCATTGTAAGCACTACCCTTGGAACTTTACAAAGGGTTATACAATTTTGTTTTACAGGTGTTCATTCATATAAACAAAACCAAAATAATCTCTAAATACTTATAACTGACTTCCCATGTAGGTTATATAGCCTTGGCTTGTAAGGACATGTACTGTAATACCAAAAAAACCCAAATTCTTCCTCAGAAATTAAAGCCTAAGATTTGTGAAGTCTTCCCCAATGCCTGCCTTTGCTGCTCTCTCTTTCTACCAGGGCAGTTTTACAGAGCACTGATTTGCAGCGCCGCTGCTTCCTTTGCACACCAGTTTTCAAACACGTTCAATGAAACTGACTTTGAGGAAGAGCTGTCCCTCTACTGACATTTAGCAAGACAAGCAGCAAAAACATGACCTGCTTTTTATGAAGCACAGCATGGTCAAACTCAAGCTAAATCTAAAGAGAAGCGATATTTTCAGAAAAAAAAAAATCAAATTCTAACTGTTTTGACTGAATATCTGCAGATAGATCAGATTTCAATAAGCAAGCAGAGGAGGCACTTCACCAGGGAAAGGAATGACGCTGAACAGAAAATCCCAAGAACTTTGGCTAGTAAAATATTGGAAAATGCAGAGGAAAGAACGAAAATGCAGAGGAAAGAACCAGAAACACATTAAGAACTTACTAGCTGAAACTATGGTTGCTGATGTAGTAGGAATCCTTAAACCCCTATCTGGAAACTTCAGGAAAAAAGGAACTATCAGGAATTAGGCCTAGAAAATAATTACAACCTTTCTTTAGAAAAGAAAGCAAATGGCTTGAAAAGAAAACAAATTATTTTGAAGAACCTAAGCCCACGTCGGCACCAGATTTAAGGCAAAACGCAAATGCAGATTACTGAACATCAACATTGATCAAACATCAGAAGTATGATTAGTGATCAAAGAGCTAAAGAAAAACATGATTTCAGTCAAATGTTTACAGCCCCTTTACACACCTTGTATTGTCATACTTTAGAGAAGTCAGTGGCAGCAACAACGCCTGTCTATTTCTGGAAAAAGCCATACACCATGTGATACTATGACAGATTAAAAAAATTAGAGGCCGCAAATCTTAGGGGAGAACAGAGAAAGCTGAATGGATTCTGCTTATGCCAAAAATTTACAAGAGCAAGCAACATGTAAGAATACATATGTTTTGATTAACTTCCAAAAGCATTTGAGCATATATTGGCACACCTTGTGGGACCTTTTTAATTCTACAGAACTCTAACTGAAACTGTCAAGCGCCCAAACCTTTGTGAAATACGATATATTCTTACAAGGATGCATAACCGGACAGTGAAGTGATAGAAATATGGAAACTGAGGTGAAGTGCTACTTTCTCTATACCTTTCACCATGGGACTGGAGAGTAATATAAAAAAAACCTGCAAGCAATACAAACTCTGGTATAATGCAGAAAACTACTGAGAGGCCTAGACATTTATTGCTTACTATATTGCGATTGTGTGATTCTAACAGGTTTTCATACAAACAGAGATCTCAGGAGGAATAGCAGGCCATCCTTGAATTCCATGTGTCAAGTAACAACATTATGTCAGAAAGCAAAAATGGCAAATGACAGCTCAGAGGCCTTGATGGGTCACACTACTCAACGTGCAGAAGATGAAGTGACATAAAGGAAAGTCTGTGGCCAAGAAGCATTACAGTACAGAAAGCAGGACTCCACCAAGCATCATCTCAGGCACTGTATCTGTGCAAACAGTGCATTGCCTGTAAGAACCAGAGATCAAGAGAAGCGTTGAGCAGGAAATGAGACACCTTCCAATTAAGCACCCGTAAAAGCATCTGGGAATTCATCAGAAAGGCTGGTGAGTCAATCCAGAGAATCAATCAGCAGTTCAAGCCTAGACATCTGCATGTCCTCTTGAAGTGGAAATCTACTAGTGTGAAGAAGCAAACACACCCACAGCAGATCCTAACGAGATCAGCAGCATCAGAGCAGATCTGGTGTAACACCAAATAACAGAGCAAAGCAGAAGAGACTGTATTCGACTCCACGAGTCAAAATCAACATGGAAAGCTGATGCATAGGCTGACCGCTTACGTCAGTTATGCTAATTGCATGCATTTTGATAAATGTTATATTTCAAGTGTCAGAAAACACATGCTTTCTACTCAAGTGTACCAAGTTTGACATGTAAAATCCTAACTCCTTGAGTCAACAAGGACAGAAAGAGTCGAGTCGGTTAAAGCATGTTTTCATCAGGCAGATGATATACTAGCCAAAAGCTTTTCTAAATCCTAAATCTCTGAATTCTAAATCTCTGAATCGAGAGGTTGAGAGCAAGATAGAATCTTATCTCCAAATGTGAGCTACTAATTGTGCTGTCCAGTAAGGCTGCAGAAAAGTGTTCTGAATTAGAACACTGTCACAGTATTAAAAATTACATTAGATTTGACATTGAACACTTCCATCAGCCAGTGAGCTCAGAACCTCTCCTGTCTGCCTTTCCAATACAGAAATTACATGATAAGCCCTTCGGCAAAAGTATCTGGGGAGAAATATAGTACTTCATCAATTTCTTTTATCAGCAGAAGTCAGCAAATTTCCATCTGCTTTGAATCATTTGAATCATCTTTAGCAACATCTCATGGACTTACAAACTCATACTGAATCTCTCACACATTGTACCGTCCCAGCTCTAAGCAGAAATAACCTACCTGTAAAATAATTTACTCCTAAAAACAGTTCTTGCAAACTAAGAACAATTTATTTGCCTCAGGATTCAAAGAGATCTTACAATAACATCTTAAACAAAGTTACTCAGCATTTCATCTCCATTTCACACACAAAAGGGCACGTGCAAAAGGAGCACAACAGTCACAAACTAATCATACCACACCCTCGATCTCTCTTCCCGTAAGCTCTACGTGAATACATTGCTCTGCCGTCAACTATTAGTCGCACTAATTCCTTACAGTATTGTTTACAAATAAAGAGTTTGGCAAGCATTACCACAGCACAGCAGAAAGCAGTTTAACCTATTTGTTCCATCAGAATCCAAGATATACTTAGCAACACAAAAACATGAATCTTCTAGTTATTTATAAACTTTATGACACGTTTCAGATCATTATATCCATGAAAGCGATACGGTCATACAGGGCACAGTGCCCAAAAGATGGGAGAGATCTGGGTTCACGTCCTCTCCATGATGCTGGTTGCCACGTAACACGCTGGCTGCCTCTGGAGAAGGAAGTATTTCATACAGACCAAACTATCAGGCTGCCCAGGGAAGGGAGCTGACAAGCAGGAAGCAGAACAGATATGACGCAGAGAGGGTTAAAAACATCCAGCACCTTCGAGAAAACTAATATCAGGGGAAAGAAAAGACTTTTTCCACTGGTTGGTGAACAAAAGGAAGATGAAACTCTTGAGGGAGAGTCGCAAGTTGAGTGCAAGGCATGAAACAATTTAACTACAGAGAAAGCTCACCAACCATCAAATACTTTTAAAGCAGAAAAGCACATTTTTTGGTCTTGTCCTGGGAGATTAATGCGGTGATGCAAGATAATGCCAGTTTGTAGAACAGCTATGAAAATCCAATTTTAAATCCTATTTATAACTCCCATTTTTCTTTTGTTAAAAAGGAAACACAACACGAACAACCCTTCAACTAAGGCATGCTTACAAAGGAAAGCCACATCAGTGTGACTGTTACTGACATCGACACAATCATTTAAAAGAGTCCAGGCCTTAATCCAGTATAAAAATGGATTCGTACTGCTTAGCAGAAAAGCTGTATCTCTTAAGGAAACTACTAATCACATACATTTTGTTAGCAGAGATGACTTCTAGGGACACAATAATTAGCCACTGCCCTAACACATAACAAGATCATAATGCTTCAAACTTGTTACAATCCAATATTAAAGTGGAGAACATGTCTCCAATGTCCAAACGATTATTTAAATGAGGGCTTTCTCTGTTCAACCAAGTTACATAAATCAAGGCTAAGAGGAGAGAAACAGTGCAGAAAGGGTTGCTTTTTCACCCCTTCACCCAAAGCGACTGATAGTCCTTTTCCTGCTTGCTGAACCCAGAAGGTAACCAGGAGAACAAGTAACACGAGTACTGCTCCTCTGCTTCTACATAAAGCCACCCAGAATTACTTTCACCCATCCCCAAGGCTATATAAACAACTTGGTTTTAGACTGAGATGCATCAAAACATGTAGAAGATCCAGTCTTCTAGACTTTGCTCTGGTGATGGTAACCTCCATCCACAGAATGGTAGTAAGTGATGGAGGACAGGTAACATGGAGACCCTGGCAGCCACTTTGAGGGTGATCATCAGCTTCAGCCGCATTTTCAGAGTCACGGCATCCAGCCACAGCGCTGTCTGAAGGGGTCTGTCCCCGGCCTTCCCCCCTCATTGCCGTTCAACCCATGGTAAAGCACTCTACCTCCATGCCAATGCATGCCATGCATGACACTGCAGCCCCAGTTAAAGTTCTTCAAAGTTTGATATGTTCATTGTCAGAGAGAAGACAGAGACCAGTAACCCTGATCAGTTTGCTGACTGGTTAGTTTCACAGCAAACCTAGATCCAAGGGCAATGCCAGAGAATCAATGCTTCTCATTGTCCAACCACTGCTTAAGTTACACAGTGAAGCCATCTCACGTCATCAAGCCCATAGTCTCACCAATTTGGAAGTCAATTGTCATTCTACAACTCAAGACAAATTACTTCAAGAGCCAATAATGAGGGAGTACAAGTCAGCAGAAGTTAGATCACCAAAAAAGCCACTGCTGTATTTACATCCTGTCCTGCATATATAAATTCAGATCTCTCCCAGCACAAGAGCCTTGCATACAATGTTTCTAGTCAACTTCAAGGACACATGATCTGGTTTCCCACAGAGCCACCAGACCAAATTTTGTAACCCATTCATAAGTGTATAACTTTTTAGATTGTATCTGAGCAAATTTCAGCATTATATCACTACAGAAAGGTCAATTACAGGGAAAAAACCCACAAATAAACCAAAAAACCACAAAAGGTTCTTTTTTCCCTGTTCCTTCACTTTCAGTCAGATAACCTCCACCTCTGCCATGACAGTGGTATCATTATGATCTACAGAACTTCCACAGGGTCATCCAAAGTGCTATCATTATTGCAAAGACTGTACCACGTTGACCGTTTCAGCAGATTTATTTATTCTGATCCCTCAATACCTTGTTTTTAACCAGCTTTACCTACCAAGAACAATCCATTGACTTCCCTCACCTTCCTTGGCCCTCAAGGGATAGAGCACAGCTGTTAGAACAACCGGTGTAAAATTTGTTTTTCATGGAAATACTGAAATAATCATAAATTCTACTTATTACTGCACCTACCAAACCCGGAGTGGCCTCGACACTCTACATGCCTTTCTATCTTCCTCTCCCACCTTTTGCTGACCACTGTGTCAAAATCCCATGTGATAAAACGGCAAGGTCTGACAAGTTCCCATTCAGCCCTTTAAATGCTCCAGCACTAATAGCTTTCTGCATGCTAGGAAAAGGTCTTTGTTCAGGTATGGTTCTGGCAACATACCAAAAAAAAGCTACTATTTTTTTCCAGCCCTTCCCCATACTAACAAACAAAACCCCTAGAAATGGTTTAGCTCCTTGTTGCTGTTATCTCCATGCCCCAGCAGCTGCAATTCCAGGCAAAGCAGAGACACTCACAAAAACAACATGGGAAGCAGTTTTTAACAGACACATAAAACTTTTGCATATTAAGTCATATTCATTTCGCATACTAAAATAATGGATACAGTGCACAAAAACTTAAATTCCAATAGGGGAAAAAATGCAGAAGCAAAGTCAGAGCTACTTCTGTATTCTGAACTGCTACCAAATGCTGCTGGATTATCTGCCCTTCACAAAAAAAAGGACTGCACATTTAAGAATCCTACTCCCACTCAAGGACTAAATCCTCAGGAGTGATCTCTCCATCTTTACAGTGGTATCATCAATCAGACTATTATACATATAGCTGCAAGAAGGCTTTGGTATACATGCACCATGCAAGCAGGTTGAAGAGAAAAAATTCTCAAAATCTTTCCCCAATAACAAAGAAATGTTTGGAAAATTGACCGGGCATCTCAAATGATCTCTATTTCTAAGATAAAAAAGTCAGAAAGGTACAAGAATGCCTTATCAGATCACCTACAGTAAGGCAGAGGAATAAATCCTTAAGAGGCCAGGCAGTAATCCATGAAAGGAGAGTCTGCAAAGAATTCCTCAGTAAATACTGCAGGGCTGAACTTCTCAGGCAAGACATGCTTTTTATGGATTTGCCAACACTGTCCATAATTCAAAAGATTAACTTTTTTTTTTAAAATCTAGAGCACATGTGAAGTGTCTGCTGGTTGCTTTCCATGAAAGAACGAGGTAGTTTATCAACATACAACACTGAAGAAGACTGAAGACCTAAAGAGCCCAGGTGAAAACACACTTTACAGTGGTGCGTTAGTTTAGATTATAAATTGTTTACAAGTCCGTAGAGCATTCAAAAACTGAAGAAACACTTAATCTCCTAGTAAATATGCACAGGACCTTGAACCAAACATCAACGTAGTCCGTATGTTTATTCTGATAAGTTTTAAGAGCTTGTTGTGAAGCAAGTGAGTAAGGAGGAGACCACAGCTTTTCAGAGAATGAGTTTGACTATTTCCTGCGGATTCAAGAAGGACTGGTGGTAACACCATCAGGTTCTATATCTCCAATGCCTAAAAATGATTAAAGGTCTCGACAAATGTATATGCCCAGTATTCTAGAGCCTGAGATGTCCATGACCTAAACATCCTCAAAACCATCCAGCTGCCAGCAGTCGAAAACAAAGCATTCAGGGAACATGCCTTACAAGGACATCCCGAAGAATATGGAGAAGCAAATCTGCTCTCCCAGTACGCATTTGTGAATTACAGTGTGGTCCTATTTGAAACAACAAGCGTTCGGGGTCCAATAAAACCCTCCGAGCACCCAAGCAAGTCACACCCTGACCAGTGAAGGCATCAGGGACCGGATCACGTAAATCCTCAGGGGAAAAACTCGGTTTAATCCCACGCAGCCCAGCACCTGAAGGCCAACCAGGCGCCCTGAGGCTCCCCACCGCCCTGCAGCGGCGTCTGGAGCCGGCATCAGCCGCCGCCCCGGGGCCATCGCCTCAGGGGGCCCCATCGGCTCGGGGGGAGACGTCACCTACGGGGGGCCTCATCGCCTCGGGGGGAGACGTCACCTATGGGGGGCCTCATCGCCTCGGGGGGAGACGTCACCTCAGGGGGCCTCATCGCTCCCCTCCCGCCCTCGCCCCACGGCGGCTGTGCCCCCCGAGGGCCGCTATCCCGCGGGGACCCACCGCCACCCCAGGGGAGCCGCTGAGGGAGAGGGGGCGAAACGCGGCCCCGCCCCGCCCTGCCCTCCCCAGGACCGCGGTCGCTGCCGCCCTTACCCGCCAGTCCCCCGCCGCCGCCATCGCCTCCGTGTCCCTTCCTCCTCTGGAGGATGAAGTAAGGGTTGGCCCGCTCCGTCACCCACAGGGCGTTCGCCAGCAGCACCTCCTCGGGGTTCACCCACATGCTCCCGGTGCAGACAAAGGCCGGCTCCACCGGCCGGCCGCTTGCGGGGCGCGGTGACTCACGCACGCACCGTCCGCACCAGACGCCGCCGCCGCCGCCGCCACCACCACCACCATGCCCGGCCGCCGCGGCGGCGGACGGCGCAGCCCCGCGGGTACCGGCGGGCGCAGGGAGGGAGGGAGGGGCGGCAGCCGCATGCCCCCGCGGCCCACCGCCGCCGCCCGCCTACCCGCCCAGCGCCGGGCGCGGAGGAGCGGCTGCAGCGGCCAGGGGCGGCGGCCCCGGCAGCACCCGCCGCAGCGCCGAGGGCAGCAGTGGCATCAGCGCCGGCCGCCCCGCAGCTCTCTCTCTCTCTCCCCCTCCCGCCCGCCCCGCACGCGCAGCCGCCGAGAGCCCGCGCGCCACCACCGCCGCTCGCGCTGCCTAGCGGAGACAGGCGGGAGCGCGCTACCCGCACCTGCGCGCACGGTGGGGCGGGGCCGCCGCGCGCCGGGGAAGGGGCGGGGGAAGGGAGGGGCGGCAGCTTGCACGCGGCGGCGGCCGTTGCCTCGGTGGTGCCTGGCGCCTCAGCGCAACTGTCGCCTCAGGGAGCCCGCCGCTTCAAGAGGGGCGGTCGCCTCAGCGGGACCGTTGCCTCGGGGGGGGCCAACACCTCAGAAGAGGCTGTCGCCTCAAGGAGGTCCGTCGCCTCAGGGAGCTCGCCCCCTCAAGGGGGCCCGTCACCTCAGGGCAGCCGTCGCCACAGCTGGTCCTACCTGCGGCCCCCCCTGTAGCCGTCCTTGGGTGTCAAAACGAAGAGAGGGCTCCGGCCTCCGCCGTGCTGGAAGCCATCCACACACAGGAGGCCACAGGGCCGCCCTCTTGCTGTAACCCCTTTTATGTTACCCCTTCTCAGCCATGCCCAGCACAGCTTTTGGGGTTCACCTCTGTTGCTGAAGGTCATGTAGTACCTGCTGCCTAAGGTTGGGGGCAATTTTATTTTAGGACCCGAAAAGCCCTAAAATAAACTGCTATAATTGGCAGCTATGCCAGGCACACTCAGAGGGTACAGTAAGATGTATAGATAACATGTTTTGTACCCTCACAGCTCCAAACACTATGTTGGTTTCCAATTTTGACTCGCTGGCCTCCCTTTACTTAAAAAACAGTGGCTCTCTGATCAGATACTTATCTTTGGTTTATTAAAGATGCTGAGGAGAGTAAATTAAACCCAAAGGAAAATAACTAAAATCGTGTTCCAGGTACAAACGTTTACATACGTAGGCCGTAGCTTTACAGTAGGGTTCAGCCTTTCATGGGCTGGTGCTGGTGTGGAGCCGGATTCCCAGTGCTTATCACGCGGGGATAGACACACGGTCACGGGAGAAGTGACTCTTCGTCCGAGGTAGCGGTCATGTGGCCATTACTGGGTAGGTAAAACATTCAGGAGAGGGAAGTGTCTGTCTCTGGCGAATGCTTAAAAAAATGGATAGTACTGCTGTCGGTCCCACCACACCATGGGGAATATTCGTCATTGTCAGTAAGGGTTAGACAATGAGTTAAATAGGAAAGCAGAAGAACTTTTTCACCCTTCCAATTTTATCACAGATTCAGATTATTTTGAATTTTAGTATTGCTGAAATGACCTCAACCTTTTAACTGGAAGGGGTGTTTTAGATGTAGTACTTTTAAAGAAAAATTCCGAACAAGCAAAAGGCTTTGAGAAAAAATTTCAGGATTTTTTTTTTTTAAAAAACAGTCCTAATTAAAACCTTCATGCCAAGTAGTCTGAAAGCTAAGTTCTAGCCTGGTTAAGGCAAAAATTCCTAGTAGCTTCCTTTAGTAAAGGCAGGATGTCTCACCCACAAGGTTCATCGACATACTGATGGCTCTGCGTACTAGTGATGTCGTCACTGCCAACAACCTGCAGTAGAACTACACTGCTGCAGTCTGAGCCCACGATGAAGTTCATCTTTTTTTGTGAAGTTGACCTCAAGAAGGAAAAGAGCATTATCGGAGGCTGGGAACTCCTCCTGCTTCCCATTCCTAACTTGCTTTTCAACATTGGGCACAGCCAGTTATGCATGCAAAACTGTAAGCGCTAAAAACAGCTGCCAGGCCTTATTAGTGCCAATTAGTCTGTTTTAGATGCCAAGTAGGGTGACATACATTAATGGCATAAAGAACAGCAAAATGATTTCTAACATCCTTTCTATTCATTTTCCATTATGTGTTCAAGAACATTTGAATAAAACTGCAAAGAAATAAAATGCCGTCACTCAAGTGCCATTTAAAATGAGGTTATATTTTGTCTTTTTGCTGCTGTGCTGTAGACAGTATCAAGGCATTTTTAAATGGAAAGTTGATCTGCTTTCACAGTAGTGAAAAATAGGTGTTGTGCTATCACAGCTGACCTTTTTGTTGAAATCAATGCAAATATTTTCTCCTGTATGCCCATCACGTATTTTTATCCCTCATGTATGGTGCTTGTCTATGTGTATTTTTTCAGATCTTAGTGCTCCATTAAAAGGTTTATTTTTCATCATCCAGTTTGGGAACAAAATAAAGAACTTCTGGCCAGTCTTGTGAATTATAATAGGGATTAAAAAAAATACCTTAAGTGCAAATAAAGCAATAATTGCCTCAGCTTGTTTTGTAATATTTTGTTGAATAAACTTCCCAGGTTGGAACCTCAGTGTGGTTTTAACATTGAATGGGACTGTTTAAAGATCTCCATCCGTTAGATTTAAAACTTCAGCATATGCCATTCAGTTTTGAAAAACGAATTAAAGAAATCAGGAGCAGGTACCAGTACAAACAGGAGTTATTTTTTGTAATGCTATATTATAAACCTCTCAGGGAAGAAAACAAACATGATTCTAGAAGGGCAACCATTCTGTGCAATGTCATCAGCCTACTGGGCAATAACAGTACTCAAGCAGGAAAAAGATGAAATAAAGCAGGCATTTTACCATTTATTCCCTGGGAAGACCTTCTTAAAATGGACCTCTTTTTTAGACGCAGCCAACTAGCATTTTCTAGTGGTTCAGGACAGCCATTCAGTCGAGTAGGACCAAAGATCAAATGTCAAGAAGTCAAAAGTTATCTTTGAGAAAGGCACACCGTGTTCAGGTTGGAACCATAGCCCTGTAGGTCCTACCATGAGGACTTACCTGCCCATGAAGAAGCACCTAGCCATCATTATCTAGAAGCTCAGAGCCTTCAGCTGCCGTAAATCAATACCTTACTTGTACATGCAGAGGTGGGTGTTTAGGTTTTTGTGAGAGGTGTTTGATTTTATCAATAGTACGAAAGCTTTAAAAGGCTGGAGGACATCACTTTAGGTGTGATGTGAGATGACACAGAAAGTGGGGAAAAAAAGTGTCTGAGGCTTCTTAGTGTGTAGTCAAGTGCCACAAACCTTAGTGCACTGAAGAAGCTCAAACCGTTCAAAAACAATGTCACTTTTATCATGCTCCTGCAAGTACATACTATGAGCACTTTGACAAGTGAGAAAACTGAACCATACAAAGAAATTCTTACTTTGGGTCCTCCAGCCGGTCTGCGAGTAGAAGTAATCAAATCACAGCACCTGCTACCTGCAACTCCCTGCTGCCCAGCTGTGACCACAGTACCCTCCAAAGGCAGGACCAAGGTTAGTCACTCCCAAGCCCTTTTTTTTAATCCCAGGATAATTTTGTATTCCTT
Organism: Gallinago jamesoni; assembly: GCA_025769975.1. Classification (NCBI taxonomy): domain Eukaryota; kingdom Metazoa; phylum Chordata; class Aves; order Charadriiformes; family Scolopacidae; genus Gallinago; species Gallinago jamesoni. The sequence continues at coordinate 13,490,718 of JAOQGH010000032.1, forward strand.
GGGTCTAGTCTCAAAAGCCACTGATGGACTGATTGCATACCTGAGTCCCGTGTCGAGTGCCTGCTGTAAGATGTACATTTTGTATCAAGTATAAGATTCTATGAGTGTCAAAGTCTTTGCTCCAAACAGGAACACGACCTTCTAGCTTGGAAAGAGTTAATTTCTGCAGGATTGAGGCAGCTATTCAGTACCAGGCCACCAGAAATATCATTTACTATCCCAGGAGAATAATGTCAAAATGTCTCTCGAGGGAATCCGGAAAAAAAATATTTCAAGGTCAAGGAGAGAGAAGGAATCAGAGAGAATCCCAAACAAGCCCCAGGAGCGTGCAGCAAAAGGTGGGGACAAATTTACCAGCACGAAAGCAATCTGAGAGTTACTGTGCCCTAACCACATAGGCTAGATGAGCATCTGCACTCCATTTAAAGGATGCTGACAGAAGATTTTTTTGGATTTGCTGTTCTGCAGAAGAAAAAAAATCTCTTTTGTTGCTGTTGTTTTTTAACCATTTTCCTTTCTGTAACCTTTCTTGCCTGTCTTGTGTGCCATACATGAAAACATTTACTGGCTTCTGCATTAATTTAACTTGAGTTAAAGGTGATTTCAAAAAAACAGGCTAGCAGCAGGGCATTCCATTCCTATCTGTGGGGTGAGTCTCAGAGGGGAAATGCCTGGCCCTTTCTCCCGAGTACCTACAGAACAGCAGGATGGATCTGCACTGAGCTCTGGTGGCTTGCCTTGTGTGGAACAGAGGAGCAGTGTTAACGTGGAATGGTCTCAGGCATGCAGCAAGGCAGCGGGGAGAGCGCCTGACCCTCCAAAGCAGGAGCTTTCAACAGTGACTCTCTACCCATATTCAACATGAGGCTTTTAGTAAAGCTACCTACCTACCTACCACTCTGTTACAGCTGAATTCTTTTATGTTTGCATTTCTGACAGGAAACATCAACTTTAAAGTTAATATCCAGTTGCCTGTTTCTCTTCCCAGAACATTCTTATTGCTTGGGAAGACTGTCAAATGCAGGACAAACCGACTGACTGCAAGCTTTCAGTTTGAATGAGGAAACTGCATTTCCAAGGAAGGTTAAATAAAGCTGTTTCATATTCTGCGATGCATTTTTTGCACTTAACTATAATTCTGACAGCTCTTCCCAAATACGTCGCTTCCTACTCTGGTAAAATCATAGAATAGTTTGGGTTGGAAGGGATCTTAAAGATGACCTAGTTCCAGCTAATTTCTGCAGTGTAGGTATCAGAGCTTAACACAGTATTTAAACAGAGCTTTACCAATTTTTAATTTATTTTTTTTTAATTTTTTGACAGAATCAAGAGTTTTGCTGCTTTGGAGACCCTCTGTCCGAATCATCCTTTTCTGATACAGCACTAGGAATATAATGAGCTCTTTATCCAAAATCTTCATGCAGGAAGAGCTGTCTAAAGCAGCCACCCCTGTTTTGGTTATAACTGGTGCTCTTTGTCTTGTATCTGGTTTATGGACACAAGCACTGAGCCGTAGTAGAACGATCTGGGTCACTATAGCAGTGACCTTACATCACTATTTATTATCTTGTCAATCCCTATGTCATTTGGAAACATTGTCATTAACAATCCTTTAGCACAGTATTGATCATGTAGAATATGAAAATTATATACGGACCACTACAAACCTCCCCACCCACTATTTCCTCTTGTTCTGAAATCTCTCTGTGGCTTCTTTTTATACCCAGCTGTTAATTCCATATACGATCCATCTTTACAACTAAAATCACTTTGGCAAATCCAGACATGTGATACCAACCTTACTATCTCTATTTGACCTGCCAAAAAAAAGCAACAACCTTTGTTTGACAGGACCTGCTTCCATGAGACCATACCAACATAAGTCAATACTGGTCAAGATAAAACACAATTATATTCTCATCCGGTAACTACGTAGTAAGATTGTACCATATTAATTGTTCTGTTATTGTGACAAAGTTCAGTGACAGACTAACTGGTCCATAGCTTGTTAGATCTAACTAACTAAGCTTGGTATTTTTAAATGTAGGAACTACATCAGTATAAGGATGAGTGTATCAAAATTTCAACATCTGCTATCTTCCAGTGAAATGAAAATAGAAGCAGCTTAAGAATTAAAGCTCCAAAGAAGTTATTAATATTTCCCACAACAAAACAAAGCTGACATAGTCATAAAACTGAGAAGAAAACCAACAGCTCTTTTGAACATGCCTTAGGAGGTTGCAGACTGCTAAGCTAATATTACTATCATAAATAAGTAGAAAGCCAACAAACATTTGACCTGAAAAAGGCACCGTTTCCATACTTCAGTGAGATCCTTAGGGAAAAAAAAAAAAAACGGTATACATCATGGTTACAGCATGATCTGCCCCTTTCTCTCAGATTCAGTGATCCAACTTCATCTTGCACCTTCCTGTTAGCACCTTCAGGAGCCACCGGCAGTCAGAACCATGAGAAGTGACTGAACCAGTTCAGCAAGCAGCAGCTTCGTTGGCACTGCTCCTTCAGCATCACAGCAGGGAGAAAGTTTGAAGAAAAACACTGGCAAGGAATGAGGTTTCTTTCAAAGATTTTGATGGTTTCATTACATGCTCTTGTAGTTAAGAGCTTGAACCAGTTGGAGATGTTAGATTTCTTAGGGACAATATCAGTTACGTTGAACAACAAAGAAATGCTGGACTTAATTTGCCTGAGTGTTAATACTCAGTAATTACTTACCCAACAGCCTCTTCATTACTGACTTACACTAAGTACCTGAATTTAAATACATTGTTAGATATCATAAGACTTAATTAACTTTGCTCATTCATAAACCGGTTAAGTTTGTTTGTCCTTAAATTCAGAATAATTTTTGTTTACTGAGTACATTCCTTGCTTTTCTATGTATTGTTTTTGTTATCTGTGTTATGCTAAAATAGAGTGCACATCTGATTTGAGATTATTTAGAGAACCACCATTCCATTGGATATGATGACTGAACTTAGACCTTCGAAACACAGGGAAAAACCAGGGTACTGATCTATCCATTTACTCATTGTGTATATTGTGATTTACAGAGTTAATTTGCAGTTAGTTTACTCTACCTCCTCACTGTTAATTTGGCGTCTCCAACAACATTTCTGGTTGCTGAAACCAGAAACCTGAAAACTGGCTCAGAGATCCCCAAAGCATGACTGGGCAGGGAGACACCATGAAGCAGAACACAGAATTTTCCCCCTTGGTTTGGCTTACAAACTCAAAGTCAATAAATAGGAATCACAGTAATATATCATAATTGCAGTTTTTCTGATCAATTGTGATGACGCTTACCCTTTACCAAATAATTTGATGCTATCAACAAGGATGTTGATTTGGCAAGTGCTGGCATAGAGATGGTGACATAATTTGTGGGTGTGGATGCCCAGACACAGGCATGCTGCCTGGTGGAACGGGTCCAGCAGAGGGCCACAAAAATGATCAGAGGGCTAGAGTGCTTCTGCTAACGAAGACAGGCTGAGAGAGTTGGGGTTGTGCAGCCTGGAGAAGAGAAGGCTCCAGGGAGACCTTTTAATGGCCTTCCAATACTTGAAGGGGGCCTACAGGAGAGATTGGGAGGGACTATTTATTAGGGCATGTAGTGATAGAATAAGGGGTAATGGTTTTAAACTGTAAGAGGGGAGATTTAGATTAGATAGAAGAAATTCTTTACTGTGAGGGTGGTGAGACGCTGGAACAGGTTCCCTGGGGAAGTTGTGGCTGCCCCATCCCTGGAGGTGTTCAAGGCCAGGCTGGATGGGGCTTTGAGCAACCTGGTCTGGTGGGAGGTGTCCCTGCCCATGGCAGGGGGTTGGAACTTGATGATCTTTAAGGACCCTTCCAACTCTAACCATTCTATGGGTCTATGATTCATCAACTTCACAGCCACGGCTGGCTCCTGCACTATCTGGAGTTGCACCACTGGGGGTGGTTACCGTGCTTCAGTGGCTGTTAGGGAGGGGATCTACTCACAACTCACCCTTCAGCCTTTTTGTTTAATCTGGTCATTCTCACCGTTCCTGTCCCAGCCTGAAAAATTTGGTATTTCTTCAGCAGCTTTCTTCTAACCAGCTTTTCTCCCTGTAGGCAGAAGAGAGTGGCAGTTGAGCTTGGTATGGCAACACCTTCATAGCGAGCAGCTCAAACAAGGGTGTCTACCCAAATCAATGTGAAGAGCAGCACAGCTGATGCAGTTTCTGCAGAGCTCCCTGCTGGCCAAGGAACACATTGCCAGCATGCGCGTTTGGTTGTGCAAGTAAAAAATGGAAAAATATAGAAGTTGATTGCTTGAAAATAAAAATGCAAAACTAGTGGTATACTGCAGAATATAACAACTCACACCCTCCTTTCCCCCCTTAGAAGAAACTGCTGTTGTGGGACACGCGGTTACTTCTTGTGTTCGCTTGTGATTACGTGCTGTGCTACTGGTTCCTATGGAATGAGCTGCTCTGTACTCCCTGTGCTGATGGAGCTGTGTAGGAAGAATTTGGAGTGAGAGAAAAAGGGACCAGTAGGTGCTCATGAGAATAAGTTGCCCCTCAGGCATATCTAAAATTATCATTCAGTCATTTATACCAATTTCCCATCCATCCCACTGCCTAGGAAAGGCGATCTACAGTAAATCAAGTCTTGCAGTTGAGTATCTGTATCAGCAGTAGCTTTCTGTAAAAAAAAGTGCAGTTCATATCATTTTCAGGCAGATATTCCCAGTGGTGCAGACCTCAAGAACTGAGAAGAGGAATTTCGTCAAATATTTCTCTTTTGCTTGGAAACAGTCACTGAGAGCAGTCATGGAAAATATCAGCTGTAAAAGAAATCTGTTGAGAAAGTCACACCTATCTGACAAGTCATGAACATACAGAGCTATAACAATTGGATTATAATTTGAACTACAACATGGATGAGAGGTTTCTAGTACTACAAGCCATGAGCTTTCAGTAAAATTAATATTTTATTTGCTGTTCACTTGATTTGCAATCCACATAGACTATTATGGCCAAGATGGTCTTGACAACAGCATTTATAGGGATTTGTGTAGTTTTGTTAAGTATCATATAGTGATTCTGACATCTTTTTTGCTCATCTCTGCTCACTGACCCTGATGTAGCTAACAGGATACATAAAAGTTGATCAGCATTAGAAATTAAACTTCTCTCTGTTAAACATGTCAGAAGTGTTAAAATTGCTTTTGTTCCAAAAGCCCAGTACATTTTTTACTATAAAGTGCAACACATTAGAAAGGTGTTAGAAATCAATAGTCATGAATACCTATCTCTGTATGAAGAGCTTTACTTCTAATTTTTTTTTTCCAATTGTGTGGAAATTTGTGTTAGAGGCAGGGTTGTTTTTTTTCCTAGAGAAGGCCTTTAGGACATACAGAAATGAAATCTGCCAGCAGCAGAGAGGATCATGCCTGTGCTTTCTACCACACATACCCAAATCTGTTCTTAACCCTTGCAGAAACCTAGTATACATGATAGCTGCTCTCAGCTGAACTGCCACCCTGCTTGCCATTCCAAGTTAAGCTATATCTGTAGAAACTTATACATTGATTTAGATTTTAATTTTTACACATTACACTTTGGGAATGGAGGCGGGTGGGGGGGGGTGGGCAAGAGAGGGAAAAACCCACAAATAGTTCTGTTTGTGGTAAGGATTTTGGGCTCATAAAAACAATTTATGCCAAGGGGAAAAAAATGACACTGAAATAATGTGAACATTTGTAAAACATATAGATATACATTTTATTAATCTATATGCATGTATATATATATAATGTGTAAAATGCCTTTGCCAATAATAAAGAGTGACAGCCAATATCTACTGAACCATTTGCTAATTTTATTTTTAAAGGAATTTGTCAGTACATATCCTATGGTCATGTTCCCCTGACAGAATTTCCAACAGTCCGGAATTGCAACACTTTGGAGAAATTTGCAGTTTCAGATGTCCCGGAAAACTGAGACAAACAGGAAGCTCAAAGTTCAGATGTAAGAAGTAAAGAACTGGGAGACTTTCGAGCCATGTATGTTACTGACATAACTGAGCTACCTCCAAGGTAAAATTAAAGCTCTCATTTTAAGGTAACACCCAATTAAAAAGCTAATACCTGTCATTTTGTTCTGTTTACAGCCAGCACAGCTCTAGTCTTCGCTACCTTACCCTGCCACTCCTAGAAAAAACAGCTCCCACTATCATTTCTCATGATGGAAAAGGCCTGCTGATGCAGCCCAGCTGCTGTATGGTAAAAGCTTGTCTTCATTTGGGTTTCTTTGTTAATTAAGCCACAGCAAGTCACAGACCATTTTAGCAGCACAGACAAAAGCAGCTCTTTGGCAGGCTCCTGGCTGCTGCTCCGTCCCACTCCTCCTGGCTGCCCACCAAGCAGCTGCTGAGGATCTGGGATCAGGGTTTGTCTCCACACAAGCTTCAGCTGGCTGCAGCACTAGCCCTGGTGCTGGGCCAGCTTCTCCACCAGCCTCCTCACCATCACACCACCAGCCCCTGGTACCAGAGGTGTTCTGAACTGGAGCTGGCCTAGCCTCAGTGGCTGCAAGCTGCACGGCAACCCAGGCGCCAGGTTCCTTCAGCTCAGCACTTGCCTGCTTTCCAGGCATCCATAGAGGTCCTAATGCCTTCCCACAGTTCCCTCCCCGCACCACCCGAGGCAAAAATCAAGCTTTTCCTTAATTGTGGCACTGGATCAAAGCATATTAGTATAAAGCACCCAGGTACCTGGTTCCCATATACATATGCAGAAACAGCTAAAGCACTGTTAAACCCGACCAAAATGTGTTTGATGGAGGCTCATAACTTTTCTGGATGCAAGTATGCAAAATATTTGCTGTCACTAGTGACACTTTCATAAGTCATTGCTTGATAATATCAGAGTTCAGGGCAAAACCGTGCCTTTGAGCCATTCCCATAATCTCTGCCAGGGACTAAGAGAGGAAGATGCATCATTCTTCAACCCGTTCTTAGCTACTGTCAAATCATAGCGAAAGAAAGGGAGGAGAGAAATGGAAGAAGGAGAACACAGAAGGAAATGGTTTAATTTTGATGGAAAAAGAGGAGGAAAAGATACATAAATACAGAAATAAAAAGCAGACAAAGAGAAAAGCAACGAATAGAACTGTATGGAAGAAGGAGTAGAGAAGAACTGAAGAGACAAGAAGGAAGAAATAAAAGCAAGGTCTGAGGCAGCACATTGAACTACCGCAGTGTTTTAACGTTGGCAGATTCTTTCATTGCCTTGGTACCTGCTTTCTTGCATCACAGGAGAATCCAGCCAGCAAAAACATCCTGGTGATTCATGCCAAGGTGCAAGCAAAGCCAACTCTGCCGAATCCCGGCAAGTGCTAACCAGAGTGATGCCCTTTGCAGTGCTGATGCCTCGCTTTCTGCTCCATCTCTCTCCTTTCCTAGCTTCTCTGGGCAACTCCCTATTGTCAGGGGTGGTTTCTTTCCAGCTGGGGTTTTCAAGCCCAGCTGAAGGCAAATCTCTTGGTACTTCGGCTAGTGGTTGCCACATCATTCTAGAAGTGCCACTGTCTTCTCTATCACTTCTCTATCCACTTCTCTGTCATGAGTGGATGCATACACACAAACAGAAACAAAAAGGAATGAAAACTCTTCACTTAACTCATTTACTTGTTTTTTTGGTTTGCAATGTATTGCATCCCCTAACGAAGGCACAGAAGTGAACCAGTCACCCACAGCATCTCCAACAACCAGATTTCACCCCACAAAACTCAAAATGTCTCATTTTTTCTGGATCCACGTACTCTTACTTCCACATCAGTATGCACTGCGTAGCCTGACCTTGCTTTGCTTTCTTAGGCAACTAGAAGGCATTGAAACAGCACACAAAGTGTCAAAAAATCCTCTGCCCAGTTCAGGAGCAGTTTCTCCAGCTGGCAGGCTATGGAAACCCGAGGCTATTCACAGGCAGGTGCCTCCACGCTGAGCGTTCCTGCCTGTGAGATGGAGCTTGCAACTAACAGGAACCTAACCCAGGAGCTGTGCTCCCCACGTCAATAACTCTGGGTCTGGCACTACCAGCCCACCCGGCGCTATCGGTCTGATCCACACAGGATCACATCTCCACCACGTTAGTCAGAGCTTGATAATAATGCCAGCTCTGTGCTGGCACCAAAAGACAAGAATCTTTGATCCAGCTCTAAGCCAGTCACAAAGTCAACCAGTCACAAGTTTTGGGCTGGTTTTGAAGAAGCATATGTTCCAAATCATCTGACCCAGTTACGAGAACCGTATTGTTGAACCGCATCCCCAGCGACAGCTTTTACTTGTGGTTACGTTAAGGTCACAAATGGGGACTCTGAAATATGCCTATGGAGAAACAGATGTGACAAGCTTCACCTGTACATCACCTTCTTATATAAGGGCTGAAAGTAATGTGGAGAGAAATGTCAAGTCATAAGAATAAAAGGTAATTTATCGTAGAAAAATCATAAACTAATTATTCTTAGACAAGGTTACTGTTGACATCAATACAGCTGTGGATCACCCGACTTCGTCTTGTGCCTGTACAAACCATGTACCAGTCCTAGTTAAACGTGAGGGCTGAATTATCTGTATTTATACCAGTGAGGTATCCAAATACTGTACTGTCCTGAGAGGGCCACTGAAATCAGTGGAACAGCCTCTGGTATAAGCTGGCTGCTCAGCTGCCTGTTAAGCAGGGTCAGACTCACTCCAGCACAGCAGAATTAAATTGCCTACATTCAGTGCACAATTGCAAGACAAACAAACAACAAAAAAAGACACACCCCAAAACCCCAAACAGCTTCTGATGAGAGGTCACCTCAGATGAAGAAAGCCTTATGCCCCTTAATCCTGCCACTTAGCATCAGCCCAATTTGAACAGTGCAATCATTTGCCCATTACAGAGAAAAGAAAGAGAGACATCCTACTGGCTAAGGGAAAAACAAACCAACGAAGAACAGTAAAACCAATGTGACTTGGAGAACATAAATAATTCAGAAGTTGAAGGAGAAATAATTCGATTAAAGTGGGAAAGAAAAGTAGACTGGATGAGAGCTTAAGTATGTCTGGACATGGTGATGAGGCACCAGAAGAACAAAGAATTAAAGGAAGCAGTGCAGAAAGGGTTTCATATCAGGAGAAACAAAAGCATTGCTGGAACTAAGAGAGGAAAACAGTTAACAAGCCAAAGATGACAGACAATAAATGAAAGATGACAACAACAATGGAAAAAGGAAGGAAATAAATCATGCCAGTACCTAAGATTGATAGTGGAAGATTTTACTTAACAGACTCATGGAGAAAAGTCATTATCTCACAGCTAGTAACTATATCAATGTGCACACCATAGCTGTCTTGCTGAAGTTATTCTTGAAATTTCTACTACCTTGCCATGTAAAGAAAAAAGAGACATGTATTGAATGAATCTCAAAATAATTTGTCAATAAATACACATTTAAAGTATTATTATATGCTGCATTAAAAAAAAACCAACCTGCTTCTGTGGGGTTTTTTCTGCACAGCATCTCAGAAGCAGAGCTGCTAGTGACATGTAACCACAACAGAAGACCACTTTCACTAATTTTTCTAGTTATGACTAAGTATGAAATCGTATCACAACAGGTAGAGCAGAGACATTACTTATTCTTCAGCTATACTGTGTAGTTAGGCATATTTTTGAAAATATAACATCTTTTCTGAAAACACTATCCCATAAATTACCAGCGCTGAATTATACAGAGCAGTCCATAAACATACCAACCTGCAAAAAAATAAAGTTCCTTTCTTAGTTACATATAATTTATCTTAAACCAATTCCAAGGTTGAAACAAGTTTAGGTATAAAACGTTAAAATTTTCGATTAGAACTGCCCACAGCCTTTTAAAAAGTGAACATTTTGACCAATTAGAAGCTCTGAAATAACTCCCTAGACTATTCTCAAAGTCCCTCACTGACAAACTCCATTAGTTTCTCTGTAGGATTAATTTATTATGTATTATTATGTATATTGCATGCATATGCATTACTAATGGCTTTGTAAACCCAGGCTAATGACTTTGCTGTTGTCCCCTTCAGAAGCTGGCCAATGCCAATAAAATATCTGATGAACTGTGGTTTCCCCTCAGTCCCCAAAGTTCTTATGCAATCCTTTAGCTAGAAGCTGTGGATAATCTGAAGGAGCTTCTGTCCCTATCTACCATGTGCTGGGAGTGGAAAAAAAAATAAAAGTCACACACCTGACTAATGCACAACCCCTACATTCAGGTTTGCTTCTAAAGCATCTTTACCTTGTCTATGACTCCAGTCCTCAGAGATGGTGGTGGTGCTGCTTATATCTCAGCCCGTGTAATGAGATTTAGGCATGGAAGCAGACAACACATCTCTTCCCTCCTTGGAAGCATTCACATGCAGCAATTGTCTCAGAAGTCCATGGTTCATAGCTCTTTTCAACTCAGAAACTGCAGGAAACAGAAAATTAGGGTTGAAAATAATCATTCTAAAATATTTTACTTTTTTTCCTATGGAAGCACAGATGGCTTCCACATAAAGATCAAAGTCTATGTCATTGCATATATCAGTTTTGTGATGTGGGATGGAGGCTCAAGCATTCAATCTCCAAAATTTTACAAGTAATTTAGAAGAAATAAGTATTTTATCTCTCAGAACTCATTTTTTCCACCAGCTTATCTGTGCACAGAAGTGAGATTGCTGTAGCCATGAGAACCAGTTGTAGGAAATCAAGGAAGTTAGCCAGACAACTTTGGGTTGAAGAATACTGAAGGTAATCTGGCACAACAACTTCAGAAAAGATTGATTCAATTGACATAAAATAATCATTAGAGTAGTTAATTGTCCTAACATATTTCAAAATGCATGTGTGTGTGTGTATATATATATATATAGAGAGAGAGAGAGAGAGAAAGAGAGAGGAGAAACCTCAGAAGACCATTTCTTTAAATCAGAGAGCAGCAGCCAGGAGTACTTTTCATTCTCTGTATAGCTTCATATAGTTTTCTGTATAGCTTTGGGGTTTGCTCTGTAAAGATGAAGTGTAATTGTTTTCAAGGCAAGAACAGACACACAGCTTTTCAGGGACAAGAAAGTCACATGTGTCTTGATCAGGCATTGATTGTTTTTCTTCTTCTTCCCTAAAAAAGCAGGGGGAGGAAAAAAAAAGGGAAGCAAACTCTTGAGAGGGAAGGAAATTGCTCTAGAAGATGAAGACAAGCTCCCAAAAGTGCATACACAGATGAATTTTGGGTAACTGAAGGCCCTGTTGCAAGCATTTTTCTGCAAAGCAGAAATGCCCATCTACATTTTTATACTGTTTTCTTCTCATTCCGATAGTTTTTACAAAAACTGATGACATGGTCAAAAATGCCTTTTGGAGCCAAACCTGCAAGTTTGAACAGTTTTGCTGGCTGTAACACTAAATGCACTATCAGTTCAACATGGTTCTGCCATTTACTTTTGCAGGCGCAATCAGAGAGTTGGGATCTAAAGCATCTGACACCCTTGGCTGGACTCTGTCCCCAGAGATATGAAGAGAATTCTCATGTCGTAGAATCATCTAGGTTGGTAGGTACTTTTAAGATCATCTAGTCCAACCATCAACCCTAACCCTGATAAAAAAACCCCATCACTAAACCATGTCACTGAGCACTGTGTCAACCTGCCTTTTAAATACCTCCAGGGACGGTGTCTCGACCACTTCCCTGGGCAGCCCATTCCAAGGCTTAATAACCCTTTCAGTGTAAAAATTTTCCCTAATATCCAACCTAAACCTCCCCTGGCACAACTTGAGGCCATTTCCTCTTGTCCTAAAAAATGCCTTCAGACATCAAACACAAACCAGAGCAAGAACAGCACTGAAGGGATCCATGAATTACCACCACCCTCGTTGGCATTTGTTTGTAATAGGTGACCAACAACATGGTAAATTCTGTTTAAACTTAGTGTTTTCTCTCACTTAGCTCAGGAGGTGCAGAAATGTACCTTCCTAATGCAGAATGATCTCAAGAACACTCTTCTGTGCAGGCCCTCATTGGCATTACAAGAGAGTCCATGACATTTTACATATACAAATAAGAGGAGGTCCAGGCACAGGTGGAGAATGTGCAAAATAGTTGCACACCTGTTACCTCTAGCTTTCCTGTCAAAAAAAACCCAAAACCAAACCAGCCACCCCAAACCAACAAACCCAAACCTGGCTGATTTGTAGAGAGGCATTTACACACAGATAGTTTTGATAATAGAGAGCCACCACTAGTTTCAAAAACCAGGGAAAAAAAAAAAAAGCTGTTCTAAAGAAAAATTGTTCTGACCTGGTGAGGGTTTCACGGGCTGGCTGCCAGCTCTAAATTGGTCTCTCAGCATTTCCTGTGTGCTCCTTAGTAGCCAAGTATCAAAGTAACTGGAGAAGGAGGAGGAGAAAAATACGTGGTGGTGGGAGTAAAGAAAAATCAATGGGATCTGGGTAATCTGTTCAAAGAACAAGACTCCAATGTAATGAATAGCCTGTGTAATCATTCCAAAATAACTCCATGTTCAGATACATTTATTTAAGAATAATTTTGCTTTCATCAGGCATAAATCTGGAAGTGGATTATACTGATCTAGATTAAGGGACTTCCTTCCCCCTCTTCCCGAATAAGATTGTGCTCCAAGGAATCATCCAGATACAAATATCGCAGTATAAATACATAAACTACCTGTGTTTAGCAAAAGGACAGACTCAGAAACGATTGCTGTTATATTTTGAAGTGATACTTCAGTGGCTGCATCTTAGTTAATAAACATGGCAGCAGGGATGATTGGGAGGCTTGGGGATTTTCCATTGACTGCCATCCATCTCTCAGTTCAGCAGACCCAGACCAGGGAGAAACAGGAGTGACACCGTGGGGAAGACAACAGCGGCTTTCACCTGGTGCAAATCAACACATCCAAAGACTTAGGCTGATGTATTCCAGGTGTGTCTCCAGACCACTGGGATCTATAGTTAATGACTTGGTGTTTTGTTTCCACATATGCCAACTTGGCCAGTCTTATTTTATGCTGACAGCCTGGGTAGCTAGGGGTGCCCTCGTGTTTGTTTCCAGATGTTCACCCGCATGTCCAGCTAGAAGGTGACTTGGGAATAGCCAGAATACCAAGGCCCACCATGGAGGAGATTTTTGCCCCCCCTACCTCGCTCCACTTTATTATCTGTGGCCCTGAAATATTTATTTGATAAGGCTGCACTGCCTGCTTAACCAATCACATCTTTCAAACTTATTTCTGAGGGATGACAGGTAGGGTTACAGTGCAGAGTGATACATGATGAGAGCATATTACCACACCAAGATGGCATAAAAAAAATTATTCTTTGATTATTGAGAGGGAAGAGGCCTCTACTAGCATAGCTAAACACATCTTTATCTGTTGTGCCTCCATTGTCCTCAGTTTTTGAGGAAGGACTGTCAAATCAGGCAAATATTATTGCTAATTTGCATTTATTCACCTTATAAAATGCATTTACTAAAGCTCAGAGGTCACAGAAGAATACTTCTTTACAAGTCCCTTGGCAGAAATATTTTCTTTTTCAGAGCATACATTTCAGTGGCAAGAAGCATCAGTGAAAGATTTAAACATTTCATCCCTTCGAGCTTTTAAACCTCTTTCTAATAATTATGTTATTTTAGATACCACCCGGGTCACTTCCTCGGGCTTTCCAGCACTGCTCAATCCGGATCCTCAGCCTTGCCCTTACTCCATTGGATCTGGCTTTCAAAGTGCAATCCACCCACTTCCATCTCTGCATCCTCTTAGTGAAGCAGATAGCTGCTTTCCCACCTCTCTAATCTCCAATAGCAGCTAGTCCTGGATAGCAACTGGAAAAGGGAGGTCACCCCACTTCTCCAGAAAATATACCTTTGTAAGGCACTATGAACAAGGGGTACAGATTTAAAATCCCAGAACAGGGTCAAGCAAGCTCTCCCTTACTGGGGCACACAAAGCTTTTTGTGGTGCACTGGGGGGCATGTGCTTTTGGGGAGGAATCAGGCTCCTTCTGCAAGGAATAGAAACCTGTACCTGGCAAAGGGAGGACCCAGGAGAGCAAGTTGTCCATTCTCACTGTTTTGCATGCCAAGTGGTTGAACTTCAGCCTTGAGAGTGGTGCTGGTCCATCCCTGAGGCACAGCAAACTGACAAGAAGGTAACTCCTCCGTACGTCCACGACCTTAAATTTAAAAGGAGCGAGGCAGCAAGCTCAGGAGGGACAAGAAGCTCCCACGGTGGGGGCAGAAGATGTCCCTGCGGAGGTCAAGGGATGGACTGGCACTTGCACCCCAGCCGTTGTGGCCTTGTTGGGACACCCCTGCGGCACAATGAGGTGGCAAATGTCACCTCCTCCCTGCTGGGTGCATCCCAGCCCTTTCACCCACTGTCTCAGGCAGGCACTGACACACGTCCAGCTTCAAAGGGTGAGCACTGGGAGTGATGCTGGGGGTGTCAGCAGCTCTCCCACCAGCATCTGCTTGGCCGGATGCAGAGGCACATACACACCATGGAGGCACCAGGGCTTTTGACAGGGTGACCCCAATCCAGCATCATTTCTCTTACGTGGTTTCACTCTCATGAGCCCACCAGAGCTGTGATGGAGGGGCAGAGGGGAGGGTGATGACTTCTGAGGTGGAAAAGCTATTTGCAGCACATGCTTGCAGAAGGCATCCTGCTGTGCTGCATCAAGCGTGATGAAGTCTGGCAGTGAGCAGCATCTCCTACTTCTTTTGAAGGAAAGCACCTCATAAATACCAAGTTAAAAACTTCCCCCCGCCTTCCTCAACATTAATGGCAGTTTTGCTTAGCTGTTCACCCTAGGTAGACATCTTTGCATGTACTCACTGCCTGAAAATAAGCTGGTAAAAAAGCTCATTTACTTGACAGGATGACTTAAGCAGTGTGCCCATTCATACTTTTGTTGCTATGGCCCTGACTCCCAGTATAACTTGCTCTGGCACTGCGCTGGTGATGAGCTCATGGAGGGATGTGATGGAACTGCCAAAGCTGCAGTTAAAATAAGGCTCCCTCCCAGGCACACAAAGCAGACCAGTTACTGGACAAGGCTTCAGTGTTACCACCATTGGCCTTCCTATTTCCAGCAGCTTGGTTATGTCTGAGCATCCCTCCTCCCCTTGGCCACGAGAGCAGCAGCCTTTGGTTGAACCCTAAAGGCTGCTGAGCCAGGAGCAAAGATTTTTCCAGAACTAATACAGGAACAGGTAAGTCAGCCAGCAAAGCATTCGCTATGTAGCAGCAGCTCTCGGGCACTAGTGTCCGATCTGTTTGCTGTTGATTCATTCCCTTGTCTTCTCCAGATGAGGTACTTCATCTCCTTTCCTTGGGGTCTGTGTCTCTACCGCGTTTGGACTGTGAACTGTTCAGTGGCTCAAGGGACATCAAGGCCATCACAAGGTGCTGGTGCAGCGTTGCAACCCCTGTACTGGCACCACATTAGCTTTTAGAATGAGGAGTTTCATCTTACTTATTTTTCAAGGCTCCTGAAAGAGCTGTTGCCACACACTATTTCAGCTATGCCCTCAGCTCTCACAGCAGATAGATGTTTCTGGCACTGGGGTGTTCTCTCCTGCCTCCATCAGCACCTGTGGCCAAGCTCTCATATCAACTACAGCTCAGAGCCCAAATACCTCTCCCACAGGCACCCTCTCTGGAGGGAGACTTTAACTGGATCCATCTTTGTAGAGCAGAGCTGCTTCCTTGAACAAGCCCAGCTCCTCCTGATGAGGGGGACTTCCCACCCACCCATGCCTGGCCAGCTCCCAGGGCTAGGGACAGGCACCATGGCTGCTCTTCCACCATGTCCCAGAGCCTGGCCTCTGAGTGTCCACAGATCATCTCAGACCTTCTCCTACTCCCATGGGAGACCATGCCACAGTACCGCATTGCCTCCAAAGAACAAAAATTTGCTTCATCTTCATTCCTGTCCAGTTTTTAATTTCTTCTTGCTAGAAGGGACACGTCACACTTCCAGCTGGAAGTGTGTTCCACTAACCCTTTGCTACCTAATCACCTTGTTAATCACATACCTTCCCGGTGAGGACAGGGAAAGGTGTTTCTGCATCACCTCTAATTTTTTTTTTTTCTTTAAATATAAAGTCCCTACCCTTTTTATCTTTCTTTTATAGCTCAGGTATATAATTGAGATCAGGAGTACACCTGGAGTTAGCCTGAATCATGAAACTTCATTGTTAATCAGACAGTGACTTTGGCTGGGCTGACATTTTCCTGGCTATTTTTAGAGTATGACTCAGACACTGCGCTACGGAGCCTGCAAAATCCCTGTCGGCTGGTACCGGAGCCTCATTCAAAGCCGCACTGAAGCATCACATGAGAGGGAAAGGGAGTCAAAGCGGGCAAAGGCTTTTGTTCACCTACCTCTCACAGAATCACAGAACGATACGGGGTTGGAAGGGACCTCTGGAGATCATCTAGCTCTCTTTAGGAAGGCAAGTAAATGTGGGAAACAAGGCGTTATGGCAACGTAGTGGGATATTAGGGAGGGAAAGCCTCTTACCTGGCTCTCACAGGAACATTTCCATCCCAAATTATTGAGCTGGTGGATTCAAAACCGAAGCATTGCAAGTGCCCACTCCTAGATGCGCAGCTGAAAAACCAGAAGAGAGATTTTGAGGTTTGTTTGCTTTTCTGTTTTGTTTTCTTCCCCCCACAGCCAGTCCTATAGGTAATTGAAGCCCCTGCCTGTATGAAAGTCCATTGCTTGGGGCTCAGATCTTACCCGGTCCCCCTATGAGTTATTGTGATGAAGATAAGACCCACAGATCCAATTAGTGACTCTGTTTGGTAGGTGCAAAGATACAGGAGCTATTGGAACTGGGGCAGGGGGTGGAAAGCTTTTGTGAACTGGCTTCTTCTCATGCATAACTTTGTTATGCATCACTTCAGAGAGGGCTGACTGACATATCCTTGGAGGCTACATTTTGCACCTGTTTAAATCCCTGGGTGGTCTCCAACACCTGCCTGTGGAAGCAGCTCATCACTGAAGCAACTCCTGCAAGCTGGGTTTCTCTTAAGGATGATGCAACCTGAGCCTCCACTGGTCAGCTTTAATGCAAGTCAAAAGTAGTCAAAACTTTCCAAGAATCAAATCCTTGGTTCCTGCAGTCCCTGGGTTTTATTTCCAATTATTTTTTCTCTTTCTGATAGCAGAAAGTATATTTGGTCTGAAGTGTAATGGAAACTCTGTATTGGGAAGAAGTAATCTAAGGAGTTATCTGTTGCTTGACATGAATGCCCTCAAGTACTTACCTCGCTGTCTGCCTGCACTTGGGTCAGGTATCTCAGTACCAGGTCTAGACATGGGTAGCCAGGAAGCTTCACAGGGTTGGTGGGGTGTCAGGAGCCCACCACCCCACTCCTGAAGAGCCTGGCCCTCTCTGTAGTCTGAAATAGGAAGAAATAAAAGATATTGTAGCAGCATCCAGAATATTAAGCTGTTATAACGCACACAGAAGCAGTGCTTAGGGAAAGGTCAAGCTGTCTCCTTCCTATTGCCCATCCCACAGCTCTCATGCTGCTGGGCTAGTTATTACAGCAACGTACTAACTAGGGCTTGAAATTAAGAAAAATGCTTTCAACTATAGCTCTGTGACACACTGTAATTAAAATTAACAATTTACCTAGTGCCATGGTGCTCCCGATTACCCCCCTGACTGCAAATAGGTGTCACCTGTACAAGTCCAGGCAGCTGCTAAACTATTGCAGCCGTCCTGCTGCATTGAGGGGGTAGAGGCACCGGCAGGAGAGGGGCTGTTAAAAACACTGTCCCTCCTGCTGCCTGCCCAGCCTCCCGTGCCACACACGACACCTTCCGTGCTACCTCGTGCTCACCAAGTCTCTGGTGCCTGCTCCCTGCTCGCTTCAGGATGCCAGTCTGTCATTTCCCCCCCCACCCCCAGAAATGAAGGGGGTTCCTTGATTTCTTACTTTATTACATGGACATCTCCCCATCTTATTGCGCACATGAGATGCCTGCCATTGCTGGGAGGGAAGGAGAGCTGGCTGAGCCCATGGCAGGGACAGCCTGCCTCCAAAGCCTACATCGATTTCTGTCAGCCGAGGGCCTGGCACTCAGCCTTCTCAAGGAGATGTTACGAGCAACTCTATATCGAGACATAAAACATTCACAGCATGTGTAACCAGGCACTGCAGGAATACGCATGGATAGCGGAAAGCGTTTCGTCTGGGCCCCACCAGCCAGCAAGGGAGCAGCAGAAAGCTTTAAGCCCACAGAGCTCGTGTTTTGGTTTGTTTCCCTCCTATAATTATTTTAATTCTAGGTAGTACAGCTTCAAATGTTACTTGTGGCAACATCATCTTAAGCAGAAGCAAATCCCACAGATCAATAGGATGTTGCATTATGGTATTTCCTTTCATTGCTCTTGTGTTTCATATCTTGCGTGGCTTTACCTCAGGCAGGAGTAAATAACTACCTGAGTGTTTTCTGCAATGGCATTTTACACATCCCTTAAGCTTCCTGCACAAACCAAGTAACACATATTTTGATTCCCATCTTTAATGGGTGTAGAAAGTGCTACAATATTTACGACCTTCTGGCTGCTTCTTATGGCAGATAGCAGTTTTCCAGGGACTGACTCCTTCTCTGGAGATGTTCAAACCCCGCCTGGACACGTTCCTGTGCAACCTGCTTTGGCAGGGGGGGTTGGACTAGATGATCTCCAGAGGTCCCTTCCAACCCCATGCAATTCTGTGACTAAAAGTGCTCAAAGCACTGCAGACACAAGACAAAACACCAGCCAACACAAACTCTGGTGTGATTTCCAGCCCCCCCAGGCAGCCAGCTCCGGGGCAGTCATGGTTCCCCTGCCCATAGCAGTTCCCAAAGACAGGCTGCAAGAGGCACAACCCTCCATATACATCCAGCTGCTTCCCTTGCTAACATGCATCACCCACACAGGTTTGTTATTGCATTCCTGTAGGGCAAACTTCCCCATCATCACATCACCTAGGAACCTGGGTTTGTGATACTCCGAGCGTGCAGGCAAACAGATGAGTGAAGGTGGGTGGCGACCACCATGGTGAGAGGCAGCTGGCTCCTGGGCCTGAATTTCCATAAGTACAAACTTCAGAGAGATTATAGACTCCCCACAGCAAAGCTTTTCTGTGAAAAAAAATAAAAAAGGACATAAACACAATCATAAAACAAAAAAACCCCACCCACCACATTTCAAGCTCATTCATATACACTCCAAACACAGAGAACCACCTTCTCCTCCACCACCTCTTTTTTTTTTTTTTTGTGATCAGCAAGAACCAGGCCAGGGTTGCAGGAGCACAGCTGACACAGAAACCTTTGCTGCAGAAAATAACTCCTCCTGTGTGACCAGAATATGAAGAGCTGAAAACTTGCACTAAAAGGATAGAAGATAAAAAACCCACACACTGCAAAAATACATCAAAGCAGTCACACTGCCTTTTACCGGCAATTTGGCCGGGGTCCCTCAGAACGACACTGCAGAGAGGGCTTCTGCCCTGCCCCTTCATGAGCCACTTGAAAGCATTTTAAAGGGATTGCTCCCTTGAAAAGTAAACGGGTTGGGAAAGGCATTGAGAGGCCCATACAGGGCCTGACATGCTCTGATGGGCTGTTTTGGATGATGCTCTCATTTATCTGGTTTTCCAGGTGTGGGCATCATTAGCAAGAGGCCTGAGTCAAGGGGGACATTTCCCCTCAGGCAGAAGCACAGGGAGGAAAAAGCCCTTCCACACGTCAGCCCCAGGCTTCAACCATCAATCGTAGAATAGTCCAGGCTGAAGGGACCTCCAAAGGCCACCTAGTCCAACCCCCCTGCAGTCACAGGGACACCCCCAACTAGACCAGGTTGCCCAGGGCCTCCTTGAGCCTCACTTTGAATGTTTCCAGGGAAGGGGCCTCAACCACCTCCCTGGGCAACCTGTCCCAGTGTTCCACTACCCTCATTGGAAAGAACTTGTTCCTATTCTCCAATCTAAATCTGCTTTTCTTCAGTTTAAACCCATTGCCCCTCATCCTGTCCCTGCAGGCCTTTGCAAACAGGCTCTCCCCAGCCTTCCTGTAGGCCCCCCTCAGGTACTGGAAGGCCGCCATTAGGCCTCCCCAGAGCCTCCTCTCCTCCAGGCTGAACAACCCCAGCTCCCTCAGCCTGTCCTCAGAGCAGAGGGGCTCCAACCCCCTGATCAGCCTCATGGCCCTCCTCTGGACCTGCTCCCTCAGGAGCAGGTCCTTCCTATATTGAGGGCTCCAGGCCTGCACAGAGGGCTCCAGGTGAGGTCTCACCAGAAGAGCTGGTGAATGGCCTACAGCAGCTATTCAGGGCTCAGCCCTGACCACCAGCTGGGGCACATTCCCTGCTGAGGCGGTTGTGCTCACAGAAGTACTGCTGAGGTGTAGAGGAAATCAGGAGGCTGTGTCATCTGGTAGGCCCAGGACCTGCATGGAGGAGGTCCCCTTCCAGCTTCAGGAAGTACAGGCCTATGTACAGATGCTGAAGCAGCAGCAGAGACTTGAGGGAGACCACCAGAGAAAGGCAGTGCATAGATCATATTTTTTTTTCTGAATAACCTGCTCCATTATAGCTATTTTTAAGATGCATTTCTTGAAGGCATAACTCGTTCGCAGCAGTTTCCATGCAATAATTTGTTACCACACGATAAGCACAAAGTCTGGGCAGCACAAAGGATTACAGCAGTAATGGAGAAAAGACAGGAAAGGAGGGAAATGCTCCTGGGCATCAAGAGTTCTGCAGAAGTGAACAATAAAGGAAATATATCTCCGGGGAACAGGAGACCCAACTGCAACCTCATTGAATGGGAGTTAAGAATAAAGCCATCGACACCTGTGGGGTTGTAACAGCAAACAAGGCCTGATTAAGAGGCTACAATCATTACCTCACAGAATCATCACCTCACAGAGATCCATGTTTTTCCTATGCTGAGGACTACAAAGCTGGACACGGTACTCCAGGTGGAGTCTCACCAGGGCAGAGTAAAGTGGCAGAATCACCTCCCTCAACCTCAATTTGATGCAGCCCAGGATGTGGTTGGTTTTTTGGGCTGCAAGTGTACATTGCCTGCTCATGTTGAGCTTCTCATCCACTAACACCCCCAAGTACTTCTCCTCAAGGCTGTTCTCAATCCATTCTCTGCCCAACATGTATTTGTGCTCATACAAAGGAAAGGAAATTTAGGGAACTCAATCTATTATCATATCTTACACATAAGGGAAACAAAGGCACCCAGCAGTTGCTTCCAGAGCCTCAGCTACTGGTATTCTCCTTCAGCCACCATCATTCCTCTAGTAGGAAAGACCCCAACAGCACCTCCTGCACAGCCCTGCTGAGCTTGTGCCATCACAGCTCACACCTGTGGTCCAAGATTACAGATTCCCAGCTCAAATGGTTTCAATAAAAAAATCCAAACAAACCCCTCAAAGAAACACCTCTTCCTCAACACACACACACAACATGCACAATACTGGATCTTCCCTCCAGCCAACTAAGCCCCTGAGGTCTTTATAAAAAATGAAGTATTTTAATAGATTGTAGTAAGAAAGGAGCAACAAGGATGATCACATTTAGAGTTAAGTGTTTAAAGGAATAGAAAAGCATTTAACTCACTGGCCTATCAGCAAGCATTACATAAAAAAACAAGCAGGAGTAATCTCTGTTTCCATACGAATTAGAGAATAAACAAGACGGATAATGTTTCCTAACACCAGCAAGAGTAACTGTGTTTAGAAATATTTCTGGCATTACAATCAAGGGCAAACCAAAGCAAGCTGACGCTCTTCTGCTAGAAAGTCAAAAATCATATTTATACTCCACATGCAGTTCATATTTAACGTGTCACTTGTGTGGAGTCAGACTTCACATCTTGGAGATGGTCGAATGCGTTTCCGCATTGCTTCATTTAACATCTGGGATGCCTGAGGAGCGAGATGCAGCAGCATGGATTGGCTCCTTCGCTGGTGAAGCTTCGTCTCAAGGGAGATGATCTCACCACTGCATAAGATTATCATCTTCAGCACCGGAGAGAGAAACTCCCATGGTCAGAGCAAAGCTACTTCACCACGGATGGAGCCTGGTTGCCAATAAAAGGTGCTCAAGCAATAACTACCACCCCCCTACACACACACACACACCTCATGCCACTTGCTGTTTCTGTGCCCTTTAGCTGACTGCACCTCCAGAGGTAGATGCCTGCCTCTTGGTGAGTGGGAGGGCTTGGGGGAAATCACTGGGCTTAGCTGAAATGGGACTGAAATCCACCAGCCCCCTTACTGCCTGCTTGCCCCCCATAGCCCTCCTCTGCAAGGGGGGGTGGCTGGGTAGGCACAGCTCAGCTCTGCAGCTGGTGTGGGGGAGTCACTCCCTCCTCACCCTGACAAGAAGGTGACCACCAGGGAGCCCCCCACCCCAGGTTATTTTGGGGGGGGGGAAAGTTTTCCCTTTGAGTAAGGGGTACATAACAAACCCAGACAAAGTGAAGGGTCCCAGGTAGCAATACACCAGGTGCACCCATGGAGCATTTCAGACCACAGTTTGGACAGACCACTCCAGCAAGGGACAGCCAGCTTCAGGGAAAAATAGCCACATTTTCCTACCAGTCAAAGCACAGGCAAGTTCTTTCTTCACACCCTGAGGAGCCACTCCCCAGCATTTCTCTGAGACCTCTCCTTCCACCAGAAAGAAGACAAAGCAAGACCCTGAGGCACAGCAAGTACAATGAAACCAAACAAGCAGCATTTCCCTTTCAGAGGGTCAGTGGGTTTGCTTTATACCATCAGCTCCCCCTCACTCCTGGTATTGCAATTGCCTCCCCAGCCTGTGGGGCTTCCCCCCCCCATCCCACACACCTGGCTCAGGAGGAATGACCCAGGGCTGGGCATTGCAGACGAGGAATCCAGGGAACTCTGGCAGCTGCTTGTATTTGTAGGGCTGGGATATGGAGGGCTTCACTGAGCAAAAGCAAATGGAGAAGGTTTTTATTTTCCTTGGTGCTAACGATGCTTTTCAGAGCAGCTTCATAGCTGAAAGTCAGTTGGGGTTGCTTTTCCCTAAGAAAAATCCCCTTCTCTGCCGTCCTTTAGGACATTTATTTTAAAAACACCACCTTCATCAATAACACACCTTTGTGTGATTCTCCTCATCCCCTCTTTGGTATTTTCTGCCTCTCGCACCCAAACCAGGCTGAAAGAAAAACTTCACCTCCTGCCTCCCCAAAGCTCCTCTGGAACCACCTGGGTGCGAGCAACCTCCTCTGCTGCTCTGCTGGGAGAAGAGAGTGGCTGCTGAGCATCTCTCCGTAGGGGAATGTACACCGGGGTTTGGGGGGGAGGAAGGAATTGACACCCTGATGCTGTACCCACCAGCCTGTGCTGTACCTCAGAGGCATGAAACAGCCTGGAGAGGTGAGGACCTTGGCCGAGGTGATGAGTGGTACTGAAGCAGTACTGAACCATGTCCAAAGGTGTCTGTGTACAAACAGGGGTTTCTCATGGTTGGGCTGGAGTAGGACATGAGATCCAGCACCCTACAACGGGCATCACGCTTCTATTTGGGTTGGTGTTTTTTCCCCACCCAAAGCCCTGCTCTATTTCACGTGCAATTCCCCATGCAGGGTGACTCTGGCTATTTGTGCCTGGGTCTGTTCCTCCACAGACCGATCTGTGGCCAAAATAACCTGCTCTAAAATGGCGTAAGTGCATGCACAAAGAGAAGTTTGCTTTTTAAACGCTTCTTTAGCTAAAGCGTGACTAAAGCCTGCCATCTCCTTCACCCAGGGGGTTGGGCTGCGGTGGGGGCTGCAGCGCTGGCCTTCACCCCTAATCTTGTCCCTGTCCTGCTGCTAAAGCCATACTCATCAGGAGGCCTTCCTGGGTTGCACTTCATTTCCCCCTCTATGAATGGGGATAGCAGTCACAGAATCACAGTTCAGCGAGTCCAACCACAAAACCAAAAACAAACAAACAAACCAAACCCAAAAAAACCCCCAAAAAACCCACCACACCCGCCCACAGACAGATACAACCCAACAATCTCAGGCACTAGAGCATGCCCTGAAGTGCCACGTCTACACGTTTCTGAAATACCTCCAGGGATGGTGACTCCACCACCTCCCTGGGCAGGCTGTTCCAGTGCCTGACCACCCTCTCAGGAAAGTAATTGTTCCTAATATCTAATCTAAACCTCCCCTGCCCCAACTTCACACCATTTCCTCTGGTCCTGCTCCCCTCTGCTGAGCCTGCTGGCTACTGGGCCAGATGGATGCTCCAGCAAGTACAAACCCAGTTGCCCTTACAGCTTTCCTGGGCTTTCCTGCACATACACCCTGGGGGACCTCTCCAAGTGGCTGTCAAGGACTAATTGCAGCCCTTTAATTAAGTGACCTGTGGCCCTCAGTCCCCGTTCCACAAGATGCCCTGCTGCACCCCAAACCTGGAGGGACTTGGTCTGTTGCGGAGGGGACCACACACCCCCTGCGCATCTTCACGCCTGCTGAGAAGGGCTGGGAGCTCTTCCCCAGCGATACCCACCCCACAAGGTGGGTGGGAAGCCCACCGGTGTCCGCAGAGTCTCGGGGCGATGGATTCGTGAGGCGGGGGAGCCTCCTGCTGGAGAGACCCGGCGAAGGGAAAGGCGCGGGATGTGGGCGGCTCCCGGCACGGATAAACGCCCTCTAGCGCTCATTTTTTTTTTTTGGGGGGGGGGAGGAGAACATTTGCCCCTCAGAAATCAGAGAGGAGAACATCAGCCCCTCAGGCTGCCATCCTGCATCATCCTCCCTCCCCTCTAACCCTCCCTCTCCTCCAACCCTCCCTGCTTTGCCTCCAGAAGTGGGGGCTTTGCAGAAAACATCGAGGAGCACAACCATCATACTAGACAGCCGGTGGGCTGGCACCCCTGGGCAACCTCCAGCCTTTTGGAGAAGGCCCAGAGCATCCAGTCCACCACTCGCACCCTGCGTCGGTACCATGGACACCCGTGGGAGCTGGGAGCGTTTCCCGTCACAGCGCTGGGGGATACCTTGGCTGCATCCCAACACGGGGCTTGTCTCCATGCTCCCTGTTCTGGCCAGGACCCCCACCCCTATGCCTGTGGTTCAGGGAAGGGCAGTAGGATCTGGAGAAAGTGAGGTCTGGGATCAGCATGGACATGACGAGGCACAGAGCAGTGTCCCACAAAACCCTGGTTGGGCGAGCTCTCAGCCCCTGCAGCTGGGAACTGTTGACACCATAGGGATATAATGGACGCCTCTGCAAAGCCAGGAGCAATGTGGAGGGGCAGCAACTGCCCTGGTGTTACTTCTTTGTGGGCACCTGGTCTCGGCTGAATCAGACCAGCTGCTGCTCTGAGCCCACACGGCTGCCCCAAACGGGGACTGAGGAACAGCTTCTTCTGAACTGCATGGGCTCTGACAGACGAGCTCTGGGGCTCTGCCAACACATCTAAGGCATTACCGCTCCCAGATGGCTGCTCTGTCCCTCTGCCAGGAGCTACCATGCTTCCTAGCTGGAGCAGGAGGAGGGACATCTGCCTGGCCTTCAGCCACATGAGTCACTGCCGGGGAGCCCGTGCAAGCCTGCCTTTCCTCTCAGGTGCGAGGATGGACCATAAAGCCAAGCTGCTGAGATGCAGATGCCCAGGAGGGTGTCCAGAGGAGTGATGGGGCAGCCTGCAGCAGAGGGTAGCCCAGGCACATGAGGGTGGTGACTCTTTGCCCACGTCTGCTGCTGCCAGGGCCTGCCAGCAGCTTCCTTTAACAGGGATGAAAAGCTGAGGAATGAGTGTTTTACAAAACTACACTCTCATTTACTGAGCACTGATTTCCTAGGGCTTATCTGTGATAAATACACCAACCCTTTAGATTTCTTTTGGGCCATGAAGTCCCTTTCTTGCCTCTGGGATGCCTCTAGACCTGACCTCCCCATGTTAAAGAGCTGCCTTCTTGGAGAGTTTTTTCCGGAGTGGCTCCCCAAGACCTGGCACAGGAGATGCAGCTCCCCTTCAGGCACCCTCAAGCGTGCAGCACAAAGCTTCCTTTCTTCTCTAGCATGGTTTGGGCATCACGGGACAGAAGTGGCCCTGGGTCATGCACATCGTTGCACAGTGCAAATCTGGATAAAAAGAGAGATAAATCTGGATAAATAGGGGGTAGATTTAGATTAGATATTAGGAAGAAATTCTTTCCTGTGAGGGTGGTGAGGCACTGGAACAGGTTGTCCAGAGAAGCTGTGGGTGCCCCATCCCTGGAGGGGTTCAAGGCCAGGCTGGATGGGGCTTTGAGCAACCTGCTCTGGTGGGAGGTGTCCCTGC
>JAOQGH010000032.1:13520245-13552914 GCA_025769975.1 Gallinago jamesoni
TTTTTTTTCTTTTTTTTTTTTCTTTTTTCTTTTCTTTCTCCTTGAGACAGAAGTGCCAAGGAGGAGCCGGGGAGCGGAGCGTGTTCCCAGCCCGGCGGGGGCAGCGTGCGGCAGAGGGCAGCCGTCTCCCTCCCTCGCCCTCCCAGCCCGCCGCTGCCATCTGCTACGAAACAAATCCAGGCTAAAAAAGTCCATCTGGCGTTCCTCTCTCAACCGAGAAGCTATCAATTAGTTCAGGTAACAGCTTGGTAAAACAAAAGAAGCGCTTGTGTTGGATCAGTTGTCCCTGTTTGAAAACTCTTCTGCAACACCACCTCCGCCCTCATTTTCCCTCGCCCCTAAATTATCTTAGGACGCTGTTTTTCCCCGCTTGAATGAACCAAGGAGACTCTTTTCTGTCACACTGGCTGCCCCATACACGCCCACATATTTTGCATCTGTATTTGGCTTCAAACTGGAAGAGGGGAGACTTAGATTAGGTATTAGGAAGAAATTCTTTACAGTGAGGGTGGTGAGACACTGGAACAGGTTGCCCAGAGAAGCTGTGGCTGCCCCATCCCTGGAGGTGTTGGATGGGGTTTTGAGCAACCTGGCCTAGTGGGAGGTAGGAAAAGGGGCAGGAGGGGTTGGAACTCGATGATCTTTAAGGTCCCTTCCAATAAACCATTCCCTCAGGGTCCCTTCCCCTAAACCATTCTATGATTCTATAAAACAAACGAGCCAACGCTCGGTGTTCTTCCATGAGGCAGCAGTCCCAGTCAGCGCCGGTTATGAAGCAGCTCGGCTGCCCTGAATCTGAGGAACACCCCGGGCTACCTTTCCTTAAGCCTTTCAGCTGATCTCCTCCCTTTGGCTGGCTCCTTTCC
Source organism: Gallinago jamesoni (assembly GCA_025769975.1). Classification (NCBI taxonomy): domain Eukaryota; kingdom Metazoa; phylum Chordata; class Aves; order Charadriiformes; family Scolopacidae; genus Gallinago; species Gallinago jamesoni. Next base: position 13,521,112 of record JAOQGH010000032.1, read on the forward strand.
CCCATGCTGACCCAGAGCAGTCAGTCCAACCTGCTGCAGGAGATGGGGGCAGCACAAGAAGCAAGAGAAGCAGCGGCACAGGATTGGGTCCCACGATCCCCCTCCCCTGCAGCAAAGGCTGTCACTGCAGCAAACCTGCCCGAGAGGGGCTGGGGAGGAACCAGCTGGGTTCCTCTGCCATTTCACTCCTGAGAGATGGACACATCCCAACAGCAAACCCATCCCTCCCTCTTCTGTGTAGAGACTCAGCTTGTCCTAGCCCTTATTCCTAGCCCACTGGTAACTTTGGCCCTACAAGAGGGATCTATAAGAACAACAAATGGTTAAAAAAAGTCCATTATTGCTGCAAACAGGAATCAATACAAGACTATTTTTTTTTTTTTTGGTTAGCACAGCCTATAAATTCCTGGCTTACTTCAAACTATATGCTTAGTCATGAGCTTAGACAGAGACCACGAAGGAATGAGCCTCTTCCAAAGCAAGCTGGGGAGATTCCCAGCTGCCCGGGCTGGAAGGCATTTCCCCTTGTCAGGAACAGCCTCCATCCTCATTTCGGTACAGACTCATCGTCACGACAAGGAGCTGCAGTCCAGAGATTTATAGATCAAGACTTGCCCCCAGATCTTTGCTTTTTAACCACAGAATATTCCGCTCAAAGGGCTGGGGCATATATTCAAAGAGAAAAGTTTGTAAGGAAAAAAAAATAAAAAATCTAGAAAATCTTTAAGACGACTGCACTCCAGGTTTAACAAGAATGGCAAATAAAAGAGACTTTATGGAAAAATGTGTAACTGTGTTGTACTGATGACTAAAGGTGCACAGAAGTGTTAAGCCATCTCAGATACCTGCCAGGGCAACCTGCCCCTTTGCAAAGGTCCTCCCAGCTAGACATTTTCCAAACTGGCCAAGCATTTCTTTTTATTTAGCGGGGAGGGGGGGGCGAGGGGGGGAGAGGGCGGGTTAACACGTTTGACAGCAAGAACTTCAGATCACAGAATGGATATTGCTTGAGAAAGATTAAATTCAGAGCCGGATCTGTCTCTGGTGCTTGGGTTCATTTTGCTAATAATGTAAAAATGTATCCCAAACGAGTCATTCAGCAAGAGACCAAGTACTGCCCTTCTTGCAATGGCTTCCTCCGGATCTGATCCAGGGGTCATTAAAGTAGTGAGATCTGAGGGATCTCTTATCATACGTGATTTCAGTGATTTTTTTTTTTTCAAATTGCCTTTATAAAGCCTTTAGTGCCACAATCTCCCTCATATAAAAACTCTAAAATTGGCTGCTGCTTCAGTTTTCACTACAATACAGTTTCCATAGTCGTATCAATGTACTTTTATATGCACACATGGCAATTTAATTCTACGGAATGCTTAACGAATGAACCCCAATGCTATGGTTGTCCTTATCCTGGTTTTGAGGCTCTAAAGCATTCAGAAAATAAAAATAAAACCCAAACCTCCAGCAAGTGCCAGACCTGTGTCCCCACCAGAGCGGGTCAGCCGTGGGGAAGGGGTGCAGAGCTGGTGCCCTGCACATCTGCACGCAAACATCAGGTGGTTTGAGTGGAAAATTCTGCCCATGTAACTTTTTATGTGTCCCACCTATTGAACAGAGCTTTGAGAAGGCAGTTTAGTAAAACCTGGGAAAATCAAAAGACATTCAGAGCACAGTCCCTGTCTCTCCAAGTTTCCTCCTGCAATCCAGCCCGAGTGAGGATGAGCAAATGCTTCTCCCACTCATTTATGGAAAAGGAAAGAGCCTCAGATGATAGGAGAGGAAGAGTTCAGAGGGACAGAGGATCACCTTAATGACAAGAGTGTCTTTCTCAGAGAGCTGCACCATCATCTGGCCACCAGCCCCGTGCAGGAGGTGCCCCTCTGCCCCACCAGCAGCTCCATGGGTGGGCAGCCACGGTGTGAGCCTGCAGAATTATGTGCATGAGCATTTGTTCATCAGAGGGCACCAGAGGATTATTTTGGGTTTGTTTTTTTCCTGGCTGTATGCTAAAGGCTGCTTTCCCTTCTGAACAGGCAGTGTGCTGTGTCCCCAGCACCTGAATCCCACATATTTAATGCTGGAGCCTGAGCTTTGTGGGCAGCAGTGCTGAGGACTCGCACAACGCTCAGGATGGCACTAACCTTGCCCGAAGCTGCAAACTGGGAGGTTTAATTTTACCCTGTGGGGAAGCCCAGTGGAGAGACTCAGGTAAGCAAAAATGTGCACGGGCACGCAGATCTGCAGAATTAAGGCTTTCATACATGTTACAAACATACATCTGGGGGTCTTAATATTTATGAAGCACCTCAAATTCCCAAGGCATTTCACAAGTTATATATACAAAAAATATCGTCAGCCAGGTCCTGCTTTAGGAAAACGTTTCCATTTGACACAGGGGCTTAATCATGCTCATGAAGAAGACCTGTTGAAAATGATTTTGGTACAACTCCAAAGTGCTTTTCTGAAGACGGATGGAATAAAACATTTACTTAAGCGCTTTCCTAGGTTCTGGCTTCAGTGATGTGTAACCTGGCTTCGTACTCAGTGCTCAGAGCTGTAGAACACCTGAGGACAGGGACGGAAAAACATCTTTCCTGAGCGGAACTGCAGGTAGAACTGAGTAAACAAAAGCAGAAATCTGACCCAGATTTGCTAGGAGGCCTCTTTTGAAAGACCATAGCATGGTGAAACATAAAACTCACCCAGTCTAGCACCCTCCCTCTGCCAGTGGCCACCTGTGGACCTCGAGGGACCACATCTAGCATGGGATACTTCATGTGCTTGCTCAAAAGAGCAAGCAGAGTGTGATCTCTCTCCGAAATCCTCCACTAACTCCTAGAAATACAGGCAGGATCTCAGTTACCATCTATGCGTTGCTCCTTTGAGCACAGCTCCCTTTAATGACTTTGCTGGGAGTTTTACCTCCTGCCTTGCTTTTCCACAGACCTCGCTTGCTCTGCTGCGCTGTGGGTGACTCTGCTATGGCAACTGATAATTGCTCAGTCTAGCCACCGAGATTTAACTTAATTTTTGTGAAATAAAATGGAAGTCTTTGCGACAGCTCCTCTGAAACCCAAACAGTTTGGCCAGGAGGTCTCTGTCTGTGTGGCGGGTGGCAGCGGGCAGATGTTAAAGGATCGCCGACAACTCGGACAACGTGTTTGCCATGTTCCTGGGACATGTAGCACCCAGGCTAGAGAAGAAATTGTACCAGCATGTCTACTTTCCATAGGGACACCTGACTGTGTATAGACAGCTTCACTCTTTCCCCTGCACTCGAGATGAGTTTCATTCCTGCGTGAGGGGCCGGCGTTCGGTGTAAGACCCACTTAAATCCCACTTCAGCATTATTTCCAGAGCTTAAGCGGAGCTGATGCGGTACCTTGTGCAAATTCTCTTGCGTAGGGGTGAATTTCAGCATTGGTTCCCTTGATGTTGTGGGCCTTTCCCAGAGCAGCAAGGAATAGAGAAGACATTAAAGAGTAAGGAAAAAGAAAACAATTACAGAACCACAAACATTGGCAAGACTGACCTAGCTGTGCCCTCTGGAATGATCTCTAACTTTCTTTTCAAACCAAGCAGATTTCCAGCTGCCTGTATCTCTTTAATTAAAAAGAGATGTCTTTTCAAATGGCTTGTAAAACGTAACGGCAAATTTCCGGATCATGGTTTTGAAAGACGATTAGGCTGTGCTCCTTTGCCTCAGAGTTAACCCTGCAATTTAGGGACTAAGAACATCCAAAAAATTAAGCTGTAAAATGAACAGAATTCTAACTGGACTGAAAAGCATGCTGTATAATTTTTCCTTCTTCCTGTACTAAAGAAGCAAGTTGGCTAAAATTTTAGGGATAGTTCTAAACACATTTGTTACTGAATAAGATCTGACAAACCCCATTTTGGGTGGAAGTTGGTTTCCACAGCTAACAAGTAAATCCACAAGGAGATTAAATGCAGCAGGAACCCTAATAGTTGCATTTTGAGATGCTGCCATGACACTATCAAGTCAAAATGTTTGACCTCTCCATGAAATTTCGATGCAAGATGAATTGTTGATTCTATGGACTTACTCAGGAGGCAGTAATGTGATTCAAATCATCTGACTGTCAACAGAAACCATTTACTCTGGTATAACAGTAAACTAAAAATGCTTCTTCACAGTTGACCATTTTGGCTGAAAAACAAAATCATACACCGAACAAATAACAATAAGCTTTTCCCTGGAGAGCAGAGCTCAGGATGAACTAAATAACCATCACAGGTCATTATTACTTAGATGTTTTGATTTACTTTAGATGTGTTTATTTTCAAATTCCTTCCCCTCTACCCAAAACATTTTGGTATATATATCTCGATACAAACTGCAAGTATGCCATTATGCTTGTGACAATGTTGACAGGGACTCTGGAGGGCAAGGACCCACCTAAACTCTCATGTTGGATAACAAGCAGGCAAAATGTGCCATCAAAACATAAGAAGTGAAACGCACTAGGAAGAACCCCCCCCCCCCCCCAAACCAGGAAGTAAACATTTCAACCAACTGCCTTCTGCTTCATTAGCAACTTCAGACACTGATATCAGCATCTCCAGAACCAGTCAGATTTTGGTCTGCAAAATTAAGAAAAGACATGATGTTACACTAGGTCTTCTTTTCCAGCTCCTGAGCTGTGACTTGAAGGAAGGCCATTAATGTACTGACAACTGCTAATGGCATAAAATATAGCAAAGGACTACAAGGACGGAGTGAAGCTTTAAGCTTTTTCTTTCTCTCCTTCACACTGTACGATACTCTTAAGAGCTCTGAGTAAAAGCCAACATGACATACTTTCAACCCAAATCTCAGCAATCTCTGTTAATTCAGAGCTGTCTTACAAATAAAGGCCTTCAGAATACACCATTTCCAAGGCTCCCACTTAATGAGAGCAGGCTTCACATTAATGCAGGGTGCTGGTGCACCATCCTTCTGAAGCCATGTGTACTTCATGCAGAAACAACAAGGCAATGATAAATCCTGGAGTCAGGTCATGAAGTGACCAGTGAACAGGAATTCAAATTTCTGGATTGAACTCTTGGAAAAAGCTGGGGTCAGAAAACAAAAACAGAGAGTCCACCCATAACAAACTATAAACGAACAAACAAACATAACAAACATACGTCTTTTCAAAAAAAAAAAAAAAGAAAAGAAACAAACCCCCGATCGAACAAGTGTAGAAAACACTCAGGCTGTCATTTCAGTTGCTTATTTATGAGCCACTGAAGAGTTACATGACTGCTCTCAAGCATGTGGGTAAACTGGAAGCGTTCATCTCCCATGTGAACAAAATGAACGTATGTAGATGATGAAGCCGCATCCAGGCAGACACAACTGTTGCTATTGCTTTTCGTGACCATCTCAGAATGGAGTGTGCAGGAGTGACAGTGCTCTGGAGGCATGTGCATGACTGGTCCAAATCCTAGAAAGCTGACTCAGTCCCTCCCTGTGACCCTCCCCTGTAGTTTAGTGTTGGATCTCTGTTTGTTTTTCAAGACTTCACCTCTTCGCAGTCTTGATCAGTGGAAAGCTCCACATCGGACAGTCCAACTTCCATTGCCATAATCAATGAAATATCTGAATCGCTGCTGACTGCTGGCTCCTGTTCATCTGTGAGGGTAGAAAAGACAGGAAAAGGGCATTATAATCACATCTTTCTGTCAATGTATTACTATTTTTCAGTTCTGCAGATGGGACCTAGAAGTGTCTCCACTACTAGGTTGTGCTTAGATTCCAAACTTTGCTCTTGCTCAATATCTATCTAAAGCATTTCAAAAATATCAGGAAGTTCAAGCCAAGAAACACGATGACAAGGAGCCTGGATGGGATACACTTTCTTGTCCTCCTAATCCTCCCGGGGCTCTCCATCCAGGCTCTGCATCTCCTTGAATTTCCTCCCACTGCTTGAGCACTTCCCTCCCCATCCCCTTTCAATTCCTCAACTTGGCATCATCCTACTCTCCCTACAAAAGCAGCAAGTTAAGGACAAATTCACAGTCACAGTCAAAGTCATGGGTCAGCCATCAGGAAAACGCTGCTAACAGGAAAACAAATCTGCTCAAACCCTCATTAGGGGACAGAATCTCTGTTACTGGAAGCTTTTAAGAGGGCACTAGGCTAATGTCTGGAAGGAGCAACATGGATGTCATTAGTTCTGCCCCAGGACTCAGGACCACACTACCTGCCTTCTCAGGTGCCTTCTCTCATCCTTTTCCAGTCTCTTGTCTATTCACCCTTTCCTCCAGTTTGAAGATACCTTGTAGGTTCATGATCCAGGTCAAAGGGATCCACCTTAATCCACCATGATCCCAAATACACGAAGACTCAGATTATTGACTTTTGCCAAACTGCAAATCCCACCAAAACTACAAGCACAGGAGTAAGAACTTGTTTTCGTTTTGATCCCACAGCCCTTACTACATATATATTTGGTAGTAGATAAGGCCAACAGATTTTAAAAGACTATAAGCTAGTTTCCTTTCAAGAAGAATCAGGAGAAGCAAAGCACACTGGACCTCTGGGGAGATTTTCAAAAGCACAAAAATCCCATAGGTGCCCGAGTCCCTGAGAGAAAAAGTTGACGGTTCATATTTTTAAGTGGTTTAATTACGATGATATTTATACTGTAACAATAGAATGTATTTAAATCCATGACAGTTTTTCCTTTATATATTTTATTTTTCAGACAATAGAAGCAGAGCTTGATTGATGCTAAAAAGTCTAAGAGTTGAATATCTAAGAATTATTAAGTAAGAAACATTACAAAGGAGCCAGGAAAATAATAACTCTTTACAGTTTAATTATTCACTTGAAGCTAAGTGAGCACAATTAGTCGCCTCTCAAGAGCTGCAGGATTTTAAAACCTGTTTTAGAGAAAAAAACATGTATTCACTTGTGCTGGGATTAGACCTCATGTTCTGCAGAGAACGCTCGAGTGCAGTCTGCATTATTCAAACTGAAAGAGCCAGTGCTTCCCTTTACAGCCCTTCCCAATTTTCACTGTGGATTATTTTTATACTCTCTTGATTGCAAGATAAATAATTAATGCATACAGCCTCTTTATACCTGTGCATTTTTTTCCTTATCAATATGACAGCAGTAAAACATTTCAACATTGCTTCTGACTAGAAATGTTTCCACTGGAGGTGAAGGAAGTATTTACGCATGGAATGGTATCTCCTGCAGACTTCAGTGGACTTCAGTTACATCGAACCATTAGGTGAACTGCTAGATCCAGGAGCACAAAAGTGCATCACATACACCTCCAAAACCTAAAACATCACCTGTAGCAGTAACAGCTCCCTGAGCCAGAACGATGTGCTTCCACTGGATTATTTATCGTTCCTCTATAACTAACAGGATTCTTAAAAACAATGAAAATGATGTTTTAAACGTTGACCTAAGAGCAAATTTGCATTTGCATGACACAGTTCCTGAGGCTCAGCTATGGAGGGTTCTTGAGAGAGAGGTGATGTCCATCTGAAGTAGCTGTGCAGGAGAGAAGGGCTGGCTGAATGGTGACAGCCACAGGCGTGCTGAAGAGGCAGGCTGAGCCGCCGACACCGAGTGTCACAGCGTCAAACGAGAAGCGTTTATGGTGCTGAAATGTTATTTCAAGAGTTGTTATTTCTTCGAGGGTTGCACAGCAGAAAAAGATCTCAACTGAGTTCAAGACGGGCAGACAGAACAGAAGCAGGTCTACAGCTCACCTACCAACTGTCTAACCCTTGTACAGGAGCACCTGCTTTCCAAACCTGCCAACTTGAGTCTTGCATAAAAAAAAAAATTATACAATTATTCAAATTCTTAGATCTTAGTCTTTCCAAAGTGTGGGCTTTGTACTGTGTCTTCTTTGGGACTGAAGCATAGGTTAGAAGGAACAATCAACAAAGGATTCTAAAGATGCCCACACCTATGCCCAGACATTGTTTTTCCAGTGCTGCAAAAATCACAAAGTCACAGAATCTTCATGGTGGGAAGGGACCTTTGAGATCATCGAGTCCAACCAGAAAAAAACCCAACCGAAAACAAAATCAAAAAACCCACAAAAAAACCACCCACCCTCAAACAGACACAAACCAACAATCTCAGGCACTAGAGCATGCCCTGAAGTGCCATGTCTACATGTTTCTTAAATACCTCCAGGGATGGTGATTCCACCACCTCCCTGGGCAGGCTGTTCCGGTGCCTGTAATTCTTCCTAATATCTAATATAGATATAATATATACCTAACCCTCCCCTGCCACAACGTCAGACCGTTTCCTCTGGTCCTGTCATTATTCAAAGTGCCTGGCAACGTGAAAGCTCCACCTTTCTTGCCCGCTAACGGTGCAGCGGCTCAAAACCCTAGAGCTACCAACGCCTGCTGCGTCAGCCCAGCGGGGAGACAAAAAAAATCAGAGATCACCATCCCTTACACCTTCCCTTTCAGGGAAAGGGCCCAGCACTGACGTTTCTTTGGAAGCCACAGACAACACAAGGAGATTAATGCCTCCCTCAGCGTCACCTGGTCCTACTGCCGACCCCAAGAGGCACAGGAGGAAACACTGAGGAGGCTGCAGAAGTGACACCAGATATGGATCAGCTGTAGATAACTCAGGCTGCAAGGTCTACAAACCGCCTTGCCGTGGCTCCCGCACACAGCACAGGCTTTCTAGGCTGTGGTGGCTTTTTTTCCCCTCCCTCCCCCCCCATTTTTTTGGCCAGCTGCTCAGTAATGTGAGCCAGCACAGTTAGTGACAGTTGTTAAAGGTAAGAAAGCCCCAATCAAACTGCAAGTGCCAGGAGCTTAACCTGCATCTTGCACCCCTGGTGTTTAGATCCTATTTACAATGACAAAAAAACTTAGACCATCACGCAGCTGTGACAGAAGATGCCCGAGTCACTGTTAAGAACTTTCATGACCTTTTTACAAGGTTTTTGGTTTTGTTTTTTTTTTTTTTGAAATATGCTGTTTTTCTGAAAGGCCTGAAGTAAGGTGAGGATCTCAACTTTCAGCGAAGATCTCAGTTTTCACTTAAAAATAAATGAATGTCAAGAAGCAAAAAGGAGATCGAGAGTTTAAAAAAAAAAATAAAAAAATACCCCAAATTTCTAGGCAAATTTTATGCTGGAGTATCTGACTTGCCATTTTAGATGTTTGAGACTGGCAATCCTGCCTAACAACACACACCGTAATGCTTCCACCACGTCATGCCACAGGCATAAAGCCTTTTGCTTCATTAAGCAAAAGGCACATCCCAAGCTGCTTTTCAGCCCGAGTGCTGGTGCCTGCAGCAGGCAACCGTAGACCTCTCTGCTACATTCCTCTCGTGTCAGCGAAATGCAATACACCACAGCACGCTGCCGACTTCCAGACAGACTTTTTCCACTCCCTGACACACATTCGTTTGAGAGGTGCAATAAAACAAACTCCTTCTCTAGCCAGCATTACTTTAAATTTAATTATGCTGATGCAGGGAGAGTATCGCCACGGAGATAGGGAACTGCCCTCGGTTAACAGCGGTACAGCCCTTAACCTGTTGCAAAGTTCATTAAGTGATGTTTATATTTGAGTATAATTGCAATCAAACGAGGATGAAAATAGCTAATTACTCTGGTGCTTTAAGAACAGTAAGACTGCACACTAGTAATAGTTACCTACTGCTGCTGCTACTCCTAACACTTTGAGTAAGTCTGTAGCTGTTGTATGCTAATAAATATTCCAAAAGAAAAAGGTCAGATGATGGGTTTCTAGGAATTTGATACTGTTCGCAAGAGTCCTGGGAGGGACCTAAGCATTCTACACTCAGTGAAAAGTGTATTTACTAAACCAATGTGTAGGTAAGCACACAGGCATGGGCACAAATTGAGATATACTTGTAAGGACCCATTCAAGGATGAGAAACAAGCTGATGTAACCATGGTGGGGTTTGCACTCATGGAGGCCTCACTCCTGCTCATCCTTGTGCTCCTCCCAAGGAAGCCACATCTGGCACTGTGCTCTGGTGTCCCTAGGGCATGGGCAGTGCCACGGGGCTCTCCTAAAATTGCTCCGTCTTGTCCCAGAGGCTGAGATTTCCCCCAAGGTCATGGAGCTGGAAAAGCTGCAGAACCTCATGACAAGGCTAAAAGGTCCACGAGCAATTGCATCCAGGAAATCGGCAGAAAAATAAGAATACACTAAAATGTTATACAGCAGCATTGAATGCATATAAGGTTTGTCTAAGATGACAGACTTTTTTCCTTCTCTGGACTTTCAGGTAGCTCTCTGCTATTACACCCATTTGGGAGTAAGCGGAGAAGTATCGATCACTACATGTCAAACGAGAGCTGCCACCAAGTGTGTAATTCATCTACTGAAAGTGTAACTAAAGCCAGCAACCTCCTATTCTTGTGGATTAAAAACACAGGCCGCAGCAATAAACTATTCAGCTGGGAGTCAGTCTCCCTTCCCTCATTTATTATCAGCTCTCCGTGAACTAATTCAGCATACTCGGTCCTGCTCCACACACAATTAAACTGCTGAACAGAGCTGTGCAGCTGCTAATGGTTTTCCTCATATGAGAATCGCAGGAATTAGAGGGTAAGAAAAAGCTGCTACCGTGCTATTGACTTAGGTGTAACCTCTTTGCCTAGCTATAAAGCTGAGCATGTAGCACAGGGAACAAGTCTGGCTTTATGCAGATCTTCTGTTCTTGATGGTGGATGCCCAGCTTTGAGGAGAAATGAATAATCACGGATTTCTTCATCTAATGAAAGGCTCTGAAAAATTTATCAGTTATTATCCCATCCTTAGCTGGCAGAAATTGCACAGCAGACAATGGGGCTCTGCCTAAAAGCTCGTTTTGACAATAAATACACAGTAAAATTTGGCCTTGATTTCACTATTCATTTCACATTCTCACTACTGTGAAATATATCTTATTTCAGAACTCTCTGTTTTCTGAAGATAGGACTAAGCCAAAACACAAAGTCCCTGGTGACAGGTATGCTCTCAGGTCCAGACAAATATTGAAAATCTATGTGTTGGCGTGAACCTTATTCCAGTCTGGGGCTCACTTCTACTAAACAAACATTGTCCCCAGTCAGATGTATCTAGAAGCATTTTGCTCCAGAAGAAACCAGAAATGTGACCATCTCCTGGGGCTCTGAGGACCATCAGAGGTGCTGATATGGGACCTTTATCAAAATGGATTCTGTTCAGCAGGAAGCCACAGCAAACTGCCAACTCAAGCAGTGTTATTCAGATTTTGTTTCCAGTGTCAGAACAACCAGAACACTATTCATCACATTTGATTTATGACAGGGAGAGACATTTCTAGAACCCTTTATTTATCTTTGTCTGCCCAAGAATGCACTTTACCATTACAGAGTTTATTGCTCCCTTCCACTGAAGCCTTGCCACAGCATCACTTTGCTGCTTATAGTCTGGGAGGAGGAGTGTGGTCCCATGAAATTAGTACCTCAAATGTCAACTCCTTTCACAACAGCACCAATCAAATCTATTTTATCGCTAAGACCCTCTTCTTTAAAAAAATCTACCGAGTCTGAAAATTATTCTCAAGTTAATCATCCGATATTTCCTATTGGATCACTTCGTAAGTAACTCTCAAATTCCTTCCATATCATCTTGATAATCGTAATACTTTAGAACAGGCCATAAATGTGCTAACAAAACAACTGAAATAAAACACACAGAAAAAAAATGCCTATAAAATCTCTAATGCAAAAGAAGCAGTGGGAATATGTTTGAGGAGAAAGGGTTATAAAAAGCCTGTTACTAGCGCGGTCCTTTTGTACACAGAGGCTAATAAAATGGATGAAGAAGTCTGTCTGGCTACAATTGAGAAGAAAGTACTGGGGAAATAGTTTATTGCTGTTCCCTAGCATCAGAGAGAGACCTATCTGAGCAGCAAGGGGAAAAAGTACTTGAGCATGGTAACTGCTTTTGGAAGAAAATGTTAGAGTCTTGTCCATAAATAACAAGCCAGGGCTTTCTGAATGTACTAACAGCAACAGGGCTTCACCCAGAGGATAAGGCAGACAAGTCTGAAACGTACTACAAATAATTCCCAAACATCAGCACACCAGGACGAACTAAATGCCACGACCTGGCAAAATAACATCTCAAAAATGTGTTTAACCGGATCAAACCCCTAAGCGGTTGAGAGACTTGATAGATGGGCCTGGATATGACACAAAAGGCTAGAGTACCTCCCAAAGAAAACTTGGCATTTTTCTTCTTACTAAGTGAAAAGGCAACAAATTTTTTTCCCTTAATCTTCCTCTAGGATTTATGTTTTGGGAGAATATACAGCATCTCTTAATGGAAAACAGCCAAAGACATACTTCCCCACCTTCAAGCATCCTACACTACGAAAGGATAACATCATCATCATCATCATCATTCTAGACATGAACTACTGAGATGGACAATCACAACTTTTCAAGGTATTCATTGATTCTGGGTGCCCAGTTAGACACCATAAACCTGATTTTTCAGTTACAGCATTAACCTTCACATTGTGTGCCTCAAGCATATCTTCCACTAATGTCAGCTACAGCTGTAAGTACTCAGAACTTCTGGAAATCATATCCCAGTACCTCAAGTCAAGCATCAAAAAATGAAGGGGAAATTATTAGTAATACAACCAATTTTCTGAAGCCTAAATTTGGAACATTTTGTACTTAAGCAATAAATTTTAACACCAGATACCTGAGAAGATATTTTGTCTTTTGGCAAGATCAATAAACTCATTTTCATGAACAGCATAGAAAGTATCAGCAACCAAATGTTTTATCCAAAAAAAGGAAAAAAAAAAAAAGTCTGTCCAAATAAGGACATATGATATAAAACACATGGAGCTGATAGCAAACACATTTGCAGAAAGCCGAGCAAAAGGGGAAGAAGAACACATACCAGATGTTATTGCATGGAGACAGTTGGACCTGACTGGCTGGAAAAGCAAAGCACTTTTTAAATTTTATATTTACATCTATATCTATCTTTAATGAGTATATACCAGCTCCTTGGGATTTTGTCCATGAGTCAGAACACAAGGCCTTTGAAATTCACAGCACATATTAACAGTATTTTAGGAGTCAACAATTTGGAGATCTGACTTGTCTCTACGAGAGGCTGGCTGACATTTTGGGAACTCTTGATCAGCTGTCTTAGCAGGGAGCTTCCAACCCTCCCTGTGATATAATGAACATGCCTCTGCCAAGTATGACACAAGAAAATCTAGTATTTTTGCTCCCATCGTACTTTCCTCCTCCTCCTTACTCTTATGGGTCATGCTCATCATGTTCCTGCCCTGGGACCAGCAGGGAAATTCCTACTGCAGTATCATTTTCTCTTCCCATGACTAGTCTTTCCTCTTTCCTATTGGAAACTCAGTCAAAATAACAATCAGAAAGATTACCTGAACAGTCAATGGAGTCATCATACGAAGGTCTCTTGCACTGACCCCTATGCTCTCACATCAGTTAATCCCCGTATTCAAGGTCCTTCACAGTTTATCTTCACACCTGGCCTTATTCGCTATAAGGTATTTTCTTCCATCTTTGGCTGACCCCATTCTTCAGTCCCATACTCTACGTCCTTCACAACAGGGCATCCAGCCTCTTAAACCTTTGCAAAGCTGCTTTTCCTTTCTCCCTCCATGCCTTCCCACCATCTGGAAGGGGAGAGTGACAGTGGCATGCCACTGCACACCCTCCTTACGGTCACCGCTGGCCATCCTCAGCGCCCAAATACTGCCCCAGGTGCCCCTCTGGTCAGGACAGCACAGTCTTCTGATGCCTACAGTAAGTTTCACAAATAAATCTGAATGCATTTTATTCAATGTACAGCCTGTTAGAAATCATTATTATTTAGGACATGCAAAATTATTCATGAATCTGATTGAAAATCAGAAAATGAGATTTCCTGTAAAAAGGGGAAAAGACTTGAAAATACTGAAGCACTGAATACACGTACTGTAACTACATGACAGTTTTGATTCTCAAGACTCTTAGTTACCTTTGGCAATATATTAAATAGTCAAAGATCATTAATTCTGAAAAGATTTAGCTTCTGGTAAAATCCTGCCATTTTCTACACTACTCAAAGAATCCTACGAAACATTAGATTAAGTTTTCTATTTCCCATTAAAGAAGAAGCCTAATTCAACTCTTCACTAAATTCACTCACCTAAAGGTCTCTTAGGTCCAGAATGAACTCAAATCACTAGTGTCATGCAATCCCAAGCACTGCTACCAACACTTCATTGCCAGTTATTAGCCTCTGATAATTATTATTATTCTTCCATTTAATTTCTCTGTATGCAGACCAAGTTCCCAACTCAGCTGAAGCACAGCTCCACGTACCAGCAGCACGACAGAGCCCAGCATCTGCCCCAGCTACCCTCCTGCCACCTATCCCGAGCCAGCTCTGCTACTCCTTTAATTGGCCACGGAGTTGACTTAATTAAAAAAAAAAAAAAAAACCAACAAAAAACCAAACATAAAATGTCTGCAAACTACCTTGGCAACAATTTTTTTGCTAGGCTAGCAGCTGAACTGGCTGGCTCAGTCAGAAGGTGAGTGCTGCAGCCAACTTCAGGAAAGCATCGGTACAGAAAGGGGAACGGGAAAGGGAGAGGGAGAGGGAAAGGGAGAGGGAAGGGACCCCCCTGGCCTCCCCCCCTTCCACCTCGTGTTCAACATCTGCAAGCTGTCCCTTTGGCACCATGATGTCATACGTTCTAAAACGTCAGGTGTGGCATGGGGACTACTTTTTTCACTTGGTTTTCTTAGCAGCTGCTAAACGACCAGGTCTCCTTGGTGCTACCACAAAACAAACAGCGTTAAGTGGGAAGTTAAAAACGATCACATCTCGTCGTGATAATGGTGCATAAGGGGTACTGTGAGGATCCTTCCCCAGCAGCCAAGGTGAGAAGTGTGGAGAGACATACATCCTTTGAGCAGGGAGCAATCATCTTTGATCCCACCACCAGCCAGCTGAAGATCTGAAGGGATGGCAGGTATGTGAGAAAAGTCACGTTAAATGCTGTCTGTACCAGCACACATTACAGGCTACATGGCCTTCGGCAGGCTTTCATAATAAAAAAACCACTTTTCCATCCAAAAATTATAATCACACAATTTAATGGTCTGCATCTCAGTTTCCATGGGCTACACTGGGGACTGGTATTGTGTCTGAACTTTCTTATTTATATTTTAAAGCCCCGTGTCAGCAGAGTGCTCTGCTTCCTGCAAGCCTGAAGGAAATTACAGCCCGAGTCAGACACATAACACACTGGATTGAACAAGGGAGAGTGTAAATGGTAAGAGAAACTTCAGTTCCATCCTGTTGTTCAGGAACATAAGGAAGAAACGTCCTTTCACAGGGTGATTTAGAGATGTACTGGCCAACGCCACACAAATCCCTGAGAGCAGTCTAACAGGTATCACAAGAGCCCCAAGGACCATAGAGTATTAACCCAAAGATTCAAATGTAAGCTTATGGTTTCCAAAACCTTTTTCTCTGGTCTGATCATACTGCAGAGGGGGACTCCCTGGCAGAAGCAGCTGAACAAAGCCACCTAAGATCGCTTCTGCTCAGGACTGGAGATCCCTGCTGACTCCACCTGCACAGCAGCTCTGCTTTGCCCCTTGCTCCTGGCCAGGAGGAGTGAGAAAAGGGATGCTCAACCCACAGACACCCTCCTTCCCATTGCAGCAACCGAAGAGCCCGACCCAGAGCACCTGTGGCTGGATGGTGGCCGAAGCTTCTCACTCCTACTTCAGCTCATGTGCAAGGTGGCTACGGGCCAGCGAAGATCTGCACGGGGCCAATTAATTCTGAGAACTTGATGTGAAACATAGGCTGCTGTGACAAGCAGAAAGAAAGCCATTTCTGCCTAATCACTATGAACTGCTTCCTCAATTACAAGTGTGCACACAGCTGTAACAGTAAACAACAGCTTGCTTTAAAGACAACTCCGGCTAATTTTTGAATGAGGGGGTTGGAAAAGCTCATGTTAGTTTGGCTGAGTTTGTCACGGCAGCATGTGCACGATTTTCAAATCCATCTCTTTACATACCTTTTACTGCACAAGCTCTCAAAAAAACCCTAGGTCATTAGCAAAGCACAGTACTGAGGAACCATCTACTGAACCTTCAGAAGCAGTTACAATGAACATCCTTGTGCAAAGATGGCACAAAAATGCCTGTGCATATATTAGAGGATCTAATGAGAAAAGGCACAAGGAGGTGGCTGAAAAGCTCAACAGTGGTGGAATTACTTGAATGTGTATCTTCATAGAATGGTTAAGGTTGGAATGGACCTAGTTCCAAATTCCCTGCCATGGGCAGGTACACTTTCCACTGGACACCTTCCACTAGACACTGCTCAAAGCCTCATCCAACTTGGTCTTGAACCCTCCCAGGGATGAGGCATCTTCTCTCTCTCACACATGGTCCTGCCTTCCTTTCCAATGCTGCTAACACTGGGCCCCACCTGAGATCTCCAGGACATGTCCAGGATAAAAGGGCATGTCATTATCCCAGCACCTCCTGGGCTCTTGGATTCCGTGCATGTTGCTAGGAACCCCTTCCTCACCATGCATGTTGGTGATGGTGATGCTTGGCTGAAATCTAATTCCTCTAGGAAGGTCCATAATAAAAGTTTCACCCAGGGATGTCTTCTCATTAGATATAAAAGAAAATGCACAGTAATGAAGCCAAAAAGAGAAAAATCCCACAGTGGTGGTGGAGGAACCTGCATATCGGATATGTCAATTTAAGTGCTGGCACTAGCGAAATACAACTTTTAACAGTGTAATTTTTAGCTCAAGGGGAAAACAGCCTTCCTTTTTGTTCAGTAGAAGGAAACAACACGCCTGAGAAGTGGTTTTGTTGCAGCAACAGCTCCAACGCCTGAAGCAGGGCACAGCTGTGGGACCACTGTGCCTGCCAAGTCTGGGCAGATCAGCCCAATACTCAGTGGTCATCCATCCACACAGCTTCAGCATCCTCCACGCTACCCAAGGGCTGCCCACAAACAACAGACATGTGCAGAGACTATAACATTGTGTGTCACGCTTTTTCTTCCCCTCTCTGACAATCTCACAGCTGAATCAGTGTCTTGCCTCCCACCAGCCACACGTGGACTTGCAAGATTTGACCATTTATCATCTCCTGTCACGTGCTCACATTCCAACAGGACTGTCAGGTACATGCCCCTCAAAACTGGGAGACATTTGACCAAAATACACTGTTTAGGTCAAAGATCAATTGTCACAAGCCCATAAAACAGAGAATACACAACAGAAAAAGCACAACAACCCAGAGAACATATGTTCTTGAACTTTACAGCACTGTCTAACCTGATTTAAACTGCACAGCTTAATTATATATTTTGTCATAGGCCATGGCTTATCTACTTACTGTTGTTCAAAAGATAAAGATTGATTTAAGTGCAATGCAGCTCTAGAAAAATTTTTTCTAACAAAAAAACCCCAAAAAAGCAGAATCATGGAGCCTCAACCGCACTGTGTCTTAGTGACTCTGTAAGAAATCCCCTGTTTAAAGGCAAAGCACATGCTTTTCAGTCTCACAAACGCCACCAGGTACTGGAAGATGTGGTCCTTCTTGATGGTGTGGCATCAGCAATAGTACGATATTCTGCAGACAGGTCTGATGCATGTATTGGAAAAAAGTAAGAATCTGTATGGTTGAATAGAGCCATGCCCTATAGCTATACTATTGCTGTTATGCTAACATGGGCACATAGGTAAACAGGCATGTTTTTACGTCTACACAAAACATTTAAGAATTAATAGAATGATCAATTAAATAAAATAAGAACATCCAGTTTTCCATGCAGGAGAAATAATTTTAGCCATTTATATGTGCATTAGCAATGAAGAAAAATAACGTGACAAGCTGAAGTGTCACCCCTTAATTTCATTAGACTTGCAGTAGTTTTTTTTAAACAAATTCTAGATGCTTTCAAAGTAACATATTCTACTAATTTGAATCTCCTTCCTACAGGCTTCTTACAGCATTCATACACTTCTCTACTGAGGCACTTAGGATAATTTAAAAATTCTGCAAGGAAGCTTGCTTTAATATCCAGTTTCGCAGAATCTTTACGTAAGGAAATTTTATCCTAATGAAAACAGTGTACGCTTTAGTTCTAGTGCCCATCAGATGCAGTCTTGGTAGGTACCTGTGTCTGATCCTCCCTCATATACACACAGAAAGGACAGCCCTGACCTTCAACTCGGCACTGCGAAACACTTAAGATGAGTCACTACCAACTGCTGGAGCTACCATAAACCTCTCCTTTAAAGTCAGTAACCTGAAATGCTTCACTGTTTTCAGATGTTTTCATCTTCTCTGTAGTCTAAGTGACGATGCTGTTTTAAAACAATAGCAAGAAAGGGCGGGTAGTGCAGAAAACCATGCTTCACAACAGCTTCAGCAGAACAATTTATTTAACACATCCAGTATTTCTCTTTGCTTAAAGAGGAAGCCTCAGGAGACTTGCACTGGAAGGGATGTCCTGGGTAGTTGAGTTTACTCTCCACAATTGGAGTGGCTGCACGATATAATCCCTTTCAGATTTGCTAGCAATTAGCATCATTCACTGTACAAGGTCCCCAGCTCCCAGTTCATCTCTTTGCCAGTGCAGAACCACAGCCGGATGTCAGTTAAAAGCTATAATATCTGGTTTTCAAAAGAACCCTTCATGCAACACCAACCCACAGAGATTTAATTTTTTAATTTTCTTTTTATTTTTTTTACAGCCTACAATGACAGATGAGTTCTGCTGCTAACGCTCCTTTCTCTTAAACCACACAAGCCAATCAAACCTTGCAACATGTTTTACATTCCTCTGCAATTACGCAGTTTTTGAACAGGAATTATTCCAGCTCTGATCTTCCCTGCAGCCTACTCAATAGTTTCACTGTCAGTAACGTTTTCTACCTATGGTTGTAGAAAAACCAGGTCCTGGTGTGCCACTGGGCAGTTGTAGGCAGAACGTGCCTCCTTCCAGGCTGTGGGTCAGCATTTTGCACAGGGTGGAAAACGACCTAAACCACCACTGACATTTCTGGGTGGGCAGGTGGGGTATGACAACGTCAGTGCTGGTGAAATCTATACATCTTGAATAACTGTGACTGAGTACTAGCAGGGAGAGTAAAGTAGATCTATGCAGCCAGAAACAGCCCATAGTTTCCAGCAGGAACATTTCCCAGGGCTTCCTGCAAACTCAAGGAAAATACTGATTTAATCTGCCTATGCATACTTGTTTTTATGAGAAATGGGGCTTTTTTCATTAGTTTACAAATCAGGAAAAAAAACCCAGCAAACGGAGATGATGTCAAAACCTTTTCTTTTTGGAAAAATAAAACCTCTTAAATGTCCTTTGGATCTTGTTTAGGTTGCTTTCACAGTTTGCATAAAGGATTTAGCAATATTTTTGATGTAACCAAAAGCACGTTATAGGAAAGAAAAATAAGCACATTTAAAACTCATCACAAGCACATGGAACAAGGATTAAAATATGCCTAGGAGGTATACAGAACTTCCTCCTAGAACTGTTTATTTGGAACAGAAAAGTCCAAAATGTTATTGTTTGTTGCAGCAGGGCTAGTGCAACAGATAAAATGTTAACTGCGAGCTAGGCTGTGTCTATTAATGCACATTCACAGATAAACCATGAGTACAGAATAACAACTGAGAAAAGCATTCATAAAGAAGAAAAGGTCAACAGTTTATCTCTTGTTATGGTCATTTAAGAAATTTTAAATCACTCGATGCCAATCTCCTTTCAAATGGAACATTTCTTTGATAATGCCGCGATAGCTCAAGTTTTTTTGGGTTTTTTTCCCATAAAAATTAGATCTTTGATCTGCCAGGCCATGCCTCCTACATTCAAATCTTGTCTTAAAATATATTTAAAAAATCAGCTTATGCAAAGAAAAAAAAACAAAAATCAGCCTTTATAATGACTGGAACCAAACTAACAAGCTCTCTCTGATCCCCTCTGTCTCCTTCCTGCCTGTCTCCCTTTCTGCCCAAAACGAGCCTTTATGAAAAGGAACATAGCACAGTTTTACTTGACCTGGGATGTGAAACCTACAGTTTTTGCCTCACCAGCCTAAAGCAAGAGTGCAAGCATGCTCCCTCCATACTTAACCAGCTCCTTTAGCTTTCCTTGCTCGTGGTTCACAGAAGTAACATCAGAAAAGAAAAAGGTGAGCTCCATTTACTTGCTTACAAAATGCTAGATGTGACAATTAAAACCCAGAGAGGGGCAACCAGGACAATAAGCAGCAATGCTAACACTGAAGAGCGAAGTCAATCTCACCTAAAGGCCACTAAAGGTGCCTAAAGGGCACCTCAGTCCTTGCACCCAGGATAATTTCTCACCGTCCAAATGCCCTTGAAGGCCTGGGTCTGGATGGTAGGAAATCCAGTAGGAACATCAATAGAAACCAGGCTATATAAATCTAGGGCCATCTAGCATTTCCTTTCAAATCAGCTTGCAGTCACAATCTAGTTTCAAGTGAACAACAACTGGCATCAGAAAAAGCCCCCCCCCCCGCCATTATTTTTATCAGGGACTCTTGCTGAAACGCTCACAAGAACATGAGAAAGGCCAAGACCAAGACCAAGACATCCGTTCTCAGAGCTGCTTCTTGGACCAGTGGAGGGGAAAGGGCAATTTAAGTTTCAACAAATCGCAACTGGAATTTTACCAGAAAATATGCTCATTAGGTCATTTGGACACCACCACTACCATCAAGACCTCCTTCAGGCTCTACAAGTGAAACTGAAATTGGAACAGAGTTATTTTAAAACATTGTTTCTCTGCATTAAAACATTTCTTCTGTGTTTCAGTGTTTTCACTGAATATATACTCCTGTTCCACCTTCTTTTGTGTTCTAAGCATTTATACTCCTCAGAGAAACAGAACAAAGAAATATTACCCTATGCACCATATACACCTAGAAAATAAGACTAACAAAAGCCCTTTGAAAGCCTAGAAACCAACCATATAATTTCAAAAAATGTAAATGACTTTTCACTGGTTCATTATTATTTCCCTTGGGAACACTACTGTAAAGTTAGAATCAAAATTTTGTGACATCAAGTTCAGTTTTAACATCCTCTATCTTCCCTTTTCCATTCAAGGTCTTCATTTTCAACTCCTCTCATTGAAAAGTGGTAGTTTCCAGAAGGTTCCCAAGCAGTTTCAGAAGAATATTTAGGCCTCAGTAGCTTTTAGAAAAAATTAAAGATTAAAATATTGTTACATTATTTATCTAGTCTGGAAAGAGGGCTTTTAGAAGCTGAATATAAATTTACAGTAAATTTTCAGTTTTTACAAGGGAAGTGGACTTGCATCTTTCAGTCATAATCAGGCAAAACCTAAAGGATTCATTTTTTAAAAAAAAGAGAGACAGAAGGAATGAATTACTGCCAAAAAAAAAAAAAAGCAATTGTTTCCACCCTGTAGAACATGCAGCCATTACAGCAGTTGAACAAGGCACTTTAGAGGGTGAACAACTGAAAATATAACCTTTCTATCATAGTTTTTCTTCAAAACTGTTTCCTTTGAGGTGTCTCTTTAGGCTGCAGGTTACTCAGCAGCTGGGAGGACACGTTACATCTCCCAGAGCAGGTTGGCAGAGGGTCACTTTTCTAAAAATCTCCTACTCTGAGACTATTTCAGTCTCACGGATTGATGGCTTTTTGTGCACAGAAAGACAATTTGCTGGTGCCGCTACCTTTGAAAAAAAAAAAAAAAAGCAATTATAAAGAAGTAATAAAGTTTAGCCACACCTCAGTTGAATTCAATATCCCATGCACATGAGGGCAAAATCTGAAGCGAGGCGAGTCCTATGTATCTGACACAACACATTTGGTGGCTGTCTCCCAAAGAAACATCAGCAGCTGAAAACACTGCCTTATTTAACTGTCTGCATAAGGAACTGGCAGATTTGAAACCTCCTTTGCATGATTTTTTTTTTTTTTTTTTGCTCCCCACTGAGATGCTACAATTTAATAAAGCTATTTTAGCTAAACGCTTTTCATATTCTGATTTCACCAGTGGTATCTTTGTTCTACACATTTTCTACGCAATTTCCCTGTAGGAGTGTGGTTTTTCATCGTCTGGGAGCACTACGCTACCTAGGCAGTGGCAAATAGAACAGAAATTCACCACAGAGATCTACAGGTAAATTGTTATGGACATTAATGCCTGCATTGACATAGGGTTTAATTACAACAGGGCATACGTTCTTGCCTACTCTCCGAGTGCCTCAGATATGTTAACGTAAGAAAATGAAAAGAACAGTCGGAGTTATTGGCTGAGAATAGAAGAAAAAAAAAGGCCAAGAGGGGTGAATATCCCGTCGTGTCTCTGCCGGGTGCTCAGGAAGCCCAAATACTCATTAATGCAACTCTGATGCTACTGTGCACTGTGCTGAGTACAGCCCGAGTATATTCCTCAGGGTATCAGCCTCGTCACTGGGGTGGCAAAGATGGCATCTAGTTGGGCTAGAATACCACCACGTGGGTCCTATTTTCAGCATCCCAAAATGTGAGGGCTGACCCGTCTCTCCTGTCCCCCACGGGCTCCGAGGCAGGAGACAATCCTCTCCTAACACTCATGGCCAGTAGTTGCATGTTTCCTCTCGGATGCTGGGCAGGACTTGTTACCTACTTTTTTTCTCATCATTCATGTTTCTTATAAACACTCACAAGCCAGTTTCTCCATCTGGCCTACCAGTTTCAAAGCATCAGCTTCAGGCACTGTCTTCACTTGAAACTGCCCACATCCAGCACAGTAATAAAGTACATCCAATTACTAAAGATTTAGTGAGAACCCTCACTTCTAGATAAAGTGACCTGGTTATTGTGGTAACCCTGAAGGAGCTTTGAAGCACCCTAATTTCTGCTGGAGATTTCTGAAGATCGGTTGCCAAAGGAAGAGCTGTTTCAAAACCACACTAGGACATGACTGGTATTTTATGAGCAAATACTACTACCAAATTTTGTTGTTCAGGCTGAAATCATAAGTACTAGACACTGTACATGGAAATCTGAGCTGTGGACCTTAGAAGGATCTGGAAAAAACTTAAAGCAGAGGGGTTCTGGATGCTTCTTGCAGGCCAAACATCTCCCGCAAGACTATTTCTCTATCAAACACAAACCACCACACAGGCACATCCCTCTTCCACATAATCTGCTTCTAAACACAACTCTCTCATGCTTTTTGAGAAATCAAACCTGCTGGTTACAACACGAGAAGTACAGGTGTAAGCATGCACGTGATCCTGTAAATGCTTGTGAAACACCAGACAGCTTCCACGTGCAAGTCATTCTCTTGCACATTCACACACCCAAAGCCCAGATGAGTAAGAGCAAAAGCATATATACCGATGACTGGAAATAGTACACCAGTAGAGCTTTTGCCTGGCTCACTTCTTTCATTTGATTTTCCTTCAAAGTGGTCATGACACTGTGGGAGCACTAAGGCAACGGGTTACTTTCAGGTGCTGATCCGAGCTGGATCCTTGTGTCTCCCATTTGTCTTTGCTCCTGTCAAAAAGACTCAGAATCACAGCAGCACACTGTATCTTAAACAGCATTTCCTGATGATTTCGGTGGAGGCTTCTGTGTGACAACTGATGAGAGTAAGAACTCCACAGACATTAGAAATGTGAGAATGAGTCCTAAATAATCAAGCAGATTGTATTCAAGATGCTGAGCATCTCTCGCAAGGCAAGGCTTTCATTCTCAAGGATAAATCAAAGAGATTAGCTAGTATTAAGTCATCTGGTCTCTCTGCAGTTCAGATTTATATTTTACTCTACATTGTTCTTTCGTGTTCAACGTTTTAGCTAGCTGTCTGCTTAAAGCAGTGAAGGATAAAGAAAGATATAAGCTATGTTATCACTGATCCCAGTCCTCAGATCCCCTTTTCCCCTGCGTGCAAGCAATGTACATTCAGAGCAATTGGGAATGATATATCTAAGGACATGCTTGTGTACCATCACTATTTTTACAATGGCACTTTTCCTTACTGAGCTTCATCATCACAGATAATAAATCCCTTATGTCTCTCATATTCACTGACCATTAATAAAATGCCTGTATACTCATATATAAGCATTCAAAACGAGATTTGAAACTTTATGCTTACTTTGCCTATTTGTTTATCCTCATTTCTGGGCAAAACAGACAGCTGTGTAGGGTCTAGTTGTGCCTGAGACAGTGTGCTTGCTTCTGGCAGTAGTGTTTTGAAAGCTGGCTTAAATGTCCCTCTCTTCTCTTGCGCTCCGTATTTCTTTCCTGCTGCTGTACTGGCACAACTACTTCTGGATCAGGGGACTGATACAAATGGGGAAAAAACCCCACCACACCAGGAAGAAATTGAACTGGGCTCACAAGGCAGCTGCACAACAGAAGGGCAACACAAAGGCAGGAATGAGTAATCTGGGACAGAAAGAGGCAAGCCAGTGACTGCCACAGCATTCATCCATAGAGACAGACTTATAAATGGAGCTTCCACTACTGAAGGAGAACATTTTCTTCTAAATCTCTCCCTAGAGTCAATTATTAAGCAAGTTTCTTAAGATCTGCAGCCTTTCTGACACCCTGGGCAAGGTGTGTACTTACTGTGCCCCCTCAACTGGGCCATAGACACAGCTCAGTGTGTCTGTAGGGAAGGAGGAAGATTTGGGAACCGATGGTTTCATCCTCGCTCTGTACATGTTGTCCATGTACATGGCAGATGTGAAACAGAAAACAAAAACAAATTTAGACTTTAAATTTGCTCCTTGCTTCACAGCATTTTTGTACATCCCTTTTTGCAATTGGCTTTACAGAAACACCTCATCTGTATTTTGCATCTTAACATATGGAAAGGAAGAACAGTTTTGTAGCAGGAAAACTTCACTGTCCCTTCAGAGAGTCTGGCAGGAGTCTTGTGGGTGCACATAATAATCCAGAGCACATTTTCAGTGCCAGTTAGGTTTCACCTGGTGACACTTCCAAACCACCAATGCTATGTTGGCACTGGTGTGAGTCTCAAAATGAATCTAGGACCTCAGCTCACTGGAATTTTCAGTCCATGATAACTATGTAATGCAAAATCCCCACAAGCTTTTAACAGAGTCAACAGGACCTATGTCACACTCCAGGCACACGGGACCCAATCTGCTTGATCTTTAACTAGGTCCCATCAGTATTCTGTCTCCAAGACAGTGTTAGGTGCTAATGCAAGTGTTAATAACTTTCCATATTAACTACTGTCTAGGGAGATTTTCCAGTTTTTCCTCCCCCTTTACATTCTGCCTAAAAAAAACCCTATTAATAGCAAGGAGGAACAGTTAAGTGCTTGCAAGACAACAGTGAATCAGATTCTTGTCTTGCACTTCCAAAGGCTGATTATTCTTCACAAAGACATTTTAGACATATACAGATCAAAATAATTGCTTGAGAAGTTATATTAATAGATTTAATGAAGAGCTATCAAAGAGACTTGAAAGTGTCCTAACAGTCACGATGAGCTATACGTTGACAGGGTTTTATATGTAAAGAAGAAAATGAGAAGCAGAAGAGGAACTGCTGTAAAGCCCTCCAAACTCGGTGGACTTTGCAGGCGATATGAGACCTTGGGGGAGAGTTTGTGGTTTTTCATACTAAAGCCCCTGCTCATGTCTGTAGTAGAATTATTTATGGATCTTCCCCCAACTACAGAGACAGTGCTGGTGAGATTTCTTAGGCCTTATGCAGTATGATGAGACAACCTGCTGAAGAGAACATAAAACCTTGTCTAAATTGAAAAACTAGAGGTATTAACCAATAGTGAGCAACGACTCGGGCAGTGCACATTATGTGCTGCAGAAATTAGCAAGTGTCATATGGGTTGAGGGAGATGAATGACCATGGGGGCTATAAAAGATTAAAAAAAAAAAAAAGTAATTACTTTTTCCCTGCAAGTGTCATCATACAACCTTTAAAATATCTAGGTGCTACTTTTCCAGCAAACTATCTTTCTACACCGTATCATTCAATCCCACCTGAGCCTGATCCAAAGCATATTGCAATGTCCTCCTCAAATCCCAAATCCACCTTCCACTCCCCCAAAGCCGCTGCCGCTCAGAACTTCTCCAACTTCAAATTTTAGCAAAGTCCAGCTCACGCTCAAGTCCAGCAGAGCAGGAAATTCCACCTGCACTGAAATTTCCAAAGATGTTAGCATTTTGTATAACTTACTACTAAAAATTAGGCAACACAGATTGCTATGATGCATTATTGTGGAAAAAAGATCCTTAGCTTATCTTTTTTCATACCCTCTGGAGAGCTAAAAATTAATAGGGTCAAAGCAGGAAACTCAGCTGAGATGAATTCGTGTATTTCACACAATTTCTTCACCCTCCCTCCCCCTCTTCTTTTTCCAACTCAAGTTTTTTCAATTTTTCCACCAGTCCATTTTCAGCAACTGATTACAGAAATATCAAATTACAAGATACTATCCCAGGATCCTGCACAAAATCCCACCACAGAGAGCAAACAGTCTCTGAGACTAAATACCGAACAGACTTTGGGCTGCAGATATGCCCAAGGGACATGATGAAGGCTTGGATCTTGGTAGAAGCCAGCTGAGAGAAACTGCTGGTCCATTTTTAAGCGCTCAGTGCTACTACACAGGAGATGCATGGTTTAGTGAGGAACCCTAGGGATAGCCCCCAAACGAAGATCCAGATGTTCATAGTACACCAAGTCGCTAAGGGTCCCGTGGAAGACATTATCTGTTTGGGAGCATGGGGAGGAAAAAGAGAGGGAGAGCAAGGAAATGTCTGCTGAGCATACACACAGAAATAAAAAGAAAAGCCCTGGCTGACTTTCAGAAATGAAAATCTGGCCCCACTGAAGTAGGTGGGAGCTTTGCCACCAGATTTCAATGGAGACAGGATTTCACCCGATGTGAACAGTACTCTGGAAATATCCTCCCCTCCAGACACACTGTGGGAGCTCTTCTGGCTCCGAATACTCACTGGAAACTCAGAAAGGGAAATTAAACCCCAAACAAGACAACAATACTGGAATGATTAATCAACAAACAAAAAGGATGCAACAACAATTAAGCAAAAAGTATTATAGAAGTGGGTGGAAAGAAGGCAGCAAGTCCTTTACCTCCTGGACCACTGAACTTTGCCAGGAATAAGGAAGGATGCAAGGACTTGTGGTGCTGGGTACAGGGTGCCACGTCAGGACTGCACTGGAGGCAGTCTGCACAGATTCAATAGCAGGAAGAAAAACTAGCACAAATTCAGCCTTGGAGTATGCTCCTGTCACTAATGCTATATAAAGAGGCCAGAACCTAGCAACTTCAGCAAAGATTCCTAGGAGCAATCAGCGTCATCGCTCACAAATTCCCAGGCAGGCTAGTTCACAGAAAGGGCACGCTCAGCAAGCTCTGCAGTTGTGTAACTGTGGAGGATTTTGCAAATGAGAAATACAATCCCTGAATACAATAAACACACACAATGCCTATAAAAGCCCCATCTATATGATAGCTATGACCCAGTTATTTAGCCTACAGTTGCTCTCTGATTTAGTTAGCATTTGGTTTCACACCACAGCTATACAGTGGTCCTGGACGTTCCCTTTTCACTGGCTGGCCAAGATGCTAAGTTCTACCTTTCAGAGTGCCTGAACATCCCAAATCCATGTAAGTCAGCTGGAGGGACAAATTCCCATCACTGCTGGAACTCAGCCTCTACTTCCTAACCAAAGACAGCTTCTTTGCTGCAGCTCTGCTGCAAAAAGGGACCGAATGGCACTGCTTCTGAGAACTACTGCAAATTGCACCACTTTGGACATGGTCACGACAGCACGAAGACTTGCGCACCTACCACTGACTAATACTCAAGTGCTGTTCTCCACTTTGAGATGAGAAACCCAGATGAAAATTCATGTTTACCTATCAATGATGGGTGACTGCTAACCAAGCATTAAAACAGAATCCTCTGAGTGACTGTGTGTGACAGGTGCAGTGTAGACAGGCACACACCAGGGCTCTGAAGCTCCCAAGGTCCTTGGAGCTTTTCTTGAGACTCCTCTTTCCTCACAAAACAACTGGAAAGTTCTGGTTTTGGCAGTGAGTCCTCAGCCACTCTTGTGATGGTGTGAGGCTCACACCATCACTTCCCAGAGCTCAGGTCATCTGTCCCTGCTCTCTTCACCCTCTCTCTCTCAAATAACCTGGGAAACCTCATTTTTCACAGTCCTTCCCCATACCATGTGGCCAGCCTCTTCAGGTGATGGAGATCTCCCGAAGCTCCATGGTTTGCCGTCTCATTACCCATGTGCCTGGACAAACCACTGGTCTTAGTGTGAATTCCTTGTCCATGGGCTATGCTGTCAACTCTCAGGATTGCCCAGCATTCGCGACCATTGCCCAATGTCAGTAAAAAGCAAGGGGAAAAACGGAGGGCACAAAGACAAAGTAAAGCATTTCTGCACTACTCTGTTGGCTCGGAGCAAGCTGTTCACCCAGTCACTGAGCTGGCAACTTGGAAAATGAAGAACAAATGTGTTTGGGCTGACACTGATCCTTCTGCGGACTCTGGAAACAAAACTGGAGGGGAAGAGAGTGGCTGGAGAGTTACCGAGCTCTTGTGCTCCCTGGCTGCCTCAACACCATTGTTTCCCCTGATGACAAACCAGAAGAACTGCTTCTTGGTGCGCCAAGATCCTGGGATGAAAAGCATGGACTACCCCTAGCGCTGGGCTTTCCACCAGGCTGCCAGCTCCTCTCAGCATGTGCCATGCAGCTGTGGGTGTAAAGGGCACACCATGGCCCTCCTTCCCTACTTCAACAGCAGACCTCGTGAAGAACAGCCGGGACATGGGCAATTATCTGCCAGAGGAGCTTCTCACTTCAGGAGCACCAAGAGGGTACAGCCCAGTCTTTAGTTGCATTGCGGTACCATGAAGTAAAATCTTTCCTTCATGGTTTAAATCACCTTCAAACGCACTTAAAAACAATTACTGGAAGGAACAAAATAACATCTCGTTTTGAACAGCTCTCGCCAGCATTCAAGGAGGCTTGAGAAAGTTGTATGCCACCAGCTGACAGGCTGGCCACGGATGACACCTAGGCCTATCTCACCCCTTGATGGCTCCAAGAACTTAGACCATAAAAGGACCAAAGCTGAAGCCAGGACCTAATCCACAAAGAGAGACTTTAAAAATCCACTGCTGGGTTACTTGTGGCTAAGGCTGCAAGTCTGTAATTTCCAGGAGTCATTTTCACTGCCATGACACTGGCTGCAACACGAGGGAAAATGTGATTATCAAGTCTCTCCAAAGAGCAAGCACACTAATGGGAAATCATTTCAGCCTAGTCCCCTCATCTCTCTCCTACTTTTTACACATGATATTATTACTTGCCTTCTTTTTCACATCCAGGCCCAAAGTAGTACCTAGAAATAGTTGAAAATGTGTAATTTTTTCTAGGACCTATGCTGATTCTATGTGGAAACCTATATTTTATCACACTATATTTTATCTTCCACCTCCCTTCAAGTATATCTGATGATTTTCTACAATAGTCTTGCCAATACTAATATACCGACTGGTATCAAACAGATATGTATTTTCTACTGATCTGCTATTTTACCTAAAAATGAGAATTTTAGACTCATACAATCTTCACTCAAAACGTCTGACAACACTCTTTTTAAGCTGTCAGAAGTAGATTTTCAACAAAGAACATAATTTTCAGGAACAGGGAGACATACAGACATTTTGAGATTTACTGGTTCAAATGGTGCCCCTTAAATAAGTGAAAACTAAACACACTGAAAACATCCAAAATTATCCCTTTTTTTGTACAAATTGGCAGCATTATTTCACTATGCTTAGGTTTTTAAATACAGGAACTCTGACCATCAATCCTTCTGAAATGAGAACGTCAAGTATGATTAAGTAACCAGATAAGCTTCAGTTGATGTAGGAAGATAAAGGAAAGGCAAAACCAGAATTCAACATTCTTTTTTTTCTTGACTGAGGGCAGTAAAAGTGATTGCTGTGTTTATGATAAGCCCATAAGAATAACTTCCACATGGTAACACGTAGCTCAGTGAGGAAAGAACATGCACCAATTTACTTCGAAAAGAATCCAAATGATACATGGCAGGGTATCACGGTGAATGGGACCACTTTAAACAGGGTCTGAAGACACCTGTAAGTTTATAAAGTTTATATTGTTTTGTGTTGACTGAAATAGCTTGTTCTGTCCACAGAGGGGACTCATTCAGAGTTTCCCCGTCAACACACTGATGTGCACATAGGCTGGAAGTGTTTGCAGTGCAGCAGGATGAGATGATGCTTAAATTTACTTACCCTGGAGATCACCGCTGGGCTTAGAGTAAGGCCATTGCTCCAGCGAAAAAGCCCTTTTTTTCCCCGCGCTGGGGATTGGTTTGTGATTCGGGTTTCTAAACATTTATTTCAGTGCAAATTCTGCCAGAAAGAGGAACTTACTGCTTGTTGTGAAGTTACCCTCCCCAACCTGGGGAAAGGAGTCTACGTCTTGGATGACTTGTAGTACTCCCACAGTCCGCACCGGGGGGTCCAGGGCTACAGAGCTCTCGTTCACTGTTGTATCGCTGGCTCCCGTGATCTGGTTGGTTGGTGGTCCTCCTATGGACGCTTCCAAGTCTGGAGGTATATCATCCATGCAATCTGCATTTGGCTAATGGGAAGAAAAAGAAGAAAACTGAGCTTTTACCTGATAAAAAGATTTAATTTACCTGTTCCCACTTCTTTAGGTTTTTTTTCCACTTCCTTTCAGTACTGGAAATGGCAATATACAATGAATAAACATGCACAGTGTGTTTGTTTGCATGTACTTAAAACTTCTTAATATTATCTGTTGCAAGAGAGACCCAAAGCACACATTGGAAATATTCAGTATTAAACTGTGTCACGTACAATCTCTAAATATTCTTATTTATGCTTTTTAAAGCATTTTGGAGAATGCACATTAGAAAAAAAAAAGTAACTCACTTATTGGTATGATCTGCTCAACACAGGCAGATTGCTGAGTCAGATTACAAATGTAAACAGAGACAGTAGCTGAAGGGCAGTGATTATCTTTTCCCTAAATATACATTTTATAGAGCCAATATCAGAGCTTTCAGGAATAGGAATTCAAGGAAACTGCCTGTGGGGGTGCATCTATGTGTGAGGTGCAAAAATAGAAGCTAAAGCTGTTTATAAAGCAAGTCTTTTAACACCATATAGCTAATAGATATAGCTAATGCTATATTTCCTACAAAATAAAATTATGAGAAAAGAAACAAGTAATAGTGTGTATTTGAAGAGTAGTATTCAGCCCATATTCTTTCCTGCTTTCTGATTCAGAGAGACCAAGAACCTGGTTCTGGGGAATTTAGAGAGTTCTCTCGTGCAGTTATGTAGTGAATGTCCCAACACCTCTAGAATAAGCCAAGCTCTTCAAGTCAAGTGTCTGCCTTTCCATTGACCTTACAGGGAAGCAACAAGAGGGGGCTGTGGTGCCCACCTTTTGCACAGTGTCCTTAGCATTGAGTGCCTGCTCATGAAGAGCACTGAGATTTCAAGTGAGCACTGGGCAGCAAAGAGGATCATTTGCCCAAAGATTAGTTTCTATATTTGATGTCTCTTGGCTGGTTTTAAGCCTGATGCTCCCACTGATGCAGCAGCAATTTTTATTGAGCTCCCCATTAAC
>JAOQGH010000032.1:13560151-13588166 GCA_025769975.1 Gallinago jamesoni
AAGTTAAGTGAGAGAATCACAGAATGATATGGGATTGGAAGGGATCTCTGCAGGCCCCTCGGTCAGAGCAGGTCCACTCAGAGCAGGTTGCACAAGAACATGTCCAGGCAGGTTCTGAATGTCTCCAGAGAAGGAGACTCCACCACTTCTCTGGGCAGCCTGTTCCAGTGCTCCGCCACCCTCAAAGTAAAGAAGTTGCTCCTCATGTTTAGGTGGAATTTCCAGTGTTCCAGTCTGTGCCTGTTGCACCTTGCTCTGTCACCAGGCACCACTGAAAAGAGTCTGGCCCCATCTTCTTGACACCTGCACTTTAGATGTATTTATAGGCATTGATCAGGTACCCTTCTCAGTCGTCTCCTTTCACTTAATGCACCACTCAAGAATCACTTAACGCACCAAAATAATTTAAAATATTTAAGTGGTAGGTATTCAGCTAAATGGGTCAGCTGCTGTATTGTGCTGTGGCCTCCCTTGCACAAGAGGATACACGGGGCCTTTCAACTTGATGGAAGACACCGAGGTGCACTTTCACCAATATCGATTTGCAACCCTGGCTCTTACTAACACGATACCGGCCCACATTCTGGCTGGCTGGCTTTGCTAGCTGGCTGCAGTCCTAAATAACACTAGAAATCCAACGCCAAAACTGTGTGAAATCTCAGAATCTTTCACCGCGATGTTTTTTTCTCATTACTTCCAGAAGAAACGGGTCCTTTGTGAAACAAAGCTGCGTGGCAAATTACCGCATTCCTGTGCTTGCTCTGACTTCGCACAACTATGGGAAAGGGCAAATCTGTTCTTGGAAGTTCGACCTAGTCTAATTATATCAGTTGGCTGCAAAACCAAACTTTGTCAGACCTCATCTGATCCTGTATGTCAACATGATTAACGCAAATGAAGTATCATGGTATTTGAAGTGTAAGCCACTGCTTTACGAAGGCTACTGAAATTCACAACCCTCTTTGCAAACAAGACTCGTCTTACTAGATAAAACCACAACGCACCAAATTTCGGTCTCTGTCCTGCCTAAATTCCTCCTTCCTTTTATCTCAGGAGGCACACGTACAGCACACCATCAGGCATGCATTCTGAACAGGTGAAAGCAGAAAGGTACAGTCCTCAGCCACAGAAAGTTAATGTCTTGATTTGCAGCCACTTGAAATAACCACAAAATTTTTGATAGCGATTGGCTTTGTTTAACTATACACTCAAAAGCATAAAGAAATATGTTTAACTGCAAACATCTGAAGCACATTTCTACCAAAATAATCAGTATGTTTACAAAATCTGAGAGATTTATTATTCTCTTGAAGAAAACAGATTTTCAAAATCTGTTTCAGATAAAAAAAATGTTATTTCCATGAAGGCATTTTACCATAGATTAGAAAGCCTCCTTTTGTTTTCAAGTTGAAGCTTTGCAAGCCTCAGTCAGTCAAGCTGTGGTTCATATTACAGCATTTCATAATATTTGTTAATCATCAAAAGCTTGGAACTTTCATGCCTTTAAGACTTTAGAAACTGAACTTTAGTGTTCCTAAAGCTGGCTTCAAAAAACAATATTCTAAAATAAATCCTACCAGTGCCGAGTAATTTAAATACATGACAGATCATGTCACTTTGCACCTCTCAATACTAAATTAGCACAGTGTATTATGGCTGTATTAATTTCAGACTTAGTATGTACAACAGAAGGAACTTGATTATTTAGCAGAAATCTACAGAAAAATTGAATGCGATTGAAAATCAGATAAAGATTATGATTTTTAAATTTTTGTACTGCATTACACAACTAGAGCGCTCATAATATCTATTTTTGAACATGTAAACATTTGTGCAGAGAACTGAGGTGGCTGGCTTTGCAAATTTGGATTTGAAGGTTTATTTTATTCCTTATTAGCTACAGCGCTATATACACGCTTACGGCTTGCAACAAATTTTGAATTGTCTGATGTCCTGCTAAGTCTATCGTCCAAATTCAGGCAAAATAAGGGTCGGCACAAAGTAAGATGAGAGAGCAACTGCAGTGTTTCACTGTCACGCGGTAAGAAAAGATGTAAGAAGATCAACTGCAACAAAAATCCCTCTCCTCCTGCAGTTCTGACTGATGCAAGTTTTAAGAGGAAGGAGGGGGCAGAGGCATCACGGATGAGTTCAGAAGTAATGACCCATACAGGGAGACAGTAATTCCAAGCACAGGCTCGGTACATGGTTTGACAATTAAAGTCAGAGCTAGAAAAAATATACTTTTTTTTTTCTTTTCTCTGTTGTGTGCAACCACATGCATTGCAAAACTACGTAGACTTGGATGGGTTGAAAAGTTTCTCAAAAGAACTGCATTTGATTAGTTGGGAGAGAAAGAAATGCGGGAGGAGAGGCGATGTCGTAACAGTCCTCGCACCAAAGAAAGGCTGCCATATGGAGAAAGGAAACAACTGCTCTTCACCTCTCCGAGGGATAAGCAGCACCATGATGAGTTTAAACTGCAACCAACAGGTGAGATCCAGGTTACACAATGGGAACAGCTTCACCACGGTCAGGGCAGCGAAGCACCGCAATCAGTCACCGGGGGAATACGCAGGGTTTTCATCCCGGGAGACAGCAGAGTGTGTTGGAAAAAACCACCCAAGAGGCCAGTACCTCTGGGCCGTTCAGAGGTGGTGGCCTCCTGGGAGCCCTCCTGCACTCTCCTCTGAGTGCACAGGGCTGCGTAAAGCTCAAAATCCCACAGTATTTCATCTACTATTACCTAAACAGCGCTTCATATTTTTTAACTGGAGATTACTTTCGTTTGAAATGTATTTCAATTTTCTTTAGAGCTGCAATTTTAAACACACAAGAAAAAAAAAAAATCATTTCAGGCTCAGCCCCAAATTATTATAATAATCATTGGATTGTTGTAAAACTATTGTAAAGCTTCTAGCTTGCCAACAATTTTGAGAAGCTTTTTTTCCCAGGTTAAGGGAAACTGTTCTCCTCCCACCTTTCACTCCTAATCCCAACTTTCCAGACTGCAGGCAAACAAAGCTAGGAGTCGTGTAATTTTTGTCAGAAGAAAAGTGTGAGCTAAGAGAGAATGAGGCAAAAGCAGAAAGAGGTACGTCCCTAGAGACCCTGAGTAAGAGCACCACTTGCCTGGATTAGACATAGGGCTGCAGCAGAGGACAGAGAAAGGTTTTGGCTAAAGACTGAGCAGCACTGTATGTCTGGGCTTTTAGGGGTGCATGTACAGTATTATTTGTTTATTTTTGAGGAAGAAGGAAGGATGAAAGAAATGATGATGGTAAGTGAGAGGAGGGAATCAAAGGGAAGAAGGTGTGTGATGAAATAATTTTCACAGGAACCTAAAAAAAATAGAAAGAAGGAACGAAGCAGTCTCTGAAATCACAGTTGTTCACGGAGGGAAGGTTCAGGGGAAGGGAAGGAGCTGTAATGGAGTCAGAAAGTGCATTTATTGGTGACAGAAATGAAACAACCGGAAAAAAGAGCTTACGAAGAACTCAGTAGAGATGAGGTTGAAAGAATTTCTTGTCGCTCTGTAGAAGTTTAGTATAAAGTTAGTAAAAGTTTAGTTAAAGGCACACACTGGGAGCAACAACATCAGTAACTTCTCCAAAGGCAGCAGAAAAGAGGAAGGGATTTTGAAGCCAGAGATGGAGGACAAGCAGAAGGAACGAGGGCTGTGACAAACGATGTCACTCTGGGACCAGTGAACTTGGTTACATTTGATGTCGTGTCAGTGCCCTCAAAGATAACTTCAGTGATGCTTGCTACCATTAAACATAAAACCAGCTGTAAGCCAACACTTTTTTTTTTTTTAATCAAGTGTCAGCCCTTATTTATTTAATACATTCTGCAGAGTTGAAGTTTATTAATTCAAGTCAGTTGTGGGAGCTGGCTAAGGAGGACAGAGAGGAAGAAGCACAAGATAACTGGAATTTCCCTCCTAGCTCTCCAGAGCAGGACACGTAACAGGAGGCTATCCCAGCCCCTGCTCTCTGACAGGAGAAAAGAGAGGAGATTTGGGGAAACAGCGTAGGTACCACCAGACACTTATCTATATGACTTAAGAGCTCACCAACTGCAATATTGGCTGGTGGATTTGTGGCCCCAATTCCTTAGGGGACTTGGGCTCCACCAGCCTTAAAAAGAAGTCTCAGGGTACACAGGGCGTTATACGGAGTGTGCCTGCTGGCAGTGCTTTTCCCAGTACTGCCTGCAGTACAAAGCAGCATCCCCCACATGTAGCTCTTGGGGCTCATTTGGCTTCGCAGGTAAAAAGTTCTATATTTTGAGCACCTCCTGGATAGAAACACTAAGGTCAGTCAGCACTGGAGTCATATGGTTCTGGCTTCTGTAAGGCTTGGTGAAATGCCAGCTTCTTATTAAACAGAGGTCTAATGAGGTTTCCATACTAGAAACTGCACACAGTTTAACTGAGGATGCTGGAGGAAGAAACCTACAGAGTCTGTAGGTCTTTATCAAGATATAAAGATATAACACTCTCCTACTCACTTAACAGAGACAGAAATTAATCCACTCTCTCTTTTTTTTTTTCTTTATGATGAGATGAGACAGACAACAGCAGAAAGAATCATGACTACAATTTCCTGTTTTGGAATTCCAAACCCATGCGAATGTGTAAAATACTGCCCTTACAATTTGTGTAGTGGGAAAGCCAGGATTTGTCAAGTAGCTGCTTGAGAAAGATCTTTGAGTTCTTATAATTCAAAACTGCTGAGGCTCAAACTGTGAGTATTTTACGAGACAGTTCTGCTGCTGCTGCTACCCTTTTAGCATGAGTCATTTTCTAGGCGACCTTTTAAGTCAGCCAAGAACTGAACATCACCTGTTAACTATGTGTTTCCTATTCACTCTGCTTGACTCAACACTGTGGATGACAAAATCTGACTGGAGCCTCATTGAATTATGAGGCGAGACACAAGTGAAAGCTAGAGCTTAGACACACTTTGGCTGTTGTATAACTACCCCCCAAAACTGCCTGTCTCTATCATGCAAAATTTCCAAACTTGATTATGCTTCTATGAAAACAGGCTTGATGTCAAACCAAGGTCCACATTTTCTGGTAATTCCTCATTTTTCTGTATTTCTGCTTCACGAAGAGATGCATTTGTGTCAGGAAAAAAAAAAAAAGCTCACATGCAATTTGTCATTGTGGGGGATTTACAGTAGGTCAAATTTATGATTAATCTGTTGCTTTTTGTTTGCCATTTAGTGATGGCAGTAAACAGATTTAATGAGTCACAGGAATGAACAGAAATGGACGGCTTAGTAACATTCAAATATCTACTAAGGAGCAACATAGGAGGAAAAGAAACAAATATTTCAGTTTCTCAAGCCAGTGAACATGTCTGCAGGAGAAGAAAGAAATTAAATTAAAAAAGAAAAAAAAAATCTCTGCTCTGTATGTACAGAACCTGAGATTCCTATTTCTAGGGAAATGAAACACTTGCTCTTGCTCTCCTAGGGGAACCAGTGTTCCAAGGAAATTTCCTAAGAAACTGATTTCCTTAGAGAAATCTGCCATTAGCTAACACTTCGCAGATGACAATACAATGACACAGGGAGATGAATACAGCCATTACGGGTGGCAAGAGGCTGTGCTCCCGTGTCACAGCACTGATAGTGTATGTGCTGCACAGGGCATGTTCACATGGGGGGAAGAAAAGAGTAAGAACAAGCCCAAAAGCTCCTCTTGTCACCTCCATGTCGTGCATGCCTGAGAATATCTTCATGGCAGCAATAGATAACGTGGTCTTTGTAACATTCCCTTTTTGATTTACTGTTTCTACTCAGCAAATCTCTTTTTATGGCTGGATTGTGGGGTTTTTTTTCATAGAAGTCATTCCTTTCGCAGCACGTGGACATGGCTCAGGACAGCAAAAGAAGTAGCTCCATGGGGAGCTGGAGACTGCTCTATCCCTGGCTGCTGTGCCCATGGCTCACCTTGAAGTCAGGGGCAAATTCTTCTAAGGCACTTATTCTGGACTGATACAAAAGCAGTGAGGAAAATAGAGAAACCAAAACCTTTAGTGTAAAAATCCTACTAAAGACTTTGTAATAGGTCCAGATCAGACAAAATTTCTGACTATCATGCTAAGCTCAAGTTCCCACCACTACTAATATTACTTTCACTTCATGTTGAATAAAGAGACATTTCAGATATCTTTACCAAGAGATTTTGAATAAATCAAAATGATAAACTCACCCAAGCTCTCATGCAACCTCATCAGTGTGATATTGTGAGAACAGAGCTTGTCTTGAAGTAGAGAAACTATCAGAGCTAAAAGCACCTTCAGCCTTCAACTTACCTGCAAGGCAAAATTCTGACAACGTCATTGGGCTTGTAGCCTTCAATACAAACAGCACAGTTATCAAAGTCTGGCTCGGTTTCCTACAGGGAAGAGAACATTAATCATTTTCATATTTTGATTTTGTCAGGTAATTTCTTCATACAAGGGCCTATGTGACAAAGTAAAACAGTCACTGGTGCATACTGCAAACCCAATAATGCATTTCAAGACAAGCACGTCAGATTTTCCAACATGCTTCTAGTTGGAAACTTGCCCTGAGAAGCAGACAGACTTAGCTAGCATGTTTTAACTTTCAGGATTTTCTCCATCATCACAGAATCACCTTCTCTCTCTATTCCATCTGTAAATTGCCTACCAGTATTCCTCCCCCCTGCTATGTGCCTGAAGGACACAGTAGCTAAATAAGCAATTGCCTCATTGTCCCAGTGGTGTGAAGGAATCTTCAGCACAGAGTTTCATTTGGTAATGAGCAACTTGAAAAATTACCTTATCACCTTTCCTGATTGTTCTGACTTGCAGCTTGCTGATTGCTTTCTTTGCAGCATCTCCAAGCCGGCGCTGTAACACAAAATTTGCTCTTAAGCAAAGAGTATCTCTTCACGCAGAAATCATCACCTTTTTTCCCTAGGCTTCTTAATTATCTGAAGTTACTGTGCAAGGAACTGGAC
This sequence comes from Gallinago jamesoni, assembly GCA_025769975.1. Taxonomy (NCBI): domain Eukaryota; kingdom Metazoa; phylum Chordata; class Aves; order Charadriiformes; family Scolopacidae; genus Gallinago; species Gallinago jamesoni. The sequence goes on from JAOQGH010000032.1 coordinate 13,567,152, forward strand.
AGTGCTGTACCAATATAAAGAGATGAGGTCAGTCACACTGGTAATTCACAATAAGGGCACAGTAGGTATGCTGGGCTCCTCGGCAACCCACAGCCGGCGAAGCAAAGCTACTCCAATGGAGTTCCAGTGGAGACCGCATGAGAGCCCACCATGATGCTACACTACCTTTACTATTCCAGTGAGTAACTACTTCTGTAACAAGTCCAGTACTTGGGTACCCTACTTCTTCCCCCCTTTTTTTTTAATGACACTTGTGAAAAATACATTATTAAATGAGGCTTGGGCTAGTAAGTAGAGCAAACACTTAATATTCAGAAGGTTTTTATTCTTACATTGTTCCGGAATTAGTTCATGATCTTCAGCAAGACATAAGTGCTGAAAGCGAGCTGTTAATTTGTTAACCACAAAAAAAAAACAACCTGAATAATCTTCTCTGCTGTTCTCTTTTCCTGCAACACAGAGTTGCCTACTTTACAGGAGTAATGCAAGGTATAAAAACGAGGCAAAAGCATCTGCAGTGTCTTACAGGTAAAGCACTATATAGTCCTGCAGTAACATCCTATCCATATACAACCATTTGTTTGATCTTTGCCTTTCTATCTTTCCCTCCAGTGGACCATGAATTGCTTACCACGTGATGTTTCTGCCTGTTCTCCCCTATTTCCAAAACACTGTTACTGTGCTGGCAGGGTCACAGCCACTCAGGATTAAAGTATGCAACAACAGCCTGACGCAAAACACCCTGCTCTCAAGTGCTGAAGGTGGAGATGCAAGAGGCTGAGGACAAAACAGGGCAGTTCATCCAAGCACTGCTCAAGCAGAACTACCTCTGCACCCTGTGCTACTGAGCTTGTGCCTGTGTCAGTTCTCCAAGGACTTGGGTGCTGACTTGTGCTAACCCAACCACGAGGCGATCTGGAGACAGGCTCACAGGCTGGAAAGGTCTTTGAGAGGTCATGTTCTCCCACCCCCTGCCCAAGGCTGGGTCAACTTCAAAGTCAGGGCTGTGTCCAGTCAAGTTTTGAAGATCTCCAGGAAGGGAGATTTCACAACCTCTGTGGATAATTTGTTCCAGTGCTTAACCACTCTCATAGCCTCTGATTTGTTGTGTTGTTTTTTTTTCTTTTTTAACATACAAATGGAATTTCCCTTGTTGTAATTTGTGATCATTACCCTTGTCCTTTCTCTGTGTGCCTCCGAGAATACTCTGACTCTGTCTCCTCTACAACCACTCATTTGTTATGCAGCTTGAAGGCTGCAAGCAGAGTCCTTCCTCCTCCTCTGCTCCCCTCCCAGCTCAGCAAGCTGAGCTCCCTCTGCCTCTGCTGAGATGTGGTATGCTCCTGTCCCCAGACCATATTGATGGACCCTCCTCTGGGCTCTCCCCAGTGTTTTCATGCCTTTCTCATGCAGTTTCATGCAGCGACACCTACTCTGATGTCTTCTTGTCAGTTCTATAATAATTCATGACACAGTGCATCCCAATTTCCTACCAATAAGTGACCTAAACTCTGATCTTCAACCGCCCTCCCCATCCATGTTCCAAGCCAAGTGTTGTTAGATAGGAGGGAGACTGAAGAGCTTCAGTGACTCAGAAGACATTCAACTTCCCGGGCTGGGAACACTGCCTGCGCCGGAGTTCAGAGGAGCCTGTCAGCGGGAAGAGTTTCCAGCTGAAGGGGGTGAGAGCACGAAGCCAAAAATGGAAGGAAGCTGGATGTAGTTTGTAAATCGAGACCTATTCTCCATACAGATACAATTAATAAATTACCACTTTGTTCTTCAGATTCAATTAAAATCACCGAATTAAATTTAGAGAGTAAGCTTATTGGATTGGAGAGGCATGGAAGTCTGACAAAACACATGCAATACTGAAAGCAGAGAGCAATTTCAGATCTGGCTAAGGAGGTGAAAACGATCTTGGCTATCGTATGAGAGTTACATACGGACTTTCCAGTAATAATAACTAGTTATTACATGGGAGGGAGTATCTTGTCGTTATACAACATCTTTTCTGTGGTACATTTTTCTCACAGACTCTCTTAAATAAAGGGATCAGACAAGAGCTGGAAACAGTTCTTGCCAGCTATTTGTTTCTTTAATGTAAATCAAAGACAGACTGATAACACACAGAAAGACAAGAGACATTTATGTCCTGCTTCAGGAATTGCTTGTGATTCCTTTTTATCATTATTATTACTTAAACTAATGAAATGTCTCAGTTCTTTTTTGCATGTTCTTCAAGGGGAAAGGACAAGATTAAAGACTCATGTACATCTTTGATCTGCTTGTTTTCATGTTTGCTTTCTCTTATCTATCTTAAATAGACAAATTCATGACTTACATGCAAATGAGAATAATTTAGTTTTTGAAAGAACAGGATATCTTGGAGTAAAGTCATACTTTCAGAGCATTCTTCCATTTGAACGGAAGGCATGCTATCACTAGCCAATGATTTCCCCTAAAAGATAAGAGGCATTACAATAGTTTAAGGGTTTAAAGTGAGGCTTAAAGATTTACAATCATAAATCTTGTAATCTCATTAGCAAGGCTACAACATTCAGTAATGGGCTGGAAGGAGTTAAGCACATCAGATGCAGCAGCCTTTTGGAGATGGTGATACCAGTTAAAAAGACAGGACGGTAGCATGGAAAGCATCACTTGTCTCGTCCTGACTATGTAAATGACCATAGATGCTGTGGAAGAGGAATTATGTGCTTCACTCTTAAAGGCCTTACTAAACTATCACCTTTGCAGGGCACAGATCACCTCATGCCTTGCGCAGAATGAAACCCGCCATCGGGATGATGGATCAGACACTCCTCCTGTACCACAGATGAAGTTTTTGGACTCCATCATGGGAAGCACCTTCCCAAGACAGCTTCAAAGATTGACATCTCTATTCAATGGCCCAAAACTCTCATTCAAAGCCACAGCCAGCAGTCTTCCTTCTTGACCTTCCACATGCTGCCAGTCACATACTAAAGTAGATACTTCACTGGAGATTAACCCAGGATGCAGAGGTCCCTCCCTCAGCCCCAGTGCGATCACGGCCTGCTTTGGCTTTCACTATCCTGCAAAAGCCACAGAGCTCACCTGGTTTCAAATTGGCTTTACAGAAAACTTCTTAATAAGGAACCAGTGGGAAGAAATGACACGGAAGAAATATGGTCAACAGGTCTGGCGCTTACACATCATCCCCTCGCCATCTTCCCACCTCACGTCTCACAGACGACAAAGAGAGAACTCTATTATTACTGGTGAAATACGAAACACACTGATGGGGTGTCCTGGCTGTTATAGGGCTGAGACAGCAAGTCACATTTTGCTGCATTATCTCCAGGACTTAACTTCTCAGGTAATTCCAAACTGCTTTCAATTCGCTCTGCACTCTGATACCTCTTGATGCAAACTGTTCCCACAGTCTTCACAAAGAAACTCTCCCATCTTCACAAGGGTTCCAGGAACAAGCTGGTGAGCAAACAAATTATCTGTGCTTTCCTTACACTAATTTATCCTCTTCACATCAAAAAAGTGTATCATCAGGGCAACCACCTGCTTCCTGGATATCTTGTTAAGTGGGAAAAAAAGAAGAGGCCTTGGATTTTCATCCATATGAATATTACTACATATCTTCTACTTCCATATCTACTGTACAGTTATCTGTGCTGGAGATACTCTTAAAAATTAAGTGTATTAAAATCAAAATTGAAATCGAACCATATTTGTAGCTGATGCCTTTGCTTAAAAATGTGGGATTTTAAATCATTCAGATGTCAAAATGAATATAAGTTTTTAAAATTTTTTTTTTTTCATTTTCACTGAAGAGTACAAATGAGTCACAGTTTTTCCACACTTTCAGAACAGGGCAGTCAGTCTACACAGTTAGATTTTGTTGCATGGTGGGGTAGGAACTGATAGCACAACTTCCTCTGAGTAGGCCAGCTGGCTCCCCCTTCATCCATGCTGTTTATCCAAACATTTCAACCTTTGGATAAACTTTAGCCTGAGTACATCAAATAGAAATAGAAGGAAGCATCCTTCCTCAAGCTGGCCAGCAATGAAGGTGCTCACAACACATGCAAGGCTTTCCAGCAAGTAAGCACAATACCTTCATATACACAGCTCCAAGTTATAATGGCAAAAAGCTTTTGAGCACAGTGACAAAAGAATTTTGTTCAGCAAAGCAACACAGTTTTTCTTGTATATATCTGAAAATCTAAGATATTAACATAGAACTTAGTGATCCCATCCTTGTGCTACAAGAAAATGTGCCAAAGAAAAAAAACAAACAAACCAACAAACAAACAAACCAAAACCAAGCAGAACTTTAGGAAAAAGAGAGAGGAACCCTAATGGAAAGGGCAAAAGTAAGATGAGCTCTTCTGAACATCATTATACGCCATAGTCAGGACTAAAACAGAGAAACCAAGCCACAGCCACTCATTAACACAAATGGTCAAGCTTTGTCTGTATATTGCTACCATTTTTCATATGAAAAGAGCTAATAAAGAGATTAGAGGAGATGTCAGGCAAAACTGGATGAAGAAAATACATGAAGAATTTCTAGTTTGCCCCATATCATTATTACAACTTCACAAAAAATTAATAATAAATAATTGCCAAGGAGGCATGCTGTGTTATTCTTCTGAAGAACAGAATTAGTATAATAACAAAGTTATTAAAGCCTCTGCACAGGCCAGCTGCTTGTGCACACATTAGTCTCGTTCAAACCTTAGGAAGAAAATTTGGAAAAGGCAATCTGCTTGAACATATAAACCTATCAGTTCCAAACTACAGCATGTTACCTGAATGAGCTTCTTATTTTGCTGGGTTTCATGTTTATGAGTGTCTATTTACACTGTTAATCTGCCTGTATAATTACTTGATTGAAAGCACACTTACGGTACTCACATACGTAAATTAGGCACACATGTGCTTTTGCAGCCAAAGCATCTAAAAATTACCACAGCCGTCACAGTCACAGCGAATCTGCTGCCAGTGATGTTCAAATTCCAGCTGGGATAGTCTCATTCTTGCTATCCAAAATTTCGTACTGTATATTTAAAAGGAAAATAGATTCTTTCTGTCTGTAAATACAGAGCAGCTGCTGTCTATCTCGGAGGATGCCTGAATTTCAATGGGGAGGGTGAGGGATCCCTATACGTTGAGTATATGTTACAGAGCGTGTGGCCGTACTTTTCTCTGCATGATTATTAACACCCTCCAATTTACTGTTTCTGCAGAGCAAGCAAGGCAACCCTCCCCCTGCCCTGACAGTCAATTATTAAGGGCCCAGAAACATCTCTGAATTACACTGTGTTTTTTTTTTCCCTTCAGTAAAATGGTTATCTCCTTAGATTTCATACACTGATAACATTTTCTACTGTACCATTAGAATGAAATGTAGAAGCCTCAGTTCTGCTGATGCCGAGATAGTTGCATCCAGACAAGAAAAGATTAAATTTATTATTATCGTTGCTATTATTATTCATTGCTGAACTACCATAAAGATGCACAGTGCTTTATAAATCCAGAGGGCCTTGGGAGCTTGGGCTCGTTGCCATTGCTGTTGACTTGTCTTCAAGCTCTGTAGGTTTTGTATCTCTCTCAGAGAGCTTGGACAAGACGCCGAAACCGAGAAGCAATGGTTTAACAATATTGGTGGCTATCTCAACAGCACTTACATGTTCAGTGATCACTGTCAAATGAACAGGGATTTGTCTGCCTTTCAAGCCCAAGATCCTTCTAAAGAAGTATTAAAATGAAAACACTTTCTTTTTTCTTTCCTATCGCAAACCTTTGTTTCACACACAGACATTCACATACCTCAATATATTTTAGTCTTCATTTGATTTCAAGGATCATTGCACGGATTTCTGTTTCCTTTGGCTATATGTATCCAGTCAATCTTTTCACTAATAAGCATTATCAACTTCCTGTCTATTTCTTGTGTCTTTTGCATTGGAGACCCCCCCCTTAATATATATACATTCTATTTATTAATTTATTTTTTCCTGAATCCCATCTTTATTGACAGAAGTCTTTCCTAAACACAGACCCCATTCTTTTAACTTTCTTTTTTTTTTTAGTTTGTTTATCTTTTTTACCACACATTCACAATTTCCTCCATTTTTACTCTAAGCTGAAACCCATGGTGATTTTTTTGAAGACACAAACAGCCATTCCAGCGCTGCTCACCTGATTTCTGTCTCTGGCATTTGCGTAGCGGAATCGCTGGATGTAATAGAAGACGAGCCACGCCAGCGAGATGATCATCAGCACAATGAAGGAGATGGAGACGAACACCACAGAGGTCCGGCTGACATACTTCTGCAAGTTGCGTGTCCCGATGGTTATGTACATCATCACAGTAATGTTCCTCTCCAGGAGGCTCACTATCTCTTTTCCTTTGGGTTCAGGAATCATTATTGCTACTACATCTTCTAGGCCTATCAGACAGGAGAGAGAGAAAAATGAACCTTAAGTAAGTAAACTGCCAGTAAGTAAACTGCCCAGAGGTGTGGATGCCCCATCCCTGGAAGTGTTCAAGACCAGGCTGGATGGGGCTTTGAATTCTTTTAGCAGCCTGGTCTGGTGGGAGGTGTCCCTGCCCATGGCAGGGGGCGTTGAAACTCGATGATCTTTAAGGTCCCTTCCAACTCTAACCATTCTACAATTCTGTGATCCTAAAACAAGTGAATGTCAAAAAGCAAAACAGTAATAAAAAAGCTCCCCTTTCTCCTGCTCATCATGAAGTAAGTCAGATGGATCTGGTGAAGGTTTCAACTAGAACCAGTTACACAATGTGTTTTTATAAACTAATCTCGGTGAGATACATAAAATATGTTTCATGTGTTGACATAAACACAGATTTCCAGCAGTACTGAGGCTTATCTAGACAATATCACTGTAAGCACTGCAGAAAGGGAGGCATGCTTCAGCCAGCATCCTTCCATCCAACACTCCATATACATTTATCATAGTCCGTTTTGCAGGGTCATGAGTCTGTCAGAGAAGCCCCTCCGAACTCTGCATTTAGACCAGAAATACTTTCAATTACAGATCCCCACGTGGTTTCACAGCCCCAAGGCACCAAAGCATCACTGCCTCATCCAGGGCTGGTGACAGAAGCAGCCTGCAGGGAGAAGAGAAGCGTGACACGTTCCCAGCTCACCTGCTGCCCCATGCCCCCCGAGGCTCCCCACAGCCCGAACCCACCTAGACGTTCAGGAGCCCCTACTGTGAGCCAGGCTCACCAACTGATGCAAGTTTAAAGTCAAGAACACTGTTTTATTCCACAAAAAAAAACCCTGCTACTGCAGTCCAGATCAGCCCCTGATGCAGTTTGCAGCATGGATGTGAGTCAGCACAGCCAAGGAAGCAAAGAGGAGTCTGATAATGGCATGGGACAGGGACCTCCTACAGTCCTGCCAACCCTTCTGAAGCCATGACCCAGTGAACCAGGCCCTTCACCAATCTACCAAGACTCGACTCTGCACCAGCTTTTCCCTTCTGCACAGAACTGGCTCATTTTACTTGCATGACATGCTCCCAAAAGTATTTTTCTTTCATAATTTTATATCCCCTATGTACATGACAAATATAGTCTGAAATTACTGGGATTGGACAGCTTGTTAAATCCCTTTCCCGGTTTTAAAAATAAACTAGCACTGCTTTATGGTTTAATATTGGGGATATTCTGTTCTTACACTTCACAAAACAAGGACGTAGACAACTTGTACACCTGGGATACATTTTGCAATAATCTAATCTTGAATTGTACTAAGCAACTAAGGACAAACAGGATGCATTTTAAATGTAGAAACGTGCTAGAAACAACAGCATTTGAAATTATCACAAACTGCCATTTAGGAAGAAAGGTACAAACTGGGGGTGTCTGAAGTCAGAGAGATGATGCTGGGGTGGGGTTTCAGAATTTCAGAAATCCCAGGAATCAGCCAACATGTTGTTAAGCCTGTGGCCACCTGTATTTTGACTGTGGCAGGAGGACAAAGTCCTGTGCTGCCTGCCTCAGGACATTCCTGGAGGCAGGAAGGGATCACTTGGCCACAAATGAAGACATGAGAGGGCGACCTGCATTTCCAACAGTATCCCTCTCCAAGCTAATATCCAACCAGATCTTCACCAGTGCAGCACTGTGCCCCAGTCCTCATGGTCCAGCTCAGAAATTTCTCCACCAAAAACCCCTGGGAGCTATAAACCAGGTTTTCAAAGGTATTTAGATGCTAGACACCAGGAGGTGTCTAGCAGGATTTTGGATACACTAAAGCAGACAGGTGGGTGGTGTTCAATGGAAACCATGTTGAGTAGAATTGTAACCACGATGGAAAATTAATCAAATTCTGCTGGATGTCTGGATCAACTGGAAGTACTGAAACAGCTGTGACAGACTGCTGCTACTCACACACAAAATCTGCTTTAAAGCTGGGAACTGAACCCTCCTCTTGCAAGCCTTGCATCAGAAATGCAAACACCACCACCCTTCCTCTCCTGAGATTTTCCATCATAACACCTTCCCCATTATGAACAGGCCAGTCAATGAACAGGAGGAGTTTCGGATATCTGTGATGCGAAACTCAACCTTTCTGCTGATACTCTTTCATAAAGAATTAACAATTTTCAGCTATTTCCCTTTATTCGTCTAGTAAGAGCTCACCTTCAGAAGCCAAGAAAAATATACCTCTGCAACTCTTCTGCTACCTGTTTATTACAAAAGGCTAATGCAAACATTACCCTAACAGCCTAGGGAGAATTTGCCAAGTCCCAAAGTGGCTGAGAAGGGCACTGGTGCCATGCCAGTAATTTTCCTGCAGTCAATAAGACAAATTGTCTGGAGCAGTGCTTAGCTGTTCACATGCCTGCCTTTGTTCTCTTCCCTTTCTTTAAAGAAAATATTTTTTTTCCCTTTCTTTAAAGAAAATAATTTTATTTCTTTTAAATTACAAGAAAACCAAAGCAACCACCTCAAACATAACCAAAAAGAGTGAAAAATCCCACAGTCAAAAATATTGAAATTAATTTCTTCAGCTACTCTCAAAAGCCACTATTTTGACCCACTCAATTGTCCAATAGGGACCTCTAACATCATCTTCATTACTATCTGGGACACTGCAAGAATGATGTTACCTGAAAGCCTGCAAACATGGGAGATACAGACAAAAACATTTTTCAGTAGAAAGTATAGGTAGAATCTTAACTGTTTAATTGTCTTGAATCTTATTTTTTTTTTTAAAGTTCAACAACATGTTTAATTATGTTTAATTTAACTGGATATAGCTTAGGAAATTTCTGGAAAACTGTAAATAATGAGCACAGGCCAGACATGACATGCTTGCAAATAAAAAAACAGAACCTACATAATTGTTCAATTATGAAATTAATCTTTTTACAATAATAAAACAAGCATCTCACAGTAATGCCCTACCTTTCTTTAACAGTAAAGTAATGAAAAAGAAGGAAAAAAAAATATTTGTGATCCCCTGTAAAAAATTTAACCTCATTCTTGTTTTTCATCACCTTCTTTTCTGATTAAGGTACAGTGCAGCTTTCTGGCTTCAATTCATGGTGCAAACACAACTGGTTTTGAATAGGAATGCAGCCACATGCCTGCCTTCTCTGCTCTTTCTTCCCCACACCTCTGCCAGGATGGTCTACTGCCACCTTGGGCCTAGGGCGTTTTAATATACTTTAAAAAACACAAGATACTAAATAAATTGCTAGGAATATATGCTAAGCAAAATTGCATTTAGAAATGCAAAGCGGAAGACGCAGCTATTGCAAGAAGAAAACAGCTGCTTTTATTTGTTCAAGGCCTTAATATATTCAAATTTCAGGCTATCTAGTTATTTTCTTGGAAAATATTACCCATTGTCATGGAGTATTCTTGGAACAAAAAATAACCATATCAGAAAAAAATAATAATCAGGAATTTTTTAAAAAATATCTTATTGAGTTGATGATAATTTCTCCAAGGCACTATAGAGCATGCTATTTGATCAATCAAGTCATTAAGCTAAGTTTTTAACCTCAAATATGCTCAATATAGGGAAGAAAAATTAAAAAAAAAAAAGGAAGAAAAAGCAATTTATTTCCCTTTCCCCCCTTATACAACAAAATGGTTGTATTATCTCAGTTTCAGTACCTAATGACACACAATAAGCTCCAACATACATGAAAATTATACATGTTGAAGAGGAGAAATAACGTAGCGAGACATCAATGTTAGAGATGCATTTCTATGCCCAAGTACACATTTGTTCAACAGACTTCAAAAAAGAGAAAGTATCTGGTAATTTGCACTGATGTTTCCCTGGTGAGTTAAATGCTAACGATGCCTTTCCTTAAACACACCCACAATGGTAACTGCATTTTGTGGCACTCTTGTTACCTAACACATTGCTTTTTCTGGCCACAGTTAATGCCGAGTTTGACATGAATTTTTAAGTAGCTGTCAGGGTGAATCAGAGATTTATAAATCAAAGGTATTCAGGCTGCAGTGAATGGATTTTTTCCTTCTTTTTTTTTTTTTTTTTTGGCTTAGGAAACATTTAACATATCAGGACTCTCTCCTAATGAGCCAATAACAAAACAAGTAAGGTAGAACTTGCAGGCATTTGGGATGATTTAAGTCGTTTTAACTTGCTGAAGCGTATTCGCCTGATCAAGTATTTCTGGGTGGTGAAAACGCGCCGTCGCTCTTCATGAAGGCGGCTATTCTGTTTCTGGGCTCTGCACCCCATGGCACCGTGCAGGAGGACCATCAGAACTGTCACCGGTGGGCACTGGACCATCCCAGGCCTTGCTGGCTCCCGAAGAGCCATGCCAAGGAGGGAGGCACAGGTTTAGCTTCTTTCCCAGTCATGGGGCAAAATGTGTAGCCCCGTGGCTAATCCATCAACGGCACAACAGCCACATCAAGCTGCGGCTACTTGGTTCAGTTACAAAGGGCTGCTCTGGAATTAATAGTTCTTGATATATTGAATCCCCCAAGCACTACATCTTCCCGTGTGGGTCATATCTGGGACTCTTCCTCACCCCAGCCTGCAGGAGTCCCATCTCCTATGCACTGCCAACAGCAGCAGGAACCATGGAGGGAGGGGAGATGGAGAGCGAGGGGAGATGGAAAGTGGGTCTGCAGCAGGCACTGGCTGCCCATCAACACCTACACATGGTGGTGGACAACAGAGTCGCAAAACAGCGGTGAAGTCAGAGAGTGTCTCCAACAGCAAGATGAGCACTTGGGGAAAAAAGACTTTGAAGACCCTCTCCAAACTTTCCTAGCTTGGCTATGGGAATGCACATCAGCTGGGATGTCTTCCATGACAAATTGCAAACTTTTTCAAGTGTAACAATCTATTCACTAGTGACAGGGGAAAAGAAAGCCTTTGGGTTCTGTGACAGTGGCTTTTGTAGAAGAAATGAAGCCAGAATATGTATGTAAATTTTCTACCTTGGCCACAGGCTGTGCTGACAAACCTGTGATATTGCTTGATTCTGCTTTGGGAGCTTCAGGGATGATACCAAAAATGGTTCTCTGTTCTCCTAATTAGCAGTCAGGCCCCACGGTGGCAGGCTGCTGCTTTAATGCTTTGTAAAGTTTTGATGGAGGCTTTAAAAAGTGGTATGGTTCTGACACATCTTAGAAGAGACGATTTAATTCTTCAAGCTTGGCAACTGCCAGAAGTCAGAGAAACAATTAATTGAATTATTTGAGTAGAATTCCATTTTGGGAGAGATAAAGTCTTCTCCAAGATATCCTATCAAGATGTAAACAAGGATTTCTCTTATGTTATACATCAAAATCAAGTACTACGGTATTTCCTTTTACAGGTTTTGTAACTGAAAACTCAAACACTATTTTAATCTAAAATAGAGTTCAGAAATTGCTCTGATAAAACAGGCAGCATTCAGTCCTGCTCGGAGACCAGGAGCAGAAACCTTGCAGAAGGGTGTAAGAAGCTAAACAACTCTTCTTTTACTTCTTGAAGAAAGAATTTCATCTTTAGGAATCAGTTTCAGTAACTACCAGCTATTGAAAAGAAGGAAACCAAACAGAGATTGCACCAATTCGACAGCCGTACTGTGCCCCATGAAATTATAGGGGAAATCGTTTATAGGTTAATCAGATGGCATTTCAATTGATTTTTCATGTAAATTGTTGTAATATTTTCATAGTTGCAACACGGGTTCTAAGCTTTTGAGACTATCCAATGAGAGTTCAATCTCAATACCTCTTTATGGTGCAAAGAGAAATTGACAGTAATATCAGCTGTTAACTGTTTTTCCCCTTTAAAAATAAACACAGGCTTAAATTACATTTTTGTGAACTCAAAAATTACTTTCGGAAACCAAAGCAACATTTTAGAAAAGCTGGTTTCTGAGCTTCACCCACTTCAGAGAAACAGCAGCGTAATATTGTTTAAACAATGTCCTAGGCTCTTACGTAGGCCAACTGGGAAGCATCACCCGTAAGAAATCAGCTGGATTTCTTACAGTCCAAAAAGGACTGTTCCCTGCAGGAGCTCTCTCTTATGGGGCATTCATGGCATTGGTCTCAAATTGAAGTATCAGTAAATGGGACTACAGAAAAAAATCGGCAAAGAAAAGAGCAATATATAGTAAGCAACAGTAATACACAGTCAATACATCATATATCATAGGGGAAATGACTACAGACTGTCATCTATAATCTCTTGCATAAACTGTCTCAATGCCAAAGGACTAGAAAGGACACCAATTTCTAATGAGCTTTCATAACAGACACAGGCACCTACAGATCAGGTTGTCCGAAGTTATGCAGTGAGGTTTCACACCAAAGACTCTTAAGCTAAAAAGGTGGCCCTGAATAAAACAGGAAGGGTCTCACATGAGAAAACAGGGGTTAAAAAACAGGATCTTGGTGTTCCAAATTATCAGAAAGCCACCAAGTACAAATGTTGTATCTCCCCTACAGAGAAGGAAGATCAAGTTATGACAGTGAAACAACAGTCAGAGGTCTGATTATGCCAAAAGTCTCTCTCTCTGAGCTGGAGTGGGGAAACCATACCTGTTCCTGAAACCAGTAACAAATAAGAAAGGACTGGGGCTGGGACAGTTGGTGCCTCTTGCTTATCAAAGCCCCAGTTAGGGCTTGATCCCAGGCACATGGGTGTGTTTTCGAAGCAGAAACAGGAGGATGGGTTGGTGGCTCAGACCTGTGCACCATGTATGTGAGCATCAAGTGCCCAGCTGCCACCACGGAGGTATGAACACATGTGCAAAGCAGAGGAAAGCAGTAGCAAGATGGGAGATGCACCTGCTGGCCTGGAGAGATGGACTGCATCACCCTCGAACGCTGAACATGACACGCAGGTCCTGAAGACGGGCCTGTCCACCTCTTCTCTCAGAGCTCACCCCAGAAAGGTCTCACTGGTCAACAAGGGCAAGGGATCAGTGAGGTTTTGGGCAGGATTTCACCCTACAGTGAGGGAAGGCTGTAGAGCAGGACACCGAAATCTTTTCCTACCTACCTGTGGTGCCTGTAGGCACTGCCTACCCCCAGTTCTCCCCCAGGCAGCAACCCCGCTCTGCCCTCCCACCCTGCCAGGTGGAGGAGGAGAGCTGCCAGCCAGGAAAGGGAAGCAGGAGGGGGACAATTCCCTGTCCCCACCACTCAAACAGAGACACAGCAGGGAGGCAGAGCAAACCCCTTTTCCAGTGTGCCCAGCCCGAGAGGAAAAAAACGCAGGAGAAAGCCAGAAACAAAGACAGCAGAGCCAGCACGTAGCCCCATTTCTGTGGCTATCAAGCTACCGAAGTTATCAGAACATGAGTTTTCACCATATGATATTTTTATTTTTTCACTCTAGAGCCCTTGCTTTGCAATGACGTAGGTGCTTTCATCTCTCCCCGCCCACATTTCCAATTTGTTTTCCTTCTCAGTTTAAAAGCAGAGAGATATTTCCTTCAACTTATCCTCTCCCCCATTTCCCGCTTCTCCTTGGCACTGTTAGCACTCGCCTTGGTCCTCTGCCCATCTTCCAAAACATTTAACTGTAAATCAGGTTTCCTTAAAAGGCAAATGCAGCAACCACGGGGAGAGGAGCGACACCTTTTCCCTACAGCACTTTTCCCATTTATAAAAGAAGGAAACTCTTTTACGCAAACTAATTTTTTTTTTTAACTCGGACAACCTTATCACCATGAAACACTTTTCATTGCAGAAGCACAAACATCTAGTAGGATGACTAAGTGACCTGCAAAATTAAAAAAAAAGGCCTTCTGATGTTAATGACTGGCTATAGTATTTAAGGAACGGATAGAAAAGTTTTCTATTTGATCCTGAAGCGAACAGCAATAACCTCCAGCAGAGCTGCTCTCGGTTCATTTCTTTCGATGCTAAAACCAGGAGCAGCAAGATGCTTCTGGCTGTGATCTTCCCTGTGAAAAGCAGTCTCAGCCACTGTTTATTACTGTTTAGGGACAAAGAAATTTCTGACCGTGTTTTTGTAATCAATGCTGATCTTGCCAAGGCTGTAAGAGCTCAGAATATATTGACTTCCCCTGATTTTATGCAGAAACTGCAGCAAAGGAAAAAAAAAAAAAAAGTAAAAAGCTACAAACCTCACAAAAATCAAGTTCAGCATGATAGCTGCATTTTTCCTGGGCTCGGTTCCCACAGTGTCAGCTCATCAGTCTGCTGAACCAGCCAATGCTAATGAACCAATGTGGTGTTACTTATTCACACTTAATTACAGAAAACGGGCGGTTCTCGGAGAGGTTCCCTCAGACCCCAACCCAAGGCACAAATTTTCGAGACTCTGTTACCTCAACCAGGACAGTACTTCGTAAGACCTTCCTGGAAATCTCCCTGGGTTTCTAAACAATATATACTGTCAATGGCATATGCCACGTCCTATACATTCTCTGTCCTGAAACGTGCACCGCAATGCTTTATGATCTCTTCACGTACAAAACAGACTCCTAGACGCAGCCCTTGTAGCTAAGATATGCTCCATCTCATAGCAAAATATACTACGGGGAGAATTTATTAGTAAAACACAACCTTTTCAGAGTTGTGGCAAAACACACCCACTGTCTAAAGGCAGAAGCTGCTTCGCTATCTGCAGTGGAATCGTGCCAAAAGAAAATATGTCTTAAATAGCATCTTATCTAGTCAGGGCAGAGTACAATGCAAACAGGAGCTCTTTACTGCGCCTGGTGCTCTCAGAACAGGTATAAATACGTTTTCATTTACAAATGGGGAAAATTAGGGCAAATGCGTTGAACGACTTGATAAAGGTTGGTAAAAGCTAAGGGCAGAGCACCTAAATCCCAGGCTCTTCCCCAACAGGCAAGCAGTGCCAATACTCCTCCAAAAAGGCAGGATGAATAAGCAGCTCGGGTCCTCCTTGGAAAGGGGGAGAGGGGGTTCAGCACAGCCCTGCCCGCCCTCCCCTCTGCTAGCGGGGCGACTCAGCAAGAGCTGGTGGACGGTGTCCTTGTCCTCTCCCTGCCTGGGGACACGCATGATGAGTTTGTCACCATAGCTCTGCTTTAAACAGCCCCCCCCCCCCCCCACCTTCAAACTATGGGTTCCTCCCCAGGTAAGCCTATATTTAAGTTAATCAGGACACTTGCACAGGTTACGATGTACAACCAGTTGGCAGCTCCAGTGGGAGGTGTCCCTGCCAATGGAACTTGATGATCTTTAAGGTCCCTTCCAACTCTAAGCATTCTATGAGATCACACTGGAATGGTTTAGGAATGCAGTACCCCTCGCCCTCTGTCCCTGCTCCCACAACACGGCGCTCAGGGAAGTGCTGGCAGCCAGGAGAGGCTGGAGTTGGTGAACCCTGGCAAGAAGCACAGCTTCCCAGCAGATCCAGAGAGGCGATTTTCCTACTCAACTCCACTCTCATGAGAACCCACCTGGAGTACTGTGTCCAGCTCTGGAGCCCTCAGAACAAGAAGGACATGGACCTGTTAGAGTGGGTCCAGGGGAGGGCCACAAAGACCATCACACGGCTAGAGCATCTCTCCTATGAGGACAGGCTGAGGGAGTTGGGGCTGTTCAGCCTGGAGAAAAGAAGGCTCTGGGGAGACCTTATAGTGGCCTTTCAATACCTGAAGGGGGCCTACAAGAAAGCTGGGGAGGGACTGTTTGCCAGGGCATGGAGCAATAGGATGAGGGGCAATGATTTTAAAACTAGAGCAGGGTAGGTTTAGAACAGACATTAGGAAGAAGTTCTTTACAATGAGGGTGGTGAGACACTGGAACACCTTGCCCAGAGAGAGGTGGTGGAGGCCCCATCCCTGGAGACATTCAAGGTCAGTCTTGATGAGGCTCTGAGCAACCTGATCTAGCTAAGGATGTCCCTGCTTACGGCAGGGGGGGTTGGACTAGATGGCCTTTAAAGGTCCCTTTCAACCCAAGACATTCTAGGATTCTATTGATTCCCACTGCAAACACCAGGCCAGCTACCTCCCGCACAGGTAACCGCAGCAGGGACCTGCAGTTCCTCCTTCCAAACTACATACAGGATATGCCAGTCCCATACCTTGGCACTACGTGAACACATTCAGTAGAAATGCAACTTACGGGTGCACAAAGGTGCACGGGGTACTCAAAAGTAAACCAAAGGAAACAAATTAACGACTCTGGAAGCAGCCGGAGCTGCTGCTTGCATAATTAAATAACCTGTATGGTATTATGTCCTGCTAATAGAGTTATGCGCTATTTGCATTTTGCAAACTTCCTAAACAGAGAATATTGAGAACACACAGAAAATAAGGAAATTAGCATGAGACTACACAGAAAAAAATGTAGCCATTGTTATGCAGATTAATTACAGCTTTTAATCTATAGAGACAGAATCAGTAATTTTTTTGATGTACTGACAAATTCTGCCCATTTACTCGTAACGTCAGAAACGGCATTAAAGAAGTGTTAGTTACTAATATGCAAAATAAACAACATTTGACCCTAGAGAGTAAAGTATCATTAGGAACTTTCCAAGCCATTAAAAAAGGGGAAAAAAGAGAGGCAGATAAAAACATGTATGCAAAAGTCTCATTTCAACTGAAAGGCCGGAATTCTAAAATGATGTTTCACCACTTTTAACACAACTGAAAATATCTCTTAAACACATGAGGCTTCATCTGCAACTCTCACTGAAAACTATTCATTAAAAGAACTAGATGGGGACCAGATGAGATTTTCTTAATCACTGGTTCTCGCCGCCGGTCCCCACGACTGGGACCACATCAGTTCCCAGCACAAGTCCAAACAGCTTCAAAGGCACTGCAGTACCCACGGGGTGGGAAGGACCCCCAGGGTACTGCAGAGTCCCCACACCACGGTGACGCTCTGACCCTCAGTGTCTCCTGCACCCTCCCCACCTCCCCCAGCACCTTCTGGGTGCTGTAGCTAACCCCACCAGTTAGAAGAGCTCCTGCTGAAGTTGTTCCACCTCAGCATCCGAATTATTAGACACGGACAGCTCGAAGCTGCCTTAACTTCCCTGCAATCCTCATCCCCCCCTGTTCATGCCGAGCCAAGGACTGGGTGCCATGGGCTGCAGGGTGGAGAAAAGGGGACATGGTGACACTGTCTGCTGCTTGGAGAGGCACGATGGTGCACGTCCTCCTCCTGCACCATCAATCCTACCCTTTAGAGCACGCATTTTTCTCCAGAGGTGAAGTTTCACGGAAGCGGCCCTTGGACACCCTCGCCCACAGATCCAACACAGAAAATCCCCAGACCAAGAGATGAAGATAACTCTGCTTGAAGCCACATACTTCAACCCCGGTGGCTCCGCGTGGGCCGGAGCTGTTTGTGGTTTAAAAAGCACAGACGACTGAAAGAGCTAGAAATCAGCACGGCACATCTGGTGTGGTTTTAAACAACGTTGCTGGGCATGTTCCAGTTCAAGCTGACCCCAAATTAGCTGGGCAAGAAACAGGTTTGGAGCAGCAATCCGGGAACTTTGTGAAATTACTTTTGGGGATTTCCACTTTCCATACTCAGATAGAACTTCCCCCAAGGTGCAAAACCACTAACTGCTTTTATCACTCTGTTCAGCAGGATGGGATTAAAAATAACTGATAAGAACAATAAATTAAGATGGAGCAAGAGACAGACAGCAGTGAAAAGGAATGGTAAAAACAAAAGCCTTATCTCAGGCAGAGGGCCAGGAGCACACTGCAGAATGAAACAAGCCAAATCTGAGGCAGAGTATCACCAACACGTTGCCAAACCGTCCAAAACTGCTGAACACCCTCAGTGACATTTAACTTTTTGTGGGAGTTTTGTCAACACCGACAATATGTGCCCTTAGTCAACTCTTTTCCAGGCTGAATGATCCCCATCCTATTCAGCCACTCCTCGTGTGGAAGCCAATCCATACCTTTGAACATACTTTTCCATATAGCGGATGGATAGGTTTGATTAATAGTGGAACGTTTGCCAATGCTTTTTAAGTTGCTGCCATCTTGAAGACTTTCCCAGGAAGAAAAAAGGCTTCACTCATTACGCTCTAGGTAAGTCGTAGTCACAAGCCTGAACCTTTTCCTTTTGTCACCTCACGTTAGTGTCACAGGGATGACCGATGACACAAGTCTTTGTACCTTCTGCTAAAGCGGTAGTTAGCTTTCATGTAGAATTAGCTCTCATTTGTCTTTAATCATTGATAACAAAATTACTCAGAAAACTACAAAGAAACGTGGAAAGGTCCTTATTTCTTCATTCGAGTAACCCCTTGGTAAAACACGCACTCCTATGGGTCCAGCAACAGCCTCACATCTCACCTGCAAAGCCACCTTTCTGCACACCAGCAACCCAGCACCCCATGTCTTCCAGGTCTGGGGAGAAGAGGAAAGAAATCACCCTCCTCGTGCTGAGGCAAGAGGAGCAGAGGAAGGAAAGGAGGGTAAAAAAGCAGCACGGTGCCATCTGCTTCCCTCAGAATGTCACCCGACCCGATGGCAGAAGGTTTCTTCACTGCCCCCAACCTCTGGGCAAGGCCATACACCAATTAGAGGGGAACATCTGTAGCCTCTGCTCATGAGCTATTAAAAACCCAAATGACAGTGACTTTCTGAATTAAACAGAGAAACAAAAATCAAGCAAACACCTCAAAATAGAGGGTGGCACGTCTTACTTCGTTTTACCTCAGACATAAACAGGAATAATAAAGTCTCTCTTGTTTTTGCTGGAGAGATCTTGTTTGCTCAAGAACCTTGTCAGGGAAACCTTCCATCCTGAGGATGGGGTAGAGCTGCTGAATCTCTGGCCTTATTATCAGGGAGTATGGGTAAAAGCCACTTAAAACCAGAGACCAATTCCACATATTGAAATCAAAAAGGTAAAACTAGTATAAATCAGATGAAAATAAGGCCAAAACCATGTAATCCAGATGATAAAATTCACACCCTTTCTCAAGAAATCAAGTTTTCTTTCACTAGCCTTTAACACTGTTAGTTTTGCATTTCTCCAGCTGTCCCTACAATCCCTTAGGGTAAACAACACTTAAAATGTCCAAAAAACCCACAACAAACCAAAACCCAAGCAGAACATAAATGTTAGGTCTCTCTCTACATTATTAACAGACATAAGCTTAACTAAAATGGATTCAAACAGATACAGTTAAATTATCTACACCAATGAAAACCAGGTTAAAATGACTTTTAAGAACATTGACTTCAGAGAATGTGAGAGCTCTTACAGTAAAATAAAAATCCCATGGCCTTTTCGTACACCCAGGAATAGGTCTGGCAGGCAACAAACTCCATTTTTAACTACTGTGTCAGGGTTTTCTAAAGATGAAATTCAGTATCAGTTTGGCTTATATGATAAATAAAAAAAGACTAAATAGCAGGAATAGAGACATAATCAAGAACAATTGAGATAAAATTGAGAACCAGCCACCTAAAAATGGGCAGCAAGGGGTTTGCTTAAGTAGACTTCTAGATTTTAGGGAGTTTTTTATTTGTTTGTTTGTTTTTTTTTCCTTTCCCAACTGAGCTATCCCAAGTTAGCTAATATTCCTCTGACTGACTCAACTGTCAGCTCCATAGGGCAGGGATGATTGAACCTTGTCTGCTGCTGTTCAGTCTAAGTAAATAACCAACCTGAGCCCTGACTCACACAGCAAAAGAAGGTCTGGAAGGAGCTAAAACTCTCTCTTTACCATCACAGCCACCAAATGCTCTCTCTGCCAGTCTTCAGCAGTCTTTAGAGTTGAACTAACCTTGCCAGGACCATGGATTCTGCTTTTCTGCAACTGACAATTGCTTCCGATCCCGCTGAAAGTTTGGATGTTATTCTCCACAGCTGTAACACCACCATCTCCTCTCTCCAGTGGTTGTAATGTAGGAGGTAAATATTACCAACTTAGAGCGGGGTGTCCAAGTCACAGAGAAAATCCACAGCAGAACTGGGAACGCAGCTCCGGGTTCCCCAACTCACCCTCCAGTCTGAGAGTCCCACGTTCTGCCTCCACTAAAACACAGGAGAGAGCAATCCTCCTGCGGAATGACTCATCTCAGAATAAGGAATATCTTCTGATAACATTAGTTCTTACATTTACTTACAGTATGTGTCACTCCCCAACACATACCTAGTAATGTTCCTGAGGAAAATCCAGCCCAACAGTGCATGCCACAGGAGAGCCTGTTTCTTACGCGAAAGATGGCAGGGGAGGGTTGTCAGGGATCACCTGTCCCCCTGAGGCAACGTAATTTTCCTAATACGTGCCAACAAGCAAGGTAGTGTTTCCAGGAACCAGGAAGCCAGACTGGGCAAACAAATAAAGTGGAAAAAAGAAAAGAGGAGAAAGAAAAGAAAAGGAGAAAGAGAAGGAAGAAGAAAAGGAGAAAGAGAAGGAAGAAGAAAAGGAGAAAGAGAAGGAAGAAGAGAAGGAGAAAGAGAAGGAGAAAGAGAAGGAGAAAGAGAAGGAGAAAGAGAAGGAGAAAGAGAAGGAGAAAGAGAAGGAGAAAGAGAAGGAGAAAGAG
>JAOQGH010000032.1:13588383-13655653 GCA_025769975.1 Gallinago jamesoni
GAGAAGGAGAAGGAGAAGGAGAAGGAGAAGGAGAAGGAGAAGGAGAAGGAGAAGGAGAAGGAGAAGGAGAAGGAGAGTAGTAAGTAAACAGACTGAAACCTGGAAAGTAGTTTTTCTGGCAGGATAGCCAACCAAACAACAAAGTGCAACATCAGGATGGTGTTCAACGGTAACTTTGCGGCACTAAAAAAAAAAAAAATACAGTCCTGGGATTTATAAACAGGAAACAGCGATCAGAAGCAAAGAGCAACTGAGAGGAACAGCAGAGTAATGCAACCGCTTGTGCCTGCAGAGAAGGCGTTTCAGGGAGGCCTGAAGGATGCCAGGAGCTCGGTTTATTGAAAACAGGACCAGGAGGTGACTTGATTATATGTATACACATCTCTCTCTCTCTGTACACATGCTCTGAATGAGAGAAAATAATGGTTAGTAAGAGGGAAAAAGGCATAGCTCATATCAATAGCTAGAGTCTTAAGGTCGTCTTTTCAAATCAGAAATAAATCAGAAATAAATCACAAATTTTTAAACTGTGAGGGTGATTGGGCAAAGTGGAAAAAGTATTTTGGTTTTTTTGGGGGGGGTGTGTGCTTGTAATCTGAGCTGAAAAACCTATTCAGGCAGTGCAGGAGAAACTGATTGAGACTTGATTCTGTAGTAAACAGATCCCATTAGAAAACCGTAAAAATGACTCTGCCGTTTCTTAGATGTGCACCCCAACTGCTCAGAAGCTTTGAAATTTAGGGGTCTAATTTCAAATGCACTCGGTTATTAGGAGAACAAAGCTTAACAAAATAGGAAGTTCCCTGGTTTTCTTTCCACATGGACAGAAGTCCAAACAAGCATTCAGCAAGGCTGCGTACATGTGTCTGTTTATTCGGTACCGTCACCGGTACCTGCCATGGCAACCCTAACTCCCAGGTGCATTTGGGCTTAAAGTAACCTGAGTGCTGAAATGAGATTATTTGATGGGAAGTTCAGGATCACCAGACACTGCTGTTCACGTGCGGCAGGCTTATTAAAGAATTCCTTAATATTTATTATTGAGCCGGACATCCTTGGCTGCAGGAGCCAGATTGGAGAGGCAACACAAGCTGCACAAAATACACATGACCTTTCATAAGGTGATGTTCCAACTCGAGCACAGAACAGAAATCCTAATTCAAAACAAGAGAGAGAACAAACAAAAACAAACCGAAAAGAGGTAAAACTCCACAAATGAAACACAGAAGTGTTTTTTCAGGCTTCAACTAGACGAATGAACCGCGTGAACCCAGAAATAGTTGGCAGTGTTAACCAAACCTCAAGCTCTGCAAGATACACCCACCCTTAGCTAAAACTACACATCAAGCCTGAAAATGTTTTGAATATGCAGGCCTTCTCACAGCAGAAAAAATATTAAAAACAACCCTCAACAGCATGTGAATCTCCAAATGTCTTGAAGAAAAATATTTATACTTCTATAGAGCCACACTCGTTATCTCTCCTGATTTCACATGGAGAAAGTTGCAGGAATGCTTTCTAAAGCAGCACAGAGAAACAATTATGCTCTGGGACCTCGAGATTACTAAATCTATGTGAAACTTGGATACGCAGCTTCTTTTAAAAATCTTTATAATGCACACCTTGCTATGACAGAAATATAAACACCTCAAAAGCACACTTATAATATGTGAAAAGCAAGTGTCTTATAAACCTTATTTGTTCACCTTCCAACCAGGGAGGAAAGGTATGTGCTTCCGTTCAGATGTCACACACCTTTTCTCCATCAGGCTGGTTTTCCCTGCAATGAAATGAAAGTTAAATTCCCCCCCCCAGCTTAAAATGATCCAGAACCAGCCCTTTAGTACGTAAGGTCAACTATCTAAGGCCTACATAAGAGAAGGAAAAACATCTAGCACCGCTGAAAAACCTGGTGATATTTATACACTGCTCTTTAGACAACAGATTTTAAAAGACTGGCTCACAGGCCTTATTTTCCCAGCACAGGATATGAGCAATTCCTATTGATTATATATGGAAGTTACAGACATCCTGGAGAAAGGGAACAGGGCCCCAAATGTCCTGGCAGGTGGAAGAGCAAAACACTTTCTTAAAATGCTACAGTACGACCCAGCATTTTACGGGTTGTCATTGTCAGCAGATTAGAACCGCAGACTTCACAACAAGCCATTTTAAACAGCGCCTGAATGAATCACTGCCAGATCTATATCCTGGCTAAAGCAACTCCACAATCTCGTCTCAGAGATGTTATTTCCAAAGAGTTACTTAAAAGGAGTTGTAATTATTGAAGAAAGTTCCCCCTGCAGACAAAGAAATCCCTCTTCATCTGCTCAGCAAATCCTTTTTCCGCCGTCAAAAGCACGCGGGCATGATGAGAAGAAAAGGGTTATAGCTCTGATGGGCCTTTCAGATATAACAACTCTCTGTTTGTTTAAAGATACCATTATTTTTATGTCATCGTTATCAAATCCTATGGACCTGTATGCTTCATAATTGAATGATACAGAGAAATTAATCTTCTTCATGCTTATATGCAATGCTTCTTAGCCTTTTAAGTATTCTCACTGGAAATGCAGATTTAAGAAAATACACTATTCAAATCGAGTTCAGGTATCTCCGACCACACTCGGATGTGCAGGGTACACACACAACTGCATAATTCTGTTGGTATATGCTACATTGGGCAAAGAAAATCTTGTGTTTCTTAAAAACACTATTTATAACACTAGGGCAGCTAAGAGTAATCTCTGTTAGTGAAAATACACGCCAACAATTTTATTTCAAGGATTTTTCTTTGCAAACGTTTTTAGCACATTTCTCCTGGAACTACGTTTATTCAGAGGCTCTCAAGATATTTACACAGCAAAGTCTAGAAATAAAATCAGGAAATAAAACAGTATTCTCTGCCCCATGGGGAGGTACTCTGGACTAATTGAGCAATCACTGTATCACTCTTACCTACTACCAGGGATTAGCCTGGTTTCACAAGAAGAGCCATCACCTCATGGAAGAAACACCTAGTCCTCACGTAGTACTTGAAGAGACAGAAGATTCTCAAAGAATGTAGAAGTTTCTTCCGTACTTCATTTGGAAATGTAAAACAAGGTCTGCAATAATCCTTGGCAAAAACCTTGGTATTATTCTGACACTTAATGTAAAAGGCTCAAAAATATGGTTCTGTGGCATCGTTCTGTGGACTCCCCAAGAGTCCACATTCCTAAAGGATGATAATTCTGAGAATACAAGGATATAGTTTGGTTTTTTTTAAATGTAAAGTTACAGTACTGTATACACATTTAACAATGATAACACTGCTGTCTGTATGCTTGGTTGTTTAAATCTGTCATAAGATAGCAGCACTGTTAACCTTCAGTCTTTTCTGCTAATTTTTCTGATCCTGCTTAGGTTCAGCATGGCTTTACAGCAGCACATCAGTTCCACAATTCTTGTAAATGTTTTGGGGTTCTTAGTATTTAGGGCAGTGATTCACAGTGCCAACTCCTCTCTCACTTCCCTTTTTGTTCCTGTTCACCCAGTCTTGAAGCAATTCATGGGCAGCAATTCAGCAAGTTCAGTGTTATTTATGACATGAAATGAAGGAAATTCAGAAATAAAAGAGGGAAATACCAAAGACTTTAAAGGAATTTAGTCAAAAAAGCAACACTTTATGTTACAGTCCAATTATATAAAATTTCCCCAGACGGTGAGCCTGGCAGTCTCAAAGATTGGTACATTAAAAGTCAACACATACAAATCTTCTCCAGCAAAAATATACTCCAGACACTTAAACCCGGGCAGCCACGTTCAGAAGCCAAAAGAAAAAGACTAAAAAAAGACCCCAAACTGAATGAGTGTCTTCTCTTATCCAGACTTTCAGTGGTAATTTTTTTTAATGTTCTTTCAATGCAGCACTGAGATGCAAACAAAGCATATCAACAAAGATTTCAGGTTTGTTAGCAAATTCTTTTGGAGCTTCTTTCCTCCCCGCAGACAGACAACTGCTTTGCTCTATGAAGCACTGCCAGGTTACTAACAATATAAGATGGAGTCCCACGCATACGGCGCCGCCACTTCAGACAGTATTTATGCCATCTACGAATGTAAAATAATAATAATTAATAAATAATAAGTAATGAAGATGCCCTGTAGGAATGGTTGCTTCCACCTTAAAGCGTAGACATATGGCCTAAATGACTTTTTGAAGTCCCTTGCAGTGCTATTTTTACACGATTCTCTCAGTTACTAGTTTGTAGCACTTGCAGGCATCACGGTAGTTCCTAAAAATATTTAGTGGAAATGTACTTGCCAAAAAAAAAAAAAAAAGGTAAGAAAAAAACCATAGAAACAATGCATTCTGCTTGAGAAACTTCTGGAGCTCAGTTGTTTGTGAGTTTCATCTCAAAACCTGAATATGGCAATCTAAATGTTAGAGGAAAGACAAGAAAAAGTCAGACAAGTTAAACCTAATACTCTAAACGTGGGATGCCTCAGGTTGGATGAGTCAGTGCCCAGAAAAGGAAACAAAAGGGTGCTCAGGTGTGCTCTCATCAAAATCAAAAGGAAGTGTGATTTAAAATCCTAACATGGAATTAATGTCACCTCAACTTAGTTGGTAACAAGTTAGCTACTTCATGGCTCTTCCTATGCTCAAAAAGATGAGATATTCACCCTCTGCAGATGCCTTGCTCTCCTCTTCGACAATAAATGGAACCCACCTGACTCATTCAGATCAGTGGCCTCACTTATAGGTAACTTTGGTTAAAAAAAACAACCAAACAAAACAAAACAGGATGAATGGCCTCCAAATCCACTCACTGTCATTAAACAAAATCTGCGGGAGACCGAGGAACTCGATATCCACACGCCGAAGGCTGCCCTGAACCACAAAGCTGTTCATCTCAGCATAGACTTGTTTGAAAAGTGGCTACAGAAAGCCCTCCGGGAATAATGACCATGCTAGTCAACACCTACTTGTTTACAACAAGTAAGAGAAAGACCCAGAATAGAATACTTTTTTTTTTTTTTTCTTACATTCATCAGCAGAGGTCATAGCAGAAGTGCATGTTGTTAAAAAGACAGGCTTTGTCAAGGATCCAAAAGGGAGGTCACTGGGCAATTACCCCAGTGAGCCACACTGACCTAGAGGTTTGAAATCCATGTCAGTTCATTATATTTTGATTCCCTGGATGTGTGGAGGTACACAGCCATCCAGAAATACACCAAAAAAAAAAAAAGCATGCAAAAATTTAAGGTTCTCTTCAGTCTGATTTCTTCAGGCTTTTTTCTAGTAGGAAACACAGTGGACAGCTTTTAAATCAGTTCTCCTGATTTACATCAGGAAAACTGAAGATTAGCAGATGAGACAGCAAAAAGCACAGCACAAAAACACAAACAAAAAGCTGACTTTCACTGAGCTCCAGAGAAACTGGGCAGAGTTGTCACCCCAAGGCAGGAAGTCCTGCTTCTGCCTAGAAGCTGTGACCTGTGCAAGCTTGGTGATAGCTGCTCCATAAAGCTTGACTGAGAGTGCTACCAAAAATACTAAAGGGCAGTAGGGCCCTTCACAGAAGAAAGCAGTTCAGCTATCACATCGAAGATGTACACTGGTGACTTTTGCTGGGATGGCGATTCCCGTTTCAGATTTAGCTGTGAAAAAAGGTGAACAACTGGGCCAGACGGCGCAAAGTGACTTGCATGGATCAATGACATCACTCTTCAACTTGGAGCAAACTGGAGCTTTGATTACAACATGAAGTTTTTAGAACTCTCCATTTTGCCAAGATCCCAGGAAGAAGTTACCCCAGGGGGAACTGAAACTCTCACATCACTGTTGCGTGGTATCTACAACACTGGCTGAAAATAAGCCAGGTTGTATATTGGCTTCTGTAGTCACCAACACATCACACTGCTGGAGGGTAGCAAGCTCAGACATTCAGTTTAGAAATTCTACTAAATACTACTACACCACTGCTGACTGGGAAAGTGAATCCCAAAAGGCTTCAGAGCTTTGCTAAAACTTTCTCACACTTTAGGAATAGAGGGCTGCTGTATTACTTTAATGCGCTTAACCCCTGTGGTATTATCAGTTCCCTGTCTTTTTTCTCACTCAGACACACTTCAGGGTTAAATACTGTGTTCTTTGCTTGGCTGCAAATACCTGTATGCATTAACAAGATGTCTGGATTACAGCAAATGCTGCCCTTTTCAGTCTCCTTGTTTATTAGACCACTCAACAGTTCACGTACTTTATGTGAACTCTTCCTGGCGGATTTGATTTTCATTATACGTGAATCTTCACATTTCTAGTCACAAATACAATGCTTTTTACATCTTTCAGTAGTTGTTTCATTAACTCCCTAAAACGAACTGCTTTACGTTACAAAGTAGCATTTCTGCTCTTGCTATCCTAGATTTTCTTAATTTTTAGAAAGAAGCTGTAAAATTGAACTGTAGCTGTTAAAAGCCACCACTTAATCTGTTACAGAAGCAAATAATAAGTATTTACATACTCCTGACATGCAGATAGATAGCTAATCTTCAAAATGTCTTTGGCAGATAATATTAGTGAAAGCCAAGAGCTCCGATGGCAAAACCTTACAGGTTTTATTGGAGTCACAAAAGTCTAATTAGAAGGAACCGCAGAAACTGGTGCAAAAGAGGCAGGAATCTGGAACTGTAAAGAAAGAATTCTTTTCGTAGCCCTGTAATCTTGGGCCAAGGTAGACTGACTGGCTTCAAAAATGAGATACTTTTGGTGCCTGAGCCACGTGGGGCCAGAGGGGTGCTTTGTTTCAGGGAGGGTTTCAGAGCAGCTTCCCGAATCAGAGGGCTGGGGCTGGAGGCCACGTGGCAGTGCTCAAGGTGTCTCCCCGCATCGAGCCCTTCAGAATGACAGCTGTTGACTTAGGAATGGACTGATTTCCTACAATCCAAGATGAGTGAAAGAGTTACATTTAAAACAGGGCTAAGGATTCGGGCAGGAGTCAAGAGTCATGCATAGGGCAGACCCAAAAAATAACATGGGGAAAAAAGCAAGCTCTGAGAAGATGAATAGGAGACTGAAGAATCAGGGCTGTTCAGGCCACTGCTGTTAGCCACCCTGTGGAAAGGGACTGGAGAGGAGATGGTGGACCACCACCTTTAAAAACAGAGAAGCTTTATTCGTGACCTTTCCAGCTATTTGTCTAGAAGCTAAAAATCCACCTGTATCAATTCAGCAGCACAAGGGGACTCCTTCCTGACTATGGAGGCTCCCAGATTACTCACAGCCCTCAACAATCCCTGAAGCCATCACATTCATGCCAGGACACTATGCGCTCTCTTTTACCACCCAAATCAGAGCTTCTCCCAGCATTTTGTACCACTGAGTCCTTTCAAAGGGCCGCTTGGCTTCTCTCAATCTATTGCCTTCAGGGTCTTCTAAATACCACAGTGAGAAGTATCATACAATTTATACACTCGCCACGGACAGAAATATGCAGATACAAACACATAGGTATATAATGGGACAGGACACTTCCCTACAGTGGTTAGGACAAGTTTAGCAGGTCCAGCTAAGCAAACACAGCATTCCCAAATAAAATACACACACTATGACCCTGTGACTCCACGCTGAGGTTTCCTGTTATCCTGGCAAGATTGTCTAGTTCTTGACTTGTCCCCTATGCTGTTATTACTGCAGCCCTGCCTGTACTGGCTGAAATGTCATCTCTGTGATGTGAAAATAATGTTCTTATATCATTTACATATAGACAAAAGTGAAACTCAGTTCCGGAAAAGACAAGGTATCTGCAGTCCTAGTGCCTATTACCAGGTTCTGATTATCTCTCAGCTTCCCCACAGCGCTCACTGAAACCTGTGAGGACTGCACAGGGTCTTAATTTCATTAGGCTTTTACCTCCTGACAGTCGCTACACGTTAGCTAATATAATTTGGTTTCCCCTTGTGAAGAGGTTTTGTGAAAGCTGAAGCTGCAGACTTTGGATTCACCCTGCACGAACACACTGCAGTAATCTATACAGATAAAGCACTCAGGGTCCGCACCGGGGTGCCCTTGTGATGTGCTCCTCGGCTGCGACTCTAATATGGATGAGAGACAGCAAAGCCTCTGAGCAGCACGTACAAGGCACAGACTCATTCATTCTTAATTAGACTTAGGTCTTCCCTGCCCTGCTTCGTCACGTAAAGAAAGAGAGATGACCACAAGAGGCTTCAACTTTCAGACATTATACAAACCACTAAGCATTATATAAACTGGTACTCAGGAGCCATATCAAGATTTACAGACTAACGGATAGAACTGAAACAAGAGAAAGACAGTGTAATAAATGTTGCTAAAACAAGGTATGTATTCCCACCTTTCCTCTAGGTGAGGAGGAAATAGGCTTGCTGCATAGCTTGAATATAGATGGTTACATACATACATGTGCTGAGAAATAATAACCTGTCTAGAAAGGAAGGAGGTTACCAGCAGCACAGATCAGCTCCAGCTCATTTCAGAACTATTCTGTATATGCTGAAAAGAAACACGTACAGACACAAAGAAAAAAGGCAAGGGCTTTGTGAAATTAACCACCTAGGTTTTGGTCAGTATTAAAAGGTGATGAAAAAAGGTAATCAAAGCCTTATAAGCTGGTCAAGAGAGACCGACGGTGATAAACTACAGCTCTATTTTTTCCATAAGGGAAGTTGAGGAGAAAAAATAGTGTGATGAACGCGTTGGCTGCTAATGCCAAGTTTCATAGGCAACAGCCTGAAATTTAATCCTACAAATCACTGAAAGGAAAATGTTTGGTTGAAACAGCTTGCTGTCAGAAGTGCTCCCCCCCTCCCGCCCGAGTCTGGTCCTGAATGAGCTGCTGTCGCTCAGCACATCAACAAAACAGATTAACTCTTAGATAATCTGATTTGGGGGAGGGTAGCTACCCACTAGCCATGCCACACTCTGCTAAAAGCACATGGCATAAAGGGTCACAAACACAAGGCTGTGCAGTCTGGTCCTCCTCTTGCATTTGCACTGAATTTGGAAGGATTACTTCTCCAGCCAAAAAAGGCAAAAGGATTTCATGTGGTGAGAGCCAGTTCTTTGCTTAAAATGCCCACATCCTACCTGGATGCTGCTCTCCGATTGCAGAGATTATTCTAGAACTATAAGCAACACATATTATAAAAACCTGCCCCCTAAAAAAAACCCAAAACAAAACAAAACAAAAAACAACCAACCAACACTTCTCTTTCCTTTTAAATGCATAAAACGGTGTGTATGCTTTTTGTGTTCTGAAGTAGAGAGTTAAACCCCAGTAGCATCTTTTTTTCTTTTTTTTAAATTTTGCTTTCAGCAGCTTTTTATTAGTTAAGCCTATTCTGCTCTGTCTTTGCAAGATCCTTTTCAATTGCTTTTATTTCTTGGTGTCAAGTCAGTGTAAACGGCTGCTGCCAAATTAGAGAGATCTGCTTTTCTCCACCCAAAGAAGTGATTTAAATCATAAAGCACCTTCCAGGAAAGAGGCAGGCAATGAAGCACAGCAGCTGCTGCCTTTTCCAGAGCAGCTGGACACCAACAAGCTGAACACATCACAGCAATACATTGCCTTTTCAAAATTAGGACCCCAGTTTGCTTTTTGTAATTTATCACGTTTACACAGGTGCTAAGAATCTTGATTTGTTTTGTCTAGGCTTCAGAAACAAACTATTATTCTGCGTGGCTTTAAGTATTTTGTAAGTATTACAAAGTGCAGTGAGGGCTACACTCCCAAGTGCAAAAGGGAAAGGAGATGTGCGCGATGGTCCTGCAAAGTGCCGCACTCTTAAAGTCATATCCCAGGCTATCCCATACCACCTTTCACAACAGAAGCTGTTTTTATGGATTGGAGCAGTCATTACAGAATTATTTAAGTTAAAGCTTCACCTTATTGATTTTTATTTCAACAACTCATTTATTGTAATAACAAACCGAGGATAAGGACCGCTACTTTCAGCTCACAAAGCATCACATTTATTAGTTTCCTTACTGGCAAGTGACTGTGCTTCCTGGATTTCTTTTCTTTTATCTCTCTGGCATATCAGCACTATAACCTTAAAGCCAAACATTTTCCCGGGACTACCTTCCTGCTACTTTGCGTCTGAGGAAAGCTGTCGGTAAGAGGTCCTGGCCTACTCTGTCTCTGTCCTGACCTCTCAACCAGTGATGTCTTCACAACCCGATATCCTGGGAATCTAATTCTGGGACTCCACCTTTGAAGATCCCCTCAGCCAGGAGACCTAGTGTTACACAGGCATATGGGAACCGGCAACGCTGACCGCACATCTGCACACACAGGTTTCTCTGCACAACAAACCTGCACACTTTCTGAAAATCTTCCAAATGCCCGGAAGGTCCTGGCCTAAATTGGTCTGTAGGGACTGCGGAGATGAGGGAATTCCACTCTTTAAGCCTGTTTAGCACCTTGAGGGCAAAGGCATGGCTTAGCACAGGTGCCTCAGCCATTGTGGCTGGGTGGAGAGCGGATTGAGAACACCCTCGGGGGTGCTGGCTGACAAGAAGCTCAACATCAAGTGACAACATGCACTTGCAGCCCAAAAGACCAACTGTATCCTGGGCTGCATCAAAAGCAGCGTTGCCAGCAGGTCGAGGGAGGTGATTCTCCCCCTCTACTCCGCTCTGGAGAGACCCCACTTGCAGTACTGCATCCAGCTTTGAAGTCCTCAGCACAAGAAGGATGCGGACCTGTTGGAGCAGATCCAGAGGAGGGCCACAAAGATGATCAGAGGGCTGGAGCACCTCTGGTATGAACACAGGATGAGAGACTTGGGATTGTTCAGCCTGGAGAAGAGAAGGCTCCAGGAAGACATTACAGCAGCCTTCCAGTACCTAAAGGGGGCCTACAGGAAAGGTGGAGAGGGACAAGGGGTTACAATTTTAAACTGAATGATAGATTTAGATTAGATACTAGGAAGAAATTTTTCACTATGACGGTGATGAGGCACTGCAACAGGTTTCCCAGAGAAGTTGTGAAGGCCTCATCTCTGGAGGGGTTCAAGACCAGGCTGTATGGGGCTTTAAGTGACCTGGTCTGGTGGGAGGTGTCCCTACCCACGGCAGAGGAGTCAGAACTAGATGATCTTTAAAGGTCCCTTCCAACCCAAACCATTCTATGATCAGGTTACAGGGGTGAGATCTGCACTGACTGGGCTCGGAAGGGCTCATTGCCAGACATGGACTGTGATTTGTAGAGCACCTTCTCCCTGAGCTTACTTCCCTGCAGGGGCATTAAATCCATCTAAAACTAGAAAAGTTGTGATCCAGACTCTAAGTCGTCAGTGCAAACTCTTTTTGCCTTTGTTTAGGCTGTAATGTTGTGTGCTGCAGGCCACGGAAGGCATCTTGGAAAAGAATCACTGAAATTCTGGGGAACTGACAAATACTAATGAAACAGATGACTACATTGTCTAATACAGAGCAATAAGTACAAGAAGAATTTAAGTACAGCCTAAGGAACTGATTTAGTGCATACGCAGGGCCACCAGATAACAGCTGAACAGCAGCACTGACATCCTGTTGTGTGCACGATGTGCCCAGGTGTGTGAAATAAAACAGAGCTGCAGGAAAAATGACCTTCAAGCTAAAGAACAAAACAATCACCCATCAGAACATCATCCGTGCAACGTATTTATGGAGGGGCTAGAGACAGAGGTGATCAGGTGCACATTTGGCACTCATTAAGAGTTAGTGCCTGCAATTCGTCGGAATCCTTGACCGTTAATCCCAGAAATTCCCTGTTACAAAAGATGTTCAGTCATTTGGCCAGATGTTTCTCACACAGCCTTTAAGAGGAATTGTCCTATGTCTGCATCGTAAATATTTGACTGTCTTAGTCATTCAACAATGGAAATTTATTTAGCCAAGAGCCTGTTAATAAAAAGACAAACAAACATAGAGCTTCCTAGGGATGTTTTGGTTCTTTGCCACACAGAAATTACAGGCAACATTCAACGAAACAATACAGTTTCAGATTTTTTTTTGGTAGGGTAACCATGAATTTATACTGTCATAAATCCAGCTTTGAAATCCAAACAACATTCTCTTTAGTTGTAGGTAAAGTTGTGTACATCATTTTTTGTCTGATGCCTACAGTGATATAGAGATGTACTCTTGCAATTATGTCAGGCAGCTAAATAGCTCTTTAAAAATCAGTCACCACCCCACCCTTTGTAGCATATATATTTTTTCTAACAATGCCAATAATCATTCTGAACCAACAAAAAGATTCAGAAAGTGGAAACAGAGATTATGCTAAATGGAAAAAAAATCTCTAATAATGCTTCACAGCGTTCAAAATCCGTGAGACACTCATTTCCAACATTGAAAGGAAAAACAAAACAGATCCTATTCTTCTTGGAATGAAAATGCATTGAGTTCAATGGAAATACAGTAAAGTTCCATGTGTGCATCTTTTCTTCTACCGCAGTTTTAACTACTGGGAGCCTGGCTGATTTCTCCATAAATATATAGTTCAGTTGTTCCTGGCTGCAAAGAACCTGCAGAGTTCCTGTACTTTGGCTTCATTAGCATACGAAATGTGTTCTGAGCCAAATGACTGGATCTGAACACAATCAGCCTCTGAGGATTAAGTCCCTATCTAAGCAGAAAGCAAAGATACCACCTATGGGTCCAAATTTCCAAAGATCCCTCAACTGATTTTAAAAGCTAGTCCAAACCAGGGTTTTTTTTTATGATCAAATGTCTTCTGTAATCAAGATGTTCTTATGGCCTTTTAGATGTATCTGTAGACCACCAAAATTTTAGATGGGGTTCTAGTCCAACCTCTTCTCGGTCAAGAAAGATTCTAATGCCAATTTCAGTCTATGCTAGGAGAAATCCTGGATGAACCCCTACTATACATCTGCCATGCCACACACCATGCCTCAGGCACGAGGGCTCAGGCATTTGAGGATCCTTGTGTAAGTCACCACTGCTAAAAAAGCACAAGTTGCCATTTGACTCCCCCCACATCTCCACGTGTATGTATGTGGTCTTTGAGGTTTTCTATACTAGTTTTTCTTCAAAATATTAGCACACAACCTCTCGGATACCTCAAATCTGGTTAAGGCATTGCATTTCTTTTTGCTGCTTATGAAGTGATTAATCAGCCAAAACACTCAATGAAATCAGGAACACCACAGGTAGAAAAACTGCAATCCTCCTCTCTTCTAAGCTAAAGAGATTTATTGTATGTGATTCTTCATCTCCATAAAAGTTACTTTTCCTCTATAACACACTAAAAATCTTTTCGGTGCCGAGGCTCCTTGTATGTGATGAAAGGCAAAGGGAGATGGCAAAGGGAGATGGCAAAGGGAGATGGCAAAGGGAGATGGCAAAGGGAGATGGCAAAGGGAGATGGCAAAGAAGCACGCCCTTTTAATGAGGTCTCACGTGTTTATGCCCCTCACTCTCAGGGCACTGGTTCAACAAAAGAGAAAAATGGGAGCAGCCCATTCAGCTTCCCAACCTCATTTCTTCAGTTTCCTCCTCCTGTCTGAACAGCCTAGCAGGATAAATCAGGTAATTAGACAGGAGGCATCTAGACTGGGAAAGGGTTTGGACCATGCCTCATACAAAATGTCTTACATTTTCATCTTTTGTGGATCTTCTTCATAATGCATTTCAAATAAGTAAATGCATGAGGCAGGGGAATAAAAAAAAAGAAAAAAAGATGTTGTTGCTTCTGTGCTCACTACCTCCACACACAGAACTTTGATGTCAATAAATGAAGTTTTGTTAAAATCAGGAAATAGAAGGCGGACAGAAGTTCTGAGATAGATAGGGTACATTTTATGAAAGATTCAAAAGAGATATATTCAATGACATTTTTCATCACATTGTGCTCCACTGTGCTACACTATGCTCTCTGAAAACATCCACTGTAAATATGATACGCTTTCTGGGTTTTACCTTTTGAAGCTTCTTACAGAGATGTTTAGGAATCTGGGCTTTAGGAGGTTTTGCACTTTTTAGAGTGCAAAAAGCCAAAGTGCTATGCACAGCAAAGACTTTCCCAACTTCAGCTAAGATGCATTTGATAGACAATCGATGCCATGTCACTTTGGTCACTGTCAAGAGATTTGTTCTCCTCCATAAACCCGTAAGTATCTGGTGCAGTTTTCAATTTCAATATGCTGTATTAAAGGAGACAGTCTAATTATTCTCTCTCATAACAAACAGTTTTCAAGAAAGAGCTCGTGATGTAGGATGAAAATACCAGATGGATCAACTTCCATTTAAACCATAATGTTGCAGCTAAACAGACCATAAGGTTGTCATTCAAATTTTGGGCTTAATCCTGCCACCTCTGCTGTGATGCAGGAGGAACCTGACTGATTGAATAACTACTGAGCATGAAGCAGGTGGCAAAATACAACATTTTATGACTAATAAGTAAGAATTCATCCTACCTTTGTGTTTCTTTGTCTGTTAGGCTATTGTTAACTGAGTAATGGAAGGTAGTTCTGTACATGTTTATTTTCTTAGATGTACTATACAAACAACAGAAATCAGCTTTCCAATGTCACAAACAATGAACAAAGAAAACCTGTACACTTTCCATTTCTCTGACTACTTTCATCCCACAGTCCTTTTATTAGTAAGACGGACTTAAAAGGCCAGTTTTCTATGTTGGGGCAAAGCAGAAACCAAACATTTCTGCACCATCCAGGCATTTTTGACGTAGTCCATTTATAAACCAAGGCTGCTTTGCAGGGTTTCAGCTTATGGCATCCATAGAAGAGTATGGGAGAAAGATATAGGTATATTGAAGTAAAACCATTTTTTCTCCGAATCAGATTTCAAGTATTAGTATATTTACTTCTCTTTGATGCCTATTCTCATACTTCATTTAGACATGAGTAACTTTGTTACAGCCCATCTCAGAAAATTGTTTAGAACTTCTATCACCATCATTCTAGTTTCTTTGCAAAGAACAATATTCTTCATTCTTCTCTAATTAAGAAGTGGCTAAAATCTAGGAACAGAAACAACTGGTATGAGGATTCATGGATGTAATGACAGACCAGACAACTAAGAAATTGTTCCCTGTAGAATGAACCATCCATGCCAATATACATTGGAAAAAAATCATATTTTAATTTTGATTCAATATATAAATGAAATATTGCTGAAGAATGTAAACTGAAACTTTCTGCAAAAAGTGCCATGAAATGTTCTGCTGGTTCCATGCATTTTCCTATCCAAATCAATCCACATTTAACACGTGGTGGTTTTTTGCATAAAAATAATATGAAACAAAATGTTTTCCACATTCTAGATTAAAAGAACATTAGTCAATCTTTCCTAAATAATTTAGCCTTCAAAATAAGGTGCAGTAGAACTCAGCATTTTAATACCATCTTAGACCAGGCTTTTCAGAAAGGAGGATAGACAAACAAAGAGTCGATCCAGACAAAGAAAACAATTATGGGAACTGTACTGTAATTCTATTTACAAAGATCACTATTCACAATAGACATATTATTAACCACATTGAATATAAAAATTAATATTATAATGGTTCATAACATTATGCTCTAATGGCAGAAGATCTCTCCTGAATTTTGAGTCTTATTACTGAAGTACTCTGATAACATTGACCCAAAAAAAATGATAAGATTAATGAGAAGAAAAAGCATTTATTGTAAAATTATACTAAGAAGGAAAATAACTTTCTGCACTGTCTAGAACCAAGGCCTCTACCAACATTTTTATATCTACTATGGGGCACTTTTTCAGCAGAAGAAACAACAAAAAAAAGGCAAGGTAACTTGCAGTCAGATTCAGTAGCAACAGATACTAGAAATTTTCCTCACAATCACCTTGAATAATAGTTAAAGGCCTTAAAATTGAAAAGGCCAAATGTATCATTGAAGAGCTGAGAGGATTTCAGGTTTTTTGTGTTAGGAGAAAGAAAAACCTCCATGCCTTTATTTTAATTTGTGAAGCGCGCACACACACAAAAAAAGCAGGGGGTACAAATGCTGACAACTCTCTAAAGAATCACATTTGAATCTTGAGACTAATTTATTTATATGCAAATGCAAAAAAACCAAAACCTGCTCCAAGACAAAAACTTCACAATTACTTTTATTTTTAGTTACGACTTTTCTTCCACAATAGCTCTTTGGACTAAGAGAAGTCAGGCTGCCATCAGAAACGATACTTTAAGTCAAGACAAGATAAATCTTTAGGTACCTCCTCCCCTCCTCACCTCCCGCCCCAATTTCCTAATTCTCCTGTTTTAACCAAGTCTTAAAAACATTAGTCTTCACATGTGACACAACCAAGCCTAAAGATTTCTCCATCATCAAGCAAGCTCTTTTGAAACTAGTGCTCTATTGGAAATGTTGGTTGTGGCAGAACGACAGAGATTTTAAGTCTGCATAGTTACTGGCTTTCTCTCTGTCACCATCATTATCTGCAACAGGTTCCTATATGCAAACACCACAAAGCACGAAATAAGGAAAAAAAAAAAAAAAGAAGACAAATAAGGGAATAAATCAAGACAAAATACAACTATAGGTTGGTAAAAAAAAAAAAAAGCTCAGCTTCTTTCCACGGAATCTGCTCTTTTATAGTTAACATGTAAGTCTTACTATAGAATGCTTATTTCCAGTAATTGTATTTTTGATGTCAATGGCTCCTGCACTTAAAGCACACATATGGATATTCCCAGGATCACATATTATATATGCGATATTGCTTATTTGCAGACCTGGATGTATCTATCACTTCAGGTTTGGTTGTTTGTCTTTTTTTTTTAAGTGAAAAGCAGTGCAAAATGAAATTCTTGGGCAATTCAGGTATTCTTCCTTTTTTATGCCTTGTTTTTGGAGAGTTTTGGATGAATAATTCATTAATACTCCACTGGGGAGAAAAAGAAGAAAGGAAAAAGGTCCAAGAGCTTTTTCCTTGCACGTACAAAGTGCGAAAGAGTGAGTTTTGGGAGCAAGAACAACAGCTCATCTTTCAAAGAACACATATATTTGTAACACAACAGAATTATAACAAGTTATTTTTTGACAAAGGGACTATTTCACACTTAATTTGGAAGTTTCATTTCCTCAATGTAAAAGATGGTTTAAAAAGAAAAGCTTCAAAGAAACACATGAAATGAGTGTGGGAAAAGGCAAGGCTAACACCACAATGCAGTTACTGTCTTAAATTTCTGTTGGGATTCTGTAACAAGCATAGTTAATCTTATGACTTTGAATCACACTGCAGAAAATTAATGAAAAACTAGAATTTACTCAGAAATTCCATGTACTGGGCTCAATTAACTTCTCATAAACATAACTGGAAAACCTGACTGTGATGGGGAGTCTGATTAAGGTTGGAAAACTCATGAAAGTATTTAGACAACTTGGTGGTCTTGCTTTCTCCCTCTTGACTTTTTATACGTGCCCATCCCTTCCACCTGCAAATGCCACTACAACGCAGACCGGAGCTCTGCAAGTCTTTCCTGAACTAAAACCTCACCTGTTTAGTATCTTGCCTCAGAAGCTGTGCATCCTCACACCTTGTTGAAGCTCTGGGTAGTGCCTGTGGGATGGATGACACAGCATCAACAGCTGCAGGATGCTCCTGGTGTGGGATGCTCCAGCAACCTCTTAGAACAGTGAGAGTGTTGGGCTTGTCCAGTGACAGTGATGGGGCTGAGGGGAAGCCATCCATCTTTTCTCTGAAAACAAGTCCTCAGATAAAAGATGATGTGAATGTCAAGACAGAAGTGCTCAGGGGGCGAGAGGACTCTACGGAGGAAGGAAAAAATAAGTAAAACCTCACCTTCCTTTAGAAAGCGTTTCTGGACCTCAGAGCTTTTGCTGTGGAAAAAGAAAAGCCTTAAGAAAAAAGGCAAAAGCTTAAAATGACTACACTTTGAAGTCTCGCACAAGAAAATGACAAGAAAAAAACCTACAGCACTTCTTTGTCTCAGTTTGAGGATTGGAAAGGGAAACTTAACTGATGGAAATTTGAATGCTGGGGGCTGAAAACATTGCATCTTCAAAGGACTGGAGGCCTGAAATGGAATACGTGAGGATATCCAGGGATATGGTTTAGTGGTGGTTTTGGCAGTGTTATGTTGATGGCTGGACTTGATGATCTTAAAAGGTCCCTTCCAACCTCGAGGATGCTATGATCTATATCTGTGTAGGTAAAATTATATTTTGAAATAGATACAATAAATGGATTACAATAAAATTTGTAATAGGGGAGTGAAATACTCACAGTGGATAAGGAAAGGAGAGGAACATAAAAAAATAAATAAATATAGTTCTCAGCTTTTCTTCTTTGTAGCCCATAGGGCTATGAAGATGATTAGGAAACTAGAACATCTCTCTTAGGAGGAAAGGCTGAGGGATTTGGGTCTTTTTAGTCTAGAGAAGAGAAGACTGAGAGGAAGATCTGGTCAATGCCTATACATACTTAAAAGGTGGGTGTCAAGAGGATGGGGCCAGGGGACCAGGGACAAGACAAGAGGAAATGGTCACAAACTTGAATGTAACAAGTTCCACCTAAACATGAGCAGGAACTTCTTTAATTTGATCGTGGTGGAGCCCTGGGACAGGCTGCCCAAAGAGCTGGTGGAATCTCCGTCACCAGAGACATTCAAACCCGCCTGGACACATTCCTGCACAACCTGCTCTGGGTGGACCTGCTTTGGCAGGGGGTTGGACTAGATGATCTCCAGAGGTCCCTTCCAACCCCATATCATTCTGTGATTCTTTTATTTTCTGAAATTTCTGCAGTCATTCTCCAGGTATAAGCAATGGTATCTCAACACATTCATTCATAGACAAATAAGAATCTTACACATACTTAATTGAAATCACATCTCAACTTTTTTCATTTAAAGAGACTTAACTACATGGGTATCAGAGCCCTTAATGTATTTTAAACAGGATTAATTAGTGTTACTACTTCTTCCATTTAGGGAGATTATTCAGCACTCAAAATTCAGAGGACTATTGCAAGAGTTTTGTCCTCTGCAACACCAATCCTAGTTTCTAAAAAGATCACGTAATAGCAGCTTCCCTGAGCTGTGCTGAGGGTGAAAAAAGGCTTCTGTAAAGCACTGAAATGGAAAGTCCAAAACTAGTGTGAACAGAACAGGAAAATAGCTTATTTTTAAATAAAAAATATTAACCAGGAAACCAAAGGGTAAACAAAAGCAAAACGTACTCTGTGCAAATACTTACAAGTTCTGCTAGTGGAAACTGGAGAGCTCAATGTTTAGTTAACCTGTCTTCACACCTGCCTACCATTTGTATTTATGGTTGGTTTGTTTTCTGTTTGTTGTTTTTCTTTTTTTTCCTTTCTTATATTTAATTGCAACATGAACTTCACAGGCACTTCTTTGTTCTGGCAAGATGTGTGTCTCTCCCCTCCTCCCAGCTCAGACTAATGCTGGTTAAGGTTCATGTGAATAAATTCTTAGATGATGAGATATTAACAAGTACCACAGGTCTTCTCACCTGACAGCAATGATCAGTAACAAGCAGACAGATACGCCAATGTTTTAGTAGCACTAGACTTCATCTCCAGACATCTCCTCTTACAGGCTGTAAATGAGTCTTAATAACTTCACCTTGTCAAGGACAGGAGCAGAATTTGTAAGTGGTATTTATCCATGACGAACCTGAACTTCACAAATGACACATCAGAGAGGCAGCGGCTGCAACAGTGAGCTCTTCCTCAAGAATTTCTCAAACAAAGCAGGGAAGGAAAGGTAACCACTAGAAAGAAACTAATGTTTGTGTCTAATGGGGAAAAAAGGGAAAAAACTGGACAAGAGAAGGTAATCAAACCAGTCAAACATCCATGGCCATCTAAAGGATATAAAAAATTCCTCTCAGGATATAGCTGGAACAAAGAAAACGCTTAAATACCAGACAAAAAGGGTACCAAATGATGCAGAAAAGGCATTACAGGTCAAAATTAACAAAGTTGAGTAAATTTAAATGATCATTTAGAAAGGACGAAATACTGTCTAGTCAGCTTCATACTGATTCTCTGCAAGTTCAGGGAAAAAAGGTATATGGAACATATTAATAAAAAATGAAAGAATAAGAGCGTAACAAATTTAAAGAAATATAGTTTTCTTTTTCAAAAGTGGTTACATTAGGCAGATCTAATTTTTATGCTATCACAAGGTTAGTCATGCTATTGATACACAATATTAGACACCGTCTAATACACTTTTTTGCCAAGAAACAATACTACTCAACAATAGCAAAACTACCCTTGCAAAGCAGATTCAAAACTCATAGAGTCTTCATATACCCAAGCAGTAATTGCCAACAATACCTTTATTCTGCCATCTACAATAAGCACAAGTTTTGTGACATAATTATTTATGGATCTTGACTGGATACTGATTTAATGTGCTAAAGAACTAATTTGATTAATTGCAAAAGTTTTAATCCACCTTTCCTCATGGCAAAATCTTAATTATTCTTCAGCCATGATACCCTTCTAATAGCAGCCTTGTAACACCTGTTTCAAGTATGTAAGTGTGTCCCATATACCTTGCTGTTAAGAGGTACGGAAAGACAAAAGACAACCCAAGGGCTGGGACATCTCCCTATGAAGACAGGCTGAGAAAGTTAGGGTTCTCACAGGTTGGAGAAGAAAAAACTCCAGTGAGACCTTATAGCAGCTTTCCAGTACCTGAAGGCAGCCTACAGGAAAGATGGGGAGGAACTCTTTATGAGAGAATGCAGCGATAGGACAAGGGGTAATGGTTTTAAACTGAAAGAGGATAGATTTAGACTAGATGCTAGGAACAAGTTCTTTACTGTGAGGGTGGTGAGGCACTGGAACAGGTTGCCCAAGGAAGTTGTGGATGCCCCATCCCTGACTAGCCAGGCTGGACAGGGCTTTGAGCAGCCTGGTCTAGTGGGAGGTGTCCCTGCCCATGGCAGAGGGTTGGAACTAGAGGATCTTTAAGGTCCCTTCCAACCCAAACTGTTCTATAACTTTATGATTCTATGACCCTGGGGCCTTGCACAAGCACATACTGCCCTGTCTTCAGCCAAAATGACTGGTACTTTTGACAAGAGCTACCAAAGACACTGGTTGCAGAGAGCTGGACCTAAATGCAGACCTGAAGAGACTTTGAGTACTTCTGCTCCCTGTCACTCGGGGAGCTCCTCTCTCCAGCTGCCCTGTGCCTGCTCACCGTGCTGGCACATTTCCTCACTGCACACGCCTGGACAAGATTTGACACTTCTCCAGACACTGAGACATCAGCTCCTGGGCATATCCTGCAGTGCCTGAACACCAGGGGCCAGAGGCCATTCACAAAAAAGAAAAAAAAAGAAAAAAAAAAAGGGTGCTTTATTTTTCACTTTCAGATGCTGGAGTTGGAGGAGTTGGTTCCTACTGCAATGGCCTGCCTTGTGAAAGAAACCAGCCTCTTATCATTGTGTGAAAAGCTGCAAAACTTTAAGACATTATTTTGTAGTTGATGCTATAAGTGAAAAATACCAAAGAGGCAGAGGAGAACATTAAGGGATATGGCAGTGCTAAAAAGGAGATTTCTTTTTACTGCCAGAAGAAACACAACTTAAAACAATATATTTAACAGCCTTCTTTCTTTACAAAGTTAAAAATAATAATTCAAATGTACTGACCACATGTTGCTGGCTAAGCTCCGAGCTAACCTAGCTCTTGACAACTCAGTAAGAGTAATAGTGAGTAATTCACTGGGTAACTTGGAGCCAGCTCCAGGCTTAGACAAACCAGTCAGATGCCCGAGACGGCGTTAGGTCAGGGAAGAGCAGAGGCAGGCCAGCTGCACGGTGGCTCGGTAGCCAAGAGCTGCACAAGCACTGGCCTTCTACAGCTACAGCCCTGCAAAACGCTCTCTCTGGGGTCCTTGTCCCTTCCTTTTGGGGGGCCCTCGCCCAGGCCGGGCTGCCACAAAGTGCAGTTTTGAGCTGAGCAGCGCTGGCCTGGCTTGGTTCCCCCCTCAGCAGCCCTCCCGTTCAGCCTCTGGCCACAAAGCTGACCCGCTCCCAGGTCATGCTGTCCACAGCCAGATTTTTAAATGCATGAACTTAAAATTCATAAACCTGGCACTCACCTCTTGGTAGCTTATCTAGATATTGCTTCCTGCTGCGGCATACATATGCTAGATTTCTGTTTTTTAAAGTGTGGCCTAGTTAGTGACATCATTGCTAATGACTCTCCAGTCATGGCTCTGCTGCATATATTTTCTTTACCTCTATTTTTGGCTTTATACTTCCTTGAAAATATCTCTTTATGCCAAGACCAATCTATTTCAAAACAAGTTTGAACCATCACTTTGGTTCATATTAGCCATATACAGTATTGACAAATAATTGAGTATGCAGGCTGCAAACCCTTTGGAGAGGAATTTTGTCAACAAACCTAATCCACAGAACAGCAACATATTATACCCAGGAAAAGATCTACAGAAAGACAAATCGAGCCTGAACTACTTTTCTGTTGCTGCAGGAGGAAAGTCGCTAACGTGATTTTCTGTCAAGAAACACATGTCAATGTATAAAAATCAGGCTCCTATATTCTAAGTTTCTTTAATTATCTGCCTGCTCCTCGGCACCTACGCTCTTTATTTGCCTCGCTCACATCCCCCCTTATCATGTGCTCTGGCTGTGCTTTCATTGCTGCCCAACGCTCCTGGCGTTTCTTCCAGTAGCTCGCCCCAGCCATCTCCTTCTACCCCCAAATTCAACAGCCTGA
This sequence comes from Gallinago jamesoni, assembly GCA_025769975.1. NCBI lineage: Eukaryota > Metazoa > Chordata > Aves > Charadriiformes > Scolopacidae > Gallinago > Gallinago jamesoni. The sequence continues at coordinate 13,611,158 of JAOQGH010000032.1, forward strand.
AGAGAGGCGCCCAGCACCACTTTACACTCCTTAGCGTATGTAAGAAACCTGCTGAGGGCCAGCAGGTATGACTCTGGATCTCTGGGAGCCTAGTGGGCAGCAGGGTATGCTACAACACCTACAAGGGCACTAGAAAACTCTGTTTAAGTGACTGAATCACCCTCCCAGAGACAGGTATTTTTGCTCTGGACAGTGGACACTCAAGTGACCCTGGTGGCATGCTCCCCATCTGAGGCTGCAGGCATATAACCCATGTTTTCTGGCAGTACAGTGTTCTTTTAATGGTTTGTCACATGTTTTTTTTCCAAGATCTGTGCCTTTTCCAAACTAAGGAGTCATACTTCCAGTAAAGGTTTAAATGCCAGCCTGGATGCGTAAATAGCAAAGCAAAGCCTGGCGGGTCCTTTTGGTTCAGTGAACAGATGCTGTCCCATCTCATTGGGATCTCTTTTTCAGGTGCATATTACACAACTATGCGTAACTCTGGGATACACATCTGGAACTTCTGGTCTGTATCTTTAAATTAGTCTCCTCTGTGCTTTTGTCTAAAACATTCCAATTGCAAAACACTTTCAGTTATTTTAAACTTACCTATTAAAATGCAGCATTTCCAGAACTGAAGCCTCCTAATTGTCACTTGAGAACATAAATTAGCACACAAACATACAGGGATTCAAGAGACAGAATGCTAGGAAACAGGAGTATATTGGAGTCTTGCTATTACTTACTAATTATCATTCCCTTAAGAACTACAGAAAAAAAACCCAGTCATCAAGACATGCCTGTTGGTGTTAAACAACTTTGACAGGGATGTATGGCTCACTGAATGGGGGTCTGAAGGAGAGCTTCCCTCACCAGCACATGGCTGCAATACTAAGATCAAAATCCTGAGGAACCTGTCATCTTCCTGACCCTCTTCAAGGACATGATGGAGCGCCAGACCCTGAAAATTTCTCAACATTCTCCTGTGAAGCATGTATGTACGTGTGTGTGTGCATGGGCACACCAAGAGGGAACAGAGTTACAAGGAAAGCACAAAGACACAAAGAGAATTCAGATAGCAGAAAATTAAGAGGGAAAAAAAAAAGAAAAAAAAAAAGCTATCTCATAACCTTCAAATGAAACAGAACAGTAAAATAATTTTCAACCAGAGTCACCTCATTGGTCCCAGGTAACGTATTATTCAGCTTAGACTCTATTTTTCAAAACAGCAGTACTTCGGTGTGGCACAACAGCCGACAGCCTGATTCTTCCAGTCACACACCTATGAACCTCGTCCTTTTTTCTGACCTTCACGGACTACACCAGCACATCAAGTCTGCCCATGAGATCAGTTTCTGCTTAAGCATGAGGTAAAAAGTATGACTGATTTGCAAAGGGGGCACAGTGAGAGCTCAGTTACAAAAGCAGGCATGAAAATGCATGTAAATAAGCATGGCTCCTCTTGGAAAGGAGAGGCGAATCGCTGCATGCACAAAGATGACTCTAATTTTCTATTTGTACCAACTCCCACTGCCATCTTCCCCCAAAAGGCAAGTGGCAAATAGCGTGGCCCAGAAACCAGCAAGACACGGTTAGCCTTACCTAGAAGAGCCCCGTTTCATTTCCAAAAGGCTGCGGGAGAGCTCCTCATAGAACTGCCTAAGTATATCTAAAGCTTACACGCGGAACAGAAGACCAAGTTCTGGGACTGAGACCCACCTCATTAGTGGAGCTATATATCAAACCACAAAAAAAGCAGTCCCATAGACAAGTGCATCAATTATGTAAGTGTCCTCCTGGCAGCAGTTCAGCCTCTCCTGCTTCCACTGTATTTACATTCAGTTTATTTAAAAACTTCCTGTATGTCTATGTATATTCCTCCATGCGTAATTGCTGTTTGCTTTATGTTTGTTGGCTCTCGCACTCTCCTGACCATGACCTGTTTGTTATTTAAAAAACCCACAAAAAAACCCCAAACCAAAACTTGCAGAATGTTTAAAAGAAAAACATCTACTCAGGGAAGGGGGGAAAAATGCAAAACAGTGCGGTGACAAATACATGAAATTATTAGGTATTCATTTTCTGTCCTGTAATTAGCTTTGTATCTAGCTTTTGAAGAAGAGAAGTAAAATACAAAGGTGATCATTCTAAAGATCACTCCCAAGAAGACTAAAAATGAAACAAACCCAGCTTTTGCAGCCTGTTTTTTCTCATCAAATCCTATTCTTCCACCAGCTTTGCCCCATCAGTACTGAACATACCCATCTCTTTCTAAGACTCCGGGCAGAGGGCATTTAGTCCCTCCAGGGTGTTCAGACTTAGCTGGGAACAGTGACGAACTGGCATCTTCTCTTCTCTGCCCCTTCATTCCCACTACACTGCATCCGAGCGGATTATTCTTTCAGTGGATGTTTTTTTCCAGACAGTCTTTCCCTGCAATGCTCTTTTCTGGCAGAGGCAGCGATTGGTCCATCCGAGCGCTGGGAATCGAAGCAGCAGTTTGGCAAAAAAACGTGATTGCAGCTGGCAGAGAGCAGCAAACAAAGGCAGCTCATGGCATGCTGTTTGGAAGACAGCTCTCACAGCTTATGCTACTGTCATATTTAGATTAATGATGCATTTTATTTTCTAAACAAGCTAAAATCCCTCCCCTCCTTCCCCTCTCACTCGTACGCACATACCGATGCTTCCATCACGCAGCTCCCTGCCTCATTATGTACAATTAAGCTACAGCTCACTACAAGCTGATCGAGCAATCTTTTACACTGAACTAAGGAATTCGACCTGAAATAGGCTTTCAGAGAAAGGAAGAGCACTGTGCCTTTTACACCTGACTAATCAATCTTTGCTTGTTAAACAGTACTAAATAATCTCTGTTTAATTCCATCAACTCGGATTAAACCTTCAGCCAAAGAGAATGCCTTTCTGAGGGAAAGGCAAGATCTTTTTTGACCAAACACACCTTCACGAGACTTTAAAAGCCCGATGTGGTTAAAAATATTTTATCTGCTTTTAGAACAGAAGAAGGGAAGACCAAAAAAAAAAAAGGGGGGGGGGGTTTAAAGGGTGGTTAATGAAACATTCCAGTAACTATACTATTCAATTGCTGAATAGACAATGAAATTCAAAGATTTCCCAGCTGCATGGAAATCACAGCACAGACATGGAGGCAAACCACAGCCAGTATTTGAGTCTATTGTCTCAGCTCCACTTTATGATCTGCTAGGAGAGCCTCTTGATTGTACCAGAAGTTCTGTGGACGTCTGTGAGCTTTGGCATGAAAACACTATGAGAGATCCCACTTCAACAACATCACCCAAATTGGGTTTTTGGGCTGCAAATGTGTGTAGTTTTTACCCTGAAATCTCTTCTTTTCCTTGTGCATCCTCCTGAAGTACTTAGCTCCCATGAGCTAAGCAGTACTGAGGTCTTCTACTGATCTGTATGCAGCGTATTTCCCAATGATACAAATTACAGAGTGACTTTTTTAAGACTTAAGTGTTAATAAATAAAAGCATATCTCTGATTTTCCTCCCAATCATTACCACTGGCAACTGTACACTCACCCCTGGCAACTGGGGAGTCTCTGGAGTACAATTCCAAAGGGGGAATACCAACTCTCCGAGTCAACATCTCCCTGATTTTTGGTGCTTTGTGAGCTACTGATTATAGGCTACTGCCATACCGCCTGAACTTTTCAGAGGAATTACCAAAGTGCAAAATGAACGAGTATCAAGGATCCATCACTATCATCAGACAGATTACCCACCTGAGAGCACGTCTTCAGTGTTTTCAGAGAAGGTGGCTAGGTCCTTTACCTGCCTATTTTTCCATTTTAATCCTGTTTAGCAGGTGTTATAAAAACAGATTCTTACACCCACGACATTTACTCCTGACCATCAATATATTTTACACCTCTTGGCCAAGTTCTCATCTCATCTGTGTACTGTCCTGTTGATTATCTTTTTCAGATTCATCCTTACCATTTCAAAGTAAGGGGTATCTCATGAAGGAGCTCAGTCTTACAGGGTTTTAATTTTATCCTGCTGGGACTTGCAATCACTTAGGCACTTGATGTGGTACTTAAATTCTCAGTACGCAACAGAAAGTACTCTGAAAATGGGACAAAGCTATCGCGCTGGAAACTCTCCAAAACCAGATCAATAAGTATTGGGAAGCTCTTGGTGTTTGCTCCACCCTTAAGGGAACGCAGGTCAATTCATTACGACTGATATGATGTTACAAGCGTTCTTGGTACCTAAGCCTCCATACCACTAACGAGCCTTTGCATCTTAAATAACAACTCTCACAGAAACAATAAGCACTGCACATCCCTTGCACCTGCTAAAGGCTATTTGGTCCACGTTAAAATTAAAGAAAAGGGACAATCCCAAGACACAAAGAGTCCATAACCTTAATGATTTATAGAAACTCTTCCAATAACAACATGCACCTAGTCAAGTTGATTTTCCAACTTTTCATCACCATTCTGGTCTCCTGTTAACTGTACTCCCTTTTCTAAATTTATTTTCAATATTCTGTGAAGGGGAATTTAATGAATTTGACTAAACAAAAAGATCTTTTGCCTGCTATCACACACTCGTTTGTATTTTTGGCTTTTAGCTGCCTCTGCAATGAAAGATGAGTAAAGTGAATTTTGCTTATTTATAGGCATTCGTGTACGCCTCTGAGTAGGTTTGAATGAAAATTATTCCATTGCTGTAATAACCTCCTTAACAGGCCTGAATGACTGAACACATCATTATAGATAAGCAGTACTAAGGAAAATATGCTTAGGGATGGGAAAAAGGAACCATTCAACCCAAATGATGCAAAGAACTGACTAGAAAAACTTCAAGTTTAAAATGCTTTTGCTGCCCAGCATTTGATATTATTAAACTTAAGGTGATGCTTTCCAGGAGAAGGCACCCTGGCCATGTGCTATAGCATATTTCAGGGACAAACTCATTCCAATTGTTGCAACACTCAAAACTATGCCCTTAATTGTACCTTTACTTTGTTAATAGTTCTGAATTATGCCAAGAAATGGACTTCTGATGATTATGCCTATTTTTGAGTAGTGCTTTTCAAGTGTCCTCAGTAGCCACTGTTTCCACTAAAGGAAGAAAAGAACTGCAAGTGCTTAGCATCTCTCAAAAAAGACCATGCATACAGCCAAAGTTAAACCACTGAAGGTCAAAGCTGTTAACTATTTGCAACTTTTCATATCAAGTTAGAGCACACATAATAATGTAAATCTTCTCATTAAAACTGACACGATCTAGAGCAGTGGTATGCAACAGAATTAATGTGCTTTGCCTCAAAGTGGTTAAAGTAAGCAAATGAAGGTTCACACCTATGCTTTGGCTCAATGTGGTTAAAGTAAGCAAATGAGGGTTCACACCTACACAAAAGGACATGTGCTTAAAGTGTAAAGTTTGCTGCATTTATTTTGTTCTTTCAGCCAGTGCTGAAAAAAACCCAACAAAACACACAGAGAAAACTGCCAAACTTCTAATCTTAACTTGGCCACAGCTAAACCAAACTATTCCAAATACTTCATTACTAAATTTCTGTTCCATAGGACAGAGCAGCTCTGCAAAAGAGAGTATTCCTGATGATTCAGTTCAGAACCGAACAAAAATAGCGCCTATTAGCACAAACAGGTTCAGGCCCCAAAATGTGCCATTTTGTCACCTGTGGTGAGAGGCTGTGCTGCACACATCATCCTGCATACCCCCTTCTAAGTGATGACTGAAGAGCAGTGCAGCATCCACTCGGAACAGCACGCCCCATCCAACTCTGCCCACTCTCTGCAAGAGATTCAAGAGCAAATTCCTGCTTCAATGGGAGCAGGTGAAGATCAGCCTGTGCAAAAACCTACTGCTCAACCAGAAAAAACACTCACGTTTATGTCATAAAGTATACAACACAGGTTGGGGGATTTATTTATTTTTCTCCTGAAGCTATCTGTGCTGAGGTAACCAGCTGTATTTTAGCTGTTCCTAAAAGACAGCATCAGTTACTCTCTGTGACATGTTCTGCATTTGATTGGCTCTTAGTTTAATATTTCTTGTTCAAATTCTCCAAGTGTGTTCACTTCTTGACATGAGAGCCCCAGCCGGGGGTAGATGGAGGAGAGTAAATCAAATCTGCAAAAGTTTCTGCCCTCGACTCCACTTGTATTTTTCCTGGTGATTTTAGACTGGGTGTGAGCACAGCATGGTCAAGGCAGGCATCGATTACTGTGGGGCAAGTTAAAAAATTATTTTCTGAAAAAGCATACCCTGCTCTCAAACCTATTTCTCTATCAAGAAAATGAATATTGCTATTAAATAAACAAACACACACAACCAAAAGACAATCTCTTCCCCAAGCTCCATTTAAACACCTATAAGGAGAATTTCTCAGAGACAGAAGTCACCGTGCGCTCCAAATTCTGCCTGCACTAATCTGCAGCACTTCATTTTGTATCTCACTCCATCAGTAAGCATTTTCTCTACATTCCAGCAATGAACTAAAGTGAAGAGATTAACAGGATCTTTTTATGGCAAGGAAGTGAGTGCACTGGCATTCAGACAGTAAAGCTTAATCTGGAATTAATGTCCGTGAGCGTGCCTTAAATGCCACTTCCACTGTTCGTTCACATTATTTTCTCCAAAGTTTTTTCCTCTGAAGCAAATATAATATGATTTTGAATCGTCTACCAGCATGTCAGAGCTGGAGTTAAGTGCACTTGTTTTAGATCAGTTTTTTTTGTTGCTGTTAAGATGTGTTCCGATCATTCCAGAGCTAACTAGTGAAACCATCCTAAAATAGCACTGTCAAGAGCTTACAAGGGCAGACGGTCATCGCTGCAATAAAAGGGACTTGTTGAAGAGCATTTCTGATTGAAGCAGAATTCTCAATTTATGCCAGACAAGGCACTTACAGCTTCATTTGGAGCCACAGGTGCTTAGCACCTGAAAAAATTGTTCCAGTTAAGCATGGGGGGGGACGACAGGGGGGGAAGATATTGTGGCTTTCATTACCAGATTAAATGGCATTCAGAAATAGATCAACAGTGTTGACAGACTGCTGAATTTCATTTTAGCTCATGATCAAAATATATCCCACTGTTATTTTTATCACAGAGCCCAGATATGGATTATTTTTTCCAGGTCTGAATTTGATGAAATGCCTGATAAGTAATACTCTTATATATTTTAATCTATTATAGCTATGTATTAATTTATAGATATTGCATTTCATGTATTTTTTTAAAAAAAAGTTAATAGAGCATGAAATAGACATACATATAATAAACAGTGTTGAAATTATTTTATTTTCTAAAATAAAAAACCCTCCACAAACCAGCCAGACTTACACAAACACACAAAGGCTGCAAGGCTATACAGATGACAAGCCCATAGTAGGTCCACTGGTTTTCTAAGCAAATTGCTTTCTTTGGCTGTTACAACAGAAACATATACTAATGCTTATACTAACATTTTAGATGGCAGCAACAGACTATTTTTTACAGAGAGTTCTATTCTGCAAGGAATTTCAGAGAAAAGAGACACGTGAAGTTTTAACTACTTCTTTTCAATAACTTACACATTAAATGTTCTTAATCTACAAGTAAACTTATACGTCACATTTAGTAAATAAGCAAGTGGATGAGTCAAGCTTTGTTCTAGCTGTGAAGCCATGGTAGACCTTCAGTACTCTCCAGTCTTCACATGGGGCTTCAAAGGACAACTAACAGGTCACCACTACAGTAACAGACACAGGCAAACTTACTACTGACAGACAAGTACAGATCTGCTGTGTTAACTTTTTAAAACCTTACAGAAAACTCCTCTAAGCATGAATTAACTTGACTGTACACAGGGAAGATGTCTCTAGTAGAAGACATCACACCAAAGCTACTTTGCACAATAGAGGCTTCCTTTGAAAAGCAGAATGGAATCCTTTTTCTGCCTGTCTTGTTTCAAGACACCAACCTGCATGTTGCCGGGACTGAGCCACAGTTTGTAAAGCTCAGGACTAGGATTAAATGTAGACAGAAACCTAGTATCTTAAAACTGCACAGATTTCACACTGCAAACCTAGTATCTTAAAATTGCATAGGTTTGAATGTAACAAATTAGCCCATCTTGCTAAAAAGCAATGCTGTTTTTAGGCAAGTAGTACAGGAAGTTGCATCAGGTTGTAAATTAATTGCAATTCTAAAGTATCAAAAAAGGGAATTAAAATGGAAATGTTTTCTTTTAGAAATGGGATTCTTTAAATTACTTGAATCATGATTTTTATCTCAATATGGAAATGGATACATAAAAGCTGGGCAGACTTTTTTTTTTAACTTCAATGGATGAACATTTTCTTGTGAGGACCTATTTGCTAAACAGATTTTTAATGGTCACATATACAACTTAGGAAACAGCTTACTAAGTTTGCTACCAATTATATCATTTTTTCAGCAAAGCAATCACATTCAGAAATACAATAAAAATGCCAACAGAAATTTTATGCTTACAATTATGGATATCACAATTCTTTCATGATATTAAATACTCCAATCTCGCATATTTCAGAAATGTTAAAAGACAGAACAAGGCTATTTTTTTTTTAGCTAATCACAAACCTCCATTTTTAAAAGCCATTTTAAAAAGGAGAGCTCTAAATTAGCGAGGTGTGACTTTAACCAATTATCATGAGAAACTGATTTCTGGACAAAGAATAAGAGTGACAACTTGAAGCTTAAAAGACACATAAAAAAAAGTTACAAAAGCCAAATACAGGGGGATTAATGGAAGTGCCTCATCTACCCTATTGTATGGAGAGCATGATGTTGTAACTGGCACTGTAATTCCAGCCAACAGGCAAAGGACTTTTTTTTGGTGCCATATACTGAATTGCTGTTAAACACATTCACTCAGAGTACAGTAACTGGAATTATAAGAGGTTATAATTGGAGTTCTTGTTCATCTAAAATGAAAACCTATTTCACCCTATTAAATTCTGACAGTACGACATTTGCATGTACAGAGAGGCTGACAGCTGTAGCATTAGAACACATCTCAGAGCCCTCCATCTCTGAAGTATTGTGTGATTACCTTCTTTTCGTACTTCACAGGGAAACTCAAACTCATTTTCTTCTTATTAACAAATGCACAATGTTATATTTACAGGCACTGCAGAAAATGAGAAGTTTGCAATTGGCCTACGCTGCTATTTTGCATAGAGGAGATAGGAAATAACCTGAAGAGTCTCATGTTGAGGATTCTGCTTCAGCTTTATGGAAACGCAACTTGCAGCCTTTTCTTCCTCACTGAGGACAATGCAGGCCTTCCAAAAGTTTCTGCATCGGAGGACCTGTCTGCAACACAGCCCTCAGTGAAGGCTTCAGGGGGCACCAGACAGGGTTCTCCAACTGGCATGAAAAGTACAGATGAGACAGAAGGAAAAATACTAAAGACAAGATCCACGATGCAGACAGTTCCATTATCTGTGCTTTGCCTTGCTCAGGGTTACATTGCAACCCGGGGGGACCTTTTCACGGCATGAAGCCACAGCATGAAGCTGCTGTTAAAGAGCAGGATGGCCAATAGACACCTGTGCTCTCTGGTACTCCTTGGCTGCTGCAATGGTCTCCTTTTGCCACCTCCCAGCTGGGCAAGCCACAAAGGTTCCCTAAAATCATAGAATCATATGGGGTTGGAAGGGACCTCTGGAGATCATCTAGTGCAACCCCCCCACCAGAGTGGATCTACCTAGAGCACATTGCACAGGAACATGTCCAGGCGGGTTTGAATGTCTCCAGAGAAGGAGACTCCACCACCTCTCTGGGCAGTCTGTTCCAGTGCTCTACCACTCTCACAGTAAAGAAGTTCCTCCTCAGGTTTAGGTGAAACTTCTTATACTCAAGTTTGTGCCCATTTCCTCTTCTCCTGTCCCTGGGCACCACTGAGAAAAGACCAGCCCCGTCCTCCTGACACCCTCCCTTTAAGTATTTGTAAGCACTGATCAGTTCCCCCCTCAGTCTTCTCTTCTCTGGACTAGAAAGACCCAAGTCCCTCAGCCTTTCCTCACAGGAGAGATGCTCCAGGCCTTTAATCATCTTTGTGGCCCTTTACTGTACCCTCTCCAGCAGTTCCCTGTCCTTCTTGAATTGGAGAGCCCAGAACTGGACACAGTACTCCAGATGAGGCCTCACCAGGGCAGAGCAGAGGGGCAGGATGAGCTCCCTTGACCTGCTGGCCACACTCTTCTTGATGCACCCCAGGATGCCATTGGCCGCCTTGGCCACAAGGGCACATTGCTGGCTCATGGTCATCCTGTTGTCCACCAGAACTCCCAGGTCTTTCTCCTCAGAGGTGCTCTCCAGCAGGTCAGCCTAGAAGTAGGTCTGCACAGCAACACAAAGCTCCCTACTTGTCAGGCTTTACTCCAGCGAGCACAAATGACAGTAACGCTGAAGATACAGGGAGTGGGCGTTCGTGTGCACTAGTAAACAGAGTAGGAGAGGCCGGGAGCACGCCGTCCTGATGATGATGATGCACTCGCTGCTGATGCTCCTGAGCACTCGCTGCTGTTACCACCAGCCCAGGATAACACCACTTGGCCTCCGGGGCCATAAACACACCCCAGTTTCCCAGCTGAGCATACCTTAAGCTGGCTTGCGGAACGAAACTTGGCCCCAACCTTTCACTGCGTATTCGTTATATTAGTGTTACACCCGCATATGCAGAGTGGAACTTAGTTACACAGATCTAGGGAAGAATAGGTACTTCTTTTCAGAATATTGATTAAAAGCCCAACTTAAAATACTTGTAGAAAATTACATTTCAAATACTCTAGACCATCAACTTTCCTTGTCTACTGAAAGTTATCAAACATCACAATAAAATAATCCTATATAAGCCTATAACGTTACGATGCTTTTGCTAGGTCATGAGCATTCAGCTGGGCAAATAAGTATAAACAGAAGAAACACCTTATCAAATACAATCAAATCACCAAACTGTGGTGAAACAGAAAAGAGGTTAGGAAATGCCATAATCCACTCATGGCCTGGTGATGATTCCCGTCTTGACAAATACTTCCACCTTTTTTCCTTCCTAAGGATTTCTACCACATCCCACACTGCTGTATTTCTCTTCCACTTATTTTTGCTGTTATCTGTTCTTTCCTTGGCAGCTCCTGCATTAGTCTTCTGGCTCTCCAAACATCTGTAGCTTTTTGTCATTTCTATTTCTATTTCCTCTTTCTCAGCATTCATCCTGTTTGGAGCTCTGAATAGCTCCATAACATGCATGCCTGCCTTTTCACGAGCTTGTTCTCCTGGCAGTAACAGATGAAGCACAGTGTTGGCAACAAGCCTCTGATGAGTCAATGAAACTGTGCGAAATGATGGCACAGCACATATAATTTTGAGACAATGTGCTACAATAAGTAAACCTGGAAACATGTTATTAGCCTCCTTCGGAAGGCTCCTTGCATAGGCAGGAGCCCACAGTACAACAGGGTATTTGACCATAAGCCCAACTTTAGAAACAAGCTGTCTCTGACTTCATGTCAGAGAATTTCTGACAAGGGACTATTTCAAGGCTCAAAGTCTGCTGTAGGTAGCCTTACTGAGCTGAGGTATGTATTGGACCGTCGACTGTAATAGTGATTAAACCTAAACCAAAAAATAAACAAGTGCCTTGAGCCATAAACTGCTCTCCTATGAGTAGCTACCAGCGTTGCTAGCACTGTACGTGGTGCCCTTGGTACACATGGCACTTAGAAAACTCATACTGGAAGCAGAAGCAGAGTAGGATCACACAATACCATTTAACTATGCTCACCTCTTGTCTTTTAATGTGGTAACTAATTCCTTTTCTTCTAGAGCCAAAACCAAAGAATGCGTTCTTCTTGAATTAAGTTACACTAATTGCAGTCTGTGTATGTAACTCTTAACAAGATTTTGTGATAACAGATATTTTTACTAACACTGCTTTCTAGCCGGTGATGAACAGCCTGACAATAAGCCTGTACTGATACTAGAATCCAGTACCAGCTTTTTAACCCCTCATCCATCCTCACTGACCTAAGAGGCAAAATATTTCTCTCCTAATTTGTACCTACTCTGTAACATTTGATGTATTGAAAGCAATATTTAATGAAGGTAGGCAGCAGAGAATAGCAGCTATCACAGAACTTTTGGTAAATTTTTCTATACACAAAGACCCCATCTCAAATGCAATGCGAGCATGTATTTTAAATATAAAATATGTACTGGACTATGTGGGAGACCAAACCAGCCAAAAAATAACAATCCATGTTTAGGCAATACTGAGGCCAAATACTCTGATGCTACACAGATCTTCTGCTTTGCTTGATGTCTATTCAAATGAGATGTGGAAGTGTATTAAGTTGTGTTTTTAGCATATTACATCTCCCATCTTCAAAATCAAATAAAAGCCTTTTCATTTGCTGAGAAAAATGCTTTTCCAGTCTTTACTCTGGTCAGCAAATGCCTTCAGCTTTTATCTCCCCTTTTCAATTGCTGCAATTCTCACCTTTGCCAAGCCTGCTAACAAAATTAGAGATGAAAAGTCATGTTAATGAATTAATAGTACACCTATGACAGGAAGACAGCACATGACTAAATATAGAGTCTATAAAAGGATTTTAATAATTTAAAATGCATTTTAAAATGTCCAGAATCTTAACTAAAGATAGATTTATTCACCAAGTCTTATTCAAAGTTGGATAACTCCTTTAGAACTAGATTTTCTATTTGTTTGCAATTATTTAATATCAGTTTTGGTAACTGAAAAAAATCCTCACAAATACAGACGTGAAGAACAGTAAGGAGAAGATGCTGTCCACTGCCTAGACAGTGTGAAACAGACAGAAACTTAATCAGATAATTCATTGTCATTAGTGAGATGTGCAGTTGGGTTCTCAGGTACTAGATTGATCAGATACACCTCCATAAAATAAGGTCTACCTTAATATTACCTACACCTGTAACAGTTCAGGTCTAGACAGAAGAGAGAGTCAACAACTCCAGGTCAGGAATGACCTGGACTTTGAGTTTCAGGCAGCTTTTCACAATCCTGACATGAATTATAATAGTTTCTGCTATTTAAGTGAACTTCTGGTGGGTCTGAAGAGCACCTCATGATCCACAGAGGCTGGTGACTATAGGACCGTGGAGGAGAAAATCATAATGGTTCCCTGAAGTTACAACAAGGAAGTTGTTATGTAGATGAAAAGAAACGCTGAAGAAAACTGTTTCTGATTTTTCATTGAAGTCATAAAGGACAGAAGGAAGACACATAGAGAGAAAGATGCAACTTTTAGCCTTGATCAGAAAACCTTACTTGGGAAGAGTTGCACTTATTGTACAGCTCCTCCGCATCTGACTAGGGCATGGATAGGAGATAAATAGCAATGCAGCCATGTCATGAGCATGAACGCTGCATTTGTACATGATATTGGCAATTATTAACATTCCCACCAGCACCAAAAAGCCACAGGCAGATTTACAGGAGATGCGTTCAGATTTTCCAGCATAAGTCACTGCTCTGCCCTGACCTCAGCTACCATTCTTTGAAAAATCTCCCCCTGCCCCTTAAAGTGTTTTGGACAGAAAAACAGACATTCTACATTTAGTTCTACTACATGTCTGAATATTAGAACAAGCTGCAGCTACGGAAACTGTGCAAGTTTAGTGACCACCCTTAGGAAAAGCATTGATTAAACATGATCAGGCAAGCACACGGCTGAGAGAGCAGACGTGTGCCCTGTAACTGTGGCACGTGACATGACTTGAAATCACAGTCAGAATAGAGAGGAAAGAGACTGAAAGTAAGGATGAACTGCTATGGGACAGGAGGTCATCAATAACACAATAGATGTTCTACAGGAAGAGACGGCTCTGCTGGAGCAGGGAATATCATCAAGCCAGCCAAAGCACAGGGCATGCCACGATCTGGGGAGCGGGAAGCCGCGCTGGTGCGATAGAAGTGCTGTCAGAAAAAAACAACGTGAACAGCCTAAGGATGTATGGCAAGGAAGGACTATGTCAGCACTCTGAGCCTGGGAAGCTGGAAGGTACATGTTATATATGGACAGTCCCACACCAATATACGACATGAAAGTTATTTACACTAATTTCAATCCCCTGGTCCTCTAACAAAGCTATCAGCTGTTTTTCTATAGCCCAAACCACTTCAAATGACATTTGAATATACAGCAGATTTATGCACAGGGCCTTTCTCTAAGCTGGAAGTTGAATCCATAAACAGGGGAATCCTTTCTCAACTGACCTCAGATTAGGAAGCTGCTAAGGGGCTTTTGAGCTTTGCCTGCACACTACTGCTCTATTTTGCAGACAGCGTAATAAACACAGCTGCACTTGATGCTCAACTCAAGACATAATCCGTCTGCAGTTCCACCATGCACTTTCTTTGGGCACAAAGTCATTTCACAAAGCTTCTGGCCCTTCTCGCCAACAGCTGCTCATTCCTGCTGCAGCCCCACCACTCACCTGTCGTTCAGCTGGGCCAATGCTGTACTAAGGGACTGCAGGGTCAATCGGGTCTGCAACGATCTAAAAAACAAACAAGACTTGTTTCTTTTTTAATTTCCACAAATCTTCTTAAAGCCCAGCTCATTTTGGAACAGCTAAGAGGGCAGAAAAGTGCAACATGGGAGCGGGAAACAAGTGGCTCAGAGAAAGACAAAGAAGGACGAGAGCAAAGGAAAATGGGGAGAGGCGGCTAAGACATCTGTGCTTCTGGAGAAAATACACTGGGTCATTAACTGTCCTGTTGTCTCAGGCCTTCTGCAGACAAGCTGTGGAATGTGTCCTACCTGGGGCCTTCATGAACACAAGAAAGCAGAGACTGTGCCGTGGAAAGAAGAACACGAAAGACAGAGTAGACTAGTGCAAAACTTCTAACTATTAAAAACCACACCTTTAGATCAATGTCTTAAAAATAAATTAAAAGAACTTGAAGATTTATTTTTTTTATTTTTTTTTTTCAATTTCAACTATGTCCTCTCAGAGCAATGACAAAAAAATGTTTCCTAAGAAAAAAAAGGGTTTATGCCAAACGTATCGAAATTACAATAAAGACAGAGCCACTGCTGAGTGCTATGACTAAAGGGGCTGTATACCCTTCTTCACTGCTTCCCTGTAACTTTTAGTGTCTTCTAAACTAGAACCGGTAAATTACCATTAGTTTAAAACTGGCAATCAGCACCTCATAACATCTGGCTACTTGTAGAGTCAAGAAGCCAGTCAAGAGCACAAGAAGCTATATTTGAACCTGAAATGGGTTTCATTCATGCTACAGAAATGTATTACTCTCCCCACCTTGAACTCAACGTGCTGAATCAATGTGCTAAATAGTTCTGATCAAGCAGCAGATTTGTAATGCTAATATTCCTACAGTTCCTTTGATGTAATCCCAATCTAGTAATTTATCCTGATAGAAGTCATTGCGCCCAAATAAATCACCGCATTTGTATTTTAAAATGCTTTTAAAAGTAGCAAACCGTACAAGAGAAGTCCGCCTCCTGACACTTGCTGCACAGGAAAACAAAACAACACAAAAATCCCCGTGCTTTTAGCCTGGACTCACAGTGAGCTTTCATTTGTACCCGTCCCAAGGACAGCTGCAGGTGTCCTTACACACAGTCCTCATATCTGCCCCTGCAAGTGTTGAAATCAGCCACCCTAGGTGTGTTTGTGCATACCAGTTACCTTTCACAAGTATCACAAGCCATTGAAACACCGTTCAGTAGCTGGAGGTGAAACAAAAAAGTGTATTATTCGAATTTTGTATTTAACAAGAAATCTATTATTTCAATAGTCGGGGAAAGGCACAGGGAAATGCATTTGCTCCCGCTCTAGTTTGATGCAAGCATTCATTGCCTGGATTATGTTCCCCCTTCACAGCGATGGTTTTTTTTGAGATTTACAAACCTATGAATTGGAAAGCTATGAAGTAGAATTTCAGAATATATATTAAAATTATTATTTTTTTTTAATTGAATTACAAGAATACTTTATGGAAGAAGCAAATATAAATAGACTTCTGTTAAGCATGGAGGAAAATTTCAGAGAGCCTTATTGTAAAAGAAATTCAGACCAGTCTTGGTGGGAGTTCAAGCATATGAAAAGAATAAACTCAGAGAACCACAACTAGCAAAGAACAAGCTTAGAGAAGCAAGGTGCTGTGGGGATGGGTATGATCTATTACTACTGAGAGAAGAGGACTCTGGAAGGTTGGCATCTGCTCCTGACACACCACAAGGTTTGGCTACTCCACCTTTTTTGTCAGTTTCTCCATTTGTAAAATTGAATGTTATTTATTTATCCTTGTAAAGAAAATGATCCGAAATTTTACAAAAGAAGTAATTAAAAGCTATTTGAAAAAATTCCTTTTGTTACAAATTGTTCTTGCAGAGAGACACCAATAGAAAAAATAATGATTAAGTATTTCATTAACTAATTATGAACATCTATTTAATTAAGTATATTTGTTCGCCACCTGGATTCTTGTCCTGCATTGTGATCTGTTGTGTGAACTGCTGCTCATACACACAGCCCAGTGAAATTTAAGGAGCACCATCTGGGTACAAATATACACTGAGTAAAGCTATAAATAGATGAAGCAAGTTCATTACATGCATGAGGTACTTGCCCGCATGAGTATTTTCAGCATGAGGCACTCAGGCTGTAAAACTGATCTCTACAGTTTTCCTACGGACAATCTTGTCTTTTTAGCTGAGGAGCTAAACACTTTACCAGAATATTTTAATTTCATATCAGAGCTTATCATGGAGTATACATGTCCAGATGGAGAAGAATACAGACCACTTTCTGACTCATTTCTAATCAAGCAGTTGGAACAATATGGGAACAACATTGATTTCATTTTTGTACCCAGAAACTATGAGAAACTCATCTCCAGATGGAATCTCTTGCTTCTAGTACTCCAAATAGAAGACAAATTCCTGTCCCCACTCTGTTACAACTATGCATATACAAACTGCAGGATAGCATTATGAGTTGACTGTATAACACATTTTATTTAAATTCTAAGACCTGAAAGGTTAAGGTTTAGAGCTGGCGGAGACATAATGTTTCTTCCTTCCTGTTTCCTCAGTCCCTCCAAAATCAGAAAAGAGCACAGAAAATGACTTCTTTAAAACACTCTAGAAATAAAAAAAAAAAAATATTTGTTTTTCATTTTTTTCCGTGTTCTGCACAACTGCAGTTGAAATGAATGCCTAAGCAACCAGCAAGTGTACTATCACCATGCCATGTGAACTGAAATATAGGGCTGTTTAGGTCAATGTAGATCATTCATTGGCAAAATAATGTATCTATCAGATATCTACATACCTTGGCTGATCTGTGAGCTCAAAACCAGGTGCAATCTGCTGTAGCCAATGTCCCCGGAGGAAGTTACTATTTTCACGTATAGATATGCGTGTGTGAATAAGGAGACATAGACATACACTCACATCTGTATCTATGGGCAAAGGATTCACGCTATTTACTCCTTAAAAAAAAAAAAAAAAAAAAGGTATTTAGATGCCTAGAGAGATTCCTAACTAGGAAGTTGTGTGCATAAACACCCCCAAATTTGGTTTAAGCAGGCAGAGTCCTTCCTCTGTACTGTCCCTTTTATAGGAACAAGCCAATAAAGACTTTGCTTCTGACTACTCAGTCAGATATAAATTCCTTTTAGCACATACTTCTCAGGTAAATTCACGGTGCTCTACTGAAAGGCTCTTTTCAGAGTGTGGTGCATGCGTGCTTCCTATTGCTAAAACGAAGCATTTGTCAGAGTTACCTGTCAGTATTTGCAGGCTTCACGTTTTAGCTCACGCTACACATCTGTGACTGATGTTGTTATACGGTTTGTTATACGGTTTCCACCATTTCTCTGTGAGATCTAGGCAGGCTTTGAGGATGATGAAAACAAATGCACTTAACATAATGCTGATACCACAGTACATTGCTAATTAGATCCTTTATTTTTAATACTCAAATGAATACCACTGTAGATCTCTTTATAGTACCTGCTGATTATAAGGGTTTTCCATGCTGGATCTATCTGCAATAGATAAGGTAACTGCCATATTCACCTACTGAAATCTGATTATCTGAACACGTACCAGGGCCAGAAATTTCAGATAAGGGTTCTAGGTTGAATGTGAATTTCATAACTCATTTAAATTACTTGAAACAAGTGTTTGATATGAAACACTTCAGATCAAAGACGTTCAGAAACTAAATCTTGCACCAAATTTAGCAAATTTTAGTACACAAGATGCGGTTGAAGATGCAAAGGGATGTATTTAAGTAATACAGTTGATTTCAAGGTTTGTTTTAAGCCAATCTTCAGTTTAATGGTAGCTTCTAGTTATTTTCTGAATATGAAACTCAGATACTGTATCACGCTTTACATGCTACTTTAATTTCCTCTTTCCCCTCCCCTTAAAAAGGCCAACAAACAAAAAAAACCACTCAAACAACAACAAAAACCTAACAAAAAACCAAACACACTCCTCCCAGGGAGGAATACTAGTCGTAACTATTGGAAATTTGCCTCTGCTGGTAATATTCCCGCTGCTCATATATTTCTACATTCAGATTGCAGCAGAGACCAATTTTGCCCATATGTGAGAGGACATGAAAGGAGGGTAATTCTATTTACATTGGTTTTGTATGACAGCTTATGTTCTCTCTCTTCATTTAGCTTTTATGCCTTGGATGACTCAGTGCCTAAGTACAAGCAGATCAGAACTACCAGCTTAAATCATGAACTTCAGCTACCCTGTTATTTCTATGCTGAATCACCTATCTGGATCTCTCCTTTGATTTCTGATACTTTTATATAATTGTAACATTTCTGTTAAGCATAAATGTGCATTTGATATTTCTGTCTGCTTTTAGCCTCTCACGATTAATTTGGATCAAAGAGATCAAAAGGCAAAGTGTCTTTAGGATACAGTAATACCTACACTAACTGAGAGGCAGAGATTCTCTCATTAGCAAACGTCTCTATTAGCAAAGAGCTTGACTGTAGTAAGGCATACTGAAGGCTTACAAAGGGGTTAAACAGTCACAGATTTCTAAAATGAAGGTGCAGTGAAAACTGAAAATAAACCATTTGCAGTACAAATCACACCATTCAATATCTTGTCATCAGATGCTGAAAAGAGAGAGTGATCTGAAGCATGTTACAGGAGCCAAATGAGATTAACATACCAGTGGTTTTGAAAATCCCAGAAGCTCTCAGAACACATCAGCATCACTCAAAACACAATATGCATGTTAGAACAAAGGCGACCGAAATCGCCACACAGCACTGCCTGCACTGTGGTCTCTTCAGCTGAACAGTATTTCCAGGAAAACTAAGAAACAAGAAAAAGAAAATATTCACCAACCAGCCACGTATTCCAAGATCTAATAACTAATACTCTGTTTGGAATAAATTCAGTCTGTATTAAGTGCCATCCTAACTTGGTCAGACTGGAAACAGGAAAGGAATGACCTCTGCGAGGCTTAATGTGGCTAGACTTTTTTCTCTAACTATTTCTGTGACAACTGTCCGCATTTATTTGTTGTATAGGTGGATGGTATAAAACACAGGCTCCACTCTTTCACTGGAGATTGCAAATACTAATTTTGAGCATTCTCCTAACAACCATCACCGAAGCATTCCCCTCGTGATAAGGCTGTCATCCTTGCCGTTCCTTCTCAGCATACCAGCTAGGGAAGAAAGGTGTGAAAACCATACTGCGCTCACCCTCCAAATATAGAGCGGGTCTTTTGGCAGTGCGTCCAGCCACTACTTGCTCGAGATTTAGAAGCTTTTATCTCAACTATGGCTTTTGCCAGACCTCCCTCCTGCAGGTCTTGCCAACCTGGCTACTCCCTGCTCTTGGAGATGAGCTAGGAGGCACGCGGACCTTGCAAACCAAGCTTTTCAGCCTCTTTCTTCAACACTGCTCTAACACCAGCACATACCCCCCCCACCACCACCACCATGTCCCTTCATTTCACACAAAAGCTGTAAGCCTTGCAAGAACAAAATTTCAGCTGTCAGTAGATTTCAGAAAAATTTGTTTTTTGAAGCCCACTGTCAGAAATACACATAAGACACGACCTACTATTCTCAGGCGCTTCAAAAGGTAAGAAAATTAACTTCTCCCTATGTCATAAATGCAACAATGGCTATATAATTTATACAATCACTTGAGGCCAGGTGGGCCTTCTATTAAATGTGCTGAAGAACTCATGCAAGTTAATATTTACAGCCTCAAGGCACTCACAGGCTAGCCCATAATTTTACTCAATCAGAAAATGACCTTAATGAAGCCCTGATGTTGTCTGCTGTGTTACCTGAACCTGATAGACAGACTGCAATTCATTCGAAGTCCAGATTGTTAATACTTGACTGAGATTGCTGGTGAAAGAGGGGTATTATTTCTGTTGGGTTGTGCTGAATGGGGCTTTTCTGTACTTGACAACAACATGTTAAGTACTATGGGGGCAGAAGATATATAATGAGTTCAGGTATTTATTTTCTTGCCTTAACTACTTGGCAGTGAAATCCTTAGGAAGCTTTGGCATTGACTTCAGCAGGGTTAGGATTTCAGAAGGAGAGGTTTACGAATTAACGGCATAGGTAAGTGCATTGCTGGCAATCAGCAAGCTTATAATGCTTTTTCAAAAAGAAAGAGTTGGGGGTTGGAATTTCACAGGATGGTTATTGGTTTTCTCTTCATAACGTTAAAAACATGTAAATAAATGAAATGGGGACTTGGGAGGCTCTTAAAGTAATCATGACTACCCTGAAAGTTCATAAATTAGCAGATGAGCTGGCCTGAACGCCGTCTGCATAAAGAAAATATGGTCTGTGAAAAGTCAGGTTAAAGCCCAGTTTAATCCCAGTACCCCATGTAAGAACCATGGGGACCATCATATTGGTCCTGTGAATTTCTTGTGACTTTTTCAGCCAAGTCATTTGTATGCTTCTTCAAAGTAGCTAGAGAAGTGGATCTAAAATTCATTTGCCCTTTTAAAACTTCATACATGCTTTTGGTTTCCATGACACCAAGTCGGCACAGCATAGCATCCTTCCACAAGAAAAAAGAACAATCTCTTCCTTACTATAGCCTGAGGGTGCTTACACGCTGTGTATATTACCCCTTTCAGTGATAGGGATGTTGCTATTATTAAAGTTGGAAAACAAAACCGAGATAACGATTATTATTTTTTTTGCAGCCAGTAACTGAATATTATGCACTTGAATAAAGATTTAATGCACTTGCAGATCCTCAAACTCTTGCCAACAGGTGGAGACAACCATTGGATAACAGCATCAACATCAGGTTTATTTTCAAACTAATCAAACCTCTGACGGATGGATTCCAATGCTGTTTTATTAAACAAGGAGACACAGGCAAACTAGGGCCCAGTCCTATGAAAAGCACAGCACTCACAAATGGATATTAATCACCTCCACTCCCACTAATGTCCATTCACATGGAGAGATGTATTGATCTATGCACAGGGCAAGACATAGTTATACTTGCCTCCTTGCTACCATTACTACCAAACAGTCTATTGTTTTACATATGCACGGTAGTTTTGCAGACTAATCCACAACAAACTGGGCTAGCCAGAACCAAAGATAACAGCCTTGTGATAAAGCTAGCAGAGTCATCTTCGTTTGAACTTGATGATTTGAAAGGTCCCTTCCTACCTAGACAATTCGATGACTGGTGAAAACCATTTCTGGTCTACGGACACAAAATAAATTGTCCAGAAAACACCAACACCAATCACCGGGCTGACTCCACATCTCGGTATTGGCTGAGAACTAAGAACAGCTTTCACACATCAAATGTCCAAGGCAATCAACAGAAGATATTCTATACTAAAAATTCAGTGCTTGCTTTGTTATTTTTCATGTCTAATAGCAGAAAGATGGTTATATAAATTAGTTAATGTGAATGAAGCCCTTAATTATTGGAGAAAGAAGTGATAGATCATGCATATTTAGAAACCAGATAATATCATTTCTCCATTAGTAAAAATTTCCTTGAACTGCTAACCATTAAAAAAAATAGTTATACAGTCATATTTTTTCTCTTAGAAATAGGCTATGGGCTCTCATAACTTGTATCTCAGTAAGTGCTAGTTAGTAGACTAGGATAGAAAAATAAAAAGAAAAAAAAAGAAGACTGTCTGAGAGTTAGATGGAATTAAAAAAAAAGAGAACGTCTCTAGAGGAAAAAAAACCTATAGAAAAATGAAATTTTCCTGTGTGCTTTCTTAAGCAGGGGTTAGCAGGCCAGGGGAGTAAAAAGGACAAATGAGTTCCCTGAAGAATCTATATGCACTAGAGGATACCAACTGCCTTAGATGTGGCTCATTACTTCCCCATACAGTTAAGCTGTTTGGTAGCTTTTTCTAATTCACCTGTGGATCCAGTTGGGCAATATTCTGTAATACAATCCTCCATACTCAAGCACCAAGGAACATGCAAAACTGCTAAAGG
Organism: Gallinago jamesoni; assembly: GCA_025769975.1. Taxonomy (NCBI): domain Eukaryota; kingdom Metazoa; phylum Chordata; class Aves; order Charadriiformes; family Scolopacidae; genus Gallinago; species Gallinago jamesoni. The sequence continues at coordinate 13,633,711 of JAOQGH010000032.1, forward strand.
CAACTACAAAACATACAAGCTCACACCTGAGCTGTCAAAGATCATTGACAGTGAGTACCAGTGAGAAACGGGAGTCAGTGCAGAACAGAAATGGGGATAAAGGTAAATGGATAAGTCAAATAAGTTTCATGTCTCCGAGTGGACTGAGTGGCACTGATGATGCCATCGGGGTCACAAGCTACTTCCATGACTATTATTTTCCTATCAACATGAACTCACCTCTCCAGGATTCAGGTTCATTCACATGACTTTCCTCTAATGGCTATTTTAACCACTTCTCTAGCAAAGTGAATGATGTTCCTCTTGGCTTTCGAAGTATTTCATCCCCACCTGTGATACATTTGCCACTCTGGGTTGCATTTCATCCTATCCTCTTATGCTGGCATTCAACATTTAAACAGAACTTTTGGAAGAGAAAGGCTTTCAACTTCATTTATGATGTGAGACTGATGCTCCAGCAAATGCTTATTTCGTGGAGGCTTACAGGCAGCTCTCTGCATTTGTTAGCCATTTTCAGACACAAAAACCAGACATGGCTCAGACTGTGTCTTTTCTTGCAAGCGCCTTTTCTTGCAGCTTCCTATTCCAGAAACAACAGTCACAAGGAAGTAACAAACTGACGTTGGTTCATCACTGTCACCCACAGCTAAGTTCTTCCCAGGTGATACAGGACATGCCATGCAGGGATCCTGCCTTGAAAGGTGACGCTTCAGGCCATAGGGTTTGCCTCTGCTCTCCGTGCAGAGCTTCTGCCAGAGCTGTTTTGACAGTCTCCAACCGTGGAAGAGAGCTGGGTGGCAGCTCCAGAGAGGTGCCACAAAGGTCTATCACTTTCTCTAACCTTCCTTGTACACATACTACCACAATTTTCCCAGAAAATGGGGTAATTTTTCCAGGATGTCACTTTTAGAGAGCTATCCAAGCCCATTCAAATGACATTAAGTTATGGGCAATCATTTAGGAAATTGCATCTTCCTAACAAGCCTGAATTTGTCTCACTTCCACTGACAACTACTGATCCTTGTTATGTCTTTGTCTATGAGGGCAATCTTTATCTCATACCGAGTACCGTTCCCATTTGTATCTAGACACAGTGCTAAAGTCATGTCTAGCCTGTCGGTAAGGATATATACTCGGCAAGGGCCAAAGATCCTATAGTTTAGGGACTTCACTGTGGGAAGACAGAAAGCTCTTGGCAGACTATCACAGACAGAAGAAATCCAGCATTGCAAACCCGAGTTCAATTTCTTTAAATAATACTTATCAAATGCATGCCTTGATTCCTCGAGAAGTGTAACATTTGAGTTGGGAAAAAGTCCGGTCTGTGCTCTAGGGTGGAACTAGTGTCTAAAGCTGGTAGAAGCTGTTTAAAATGCAATATATCATCAAAAAAAGGAAAGGGAAAGCAAATTGCTTCTAAACCTGAAACTCTGAGACATGAAATATTTGCTAAAATAAAATCTTTCTTCAAATTCAGAACTCCAAGATCTGTTCTGGAAAGCAAAACCTTTCGAAAAAAAGTTTTTTTGTTGAAAATCTATTTCACTAATAAAGAAAAACAGTTTTGATGGAAACATTCCCAGCCGGGTTTTCTAGCACCCAGTAGGGGAAACTTAATCTTCTTCTGCAAAAGCATGAAAAAGCGTGATCTTCCTCTTTACATAGAGAGGACCGTAACGTAGTCTTTTAAGAATTCATGAAAAAGACTTAGGCGTGTTCAGCACAAAGCCATTCTATGCATAGCAAATGTGCTATGCCTGATTGGCAGTCTTCTGTTGATATACTGCCACACTTCCCAGTTGCTGGTGTCCCACCTCTCCAAGCTGACCCTGAGCTGCAGACAGCAGTCAACAGATGCTCTTTAAACCTGGAGTCAGAAAGAGCATAATCCTGCCCTGCTTCCCCTTACTTTGTATATAAAGCAATAGCCTTTGGCTATTTTTGTCAGCCTGGTGAGGTGTGGGGGGAAAGAAAAAAAAAACCCACAACCTAGATGAGGTAAAAGATAGGTGGAGAGCACATGAAAAGAGAAGTGAAGAAGATAAAAAAAATGGGTGAGAAGTCCAAGGGAAAGATTTATCAGAAGTGTGGAAAGGAAAGAAATTATACCTCCCCTCAATAATAAAAAAAAAAAGAGAGGGAGAGAAGAGAGAGGGAGAGAAGAGAGAGGGGAAAAAACTAAGTAGAAAATGAAGAGCATAGAGGATTGAAGGAAAAATTAGGCAAGAGAAAGACGTCAAAGGCAGTATTATAACAAGACAAAATGGATTTTACTCAGACAGCTCCTCATTTTCCAGTGTGAAGAGTCTTGATATGGTATTTAGTAAAGGTATGTATTTCATGGACAACCAGATGGTATTTCAAACACACGGACATAAAGAGCGGTAAGAGACCAGGCACAGAGATTATACAATCCTGCAAAAGCTGCCTCACTCAGGGAACACGATACTGGCAGGTAAAACCAGGAGACAGCAAGCAGATAATAAAATCTTAAAAAGGCACAGGAGGGAAAAGCATACTCTGTACAAGTATAAGAAGCAATCATGAATCAGACTGCAGCATCAGGCTGTTCTGTTTTAAGGATTTTTCTTTTTTTTTTTTTCTTTTTTTTTTTTTTTGAGTACAAAACACATACATGCCCCAGAAATATGGCCAAAGAGACTTCTGAAAGGGCAAAGGAACAACAATGTATTTCTGTCTTCTAGCAGAAAATAGTGACATGGAAAAGGAAAGAATACTAACATCTTAGCTAGCATCACAGGATGTAAAACCAGAGACATCTTTATCAGGTCCTGCTACAGAACTCTTGCGTAATTGGAAAATCCAGGAAATCTTTTATAGTGAAACTTGTTAGATGCTCAGAGTTTCGATAATAAGTAAACTGGAACTGCTGTGCTGGTATGACAGTAACAGCTAGGTGTAGAAGCTTCTCAATTTAAGCAAAACAATAAAAACGTACAGCTTATTGTACAGCATCTGAACCCAGCCAACCCATAACACACATTCAACTAATATCAACACATTTTACACTAATCTTAAGAGTAGACATGTATCTTAACTAAAGGTGAATCTCCCTCCTAGGCTCTTGAGTCCATTCTTAGTGCTGCTGTGTAATGTCAGACACATTCAACACAATATAACAGTGACTCTGCTAGAAATTACTTTTTTGATGAGGACTGCAAGATCAAGCAATAAATAGGACAGCACAGTTTAATGATATGTGATTTACAATGCTGGAAGCCAGAGATTAATGTGATGTATAATTCTCTTTAAAATACATGCATTATCTGTTGAGATATTCCTACAATGACTTGCAAAACCAAGATGCCTTGTAAAGAGAGATTTCAACAGCAAGAGGCAAACCAAAGAGCACATAAAAAAAGTGAGGAAGCCGAATGTATGGAACAAATTATGAGGAAGAATAATATCCCATATGATTAAGTCCATGCTCAGGGACAATGATTGTTCATAGACAAACATAGTCTATGTAGTTGGGGGCAGAGAACTGCTTTGTTATGGAGCACCCCGGTGCCAGGGATCCCTTCTCATGATAAAGGCTTCTAGACACTATGGAATATAAATTAATTTTAAAAAGCTACACCTCATTAAGTGTGTAGCACAAAGGAGCACTCGCCAACTCATTCTATTCAATATATCCCTGGAGGAACGACGTTCCTATGTAGATGTAATGCTTCTATCCATTTTTAAGAAGTATACGATATACTCAAACCAGGACTCTAGGGAGTTACAAGGTCGTAATTTATGTTTCTATGTTTTGGGAACTAAAAATATGAACAATTTTTTTTCCTCTAATTTTGTCTCAAATTGAAAATAAGGTTAGAATAAATGGGCTACCTTTCCAATTTACAGCAGGGACTATTACATACGCAGATACAGTTAAACACATCAAATTTGAGATCAAAACTCTGACAGACCCTTAGGTCTAGCAATATAATTGAATATCACTATGATTATACTGTCAGAAGCAAATGAACAGGCACTTCACTTTATTGATATCACTCTTGAGAGGGAAAAGAAACAAACAATTGTTTGAAAAAGCTATTATATCTTTAAGTAGCAAAGAATCAAAGATGCTAGCTTTTCATATTTCAACATAGAATAGCAATAAAATAAACAGGTTAATCTTTTCATCATCTCCTTCAGTTCCCCTCAGTTCAGTTTTCTAAGGTTTATCTCAAATAATTTACTGAAGAAAAGCCAAAAAATAAATAATGCCCTTGTTAAGCCTCTCTTGTAAAACACAGCTGCATAGTATTGTTGTTTCATAAGCATGCCAATCTTTATAACCTTTCTCCATCTACTAGAACTGGTGAAAGCAGAGGTGTTTCCACTCATTCAGTTTTGAACTAAAAATCATTGTTTCCACCAGTGTGGTAAGCACCTAAATCGGTAATTTTCAGCCTACCCTGGCTGAAGAATTACTTCTAAGAAGCCCATAAAATGCACTGAAGAACAGTAAGACTATTATTGACGAGCTTCAATACACAGCCAACTTACAAGGTCATGAAACTTGGTATCCACTAATATGGGTAGTGGGTCAGGTGGCAGATATAAAAGCTGGTAGATTTTATACAGTAAATTTTAAAAGTTGAGGTTTCACCTAAGTGATTTGGGTTTTCCCCTCCAGGTAACAGAAATTGTAGTTCTTAATAGAATTATCTTCTGAGATAGTACATGTAAATGGCCTCATGAACAAGCAGGATACACTGAGGGGTCTCTGAGACCTGCTCATCCACATCCAGGACCTGGTCACACTGTGCAGTGGCTGACCTGTGGCCTATCCATCTAGATTTCTTTTCCAGAGAAACCAAAAGACTATGGAGGGAAACGAGGTATGACCTGGCCACGAATGAAGCCCTGGGTCAGATCCCACTGTGGAATCAAGACACAGTAGAGTAAGCCTGTTTGGCCATAACCAGTTACAAGATATTTTGTCTCCTCTTTCTTCTTGCAATTGCCTTATACTCCCCTAAATTGTGTGGTACAATGGGTACTGTGGCTTTAAACCTTATCCTTTAGCAGTTATGCCTCTTCCAAGATGATTTTGTGAAAGTTATGAGAATTAAATATTGTTGGGAGATATAGCATTACTATTTAATATCCTCCTGCATCTCTCGCCTCACCACCATTCCGTTGCTTACACAGACTGCACTTGGTGCTGAAGCACCTCAAGGTTCTTTCCTTTGCAAGATGCTTAGAAAAAAGCACTGTGATGGCAGTAGATGGCAACGCTGTTGGAAGCAGTCCTGCATCAGTAAGGTGACAGGTTACATGGACTACTCAGTCTTCTCTATATCTGATTTCTATGAGTCAATGATTGCATTGTTTGCTCCCTTCTGTACCAAAGAAGTCATCAAGTGACTAGTACTCAAATGCAACTGAAAGGGCAGAAGTGGGGCTTGTCTTGAAATGAATGCTGTTTCTGTGCAGATTCGCTATGCAGAAGTTATTGGGAAGTGGAGACATCGTTGGGCTATCCCTTCATAAAGATCTAACTCTTCATCAGCCTGGCTTGTGGTGTAAGGAGGCAGAGATCACTTGAAACTCAGTCATCTCACGTGACAATGCACTATGAGCTCCATCAAACAAGTGCGGCAAAATAACGGGGTTCTTTTAGTCCTTGGCTTATGTGAGAAAAGTAGAAAGTGTCCTCTTCTCTTACCAGGAAAAGTGACTCTTGAAGTGCCAATAGTGAACTAATTATATGTTTCTCTCCCCTTTTGCTGAAAATGTTCCCTTTACTCTGTGACTCACCATGAGAGGGGGCAGCACACAAATTAGCTACAATGGGTTTAACGTGCTAGCCACAGACTGCCACAGGATTCTATGAACCCAAGCTAACATACACCATTTTAAAGCCAAAATACCAACCAGACTAGAACAAACCACCGCTTTGTTGACAGCAAGCCATTCTCCTAAGGACAGCATATCAAAGGGAGGTGCTCCAAGTTAACAGGCAGCAGTTAGAACCAATGCTGATACAGATGTGTTTCCAAGGAAGATTTTCTTCTTGCTGTGTCGCTTCTTACTGCAGAGATCTGAAGACAGCACTTGTATGAATACGACTGCAAACAAACGCTGCAGACAACCGAAGAGTATGCAGAAATCTAACTGCTTTTGCAATCAGTTCACTTGGAGGATCAAACACAACCTTCAGTGAATCAATACTTTACCACTTTGTAGGGAAAGCTGGACCTTACAACTTGATCCAAAGACTTGCTGTCTTTCCACTGACTGCAAACCAGTCACAAGGGTGAAAGATGATGCGAGAGTCAACAAGACAAAAAGTGCCTCATCTAATGACAAAACTCGGTACCCCTTGGTTACCCCAAGTAGGGCTGGAGACTAAGATTATTTTGCTGCTGTAGTCCCTATAGGTCAAATTCATCCTTTGTAATTCAGGTAAAGCTAAAGCAGTTACCTAACATCACCAAGTCCCCCCACCATTAGCATAACTGAACACGTCCACAGAAGAGAAGTCCAGCACTTGAGCCACAGCAGAACTAGCAGGCAGAAGCGTGGCTCGTTAGCGAACGCAGTGGGACAGCTTGTTGGCGTGACTGCTGGCTCTAGCCAATGACAGAAAACCTTGATTTTGATGGATACTGAGAACCAGATTTTCAAAAACTACTGAAAGCCAGTCCGACAAGGTGGATCCAGAAGCTCCTCTGAGCTCCTAAGGATGGCAGCACACCCCAGCCACCCCTCAATTTCATGAGGGATGAGGCTCAGAGATGCTCTAATCTCCCTCTCCCTCCCGCATTGAGTCAGTTTCTATTAGGAATGAATCCTGGGTCCCTGGAACAGAATTTAACTATGACAGGCCCTGGAGGCCTTAAATCTCCAATCCTTGATTAATTCACGCTTATCCATATATAAATTCAGTGTGAATGCTCTCAGCACATTTTCCTCATTAGAATTCAACAAAAGTTTAGCAAAACAATTGTTTTAGTAAAGGAACAAATATAGCTACATTATTGAATTAAGTCTGTAAAGGGAGAAATCTTCAACTTCAGTGTTTAATTTGCACATCACTACAAATCTACAGGGGAGCCCACAGCCAAAACTACAACCAGTACATCTCAAAATATGTAAAAGACAAGCCCAAAGTCATTGATAGTGCAACAAAAACCTGAGCACAAGGTAAGAAACCGTTACTGAACTGAATGCACACAGATGAAGGCTGGCCTCGTTCACGTGTGGAGGGACACACCGGGTTTTGCAGTGGGATGGCCATGCCCTCCTCCTCCTCCTCCTCCTGGTGCACGTGTGCCGCACTTGAGGGCCAGGAGGGAGGGAAGGAGTCACCTTGGAGCACGTATGAGATTCACGTGTCAAAGACAGAGTTGACAGCTGCTGCCAGCGCGTACGAGCCATTGCAAGACCCGTTGGAAAGGGGCTGTCCCAGGCACAGCACGGGGAGGCAGGCACCGCAAAAGCAGAATAAGAAGAACGCAAAACTGCCCAACTCACACGTGCCTCTCCTGCAAAACACTTGGGACGCAAGTCATTTTGCATAACAACAGCATCCATTCTGGGAGATACTCTGATGCGCCCCAGAATTCAAACTGAACATTACGAAGCGTATTGAATGCTAAAGGTTTGATTTTTACCCACATATGAGTCACGTGTAGTATCGCAGTTACCATCCCTCCCTAGCCCCAAGCACCTGACAGGTGCCCAAGTCAGAAGTGGTCAACCCAAGGTTGCCGCACATAAGAGCTGCAGAGAGGAAAGTTCTCACCTTGAGTCATCTTCTGGAAGGCTCCCCTTACTCTATTCAGAGTAAGTGTCAGGACACATGCCACAACAGGTAGTAAGAATATTTCCAATTCATACTAAGTTATTAAACGTAGACACAGTGGCTAGAGCCTTTTCAAACTTAAATAAGTGCTAATTTGTTCTGAGTAAGAAAAAATGCCAATTGGAAACCCTAGCCAACAACAAGGATTATTCTTCAGGAGGAAAAAGAATATCCTCTATATTATTAGAGTACTTTTCTACTAGAAAAGTTGGTTTAGGAGACATATTCGAAACAGAAACCCTAGATGCTTTAGTTCTTTCTCTGGTTAAAACCCACTTAGTCAAAAAGCAAAGCTGGACTCGCAGCTCCAGTACCATAGGGCCAGCCAATAACAGTAACAATGCCGGTCTGCAAAGGCTGTAGCAGATGATATAAAAGCGAAGTGTGTCCAAGCACAAGAACCAGAGAGCTCTGCTTTCCCTGTCAACGCAGATGTCACAACTCTACCTCACTCTTCTGGATTTGTGAACAGTGACCTAAGTACAGGCTGCCCGAAAGCAAAGGCTTTCAAATACAGTGACCGAAATGGTTCTAGTCGCACAGTTTCTCTGCTGTCTGGTACACGATACGTAAATCTTGAAAAGCTGTATTTGAAGATTTCCACAAGAAGCTTCGATATAATTCCACCCTGGTTTTGATTTAGGGGTGGTGGCATTGTCGGGGTGAGAGGTCTACCAGCCCATCTTCAAATTCAAGAATGGTAGCTTGCTAGTGTTGCCTATAGATTTTAAAATCAGGAGGCACCATGCTAGTAAAGAGACATTGGCATGCACTGTAGCAGAAAACAGGAAATATAGGAAATGTAATTAAACATAGGGCTGTGAGGTAAGATCTTTGGCAGGAGAGAGATCTTTGGGAAGAAAGTGGCAAGGGCAAAGCACTGTGAAGTAGCAGTGACCAGGCTGGATGGGGCTTTGAGCAACCTGGTCTACTGGGAGGTGTCCCTGCCCAGGGCAGGGGGGTTGGAACTTGATGTTCTTTAAGGTCCCTTCCAACCTGAACGATTCTATGATTCTAAGTAGCACAGTAACATGGTCAAGAGAAGGAATGAAGCACAGGAGCAGGGACAAAGAAATGGGAGTGGGGGTGAGAGGAGCAGAAAAAGAAGAACAAAGAAATAAAATGACAGTAAAAGAAAGACAGCAAAGTAAGGAAAAACATCTCTCTTAGAAGTAATAGTTCTTTAGTAAGGGCAGGAGCCATATTGTTATGCAACAGGATATACTGTTTTCTGTATAGAAAGAGTTTATTTAAGCTTACATTAAACCTCAAAAAAAAATCTGTGGGAGAAAAGAGAAAAAAAAAAAGAGTAACATCATATTTCTTTCGACTTTTAAATTGCTTTTTAGGTCATATTTCACCCTCCCCTCCCACCCCCCAAGTATTTTCCAGGATGGAATTTTCTTCTTCCCACTCCAGGATTTGGCGTGGGCAGAGCACCGCAGATGCTGCTGAACTCAGAAACCAAGAGCCTGATTCATTCTTCCCTTGAATCTTGTGCTATCACTTAAACTGGGACCGAGCAAACGTCAAAGGCTGCAAGTCAGAAAGATAATTATATGCAGCTTGTACATTCACTTTGCCTCGGCTTAACGGTGGTACGAGAGGAAGAGTCAGGATAAATCCAGTTCTGAATCTCCTAGTTTGTCAGGTATTTGTTTAAGAAGAATTATTTTTCCTCCTCTTCCAGCAGACTTAAGCCGTAAAACTCCTCTGAGTTTTGACTATACACAGAGGGCAGGTTTTCCCTAAGGTAAGGCCAACAACCGTTTTTCAACTTCACAGAATGCAAATCCTTAACATGTAGACAGCCTTATACAATCCATCAGCAAAGCCCTTCAGTCTCACTGACAGTGTTCAACAAGTCCAGATTATTTTCTGCGAGTTTCGTTTCGTTTCAGCCTCTGGTACTGCACAATCACACTGCTGGGTATCAATTCAGTACTCAAATAGGATTCTCAGAATAAACTGTAAGGAGTCATATGACATAAAAGAAGCTGCTCCCAAGATAAGTGATACAGTGTTCGTATTTTTGAAAGCTGAGGCCACTTTCAGTAAGAAAAAAATCCCTGCTTACTTCATTTTAGATGTTAAAACAAACAAAAGCTCGAACATTTTAAAAGGTTAGACACATTTTTTACTCCCACTGTTTCTTAATAAAACACCATTTGTGTGGGAAACCAGCTTAGTGCATACTTTAAGAACAGGCAAACCATTAATTGATCCAACATGTTGGCAGTTTTCAAGAAACTGACTAGACAAGAACAAGCAATGCATCTGAACTTTTGAAACAGCCTAAGCTTTTCTTTAAGGGTGCCTAAGTATGCCAAGCTCCTACTACTTTATGCTGCTTAGGATATAATCTGTGATACTTAAAGTACCAAGAAGTATAATCTGAACAGCTACTAAACCGTGTGCAGGTTATAAAGCACAGTTTTAAGAAGCTCAAGAGGTTATGAGTGGCTTGTCTCACAAAACCAATGGAAAATACTAAAAAGTCCCATCTTCCACCACTCTTACCCAAGAAATGTGAATTTGCCCAAATAAACGGTTAATCTCTTGAAGAGGCTGCACATAAGAGGTTCCAGAAGTGCTACTTTTGCATCAGCAGTATTATAGCACTATAGTTAGGCAACAAATTGTTTTTCAGTACATCCATGCTAGCTAGTTTAATGTGGAAATGTAAAATGTCATTAGAATAACATCCTGTTTTGCAGCCTTTCTGTGTTTCAATTTACCCCTAATTCTGCTAAGATTCAACTGCATGAAACAGCTGGGCATGATTAGTTACTGGATACAAACCAAACTGAGATTTCACAATAGGTGGCATTTTAGTCTCCACGGCATAGGCTGCTGGCATAAAAGACCAGTGACCCCTGGCAGAAAACACCGTCTCTAAATATAAATCTGGTGATCTGTTTTTAAAACATTATTTCAGATCAAACACTGCTACAAAACCAGCTTTTTTCTTCGGCATAACCCAAAGTCTGGGTTGCCTCCAGTGACTGAATTTCTGCTCGGTTCCAGTAGACGTGCACATGCTGGGACCTGAGCACCCATGTGCTGACACTGCGAGCACAAACTCCATCGCATCATTCACCTGGGAGAGTGAAACCCCACCCGGTCCTGGAGGAAATATCTTCAGCATTCCTACCCAATCCCACAGCTTTTACACTATCACAGGCAAGACCGCGGACACTGTGTTCCCTACTTTATTGCACCTCCTAATAAGCCCACACCATAAACACTACGCTTGTCCTCTCCCAGAGCTTTCAATCACACCCAATCCCACACAGCACCTGCCAGAAGATCCAAATGACACAACATCCATGCCCCATAGTAGGCTCAGGATTCCATCCCTTCCTCCGACTAGACCCAAACTTTACATCTCCCAAACTTTCCACCCTTGGAGCACTAGTGCGCATTGCTACCAGCGGCACATCCATCCTTTGCCACGGCAGCTTGGAGAGGTGCTCCACGGTCCCCGGGATGGGCACCCACCACCCGGCAAGGCCCACAGCCCACCCTGTTCCCTGCCAGGAGGTGCGAGGACACCTTCCACCCCAGCAGCTCCCACCCCAAGGATGCGGGACGGCAGAGCGGGCTGCCACGCGCCGGAAGACGGGGGCACATCTGCCCACCCAGCAGAGACCTCGGGGGTCTCTCCGAGACCGACGGAAGACGGGCAGGGCGGCGGGGCTCACCTGCGTGGGGCATGGTGATGGTCTCGTTGGGGTTGCTGGAGCCCACGTTGTAGATGACCACGGCGGAGGCGTTCTGGGCGGCGGCGTGGCGGATCTTGTCCTTGTAGGTGCAGTTGCCCCGCGGGATGAGGGCCACCCAGCTCTTGCCCGGCGCCGGAGCGTTGAAGCGGGTGCCGGGGTCGCAGGCGTAGCGGTCGGTGGGGGAGGCGGAGAGGGCCACCTGCCCGCGGGCGTCCTGCTTGGGCGACTGCTCGCCGTACCGCCCGCACTCGCTCTTCTCGCTGCGGAGCTCGGCGCTGCCGGCCGCCGGGTCGGCGTAGGTGATGTTGACGAAGGCCGTGTACCACTCCTCCTTCTCGGCCACGGTGAAGTCCAGGCACAGCAGATGCACGAAACAAAAGGACAGCAGCCATGTTGAGAGAGCCAGGCTGCGGCACGCTTGGATCACAGACATTGCCATCTTCATCTGCCGGAGCAACCCCCCCTCCCCCCCCCCCCCAAACCCCGGCCGGCCCCGGCCCGCCCCCGCCGCCCGTCTGTGCCTGCGTGAGCCTCTGGCGTGCCCCGAGCCGCCGGCTCCGTGCGGGGCGGCGCTGCTCCCGCCGCCGCCGCCGTGCGGGGAAGGGCGGGGGAGGGGGGGGGAGCCCTCCCCTCTGCAGCCCGCTGCCTAATTCATCGCGGGGCCCTTTGATTTTCCTCGGGCTGGCCCCGTCTCCGCCCCCCCCCCGCCACCTCCGCGCTTCCTCCTGCCCGCACAGCTGCCTCCCCCGCTGCTAGCAGCCCGGGCGGGAGGAGGAGGAGAAGGAGCTGGGAGGGAGGGAGGGAGGGAGCGGGGGGGGGGGAGGGAGGTTTCCACGCACACGCACAGAGACGCGGCACCGGGCCCGGCCCCCCCGCGGGCGCCCCCGGGGGTGCGGGGCGGCGGGGGGCAGCCGGCGGCGGGCGGGCGGGCGGAGCGGGCGAGGCGGTAGCGCCACCTGGCGGCGGAGCCCGGGAAAGGTGGCGGCGGTGGCGGTGGGGGGGGGTAAACCATTCTTGGGGATTTTTAACATCTAAACACACAGTAACCCCCCCCCTCCCCGAGTTCTGGCCAAGGTTCAAGTGTCTCTCAAAAGGCATTTCAAACTGAGTTTGGCGATCCTAAGAGCAAGTAGCAAAAATTCCTCTTTTCCATAACTACGTTCAGTCTCTGAAAGATGTCTCACGAAGATTTATATATATATATATATATATATATATATATATATATGTTGCCTATTTTAGCCCCCCTGTTATTAAAATCTGCTGCCACAAACACCTTTCCCTTTCATTCAGATGAGATGCCTGAGTATCCCCCCAGTGTCGGTATTTGCCTGTTCTCACTTTATGTTTGCAGGTGCCATTGATCTAAGGAAACAGACGACAGCCTTAACCATAATTCACACACATGCTGCTTTGAAAAAGTCACTTCCCCAAAGCTGAAAAAAAGTGATTTTAGGAGAAAAAACTACAGGCAAATAGGGGAATAAAACAGAGATGTTTACGGGTAAATATGGTGGGTTGCCAAAAAACTATACCATCAAACAAGAGAATAACTTTCCTTGAAAGCCCATTCCTGCCAAAGTGAAGTCAGCAACTAAAGAGAAAAATTTACCATGTAGAACTAACATTGAGAGGTGAAAGTAGATGGCAAACAACATTAATTAGAAAGAGTTGAGATTTCATAAAAGGAAGCAAAAGCCCTAAGGGAAAAATCCATGCCTGGAAGGGCTATTGGCATTAAAGCATTTGTATACTTGGAAGAAGTATTGTAAGAAGAAGAGAAGGCAAAAAAGGTATAAATTACCAATAAATAGTCCAGGTTTATATTTGAAAAGAATTTGCCAGATTATTGACTCCTAAAAGTGAGATTAAGAAACGTCTCCTAAGAACATATGAAAACCAGGAGACCCAGAAAAATGTCAGACTTGAATCCTAAAAGAGTGTGTGGGAGGACAGGGAGACTTCTCTGACACTACTTCAGGTAAGTCTTGGCATAACAGGAAAATCTTAAAAGATTGAGTGTTCAGTTTCCTGGAAAGATCCAGAAAAACTAATTACGATGACCAGGTAGTTACGGGCTGGTTGGCCTAACGTTAACCAACCCCAAGAAAAACAAGAGAAAATAAATCCATGGATAAGGTTTGTTTGTATGGGAAGTTCCATTTTTGCAAGGAAATTATCAGTGTGGTTAGTAAAGGTCCACAGCCACCACCAAACCAGGTTTTTTTAAAGGTGTGTTATTCAGTGACAGATGGCATTCTCATTGCATGTGTAAACTATTAAGGAGCAGATAAGATGAGATTAGTCAAAATGGAACATGTGTAGTAGAGCTTAATGCAAAAATGTGATTCCAGGTGATGGAACTGCCAGGCACCCCGGAGCTGAATTGGGAGTGTGCGGTTTACTCTGCACTCTGGGAAGGATGTGGGGGGTCAGAGCAGGCAGGAGTTGGGCTACATTCCTAGGGAAAAGGGGCAGAGGATATCCTCAGATGTTGCAAAGGAGCAAGGAGCAGGAGTAGGGAAATGGAAGCATCAGAGAGACAGATACTGGAAGGTGTCCAGTTTGGGTATCTGCATTTTAAAAAGGGTATTGAAATACCAGAGAAGGTTAAGAAAGGAACCCTAAAAGTAATTTGAAGTAATTCCTCTCTGGGGAGAGATTCCAGGTGCCCAATCTATTCAGCTTTTCAAGAAAAGAGGCAATATGATTACATTGCTAAGTACCATCACAGGGCTATAACAGCAGGTTCTTATAGGCTCTCTGAGCTGGTGAATAAAGGCATAACAAGAACTAAAGCTTAGACTAGACAATGCAACTTCAAGCAAAACTAGTCAATTAAACAGTGATTGTCCATTGGAGAAAAGTTAGACTGTCCTGGGAAGTGAAGGACAACCTACTCATGCTCAAATTCAACAAACAAACAAATATAAATGCTGGAAAGCATGCTTTAAATGCAAGATATTAAATTCTTCATAATTAATTTATAAACCAGTGGCCGCTTCTCACCTTAAAAGTACTCCTGAACAAAATCAACAGAATATTTGATTACTTTTGTTGCTGAAAGCTGAACTATAATTAACTAGGTCAACTAAAAATCACCCAGTTTGGAGTAATAGTTGATGGTGGTTCTTCCCATATTATTTGTTTCCATTCACAGGAACATCTGAGCTTCTCCCTTTGCCTGGCTCCCCAGAACTCTGTCCTGGTCCTGGCACAAGAACATTGTACTTTCAATGAACAGCCAATCAGCCATAAATAAGTTTCCTCTCAGGCCAGCAAGACATTTGCCACTACCTTAATCTAGCCTCTGCTCTCTCCTTCAGAAAACCCAAACCCTGTGACTTTTGTGCCATTCCAGCCTCCACAGAAGCATACAAGGCACTCATCCAGCATGATTGCAAATCACATTGCCTAGACTGCAGTGAAAAGCACAATCTCTACTTTTATAGGCTATTGAAAATCCTTTCACAGTGTCTGTAGCATTGGGGTAATAGGTGCGTCTCCAGATTTTGGATGTTGTTTACAACTCTAATAAAATATTATTAATATTTAATAAATTATTATTAATTATCCTCCCCATTTTCCATGTTTCTGAAGTGAGAATAATTCCAGCTTCCATTGTAGAAAGTTAGATGACCATCATATTCAAACTTGGGTGTGTGAAATGTGGTCAGCAAGTAGAAGAGAAGTGGCACGTGGGGAACTCCAGCTCCAAATTCTTGGTAACACAGAAACTCAGAAGCTGGATTTAGGTAACAGCTGATAATGAGCAAATGACAGATTCCTCTTTCACAAGGTAAAATTAAAAGGTAACTGGTTATGCTTAGACTGTGCTGCATTGTGTGTCTGCATCCAAAATTTCAAATTATTTCAAGGGGAATGGCTAGAAATCGCTTCACTTAATGATGAGGAATCTCCTCCACATTGCTAAGCCCCTCTGTTACGGAATCCCATGGTCTCAGCCTGTTGGGACAATCAGTGCCAAGAGGTAAAATGGTAAAAGGTTTAACAATCAGGCTTTTAAAGACTAGGCTGCCTAAATTCTGCTAAAGTAGGGATTTGCCTGGAGTTTAGGAATCTTAATCTAGAAGAATATAGAAAGTGGCATTGCAGGGTAGTGAAAAAGCCCCGATTAGGTGTGCTGGCTCCCTTTACCATTAATGGCAAGATCTTCCAGCAAGCAATTCAGGGGACCTAAGATATGTCCAAGGGTCAGCAATTCTGTGTTTTGCTGGGCGTAGGCAAAAGCCTATGGAAAATATACACTACAGGGTAAGTCAGAAATGCTCCCTCTATCTCTACTCTCAGGAGGTTTTGGTTGGCAGCTCAGTTCCCTCTGCAGTGGGTGTGAGGGGTCTCCACAGGGGCAGGACCCCAGCAGGTGGCAGCTGGGAGAGACTTGGGAGCTACTGCTAATTTCAATGCAGCCTCGAGGTTTCTTGATGCTGATGGACAGCAGGGAAAGTTGACTGAAATAGAATCTCTCTGCAGGTGCCCAGGAAAATGAGTTCTTTTGCCTTCCCTAGCTATAAGACTGAAATTGATTCTTGTTTACAGCTGGAGAAGAACAGAAGATAAGTTAACACTGAGAGACACACAAAGGGTAAAGCAATACCATCGCCTCACCCATTTGCTGCCAATACTGTGCTTTGAGTTAAAAAAAGCAGCAGTAAGCTTGTTCATTTAGAGAGTTAACTGAGCAATACATCTTTTCTTGACCTGACGTTGTTAATACTCCATCCATCTCTCTATTCAAATGCTAATAGCTATATTGCCTGTCACTTGCTTTATGGCAGAACCCTGCTTTAGACTGCAATACTGCTTCATTATTCTGGAACATCGTTTAAATTACTATACTTGCTACTGTAGTTCTGGTTTCATTTACTTAGGTCAATTTAATATTCTTGATAATGCTCTGATGCTCTAAAGAAATCTTCAGAGTAAAGTTTCAGAAAAAACCCCTGTGTTCCAGCCAAGATAAACTTCTCTCACAGGAGCTATGGGAAAGATTCGATAGAATTTGCAGGGAAAGTGACATTTTCATTTAAAAATTATGAAAAGAGTTGAAAGGAGCTTTATCTTGTTCGATCCTTATTAAGTTTTCATAGTGAGATGGTGCTCCCTGTATCCCAGAGGCAAAAATTGCTGTGTCTTATCATGTTTGTTTAGTGTCTGCTTTTGTTATAGAGATTTTTTGGTAAACTACAAGAACTCAGGAGACTGCTGCTGCTGAACATCTTTCTGCTTCCTCCTTCTTCTATTACAGCTTCTTGAAAATACAGAACGTTTGAAAGAAACACGTCTCTTTTCTGCAATTTCTTTCTCTTCCGTAATGGCTCACTCAGCTCCCTTAAACCTACAGCATTTTCCGTGTTTCTCATTACTGGCACGTAGAGGCTTACTAAGCCCTCAGTCAAAATACTGGCTTTTCCTGTGCAGCGTAAAAATATAAGAAGATTAGTTTTCTCCCGTTACTAGTTTGTTTTCCTTGCTCTCCTATAAGGGGAGTTATTTTAATGTCTTAGAGAAAAAGTGAACTGACAAAGCACAGCCCCAGCTCTGCGGAGTAGCCAAGGAGTCAGCACTGGGACAGATGACATTTGCTGCCATCCCAACCGGGCAACCCTGCAGTACACCAGTAACTTGATTACGAGCGCTCACCTTACTTACTGCTCCTTTCCCACCTGTCTTTTTCTAAGGCAGAGCACGTGTAACCAAATATATCACAGCACTACCAGAACCTAACAAGCTGCTGTTATTAACCTTACCATCTTCCATAGCCTACAGCAGGGGGGGAAGGAGGGGGAACCACCATGAGTAGCATCAGATCCAGGCACCTCCATCTTCTTTGGTGAAGGGTCAGCCGGATGGACTGGAGATAAGTGTGGGATAAGGCTCACATTGGTATCTCTGCATCTGTGCTGGCTCTTCTGGTGTTGACAGACAGACACACGTGGAGTGAAGCACGGTCCTGCTGAGGCAGAATTTCTTAACGCACAAGAATTCAAGCTCCACAACTGTGCCAGCTCCGAGTGTTTTAATCATCTTCCAGGGAAAATATTGTGAAGAACCTAAAAGAAGCCGTAATTTATAACAGAGATTCTTTCCAAAGAAACAGACAAACTGGAAAAGGTATTAGACAAGAATGTGTAAAGAGTGGAACTTGCTGCAGAAGGCACACATAGAAATGTGTGATTAGAGATCATCTGTGCCTCATGCTGGAAGTTCGTGTGATCTGGAATGCAGAGAGTCACGCTAAGTGCTAGTTAGGTGGCTCATAACTTCTGTGGTATAATGATAAACCTTGGAAGTAGAGGTTGCCAGCTACATGTCATTTTCTAATGCCTAAAAGAAATATGGAGTTCAATCTCTGTGCAGAAAAGCACACTGTCTGTTGTGGACAGCACATAGTAAATATTACTGCAGCTTTCAAATTAGAGGCAGAACCCTGCTTCACACTATTCTGGATGTAGCATACCAGCGAATAGGCTGCAGAAGAGGCAGTATTCACACGGACAAAGACACTCGCTCAACAGACATCCTGCATCTTGCTCCTTAAGCAATCACCAGTGGAAAAGGTGCAGAGCCACAAAATAACCTTCACCTCGTGAAGGCTACACCGCAAGTTCTGAGTGGCATAGTAGTCACACTGAAAGATTTTCTAGTGGGAGGCTCAGCTTTTGAAAGGACACTCCAAGGATTCTTCCACTATTACCAAAATGAAGCTATCCATTGCCAGCATAGTAGGTGTTTCAGAGGGACAAGCTATGCATCCTAGTTATGATTCAGAGACTGTGCTTGCAAGTTACATTTCCTTCACAGTGCTACCCTTCCATAAAGCTGCCACAGTCGGATTAAAAGTTGAGTGTACCCAGTGACACTGAGATGCTAATGTTTGCCAAGACTTCCACCAACAAGCCTCTGAATGCAATAATGAAAAATAGGTATATCCAGGATAATGGTGGGAATGTTCATATGGCCCAGGCCAGACATATGCGGAGATTCCTGGTCTTGCTTGAGAGAGAGAAAGCATATACCTGAATTAACTGGGCATTTTTCTATAATGGTACACCTTGCTGATAAACTTCCATAGAGCACCCATACAGTGCCACACGGGCAGAGAGCAAATCCAGACACTTGGCCAAATGGAATATAGTTATATGTCCTGCTGAAAACAGATGTGTGAGGTTACTAATGGAGGTTTTCCAAGAGTGATTCCTGGGATTGATCATATTAAATATGATCATTAATGAGCATGATGCATGCAAAGTGGGAAATTCATTGATGACATAAAATAAGCTGCCGTTGCAGCAGAAAGGCAGGCATGTATGGAACACAGGAGAACCTTATTGATCCGACTGAGAGAGATGTGATAAAATTCAATAGTACATAATGCCAGGTCATGAATTTACAGACTAATAATACATATTTCTGCTCTTAACTGGAAGCTCATTGGTTGGGATACTGGCTTATGAGGATGTCAATGTCACAAAGATCCCATTAACTGTGTCTTCTGCCCCTGCCCTCCAAAAGTGGCCTTAAAATGCATTATGGAACCAGCAGTGACAGGGGCCATACAAATTATCTCACGTGAGGCCATGAGAAGGCCCACCTGAAGTTGTACATCTTCTACACTTGTAGAAGATGTAGAAAAGGGCAGCTAAGAGAGTGAGGGGATGAAGAATTATTTATGAAAATGTTAAAAGCTTGGCAATAAGGGGAAGGCCAATGGGGGTATGATTGCTCTCTGTTGGTATATCAGGAAGGCTAAATCCAGTGGAAAGAAAACATCAATTTATGATTTGGCACTTAAGACAAAGACTGTGAGTTGATCATATATAAATGAATACACATAAAATAGACGAAAGTTTTTAACAGAACTGTGAAATTTTCTAATTACCTAACTGAAATTCCAGAAGACGTGAAAAACCAATGTGAAGGAATTATTAAATGAGCGCATGCAACAGCAAGGTTTGGACTAGATGATTAAGGAAATCCCCTTTGTCTATATCCAAACTTAGCTTTAATAGTTGACAGGATATTTTGTTCCTTTCCCTCCCCTAAAAATACCATAAAGAGTATTATTGGAAGACACCAGATGGTGCTGTCACAGAGAGTTTTATAAGCTCAGTACACCCAGACTTTCATTTTTCCAGGTTATGGCTGAAATGCTGTGCAGCTGTGTCACATTAAGCATATTTTATGACCTTCCTGCATATGCTATTAAAGTTTGTTTGCTGCTCAAATCTGTGACTGAACAGGTTCTTGGAAGCAGTGCTACTGCTCAAAGGAAGCACTTTCATATGTAGACATTAAAATTCCTCTTCAAATGGTATTTTTACCACTGGTTTGAATAAAAATTGCACTGAATCCTAGGGATACCAAGCACATGAAAAAGATTAGAGCCCAAGGTTTTACTGTCTCATTTTCTTACTTCTTTCATTGCATTTTCTTTAAATCTAGTGGAAGGATATTTGTTACCCAGACTGTGACTTAGACTACACCCAGACTTTGACCAGAGAGTTAAAGGAAAAAAGTACATGTATTTGTTACTTAAAAATTTGATAAAGCTCGGATAGGGTTTATTAATTTTGGGCTATTACCACTTCTCATCCTCTTTGTGGTTTACAACTCTGTCCTCCTATAAGGCTAGTCTTTAAAAACTGGGTGTTCCAAACCCATCACTCAAATACTTCAGACATTGCATTTAGAATTTAGATAATAGCCCTATCCTTTGTACTGTGTCCTCTTATCTCATACATTTATAAACTGTTTACAACTACAATTAGAAGGACAGAGAAATGGTCCTTGCAGGGTAAGAACGGATGAATGATTTATAAGTACTTTAGCAAAAAAGTTGTTCAAGGAAGTTTGCTCATCAATTCGAGCTCCAATCTCCAATGTGGATTTTGTTGGTTTTGTTTTGGGTTTTTTTTTTTTCACATAGAATTGGGCACAGCAGTTTGCAATAACACTGCTGTCTGTCTGACAGAGTTAAACTCCAATTGCTCAAATCCCTTTATTACATTGCACCTTTATCTGGCATATGCTTTAGTCGATATCTTGTTTAAAAGCTTATTTTCTGAAGAGACTAAAAGTTTTGTTGTCATACAAGTCAATGTAATGGTTCATTATAACATCGTCTTGGGAGAAGAAAACGTTTTTTCTGGAGTCAGTATGGGTTTGTTTGTTTTTGTTACAGATTGCAAAGACTAATTAGGATTCCTGTAAGAGGGTCCATTATGCTCACCTATTCTGATTTCCTACACCGCTAATGTTGTTAATAACATTTAAATTGTTAATATTGTTTTTAATATCAGATACCATTCCTAGGTCCATGTTTTATGAGACATTAAAAAAAAGTATTTTTGCAACTTGTTAGCATTTGAACAATATAGGGCTTTATGTTTCCATTATACTTCTCCAACTTTAGAAATGAATTTTTGATCTTTAAAGTAAGTTTGTAGAAATTCATTAGTTGACTCCTAAGCCAGCCAGGGACATAGGCAAAAGTAATTCCACTATAAATCATTTTCCTCTTACTACCCAAAACATCAATAAAAACTAGCAAAAAGTTTCAATAGGTGGAAAGGCTGCTCTGCTCATGTTGTAGATGACTAAAAGTATAAAAAGTGCAAAAGATGCATTTAGAAAAGAATTAAGTTTCTTTTATCTAGGCACAGCATGGCCATCTTCTGTTTTTTTTACCTTGAATACTTTGGTCCTAAATGGAGTGCTTGGTTTAGCAATTGAATACAACTACCTGTTCTAACCCATAGAAACTAACAAGAAGTTTTGTCCCCAAATGACTCCTTGCTTCCAAATAGCCCGGAGAGGTCTAAGAGAAATATTTTATTATATTTATCGCATATTAAGCCCTCTGCAGACCAGCTTTTAGAAAATCAGCCTGCAGGCAAGTTTTCGCAAGACAGGAGGCTGAACTGATTTGTCAGGAAGCCCTCAACCCTTAGGATCCCCAAAGTGGATCCCCAAAGAGACTTTCTGTCCACCTTGAGGCAGAAGAAGCCTCACAGCCTCCTCTCCTCACCGTGGAGGGGCAAGTTAGGGCTCTGCACTGCAGCAGCAAAGGGAAGGCAAGGAAGAATGTGACTGAGACACATTACACTCTTAAGAGTGGTGGAAGATCTTATGATCGGCAACATCTGTGTTTGCAATGTTTTACAGAGATAGATGTACTTGCGAGCTGTCAATGTTTTGCTTTTTAAAAAATTATTATTTATTACTGTCTTTTATGATCAGGGGATTCATTTGGCACTTTCCATGTTTCTAAAAGGTCTTCTGGAGGTCTGTCCTCTCTTGGAACAGAAATCATTTGCATCTTCCTTCTCTATTTTAAAGCAGAAGGGAAAGTGCATCAAAATGAAAACGT
>JAOQGH010000032.1:13664049-13675382 GCA_025769975.1 Gallinago jamesoni
AAGTTGTGCCAGGGGAGGTTCAGGTTAGATATTAGGAAATATTTCTTTACTGAAAGGGTTGTCAGACATTGGAATGGACTGCCCAGGGAGGTGGTTGAGGCACCATCCCTGGAGGTAGTCAAGAGACGAGTTGACATGGTGCTCAGGAATATGGATTAGTGTTGGTTTGGGTGTGGTGTGTGATTTGTATGTGGGATTTTTTTGCTTTTTTTTTTTTTCCATTGGTTGGACTAGATGATCCCTTCCAGCCTAGGTGATTCTGTGATTCTGTGCCTTAATTCTTTGGACTGTATTCATTCCTGGAACGTCTTTATATTCATCTACAGAATGGCCTACTCACCTCAATTAACTTCATTTTTGCCACACCACGGGGGGGTGGGTATGTGGGAGTGATGGCACCCGAGAGATCAAGATGAAGTGACAGAACTGCAAGCGGGGGAGGGCTGTGACACAAAGGTGCCCTCGGGTCCCAGTGCGAGGCGGGGGTAAGGCAAGGCCAGGATGACAGTGGTGGCAGTGGGAGGCCGGGGCAGGCTGGGCGAGCATCTCGCTGAACGTGCCAGACTCCGTAGGCTGGTGTGAAAACGCAACTAGGTGAAGTATAACACGAACATATGCTCAGTGGCTGAGCTCCCAAACTCTCCCCCTTGCATCTTTCCCAGTACCTTCAGCAAGTATTCGCAGGCTGTCACTCGCATTTTACACACACTCTCCTCACTGCCAAGCATCTCCAATCCCCAGCCCACCAACGGATGAACTTCACAGTCAAAGCCCGACACGGTTCAAAGCCAGACAGATCCACCAGTGACCGCGGAGACACGTGTCGAGCTTGAGAGCATCCCACAACAGGGGGTACGTGCAGAGGACTGAACACATCACTTCCACCTTTCACACAAGTGATTCCATTTTGGTTTTTTTATATTTTTAAGGATCTTAATTAGGGGTCTTTCTTTGATCTTCCTGGGAGCTTTAAAAGACCTGGGAGAAACTGCTGGGATGCTGAATTTACTTTAGTCCCTGAAACCTCATGAATAAATTCAGCAAGCTACATTTTTTGACAATCCGGTTATTTGATAGCCTTGATTAAACCTTTTTTAGAATGACTGGAGGCTCTGGATGTTATTTATTCATATTCAAGCACAGAAACATGCATAGAAATCCTCAGTGACTCACGAAATGACGTGCTCACTTACGCATAGCAATCCTCAGTAACTCACAGACCGACACGCTCCTGCCCAGACATCCTTGGTAACATGCACAGTGACAGACTGGCCCAGAGCACTTATTTTAGAAATCCTCCCCGGCTCTCACAGGGGCCTCCTCTCCCTTGAAGCTGAAAACAAAACTCCCCGGCGACTCCAGCCCACGCCGCCAAACACGCTCATCCACCTCCTTCTCCGAGCCGAGCCTTTTCTCACCGCTGTGGCATCTCCCTGCTGAGGGGTTCCCCTAAGGTCGCTGATGCGCTTATGAAAGGAAATCTCATTTTCACTACCTTCACATTTTAATATCTTAATGCCAAAGAGCCGCCGTTCTGCTTTTCGGGTTTTATTTTGTTTTGGTTTTATATGGAAATTTTACATTAAACAAACATTACATGACAGTCAAGGGGATGAGCTAGCTCAGGGGATCGGTAATGGGCTGTGAATCCTCTCCTTTCTAGGCCAGTGCTCCAATTCATTCTAGGCTGTTTTAGCTGGATTTAACATTGGGAAAAAGCCTGCTCGCTTAAAAGGTCTGAGCTCTCCGAAATGAATTAGATTTAAAATGAACTGACCAGTGACAAAAATACCGCTATGCAAATGAACTCCACCAAGCAGCCGCTTGAAAAAAAGCAAATGGAAGTAACATTTTACTTCAGCTGGGTAATGATATAAATGGAAATGCTCTGGAAACATACTGACTGCCAGGGGCATCTCATCCATCTTCCAGCCCAAATCTGTTACACAACTAGCCTTTTTGTAGGATGCCTGGAAGGTCTTCAAGCTCTGAGTGGGTCAGGCCAAGAGAAACTGGCAGTGACCACAAGTTATTGCTATCTAACTTCAGCCACCATCATGCAAATAGCCAATTTATAGCCTCAAGGCCCTATTCCTTGTAGACAAACATGTAACTTCATTTAAAATACATAGTCACATCCTAGCTGCAGATGGCATCAGACTGTCCAGTGACATAACAGCAGCAAGAAATATAATAAAACAAAAAAACAACTCCTCAAACACCTTGATGATACTGCCAAGGACCCATCAGACATGCACTCAGTGCAAAGACTGCACACCTACAATGAGTTAGAGATAATTCCACCTTGTCAAAAAACCAGCAAAGAAACCAGATGCTAGTCCAGAATGTTGTTTTCAGAAACTGCTTGCTTTTTTCTTGCCCTTCTTTTGCAGTTTTAACTTAGGTACATCAGCGTTGCAGCTTTCCACCAATGTTTTAAATAAAACATAAATACAATAAAATAATTGAAACAAACTCTTCAATCCCCCCTTATAATCCATCAAAAATGCTTTTGTTCAGCTTTTTAACACCAGCACACTTGGAACACTTATTATAAACTGAAAATGTATTTCACAATTCATCACCCGTTCATAAGCTCTAGCTCACAGTAGGACTACAGATTCATTACTCCACAATAAATATAAATAAGGAGTTTAGTGAACATTGTGAGCACGTGACTATTTATAGTGACACTTCAATAACTCTAAATGTACATGTACTTCAGAAGCAATAGAATTGTTATTACAACTCTGTACCATAAATGAAATCTAACAAATGAAACACAAATGAGAATGAATAGAAACTATTGTCAGAATATCACATAACAACAGTGGAACGTAACCAAATGGGTTTTCTAAATCAATCTGAACACTGAGGACTGATGACCATGCCCAGAAATGGCCCCAAGCCTTGTTATTCATAGTGCCATAAGCCCACCATTTGACACTCGATTAGAATCATAGAAACATATGGGCTTGGAAGGAACCTCTGGAGATCATCTAGTCCCTTATTTATAATACAGGTATTACACATCATCTACAATATGAAGTTCAGTATGTGATGAATTGCTGCGTGATGCTACCATAAACATTGGGTGTCATTCTATTCTTTATCCAAAATGCTTTTCAAAAACACAGTGAGGGCAAATAAGAGGGGAGCTTGTTAAGTTTGTGAAAGAGATGGTTAAGACAGAGCTCCCTGCAGTATCAGGGAAATGAACTGATGATGCAGAAAGTCTCTTTCAGTCCTCTGAACCAACAGCTAAACCACCCATGTTGTGTGCCATAAAGCAAACAATCTGTCCTTCAGCTTTCGTTAGCTGAATAAATTCAGTATTTAATTCAGCTAGCGCTCAGTACCACTGATACTTGTCTCATCTAAATGGAGCTATAATTAGACAGGAAAACCATTCAGTTCATATTTGCATAAGATTTCTACAACCAAATTTTACTGAACAAGGAAAAGCCATAATTAAAGGAGAAAAATTGCTATCTAGATAAGGAGTGACACAAAAGAGGAACATTGCACAAAGCTCAATAACTGAGGAAAACCAGGGAACAGCTGAAATGCTGAATTTGTTAGCACAGATATTTCAGAAAATGATGGCAAACAAATACTCTGCCTCATCTAGGCCACAATCCAACTGCCTTTGAAGTCAATAGGATCCTAATATTTAGGATCTTTGCAGGGAGAGTTGTTAAGCCTGGGAAAAGTTTGCCCGGAGCAGTTGTGTAATCTCTATCCTTGGCAACATTTAAGACTCGGCTAGATGAGGCCCTGGACAACCTTATTTGATGTGGAAATTTTCAGCAGGAGACTTGGCTAGGTGACCTCCAGAGGTCCATTCCAATCTAATTTATTGTGTTAAATAATATCCATTCTAAATGAGAAAAGAGTTTCTTGTCCTCAACGTACGGGGCTCCAGCACAGCTTTTGCACTGCTTAACCACTTGTTCTCCAAACATTTTTTTTCCATATAACAGTCATAATTCCCTTTGCTGCAGCTTGTGACTGTTGCCTCTCATGCTTTCACTGTGTACCCCTGAGAAGAGCCTGGCTGTGTCTTCTCTATAAATTCCCTTTAGGTCCTTGAAGACAGCAATTAGCTGTCTCAGCTCTTCAGCTTTCCTTTCTCCAGATTAAACAACCTCAGCTCTCTTCGTACATCACACCACTACAGTTCCTGAACCTTGATGCTCTCCCACTGCTCTCTCCCTCGCACCATGGGCCCCAGGCTGTAAACTTTCATACCCATTTGCTCTTGTGCCAGAACAGGGTTTTTGCTCCCCCCTTGCCCCTCACTTGGCACGCTGATGGATACCCCTCCCACCCCATTTTGACCTTTTATTTTGCCAGGTACAGCACATCTTTATAGCTTCCTCCTACGTGACCGGCTTTTTAGCTTCCTGATCACCTTGGCAAAATTTCCTTCCACCTGGCTGTAGGAGTTCTTTACCCTGAACAAGGATAAACGGGTATTAACCGGTCCATGCTCACAGGGGGACTTGCGGCAAGTTTACAGGGACTTCAGCCCCTCTTTCTCCTTCCCCTCTGCTTTAGTGCAACACATGCAGTGTAACACATCTCTAAACTCAGGTGGTACAGACCCCATTTCAGATCAGGGCTGAACTCAGGTAACTGTACTGAGTTACACATTCTATCTACACTCTAGATAATGTCTTGTGAGACCTTTTTGGTGCCCGTATCTCTTCCCTTGCCCTGGTGGAAAC
The DNA here is from genome assembly GCA_025769975.1 of Gallinago jamesoni. Lineage (NCBI taxonomy): Eukaryota > Metazoa > Chordata > Aves > Charadriiformes > Scolopacidae > Gallinago > Gallinago jamesoni. The sequence goes on from JAOQGH010000032.1 coordinate 13,668,780, forward strand.
ACCAGCTTCAGTATACCCTAGAACCTTACTTTCTTTGGCATTGACAGCTGGTGGGCACCCTGGGCAGGCTTCATGGCAGCTAGCTTTAGCTGTCTGAAAAAAGTGATCATCCTGTCCTCAGAGAGATGGCTGACCTCCTTCAGTGCCCATCCCTCTAGAGGGAGAGGTTGCACAACAACCTCAGACCCACGAGCTTATCATCACAAAGCTGAAGTTAGGTGAATTAATCTCATACCCTGTGACCAATTAAAACATTCACTATTTTCACTCTTCTCTGTCACTTCCATCTGGCAAGCCTCCAGCACTGCAAGAGAAATTCTTGTCATTAGTCATCTGCTCTCTCACCTTGGCTTCTTTTTCCATGTCTGTCACACAGGTGCTCCTATTTATTTCGATCAGGTATCTCTCCCTCTTCTTCACACACAAAGCCTCCCAGTGTTTCATATGCAGCAAATTTATCACCATGTGCCAGCCTTTTGATGGGGTCAGAGGGAAGAGAAAAAAGATAATTTACAACATTACAATCTCATAATGGAAAAGCAATACTAATAACTTGCTACCAGCCAACAAGTTCTTTTTCCATCACAAATAATTATTGCTTACCTTTTTTATTAGAAAATGAGTAACTGATTAGTCTTGCACTATCCCCTCACCTCAGCGATCTTAATTAACATATGATAATTAACATAAGATATCACATTAAATGCATAACCAAAATTCCAGCATTAGTTTGACTGCATCTCTTTCACCTTAAAAAATAAAACAAAAAAGCCCCAACAAACTAGCACGGTAAAATGGCTGTTTCGTTTTGTTCAACAATTCTTTGTTGAAGTCATGGAAGAAATGTGAAAACATACAACTTGAATATCACAGGAAAGATTAATAGATTTTAATAAAGAAGTTGACAACTGAGTGGGCTCCCTGAATCAAGACTCTGATCAGGGACTCGTGTAATAGCAAATTCTCTCTTTTCCTTTTCTCTTTGGTTTTTTTTTTTTTTCCTTTTCCCTTTTGATACATTTCACAAACATTGACCAGACAAAATAACCATTTAGAAATTTCTTGGGCAATAATTTTCCAGGGCTAAGAGTAATGATGGTAAGCATCCTTTATAATAGCAGGGAGTAAAGAAAATATGCACACAAAAAATCTTTCCAACACTTAACTCAAGGTGGCCTATTTTAAAATATTATTTTTGAACATGCCAATTCAGTAGACGTCAGTAAAGATTTTTGCCTCAAGTTCTTTTCTTTGTTTCTCTTTTCTTCATGTAGTTAAATCAGCAAGGATAAATGTCTACAGACAAAATTATCTTACATCAAACAAATATTGACATGACTTTTAAGGTCAGTTGCTGCAAGGCCAGGATTTAAAAACAAATTAAATTTGATGTATGCCATTTCAAAGGTCAGTTAGAAAGGTATATGCTGCACCCATTTTACAATATAACCCCCAGGGAGTCAAACATATTGAATGTTGCAAGGAGACATTGCAATAATGAAGATAATTATGGTAATAGGCAGGTAGGCAATAGGGGCTTAATTAGATCAGAACAGGCATGTTATTTAGAGAAAAAAGAAATTGCAGTGTATTAAATTAAAAGTAAATTACAACAACTTAGGTCAGTATTTATTTCAAGTTGACAGTTAACACACTTTATTGTATCTTTAAAGGGACTGAGATATTACAGCAAAAGGCAATAAAAATGTTTCATTGCCATCCAGCACAGTTCAGTGTGACTGCATATGAAGGTTTCGTCTCTCCCAGCATTTTGCCATTCTGATAGAGGCTGCACACATGCTTTATTTCCTAATTTTCCTTTCTGATCTCAGTAATTTTCAATAGTAGAAGTGATGTGGCATCAATCCTTTGTTATTAATTGAATAGTAGGAATAAAAAAGTGTCCATCCCTGAAATGTGCCCTCACTGGAAAGGAAGAATGTCTGTGAGATGAGCAGATGAAGGAGTGAGTAGGGCAATTCTGAAGATGGTGATTGTCTACGTGAGCCGGTACACTGTGCTGCAATAGTACTATTCAGCTTTGTCACTGGAAAACTCAAACAACTGTTCCCAATTCTTCTTGTCGCTGAATTATTCCCATTTAAAATGGGACCCAGGAGGAAATAGATTGCCCAAATTTTCATTGCTCTGCACGCTAGACAGCAATTTAGTTTGAAGGGATTCTGATTTATTAGCATATCCTGTGGCCTTTTGCAGAAGTAAAAGTAACTTTATGAGATGGATGGACTAAAGCCGGAGCGAAGAACAGTGCATGCTGCAGGGTGTGCCTCAACGTGTAAATACCAACCACGACAGCTGTGCTGTCACTGCATCATTTAGCTTCCAAGAGTGACTTCCACTACCAGTTCTCTCCAGTCAACAGCTTTTACTCCGCAGGTAGCACAGCTTAGGGTTAAGACAGTCTCCAATACTTGTGCAGTCATGCAAGCTCATGACGAGACAAATACTTTTTTCAGCCAACGTAGGGAGGCCCTCACAGAGTCTCATCCTGTTTTCTCAGCTAGGCAGACAGTGGCCATTAAGCAAAAACATGATTCCCCATAAGGTAAGGTGGAATGATGATAGTTCAGAGGCACACACACTGTCCTTCCATGGCTTCTCTTACAAAGGTCACTGAAAATGCCTTTAAAAACGAGGGTGACTCTCACTACTTTCTGCCTCTATCTTTGAAACAACAATAGTCTGCAATAGTTCCCCAGAGAGTAGTCTAGTATTGCTAATGGAAATTCTATAAGCTCTAAATTGGCTATTCTCATCTAATTTTTTTTTTTATTCACTTGTATTAACAGCCCTAGGCTACTTTACTGGTTCTGAAAATAAGAGATTTTACTGCTCATGAGTGAATTGACTAACTCCTGCCATCTAGAGGGTGGCTTCTGAAACATAATTGAGGCAGATACAGTTTCACGGGATAAAATAAAATAACTGCTTGAAAGCCATTTAAGTGAAACTAAGATAAAAATCTCAGTGTCTGCCTCTCTCCTTGGGTTTTTTTCTAGATTTTTCGCTCTTTTTCTCTCATGTGTCCATTTATGTAAAACTGCCCATTCAAATGGGAGGACAGTTGTCACGTCTGTGGGTGTATAGGAGTTCTTTCTTCCAACAGCTCCATTCATTCATGAAAGTAGGTTAGCTGACTAGGATAATTATTCTAAAATAGATTAAAACATCCTGTTTGCATTTATTTCCCAATGCTATATCACATATTATCCTTGTGTTCTTGCATTCATGGCTGCCTAAAACAGACTAGAAAGGTCACAACCAGAATAAAAGAGTATTAATGACTAATGGCGTTCGTTAAGAAAAGCAAGAATAACACAAAAAATCTCTAAGGTCTCAAAAAAGATCATATTTTCTACTTAAGTTGTTAGTGAAATAACATGTAGCCATAGCTACTGACAATAATTAAAAATGACTTCTCTGTGTGCTTTCTTACAGTGGAGAAATGTCCAGTACTTAATTCATGAACTCACCACGAGTTTTTGTCTTAAACAATAATACTATTTTCTGTATGTCTTACTAACCTGGCATGAAGATTACGTCTCATAGGAAAAGCATGACAAGCAAACAATTTGTTGTGTGAGATACAACCTTGGCCCCCTCTAAGTTAAAAGAGCTTTTCTGGAAAAGCAACAGTAGCCAGTGAATACCTGCCTCTCCCATTAAGCCAAAATCACATTCCTTAACTAGCAGCCTACTTTCAGTAAGAAATGAATGACCAATTACAATGAGAAGCAATATGACCTCCTCACCTGAGTAAATGGATGACCAAAGCATACAAGAAATAAAACACTGCCTCTTCATATGAAATATGAATCAAACCCTTCCTAGGCAAAAGACTATGAAATACACTGGAATGTAACTGCTTTGTGATCCTTGCACTCATCTTCATTTAAATATCTATATCGTACATCATCTAATGATTTTCACAAAGGGTTTTCTAGGCAATATGCACAAGAGCAATAAATATGATAGTAGGAAAAACTTTTGATATGAAAATGAATCAAAGGCATGTTCATGTTTCTACTGATGTTGTATGCCATTTACAAGGAGGAGTTAAGCAAGGGCTTAACCACCAGAAAGGGACCAGCACGTCCCTACAGCTGTTTTCACTGCATACTTCATAGTTCTTCACACCTTATGTAGTATCTTTCATGTGCGCCAACCAAACCACACTCCAGAGCTCACAGCTCTTGCAAAACTCAAGCAAGCATCACTAGGTTACAGACCTCTAGGTGGCCAAGTTGGGAAACAAGCAGAAATTGCTGAGAAACAGACTGAACTTTCCTTCTGAAAGGCAACTCGATCAAAGAGTGACTTGCATACACTCAGGAAATACAGAGCTGGGTACAAGGGTGTTTATTTTTTTCTGGTACAGATATTATTTCCCTTTTCAAGCTACATTGTATTCCTACCATTAAGATTAAACACTATTTTGAAAACAAATGGAGCCACTAATGAAAGATTTCAGAGATAACTTTTCAGGTGCTGAACCTACTCAATTAAAATCATAACTACTTTTGCAATTACTGTGCTCTAACATTTGGTCTCTGATAGGTGAAAGTTGTGGGGCAATCACTGTGAAAGCAAACAAAATTTGAGGATAGAACAACCAGTAAACAGTAAGTAACATCCATGCAAACAGCTTATGAAAACTTTTTCAATTATTTCCAAACATAGTGAAACCAACAGCTAAGTGAGGAGAAAGATTATGTTAATTAGGACCCCCAAAATAACACCTAAAGAGATTCAGTTTTTCTAATTCTCTTCAGGACGCAGACATTCATGGGGATGTAACAGTTTGGAGTGTTTTTTTTTAATCCAAGAAGAGGCAAGCGCATGCAAACACAGTTTGTGTTCTAACACAAAGTGCTTCGTAGTACACAAGACGCAGGCATTAACTACTCCTGCTTAAGAGCGTTACCTATGGTATCCATCTATGTACCGTTTGTTATGACATCTCTTTCCAAAGCTCTGGCAACACCTTTCCCTGCAGTGTGGACATCATGCCATTTTTCGCCTCCCAACCGTTTTGACGTCCAACCCACAGACACTGACATTCTGTGAAGAGATTTGCTACTTGGGCACTCGCTTCTCTCCCAGACTCCTGTCAGACAGAGCCCCAGAGCCCTTCCCAGCTCACTAAATCCCCACAGAATTGTAGAATTATCTAGGTTAGAAGGGACTTTTCCAGTCATGGAGTCCTACCACCAACCTAACGGTGACAAAACCCATCACTAAAGCATGTCCCTCAGCACTACGTCTACCCATCTTTTAAATACCTCCAGGGATGGCAACTCCACCACTTCCCTGGGCAGCCTGTTCCAATGCTTCACAACCTTTTTGATGAAGAAAGTTTTCCTAATAGAGCTCCTGAAAGGAGGTTGCAGAGAGGTGGGGTTGGTCCCTCCTCCCAAGTGACAAGAAAAAATGGCCTCAAATTGCACCAGGGGAGGTTTGGATTGGATATTAGGAAAACTTTCTCCTGTAGAGAGCAAGAAGGCCTCCCCTCAGCCTCTTTTTCTCGAGGCTGAACACCCCCAGCTCCCTCAGCCTCTCCTCATAAGACTTGCTCTCCAGACCCCTCACAGCTTCGTTGCCTTTCTCTGGACCCGCCACTGAATCTCCATGTCTTTTTTTTTTTTTTTTTCTTTTTTTTTGTGGTAAGGGGCCCAAAACTGGACACAGTAGTCAGGGTGCCTCCTCAGGGGGGAGACCACTTCCCTAACCCTACTCACCACGCTGCCTGCCGGGCATACGGCGCTCCTCACCGCCGGGACGGGGCGGGAAGGAGGGGAGAAGGCGGCTGCCCGCCAGTAAGGGGCACCTGAGGGGAGCCGCCCTCGGAACCTTCCCGCCGCGCCGCGCGGGGCCGGCCGGGCAGCGCACCGCGCCGCACCGCGCCGCTTCCGGCTTCCGCAGGGCGGCGGGAGGCAGGTGGGCGCGGGGGGCGCTGAGGGGCAGCCCCGGCCCCGGCCCCGGCCGCGGCCCCCCCACCCCACCCCACCCCCCCCTCGGCGGCTTCCCCGTCCGGGCAACCAACCGTCCGCTGGCTTCCCCAGAGAAAAGCGCCGAGGTTTAACGGAGCGCGGCGGGGCCAGGTTCGAAACGTGTTGCGACACGGGTTGGGGGGGCGTGGGGGGGAAGGCGGGAGGGAGGTGAGGTAAAAATACTAGAAATCAGGCAAAAGACGGGAAGCTGGATGAAAATCCGCCGCCGTACGTGTGGGTTTTTGTGGAAAAGCTGAGGTGCTGTGGGGCCTGTCACAGACCGGCCTCGCGCCAGGCGCTGAGGGAGCGCCGGCCTCACGCGGGGCAGCCGTTACAGGCGCCGTCGCAGCCGTTACCGGGGACAGACAGACAGACAGACAGACAGACAGACAGACAGACAGACAGACACACACACACACACACACACACACACACACACGATGAGGGGAGGGCCTCGGTCAGGGCCCTGCCTGAGGAAACCTCCGGGCCGTGGAAACCACGGCACCTTGAAAATTATCACAGAATTGTCAGAGTTGGAATGGACCTCTAGAGATCATCCAGTCCAACTCCCCTGCCAAAGCAGGGTTGCCCA
>JAOQGH010000032.1:13682620-13700711 GCA_025769975.1 Gallinago jamesoni
ATGGTATGTTTGCGTGTAACATGCCAATATTTTTCCCCCCCCCCCCCCCCATCTTACCATAACAAATGAATTTTTCCCTCATACTAGAAACCCAAATTTTGCATTTTTAGATTCAACACCTGCAAACTCTGGCACGCATCCTGGATTTTATTTAAAAAAAAAATATATATATAATTTGGGCTCTTAGAAGAGGTAATCATAGCTTCTGGCCTTTGAACTTTTGTTCTTAGAAGGACAAGTTAATTGCTTTGTCCTTAAAAGCAAGGTAGAACATGTCATAGCCTCCAGATTAAGTGCTGCGTGGACTAAACCTCTGCCCACTTTATGCCTCCAGTTGGTGGTCAGCTTTTCTCAGCAACATAGCCTGCCTTTTCATTCTGAAGTTCCTAAGCTCATTCCATGTGTTTCCTGATGCAGTGTTTTCATCAACAATTAATTTGGATTCACCATTGTTTTCTTAGTTTTGTGTGCATTTAATGGACATGGTAGCTCGTTGCATATGGGCTGAGGAAGCTTCTTAAGTGCTACAATTAAGGGATAGTTGATGTCTAGATCGTGTAGTTTAATCACAATGAAAATTGAAAAGTCTAACTTATTTCTAATGAGTTATTTGATCTTTGCTCTCTGCGAAGCTTGTAGTCTAATATAATATGGTTTAAAAGCCAAATGAGTGATTTCAGCTGTAAAAATTTAGTGGCATTTTTCAGATCATTTTTGAAATTCCATTTTTCCCAGAACATTGTTATCATTTATGGATCTCAGGTTTCAGCTGGAAGACACAATTTTCAAGCACAAGATTTAAGATAGGAATTGTGAAGAACAGAGGAGGAGGAAAACAAGTTATTTTTCATTATATTTAATCCTGCAGAAATCAACATCAAGCAAACAAGATTAACAGCAGAGCAGCTTGATGGGACTACACATGAGGGTCACACTCTCTTGCTCAACTGGAATGAACCTACTGAGAGAATGGATACTTGCATACATTCAGGGTTATAAGAGTCTCTAGGTATTGCAGAATTCCCAAGATGGTATCTTTTTCTAATTGCAGGGTGCAATCTGTGACTTCTGTGAGGCTTGGGTGTGTCACGGGAGGAAGTGTCTCAGCACGCACGCCTGCACCTGCCCTCTCGCCGATGCAGAGTGTGTCGAGTGCGAAAGGAGTGTCTGGGACCACGGTAGGTTGCTCACACTTAAAATTAAAAAAAATCAAAACGATACTTTTCTCCTCGCATTGCTCACCTATTCTACCTATATTCTTAACGTAACATTTTTAAATCTTCACTGATTAGTCCTTGCAGTAAGTTTGTTCAAAGCAAGGCATTCTCCCCGTTTTCAAAATAGACCTCATGTAGTGGGGAATGGAAACAACCTGCTCAAGAACATACAGTGCTTGACTCAGGGATGGTTATGTAAAGTATTAACTGTCCTATCAGCTGAGTGCTTAACATAATTAAGCACCGCATCAGGTTGTCAACACAATTTTCTGCCATTCCCACTCCATTCATTTGGGCTAGTACAGGTATTTGGATTCCCAGTTGCTTAGCAAACCGTAACGATCTTCGTTTGTGGAATCCTTTGAAGTGTTTCAAGCTCGCATCAGGGTTGAGGGGGTGGGAGGGAAGGAAACTGGATGTGGGAGAATGTGATCCAATTTAAGAAAAATATTTGATGCCATATTCAAATTAAAATGAAGGACTAGAAGGAATACTTGCTTTCTATTTATGCTGTCTTGCATTGTAACATACATGGTATTTTCCACTGCCTGAATGGATGGCAGTGTCTAATTTAGAACTCTATTGAAGCATTTTTGACAGAAAGGAGAACTGGTCTTCAGTCAAAACTACTGCCTAAATTGTTTGCAGAGCAGAACTTGACGCCTGTGCCTGTGGATGATTGTTTTACCTTGATCAATCTTTCAGGAGGCAGAATATTTGCCTGCTCTTTTTGCCACAACTTCCTCTGTGAAGATGATCAGTTTGAACATCAAGCCAGCTGCCAAGTTTTGGAAGCAGAGACATTTAAATGTAAGTTAGTTATTCACAGTCCTGTTCACTACAGCTAAGCAGACTCTCCAATTACGTCCTCTGTGCTCTGTGCTTTCTACATCACCTTTTCCAAATAGCTTTTGCCACCGCTGGAGGAAAGGGCCTCTGTTTGTTATGTGCTTGCTCTTGATATCCAGTTATCTAGGCTAGAACTTTTCCCTCTGACCTTCCTCCATGCAATATTGTATATGGCAGTCGTATCCCTCTCTGGCTGTTAATAGGCTTCCCATGGGAAGTTTCCTTTGCAGGAGCCAACAGTCTCTAAAGCTGCAGTGCTGGCAGTAAGACTCCTGGAACTGCTGATGCTGCTTTTTCACTCCACAAAGCTCTGCAGGCAAGAAGGACCTCTCTTCCACTCTTCTGCCCATGTGATAAGCTATTTCTAGATACCTGTGCCTCGTATTAAATAGCTGCCCTAAATAATACCACCTGTGTTAGCCTGGCTATACTTTCCCAGACTGCTGGGGATGGCCTGTGTGTTGGTGAAGGGTTGGCATCTGTTGTTTTTGCAAAAGGAGCAAGTCTTGAGGAAGTGCATGGATCAGGAAACAGTGAGTCATTCCGCGGGACAGGGTAAACCCAGGAAGAGGTAACAAAAAGTGTTTATTCAGACCATGAACTCACTGTGGGTTTCTTCACTGACTAGTGGACACGTGCTAATAATGTATCAAATGTTGATACGTGTCCACTTTTACTGAGTAAAGAACAGAGAGCTGAAGACTTTACGTCCTTTTGAACTAAAATTAATTGTGTGGACAAAACTGAAACTGGTGTTTGTAAGAGGACATGTTGGCTATACCTGTCTTCGCTAGTCCACTACTCACCTCTGGCAGAAACAAACAAATTCAAAAGGTATTTACAAAAACCCCAAAACGCAAACAAACCAAGATTATGCGTATTTGAAATAACTAATCTTTTGTAGTATTTCTTTTCTACCCAACAGTAACAACTGTTTGGTTTATCCCATGAGACAAGCTTTCCAAAACCTGTATGCACGTATTTTGACCACTACAACATTTTCAATCCTTATTATAGGAACTCAGAATGCTCTTTATTGTGTCTAAGACTGTTTTCTTCACAACTGACTAATCGTGTGTCCTAATTGATTTCTCTCAATTCAGAGTATTTGTTGATTTCAGTGTTATATTCTGTCTCTTCAGAAATGTATTGTCTCCTTCTCATCTGCCATTGTTTTTTTTCCCAGCCAGCTATTTTCCAAGCCTTGATTAGCTTCCCTTGATGTATTGTCAGAATATCTTCCTGCATAGCAATATTGAAGCAGCAACAGCTGTTCCACAAGAATGTTTTTTCAGTGATTGTTAGAAGCTTTTAATTCACAGATGTGATGTCACACCCTGTATGGAGAAATGGCTTTTTTGAGGGATTTCATTGTGTTCAATGTTTCATGGCACAGTGCAGTCTTGGCAGAGAGGCAGGATTTTTGTCAGTGGCTGGTAACAAGATTATGAGAACTTTTACAGAATACATGAACTTTGAATGCAGTCACGCAATTGTAGTCTAAATCCCACACTAGCCGTGAAAAAGGTTTGTTACTTTCCATCAGTTTCTGAGAGAAGTTTTTTAAAGTGCAGATACTCCAGAAATGTTTGAATACATATGCATTAGCATTTCCAATTCCATCTTTAAGCACATGGCAGAGCACAAATCCCACGGCTGTCCTGCTCGCATGGAAAACTTATGATATTTATTACTTAAATTTAAAAACTTCGTTGTCACAGCGGTAAGGCAGGATGGAAGGGAACAAATACTTGCACAGAGACTGGTAAAATATGTCTTACTGCTTCTTGGGAAGTAACTATTCAGCCAGCTTCGTGTTGCTGCCAGTTCCTGTGTGGCTGCCTTTACTATACTCCCTCTAGTGGAGTAAAGAACCCAGTTTGAAGCTTCAAGACAAGTTAAGACTTTGAGCACCAATTCTGCTCTTAGCAGCTCGTGTGCCAGCTGCAATCCTTTAACACCGTTAGGTAGATTTTCATGTGAAGTTGTGTGCAATACAGAACCAAACAACTGTTCTAGGTTTGGAAGTTTGCAAGCTTTAAGTTCTCACATCCCATTTAAATGAGACAAAGGTAAGAAAGGCTGCCTTGGCGTTGTTTAAAGTGACTATAGCACTCCCTCTTTTGAAATTGTGAGAAAAGGAAAAAAGCAAGGTGATCACTTGATACCAAATTGGTTCTGAAACTTCTGTTTTTAAAAGTTTGGAAACTCAAGAAATAGTTAAACCTTTTCCCTTCTTCAACTTTTACTTTTTGTGTCAAATTACATTAGTGCAATGAGGCTCAGGCTTGGAAAAAAAAATCTAGTAAAATAGTACTGTATAGTAAAATGACTGATGACTGTTGCCAAATTGCAGTTGTTTCAGGGGATTGGAAATAAATGCCTCAATTACATTATTACGTACTTTTACAAGGTTTTAAAACCATCACAAATCTGCAGTTTCCAAGTACTGAATTTTATGTATTGATTTTCTCCAACAGGTGTTTCCTGTAACAGGCTTGGGCAACATTCATGCCTGCGTTGTAAGGTAAAGAATAAAGACAGTTGCAAGTAGCTGCCATTTTAGACTTGTTTTCCTTAGCCTCCAAGGCTGGTATCAAGCCTTGTCACATCTTCCTCTATATTAATTAAAAGATATTCATACTTTTGTATTAGTTTCTGAAGCCTGGGGGCAGGCTTCTGGGGGATGAAGAGCTTTTACCTGTGCTTGCCTGTTAGCCACAAGCCAATGTTGTGCATCCTTATGCCGGGTGAGGTGACCTTCACTTTGTCTAGCCCTCTGGATTTTAATTGGGGCTATACCATGTTTGGGCTTTTAAGAAAAAACACAAACCAAACAAATCCTTGGTCTTGAACAGAATCCAAGGCTAAAGAATATGTTTTGATCCAGCATAGAACTACGAAAATTTTTTAAATTGTTCTTTATTTCTTTTTAAAACACTCAAGTGGTGATCTGACCAGAAAACACGGCAGCCTGCATCCAATAGAAATAATCTCCACAGCTAATCCAGTTTTACACATGCACAGGCAATTTTGTTGATGTCAGGCCTTTGGTTTTTACACACTCAGAAGTAATTTTTTATACAAAATTCTACCTGCTTCATCGTCAGCATTGCCCAGATTTCTCTGGGTGCTGGTTCATTGCCTGGTCTTACTCTTCTTACCCTCCATATGCTTCTCTGCAGTCTCCCATGGCATCAATTTCATATTCCAAATGGTTCTTTTATCCAGATACCTTCACTGGCACCCCTGCTGCTCAACGTGTGAAATTTCAATCTCTTATTCTTGCCTTCAGGTCACTGCATAGCCATGTTCTGGCAAACATCTCTGACTGGGTTTTGTTTAAGCTTGTCAACAGAAACCAAAGCTTGCCAGGCTCCTTGTGGGCAGCGCTATAGGCCGGTCCTTCAGTACGTTACTGTTCTCTACTTGATTATCTGCACTTCTATCCAGCCTTTTCCCCGGGAAGCCACAAAACTGTGTTCAGCACAGGAGTGGTTGCTCTGCACAGACTCCAGTTCTACTGCAAATAGAGCTCATTGAATTTTAATCCCAACCAGAAAATCCTGCTGTTGTTAGATACCTTTTTGCTCGCTTCTTACTGATGACTATGCTTTGCGATTAAAACATTTAGTCTTTTTATTCTCCTTTCACCCCATAGGCTTGTTTTTGTGATGATCATGTGCGCAGTAAGGTTTTCAAGCAGGAAAAAGGAAAAGAGCCTCCCTGCCCTAAGTGTGGCCATGAAACCCAGCAGACGAAGGATCTGAGCATGTCAAGTAAGCCTTCTTCTCTAGCTAACAAGCTGTGCAGGTACCATTAGTGACTACTTTTCTGCATAGCAACACCGAGTAAAGTCCAATTACTTGCAATTGTTTTGCAAAGCTTTGCTCTTTTTGTTTTGGAAAAAACTTTGTGTTTCTTGGTCCTAGAATTGAACAGTCTCTCATAGAATCATATGAGGTTGGAAGGGACCTCTGGAGATCATCTAGTCCAACCCCTCTGTCAAAGCGGGTCTACCTAGAGCAGGTTGCACAGGAACGCGTCCAGGCGGGTTTTGAATGTCTCCAGAGAAGGAGACTCCACCACCTCTGTTCCAGTGCTCTGCCACCCTCCAAGTAAAGAAGTTGCTCCTCATGTTTAGGTGGAGCTTCTTATACTCATTGTGCCCATTTCCTCTTGTCCTGTCCCTGGGCACCACTGAAAAACGACCAGCCCCGTCCTCCTGCCACCCTCCAAACCCTTCAAGTATTTGTAAGCATTGATTAGACCCCCCCCTTATTTGTAAGCATTGATTAGATTATTCTTAATCATTAATTGATTCCAACACAATGAAAGCTTTTGTTTAGTTTAAAATTTTAGTTATGGAAAAAATTGAAAAAATTGCTTAAGACTTTATTTAATCTACAAGAAGCTGTTTAATGAATTTCAAAGTATGATTTGAGGTTGTGCATATGATCTACCTCAGCACTCTTCAGTACAATACGCATTGTGTCTGTGAAGCCCATGCAATTACAGCTTTTCTCGGCCGGAGTACCAAAGGTTTATCCTACAACCCAAGTCATACCCTGGGGACAGTTACTGCTTTACAGACTTGGCTGGAGACTGTGTGTAGCAGAAAGGTTCTGTCTGACTAAGGATTAAATCTGAAAGTGTCAGATTTAGAAAAAGGCTGACTACCAGTGAATGCCCATCGCCGAGTAGTGAGAAAGGACAGAAGTGTCAGATGCTCTGCTCAAATTGCTGTTGAGAGTTGAGAACATGATGATTTTTCTCTGCCTACAGCACGCTCTTTGAAGTTTGGCCGACAGACTGGAGGTGAAGATGCAGATGGAGCTTCTGGTTACGATGCCTACTGGAAGAGCCTCTCCTCCAGCAAAGCTGGAGATGCATGTGACCATGAGGATGAATACGATGAATATGAAGCAGAAGACGATGACGAAGATGACAACGATGAGGGAGGGAAGGATTCTGATACCGAGACCACAGATGTATTCAGCAATTTGAATTTAGGAAGGACCTATGCTAGTGGGTATGCACATTATGAGGAACCAGAGGATTAATCTTAGTGTGCTGGCAGGCTAAAAACACTTGGAAGGAGCCAAGCAGTGCTTCACTTGAGTTGTGTACGTGCCAGTAGGATAGCTCTATCAAGTACTTACATATCAAAGTTAAAAAGTAACGAGTGTGGGACTTCTGCAGTAACTCCAGGTGAGATTTTTGGTGTAAACATATATTGGGTTTGGAACTGGGGGAGAAAACAAGAATTTTTATTTTTTCCTCCTAAGCAACTAGTGTTTTTGTCCTCGAGTTACTAAGTATAAGGGTTCAATGCCATATCCCCTTTTAATGCAGGAAATGTGGAAGGGCTGTACAACTTGTTTCCATTTGCTCATCAAAAATTAAGTTATTTTTTACAACAATTTTGTTAACCGATTTCATAAAATTGATGTAGTGGTGGGTTGGTGACTGCATTTTTTTCTTCTGCACAATAAAAGTCAACTGCATTCTCTAATGAATTGTCATAAATATTGATCTCCCTGAATAGTTGAAAAGCAGGTTGTATACAAAGTATAAATTGGCCCGAAAATAACTTCTTTGTTTACATAGGTAAGGCAAATCAATGTAGCTGTCTATATAGTTTTACATTAATATCTGATACTAAAAATGCTGGAAAAGTAATCTATGGGACTATATGCAGTCATTACAAGTGCACCCCAGATAATCGAAAGCTTTATTGCAATAAAAATATTGGTGTATCCTCTCTGCCACTAAAATCTGAGCCAGTTTCTTATTAGATCAAAAGGAAATAGGTTTCTTCTTTACCTAAGCCTTCAATTCTTTCCCTTGCATGCATTACAAAGAAAAAAACAATTTATAGGAAACACTCCCTGTATAGAAATTGATAAGGTGAGAACATGTATCAGGGGGGCTCAAAATACAGGATTCATAGAATGTGCTGTGTAAACGTGCTGGCACAAGGCAAGTGATCAGCACATCTGAGCTGAGATGACAGCACTTGCAGAAGTGTTTGCAGTGATTCAGTTTTGAAAATCAACACACTAATTACCAATCTACACATCTGAGTGATAGGATTTAGTTGTCTCCTGTAGGGGAATGTTGAAAAGGTAGTGATTTTAATAGCAAACAGATCAAGATTCAAGGGCAGCCACCTGAAGTGTTAATCCAGCTTTCTAAATGCCATGCTTAAATGTGAGAGAGCTGTATCTTGTTATCTGTCAAATATCTGAACTGATTATAGAATTGCCCACTTTTGTGGTGCTTTCTCTGTTTCTTAACAGCTAAAGGTCATCTGCTGGCAGGGCATACCCTATTGAGTATAATTTTTAATGATGTTAGAATTGCCAAATGAGCATTTCCTAACAAAACAGGATTGAGGAACTTGGCCTCAATACTCCCCTCCCAAATGCGGGAAAGACAGGAGCTGGAACCCATCCAAGAGAAACCCAAACTGACAAAGAGCCCAAGTTGGTTACGGCAGCTGAGGGAAGGAGCTACTGGAAGGAGGGACGTGACCTGATCAGCGCGTGTCAAGTGCTTGCCTTCAGAACTGGAGAGGAAAGCAGTTCATGCACTGTCTGGAAAGCCAAATCCCCTTCAAAAATTAAAACTCCAGGACCATCCAGTTTCACGTTCTAGCAAAGACCTACCCATCTTAAATTACGTACCTGATAGAGGTCTTAATTAGTCTTTTGCAAAAACAAACTCGAAGTGAGGCAAGTAGGGTGCTTGCCAGCTCAATAGCAATTACTTATTTGTGAAATTGGCACTTCTGATAGAATTTCTGCTCAACTTGATGTGGTCCAAAAACTTCCATAGTTGAGTCCATCTGTGGCTGGTCAGTTCCAGCAACAATGCCAATTTATTTTGGCTGATGTTTCAAATACAAACCAAGTATACATCAGTACAAAATTTTATATAGGATTGAGGAAAGTATGTGCCTTTCTGCATATACCTAAAATTATAGCTGCTTGTGTGTCATTTATTAATATTATTACTTAGCTGCACAAAATTCCCCTTAAAGGTTCTTGGCTCTTGGAATTACATTTTTTGCCTCTGAAATCTGCTGCTGTCACTGGCTGTGCCAAAGGCTGCTGACGTAACAGAATTAATCATCATAATCAGAGTAAAGAATTATTCATTTTCTCATTGAAATGTCCTTGCACTGATCCTTGCAATATCAATCCTCCAGAGCTAACGCGTGTTCCCGTGATACTGTCCAAAGGGAAGGCCACAAGCGCTGCCCTACCACACACTCGGGGAACCTGCTGTGATTTAGCAAGGTCACCACCCAACGGACAGAGGCATTTATTTGCTTTTTCTTTGTTCTGCTGTTCATGCCACTAAAATTGCCTGTGCTAGGAACCTGGTTGGAAATAGGGCCAAGGTATTAGACCTGTGGTGGCTGGTCTTCAAAGGGTCAAAACGAGCAAGTTTAAGCTGCTTTAAGGTAATCCGGTGGATTCAAGCTATAACAGACAAACATGACCGCATTTTCTACTAACAGAGTTGGACAATTTGTGACAGGACAGGCAGGATATGATGCTATGGGTTGGGTTGCCCTTTCTCATCCTTCTCTGCTGATTTAGTAAAGGTAAAAGCATGTGGTCTCTTGGGGATAGGTCCTCAGAGCTTGATTTCACAGAAAGTACATAAATTTAGTTGTCTTCCGGTAAATTGCAGGAACCGGGTGAAACAGAGAATGAACATAGAACCGAGCTGTATCATTAAACAGCTCTGGGACAAACTTCCAATCTTGTCAGCTCCGTTTTTCTTCATTGCTGTTAATTTACTTTGAAGTGTCTTGGAGGAGCAGTAGCTGGGCACTGACAGGGCACTATGCCAATCTCCACACCTAAAATGTAAGTTTGTTTTCCATTTACTTGCCCTTCTGAATTAGTTGTTGCTATATCTGAAGGTGGGGATGGTGTGGTACCCATGGCATACATTTTACGGCTCACAGCATCTCAAGCTGGTTCAGGCACTGCCACAATCCACCGAGTACTTTCAGGTGACTGCTGAGCTGCTTCTATGGGGAGAGATGATTTTTCAGTTCACTGGAGTCCAGGACTTAGTGGCTGTGCCCACCAAAAAACCCCACCAATGCGTAACCACATGTTTTTAAGACTGCAGTACTGCAGAGTGCTCTTCCTGGTGGGGGAAGAGTCAGATAAATACAATCACAGGACTGTACCTGACATTAACTTTTCCTTAAAAAAACTTGAGACTGATTAAAGGAAAGCCTGAGCTGAGAGAAGGACAGTTTTAACACGTAATCAGGAGTACTTGGGAGCTATGTATAGTACTTCAGAGAACAGACATCTTGATAGAGTCTTAGACTTCCTTTAGTTTTATTTAAATGGTCATCAGGGAGGTGAAAAAAAACTTAAGTAGAATTTGAATCAAAATCACAGTAATACTTATTGTGCCTGCAGACCCTAAAAAAGAGAGCTCCGGCTGCCTTTGTAAGCTCTTTTCTGGCATTAGTTCGTTATGGTTCCAGCACCAGCTCATTATGAATTCATTGGGTGCTTATATGGATTTAATGCATTTCCACTTACACTCCAGTGTGAGTTAGCACCTGTGACTGGGAGTCTTTTGGTCAGTCCTGTTGCGGGGTTGCTGGCTTTGTTTCCAGCAAATTAATGTGAAGATCACTGTAACTTACTGAGCATTTTCAATTGCCAGTTGATCAAGCAGTGGGACGCAGATCACCAAGAACTAGAGGACAAGCTTCAGAAGTGCTCAGAGTCCTATTTGTTCAGGCAGAAAGCATATTAGCGTGTCTTACAAGACATTACGTGCATCTATCCAGTTCCTGATCCTATTTCCAGAGGAACCAGTAACAAAGAGCCAGTTTATTCAAGTGGGAGCAATTTAATAATCTCTAGTATCTGCACTTTGCCTCAAACCGTCAAGAGGAGTTATGGAACAAAGCACGAGGATAAGCTGAAGGGAAGAAGATGGAGCAAAGCTTAACATGGCTAGCATTAGCATAAAAGTATTTGTTCTAAATTTCAACAATTCTACTGGAAATTGCTTTCAAGACAGAAAGAGGAAGCCGTTTAAAGCAGGAAGAGCTAAGATTCTACAAAACATATTTAACAAGATGAAGAAATATAATTACTCATCTCCTGAAAGTCTGCGCATAGTCCATAAATATTTGCTAAAAGCTCAAGGCGATTAGGACACAAAAAAAAATAATTTATCATCTCTGCTTTGTAGTAACGTAAATAGAAAACACTGTAATTGACAAAAATCACAGCCCGAGCCAGCCAGTTGGCAACAGCCCTCTCTGCAGCTTGGATTCTTCATCTCTGACCCATCAAACTCCAGAGTAAACACATTTTATAAATAATGACACTTCTTTATTAGTATTCTGTGTACTGTAATTAGCTACCACACATCTGAAATTTGAAGCAAGGCCTAGTTTTTAGCTTCTACAGCCAGGATAGGGAAAAAAAACCCCAACTATCAGCAAGAGCATGTCACATATGTGAGGATCATTCCATAGAAAAGCCACTGGTTTCCCTTTACTACACAAACGATGGGCTCACAAGCCTGTACTTTGTCTTCTGCAGCTGTTTTCTCAATTAGATACGTCTGCAATATGGGGGATGGAGGAAAAAAAACATAAAATAATCACATTTCAGTCTCTCACTAAATTAAGCTGCTACTAATAAGCATGTAGATTTGCTGTTAGTTTACAGCCACCCCATTTTAAGCACTGCACCATGTTTTTTGAAAAGGACAGAGAAACAACTCAAAAGGATGAGGAAGTTTTTTGTAGCTATCTCTACTCCTCTCTACTGCTGAAGTATATACTGGAGTGTTTGCTGCGTTCTTTTTAACCCCGCTCCTGGAACCAGTGATTCTTCCCGTGTTCCCCAAACTTAACCATAATTGGAAATTCACTTTTGTTTCCTTCCCAAACGAGAAGTACGGAGTGCCTACAGAGCCTGAGTAATGTCTCGACTTCATCATCTGTTGGAGATTTTCACTCACAAAACCACTGTTTCATTTTAATTTTTTTTTATTAGAGAGTTACAACGCCAGAGACTCACGGTTTCTTTAGCAGGTAATACAAGTAATTTTGCTGCTGTAGATGCCCGTTGTTCTTCCTACTGTTTTATTTTTAGCATAGAGAAAGGGGTTGATTCTTTTGAAAGTGAATCACTGCTAGTCAGGCACATAAACCCTTGGGCTGCCTCCAGTCTGATTTAAATTCAGCACCTTATTTTGAAGGCCGAGACAAGGATGAGCCCCCTTGAGATTTTTTCCCACCAGCAGGAGAGCTGCACAAGGACCTCACCCTTGATGTCAGCATCAATTCAAAGTGGTGTCCTCTCCTGCCAGTTCAAGGTGGTAACAAGAGAAACGTGGCCTTTTGTTAAGTTCCTGTGGAAGCCTGCAGGAAGCCTGCTGCCTCTACCTCTCTTTAAAGGCACAGCAACTGGAAAAACAACAACTACAAAGCTGAATTTCACGAAGAAGACATTTTCACTCTACTTCTTCCTCAGGGATAACGGAATGTGTCCACAAGCTTATACAGAAGTCATTACTACTGTTTTTTTTTTCCATATTAAAAAAAAATTAATAATCTGTTGAGTGTGGATTTTGGTGAGAAAAAGAAACAGCAACAGAGACATAATAAAGATGTTACCCTATCAACAGCTGAACAGTGAAGCCATACTGAGCGCTTCGGAAGAGGAGGATGCAGAGACAATACCATATGCTCACACTTGGCTTTTTCTGCACCCTCCTCTTCAGTCTGGAAGTACCAGCCAAGAAAGCATTAGGCAGAGCTTCACCTCAGGGTCTACGTTTGCCAAAGCACTGACAGTTCCATGGGAGCTTCAGAGGGAGCAAGAGAATTTCTCACCAGGCATTTAGCGCACACAACTGCTACGAACCAGGTTCGGAACATGAATTTAGAAATTAGATGAAAAATTGCATTCCTTGCATATCCTCGCCACTTTCTCAATGTTGCATGTATTTCAAAGACCCCATCGTGACATTTACATGCTAATGCTGCACAAGCACACTCCTCTGATTTACCATCAGAAATCATTCCCAAGCCAATAGTGCCAACAAAAAACACAGCAGGTACCATTTAGGATTATCACACCTTGAGAAAGACACTGCTCTTTTGTCCAACACTTCACAAAGCCAGCAGCACATCAACGGCTCAAGAAACCTTTCCAGGAAGCAATGTTTCTGACCTTGGTTTAAGGCAGTCAGTTGTAGCCAACTGAGGGTGGATCTGCACCCAACACACAGCTGGTTCCAGAGCACAGACATACATCCACCGTTCCCTGGGCTCCACCAGGGCTGCCTGCACCACAGGATGCTCAAAACCCTACCCCGAGGTCAGCTATGGGATGCAAGGACACAGGCACAGCACCTTCTCACAGCCCTGCACGGCCACCCTCGGAAGCACCAAGGGAAACTTCTCACCACCACAAGGCTTTCCCCCCCTCTTTTCCAGGCCTGCAAACCACCTCCTCTCTTCACCACCAGCTACATCTGACAATCACACTTCCCTTAAGAGAGAAAGCCGAGCTCTCACTCACCCGCAGACCAGGCGACTCCAGAGCAGGACACCAGCCAAAGCTCCCCTGCAACCACAGATGCTCACTCCCTGCCTGCTCCCCTGTTTATAGCCTTCCTCCCCACCTGCACCCCATCAGCAGGGTCCAGCTGGCCCCTCCCTGACGGGACAGGGGAGCGGGTCCTCTCTCTGCAGCCTTCGGCACCAGCAATCCCACTAATTACCTACCACAGTCCTTGCCTGTTGCGGTGGGATGAGCTGCCCCTGGCCCCACTCCACGTTTGCTGGTGCTGCGTGATCAAACGCCAAGTCCTACTACACCTTCCTGCTACTTCAAAAGATAAAATGTTGCAGCTTAAAGTATAAATAACATTTATCCTATTTAAAATGTGACAGATCTCCCAGGCTACGCTATTTTATTGTATCTAAAATGAACTTGCAGATGATGATATATATTTTCTACTGACCCTGGATGTTTTATCATTAAAATACTAGCACTCTTGTTACAATGCCTTCATAATATATTAATATGACTATCTCAGCTTCTAGAAAACTGAAATATAACCTCATGGTCTTTTATATCCTGTAATTTGTCTCTGGGTATTAAAAAACTCCACATTAGAGCTGTATCAGGTTATTAACAGCAAAAATGAGCCACAGCCCCTACGGTGCCATTTAAACATATCAAAAAACCTTTGTCCTGTTGGAAAGGCTTGACTCTTGGGTGATCAACAACTTGCTTCCAGCTTTGCAGAGACAGTTAAGAGGTCTTCCCACTTACTCCGTTGCTGGTCTCAGAAGCTGCAGCCCATCAGGAGAGCGTGTCCCGGGGTGACAGAGGTTGCCAGAGCTGACAGAAGCAGTGCTCAGCCCACGCAGTGATCTGACCCACGAAGCTGCAGGACGCGGCATTTTGTTTCCAGCTACGCTCAGGTCCTTCGGTGAAATATCCTAAGGTGAGGACAGAAGTCAAATGATCTGGCATGGTCGTTACCGGACTCATTCTAGTGTCTGCGTTTTGTTCTAATACGCACAATATCGTCAAACCACAGTATTAATAAACCTGAGGGATGGTTTCCCTCTGCCTGTCTCTTCTAGGCCTTCAGCTCCCCGTGTGCCATACAGCGCTCTGTGGGTCCTCTGTTCATCTCCATCTCTGCACTCTTCCCTCCTGCCAAAGACCCCACTGCTGCCCGCTCGCTGTGAGGTCCAGCTGGAACCATTGAATCTCACAGCTGTGAGGTTCATCAGAAAGAGCTGACATCTAGCACCCAACAAGCCATGACTGCACTAGGATGAGCTGGATGCCAACCTTTGTCTTTGGACAACCTTCTCCTCTGTGTCTGCAGGACCTTGAGTGGGTGGGGGATGCCCGCTCCTGGCTGGGCTCAGACACAACTCTTTGGACTGCGGCAGGGGCCGCACCTTTGCGTTGCCCTTTTTGCAACGTTAATGTTCCTTCTGGCACTAGTATTGATCATTTAGTAGGTGAGATCAAACATTTGAAGCCTTCTGTGTTGCTTTTGCAGTATGGTAAGTATCGGAGAGCCCAAGCACAACTCACTTTTATTTACCCAGAGCTGGCAGCTGGGAACAGCAGAAGGCAATTATTCTCCTGGGAATCTCAGCCCAGCACCAGTCACTGGTTTCCAGGGAGCCGTTTCTGCCTAAAGAATAGAGTCTAATCAGGGACCGAGGCAAAGAGCATGAGCTCCAGCTGCTTCCAGAGCCTGTGCTCCCCAGAGCCATGCCTCTGCACAGAGCCTTGCAAGCCAAAGCTAACGGCACGCAACGCTTCTCTCTGAAGCTGAACAGAAACACCAGCACAAAAAGCTGTTTGTGTGTGCTTTGGTTTTCTGCTAACAACACGTCTTCCCACCTTCTGAGACTCAAAATTAATGAATATGTGTAAATGTAGAACTAGTGGCTGTGGTTTAAAAACCCCCTCACTTAAGACTCAGGTCAGATTGTCTCTGTGTTTACTGTAGGAAATAAGCAATCCATAATTTCCTGTCGTTTTAAATTAAGGGAGTTGTGCAGTTGATCCCGGGGAAGTTAGAAATGTGCTGAGATGCCGAGTATCTTTCATTCCAGTCCTTACTATATGAACAACAAAATACTTTATGTTGCTTCTAAGGGCTCAGTCTGAAAATGGTTTTTCCAAGCTCAGTTTTCACAGACCGTGAGGCCTCTCTTGCCACCCTGATTGGAAATTTATGGCACCCTGGCTGAACTGTTTGCTGCTCCAGCCACACTCTGCAGGGAAGAGGAAACCCATACGATGCTTGACAGAAGGAATACCTTTGGAAGATGTGAAAGATTAAGTAGAGGTTCCAGGAGAAGGAATTCCCATGTCTATTGGGTGAGATATATTTTGAGGTGTTGGAATCGCATGCCAACCGTAGTCAGTTCGGATTAATCCTGAGATCTGGCTGCACCAGAAATCCATGGTCTTCACTGTTATTTCTGCCATGGAAAAAAAAAAAAAGTCTTTAATTTCACTCTTGTATTCTGTTAGCCACTGTGAAATGTTTCATCATGGCCGAAATGGTGAAAGCTGTTTCTCCATCTGTGCCTGTAAGCCATGCAAGCATTAGCTTTTGATATAAATAAACTTAAGTTCTTTAATGCTTTGAAGATCCAACAGATTCATAGAATTTTCTGCTTTTACTAATACCACTAATCCAAACATTATGATTCCAGGTTTATCCCACTGCTCCTTTATCAGTAGAAGAGTAGCATCATTCTGACCAGATGGCCTTAAATTTGTGCTCCTAAGTATTACAGAACTTGCACCGTCAGGAAAAGAGATCCTTCTGTCACTTGTCCAATTTACACAGAAAACAGTCAGTTACTTGATACAGAAACTGTATGACTGGCCAGTTGAAAGAGTGTCAACCTGGTTTCAGATGCACGATAACTCAGGTATTAAGCTACCTTTGTGTTTTCAATTACCTCCTTTTTATATGCCTGGAAAGTAACTATAAAGTTATCAGCATAAAACTAATAAAGCAGAGAGTTCTATGAAAGTGGCAAGTGAGTTATCGCAATTGCTGCAGGCAACGTAACCTACTTCTGCATACAGTCACAGAAGGGAGAGGTTTACTCATTGTCTACATTTCATGTGCACAGACAGAAAAGCATCACACAAAAGCAATCCTGCTTCCTCTCCAAACTCAGTTTATCCTCCTCCTCACCCACCCCCAGCAGCCAAAAAATAAAATCAGTTTCTTTTAAAGGAAAGGAGTCTTGATGGGACTATACTGTAAGGTGAAGGAGAAGGTTATTAATTAAAATTATATTGCAGCTTAGGGGAGAAGAGGAACAGTCTAAAGATGTACTGAGTTTTTTAAACCCAAAATGTAGCCATTTTAAATTGTGTTTTTATATTTGATTGATCTGGAAAATGTGTTACTTTAGAGATAAGGCAAAAGTTATCATATTGAGAGCTGGTTTCTACCCACACTATCATCTGGTTAAAAAGATGCAGCACCCATGAGCTCTGCTTGTTTATTAAAAGCATATTTTTTTCTAATTTCCACAAGGAAAAATTGAAAATCATTAGAATCATAGAATGGTTTTGGCTCGGAAAGGACCGTAAAGATCATCTTGTTCATGGCATCCCTCCCTGCCATGGGGGGCACATTGCTTCAAAGGCTGTGTGACAGAACTGGAAAGACACAGTGATTTTTAAAAGTCTGTGAAATGACAGAGGTGCTGACTCTGCCCCTTACTAACCGTGGTTACTGGTCACACCAGCAGTCCCGCTGACTGCTGAAACTCCTTTGCTGCCCGAGAGGTCGGTGTATGTCAGCCACGCAGTTCGCCTGTGCGGGGGGGTTTAGCTTGTGCCAACAAACCTGATGGAGCTGTGAAGTGGTAAAAAAGCCACCCCAAAGCCAGTGGATGAGCCCCCAGGTTCTCCAGCCTTAGTGGCACCTGAGCCAGGTGGGTGGAAGCACCACGGGGTATGTCTGTACAAGACAGCACAGGGTGCCCTAAAGCCATATTGTGTGCAGTAGTCCCCCAACATCTGGCCTGATGTTGCAAGTCTGACACTGTGGCTTCCTGACCACGGCAGAAGCTGAAACCTCCCCTAGAAAAAGCCCGAGAGAGCTCTGCAGTTGCTGGGCACGCAGCCCTTGGTCCCAGGGGGAGAGGAGAGCAGGTTTGCTGCCTCTGGACCCTGGGAGCGTCGGTCTCGCTGGGCAGGACCCCTAAGTCTGTGCTCCAGGAGTGCACGGCACATGTCAGTTTTGGGAAGCATCAGACTTTCTGCACCTCTAGTATGGGGGTCACCTGTGAAATCCCAGGTCAACGCACCATGACCTTCAGAGACACAGGTCTTGCTGTGCTTGGGCAAGACTTCTCACTAGGGTAAAACTCCTCCTCAGGTCTTAGGGGTGGAGTACCTCTTCTATGAAGACAGGCTGAGAGAGTTGGGGTTGTTGAG
>JAOQGH010000032.1:13706966-13721409 GCA_025769975.1 Gallinago jamesoni
GATCCCATTGGCCCTCTTGGCAACAAGGGCACATTGCTGGCTCATGGATAGTTTACTATCCACCAGGACCCCCAGATTCTTCTCCTTAGAAGTGCTTTCCAGCAGGTCCATCCCTAACCTATACTGGTGTCTGGCATTCTTCCTCCCCAGGTGCAGGACCCTACACTTGCCTTTATTGAACCTCATGAGGTTCCTCTCCGCCCAGTTCTCCACCCTATGCAGGTCACACTGGATGGCAGCACAGCCCTCTAGAGTGTCAGCCAGTCCTCCCAGTTTGGTATCATCTGTGAACTTCCTGAGGATACACTCTGACCCCTCATCCAGGTCATTGATGAATATGTTGAATAAAACTGGACCAAGTATTGACCCCTGGGAGATACCACTGGTCACAGGCCTCCAACTGAAGAAATTGTCCAGCCTGAACCTGTGATGTCCAGACCTACAGGCCCAAGTTTCTGGGGACTGAGCAGAAGGAACAGCTGCCAAATCCCAGCTCTACTGAAGTTTAGTGGGAATAGCAAAATGTTCTTTTTTAGAGACAGCAAAAATCCTGTGACTGTGGTGCAGTTGTGCTAGCTCTGACCATGGCATGCAGGCCAGTCCTGCAGGACCCGTGCTCCTGCGAGCAGGAGGCAGGAGAGCTGGGAAACATTGCAGCTATATGCTCAAGTTAATTAGCTTGGTCTCAGGGCTGGCTCTGGTAGGTCCAGAACAAGAAGCGACAGCAGAGCTAGAAGCAACCATTGCATTGCAAATGTGGCCAGGAAAAGGTGGTGGGGCAGGCCAGACAAAGGAGAAACAGATCTCTTAAGGACTGAAGAAGATACAGAATCTTTCTGGAAAATGCAGAAAATTGCTAGTTATCTCACAGGGAGTTTAGCTTCACAAAGGCTAGGGATCTTATTTCTATTTGCATGTTAGTACAGGAAGAATATTCGCAATTCAAGCATCATGAAGGAGGAATATTCTGGCTGACCCTGTTGCTAACTTGATCTTACAACAAAATCTGGAGCAAATAATTCATTATCCAACGTACTACCCTAAGGACTGTAAAAACCACTGTAAACTGTGTCAACAGAATATTGATTTTGTAACTTGAGATGGTGAAGCTTGTGGGAAACAAAAAAAAAGAGAAAAAAAAAACACCCAACAACAACAAAAAAAAGAGAAGCCTGTTCCAAGAACATACATTCCCATAAACTCAACCACAGATGAGAGCAGACTTTCTAACTCAAACACTGAAACTGATCTATCCACTTAGATATGCAAATGTCATGTTTTGAATAAGTCTAACATTTTGAATTGTCACCAGTGAAAACAGCTTTCTCCAAAGGCAACTTGGATTTTTCAGCTACCCTAAGCTTGTAAACCATATTAGAATCAAGGGAAAACAGTAAAAAACAGAACTAAAACATTCTGCTCTATGAAGATTCAGTGATCTAAAAAAGGTTATTAAGACAACATTTTCCACTTCATAATCTTTTCACAAGCAAGTATTTCTAGAAGGATAGCTCCCTCCCTGCCTAGGGCTACGTAGAACGGGGCAGCCAGGGCCTCTTGCCTGGGCTGGAAGAGGAACAGGCTCATTGCCAGCGCTGGATGGGCAGTCACCAAGCATGCTCCTGCTGCCCTCTGGGGATACAGCAAGAGAAACACCCTAAGGCTTTCATTCTGACCAACTTACTTTGTCTTTATTCCTAGCTTGCAAGTCACACGCCTTGCTGCACTGATAATGAGATGCTGTGACCCATGTGAGGCACCGTCAGGAGACAGAGAGGCTAATGGGCCTTGCTCACCTTAAGGGACATGAATTTGTGAAGCAATCAGAAACACCAAGAGATTAGTAACTTTTCACCCCCGCAAAAGTATGACACAGACAGCACACACAGTAGGAATCATGGTTGGTTGTTGTTTTTTTTTTCTCTCATAGGTAACAGATTTCAACAGGGCCATTTTGGCCTATGCCATAAGTACTGCTTCCACACCATGTCTGTAGAGGGAGAAAAGCATTTTGACACCTATCCAACATTAGCAGAAATCTCCAGTGGTGGACAGGTTCATAACACATTAGGGCTAAAGCCTCTTGGTGTCGCCTTCCAAACCTCCATGGGACCTCCTAGCCATTTCATCCTGAAGTCTCATGGATACCTAGCATCTTCCAGTTTCCTTGCAACAATTGATCAACTTTCTGTCTTGACCACCATGATCTTACTCGGACATTCTAGGTGGTGCCCTCTCCTCTTCCACTAACAGCCAGGCACATAGCCTTGTTCTTGGGAGTATGAAGGTGAAGTGCTCCAAAGCTTATTTCAAAGATGTTCCTCATTCAAATACAGAAAATCTGACTAAAAGCCATGTGAACTCGTACTGCCAATTATTAGTGGAGACTAACAGACTTCTGCATGTTGAGGAAGGCAAGTGATTTTTTTTTTTCAACTTCTTATGACCTTTCTAAAGGAGTCGGAAGACTGCTTTATTTTTATGTCTGATAGTGTACAAAACAACACAGAGAAATCACACCTCACCTTGCAACTTTATCATACTGTTATTCTTCTGGGAGATGTTACAGCTTTTTCTACAGTTAAAACCTATGAGTTGCTAAAATTGCTGCCATTGTTATATACTACTCAGGCATAAAACATGTCTATAGTTATCAAAACTGTGCTGTAAAGTCAATGGGTGTGAAAGATCTAACTAACTGTGAAGCTCTGGCTCTAGGTTACTTTCTGGGTTTGTCATGGAGAGGATGAAAGAAACATTTATATTAGCAGTTCAAATCTCACCTACGTTGTAAAAGCTGAGGATCATTCGCACGTTAAAGAACTATGGTAATTAAGCTTTCACTTCTAGTTCAATTTTTGGAAGCAAATTCTTAAAACAATAAATATTTATGACTAGGATTAAAAGATGTAATGAACGGACAGGTGCCATGAAACAGCTTCTGAAGTTAGGTTTGCTCAACTTGCTTGCTCCTAATGAGGACAAAGATGATGCCTATGCTAAGAGTGAACTGAGTGATTTGCTTGAAAAGTTTCCAGAAGCATGGATACCTTTTCCTAAAATAACTTAAAAAGATATAAAAAAATCCCTTTCCTCTTAAAACGAAACATCTCAAAAGTGCATATTTCAGCATACTTCCTCCCTGAGGATTTCTTGGTCTAGAAAAAAAAAAAAAGGATGCTTTTTTCCAATTGCCTTCAGAAGGTTTGCACGTCTGCCAGGTGGTTTGCATCTGATAGTCAAATACCACTGCTGAGAACCATCAATTCCTTCAAGGACCTGACACTGCATCCAATTTGTATCGCAAGTGACTGTGAAAGGAGGTGACTGCAGCTATTATTTTGTTAGATTTAGTCAAAACATCCCCAGAAGAGGCAGGAGGGCATGCTGGGAATTGTTTGATGAGCCTGCTGAGAGAATAATTACACGGCCAGCAGTTTGTTCACTTCATCTTTTGTAGCACTTTCTTAGCAGTTTTTGTGTGGTTTGAGCACCCGGCTTTTTGAATTAAAGAATCTTTACTGCCATTGTCTCTTCAGCTAATTCCTGGATTATGCAGTCTCAGATGTGCATCTCAGGGCTGCTTCTGTGTTACGTGAGGTATTAGAAAAATTAAAATACTTTCTTCGATATTCCCATTCTTACTTGAGATGAAATTTTCTGCACCATAGCTGTGATTGAATTACAAAGAGCTGCCTGTTCTGATTGCAATGCTTACATAGACCTCAAGCCCGTTTGTGTTTTAATCCTGCTTAATTGAGTAGGATGAATGTCAAAATTTGCAACTTCAATCTCCTCTCCCCCCTTTTTTGGTTAAAATCGTACATCTGAACTTTATTTTTTTTTTTTAATGTAACAAGTTACAGCTTAAAGTTTTCAGGAGCAACTTAGGTACCAGGAAACTAAAGGTCTGTTAGAATTTTAATTTGACTCAGCAGTTTATAAAAAAATAAATGGGTATGAGCCCCTGGAAAACAGTACGTGAAAGCATTACCAAAATATTAATTCTGAGTCGACAGGAAATTCAAAAGCTACAAAAGGAATCACATTAAAAACCAGAAGCTGTGCTTATTCAACAGACTACGAGGGGTCCATGATAGCTGCAGGTGCCTGTTATAAGGCAGGTAAGGCAATTAAAAAAAAGGTGGTACCAGCAAACCATCCTGCGGAGAGCAGCCTGACTGGGGTCCTCTCTAGAGGAGTTGTCTTCTCAGGTGCTGCTCCTGATGAAACAGACCAGCCTGAATCCTAAACCAGTCCTAGTCTCTGGTCTTCTCTGGTGGGTGTAGCACATATGCTTTGCAGCTCTCCAGTATGAATACACATATGCACAGCCCTGTGTCTCTTGCTTTAACTACATTGAGATCAATAGAAAGGAAGGAGGAGAAAAGGAAGTAAAGGAGGCAAAAATTACCATATCAGAGCCCTTTGGTGCTGGATATATGAGTAAAAATATATTGCTTGTGACTCTAGTGAAATGAGAATCTGCTATAAGAGAGTTTACTACAATCTGTCTTGTTTGTGCACTTGGGGGTTTCAGAAAACTAACTTTATAGGAAAGGAGCTGGAAAAAACTGGATCATTGGCTAAAGTTTAAAAAACCCCACCTTGTTTCCTTGCTAGGGAAAGAATATTAGTATTCGCACAAAGAAGGTTCTATAGAAACAAGAAGCATATTTTTAAAGAAAAACTCCCTTTGATGTGAATCCTGCACAAAGCACAAAAAAATATAAAAGGGCCTGTGGGATGCTCTTTCCTTCCACATGTGCTTCCCAATTCCTCTCCTTGTTAATGGGCCACGTGGGATGTGAATTCTTTCCAGTGACTGAACTAGGGCATTTTAGGAGGACAGCGGGGACACAAAGATTTCCTGAAAGATGTGCCAGTGTTGTAACCAGTTTCTCGAAGGGGGAAATATTTCCGTTTCCTTTTCCCATCTTTTCTGTTTCTGCACCATTATCTGCCTCACCCTGCACGTACCCATAAAAGCCAGAATCAGCCCCAGCAACCCGCTCCTGACAGGAACTAGTACTGGAGAAAATTCCTGAGAAAATACCTTATGGGCAATGAAGGAATGACAGGAATATACAGTGAAAGTTTCTTTTCTTTGTTCCATTCATTAGAAATTGGGCTTAGCTCTGAAGCATGAGAATTTGTATCCCTTTTAAGTATTTAGTAAATTAAGGCAATCCGTATCTTTTTGGATAGTGAAGATCTGTCAGAGGTCGACGACGTGCTTTCCTCATAAGATTATGTTCTTATATTTTTAACTCCTGATCTTCTGAGATCCCTCTAATTTCCCATTAAATAGCCAATCTGGCTCAGGACTACAGTATTTAAAACTAAATTTAATTATAATTTTATCTAACTTCTTTTACATTGAAGCAAGGCTCCCTGATCTCTAATTTACAGTTATTTTAATTAAAACAACCAATGAAAGCACAACAAAAAGAACCTCTAAAATCCTTCTGTAAATAATAGCCAGATGTAGCAGGACTGCAAATAAATAGGGGATTTTGGGGTGAGTTTTTGGTTTTTTTTTTTGAGGGAGGGGTGATGAGGCTGGATATTTCATCACTGCCCTATTTAGAGGGTTCTTCTAGTGTCTTTGCTGATACACCACCCTAGCTAACTTCACCTCAGTTCTAGTGTGTCAGTTTCAAAGTCATATCTTTTAATATGCTTTGGAACATATTTTTAGGAAGTGGGGAAATGTATCTGTATATAAAAATGTTCCTTCAAGTCAACATTATGTATGTACATTACTGCCTGTTGGATTTTCCACCTCATTTTTAAGCTCACATAGTTGTGAGTTATGCCCACTCCTCTTATACACAGTTCAGTACTGTCAATACTTAAAAATAACATAATAAAATTTGTCCTGACAGAAGGAACATATCAGATATCAACAGGCTAAAGACCTTGTCAGCTGTTCATGTCAGCAGTTTCCCAAAATTGTACAAGAATTTCCATGAGAGGAGAACAGTCTTAGTGATACTGCTTCATCTGAACTTTTCTCCCTTTTAATATCTTTTATTACGGCACTTTGGCATTTTTAAGGTGTTCAGATATCACTCCGAAATGCAACCTTCAAGATTCAAAATTAAACCTAGTTTTGAGAAATGGTGAAATTTTGGGTTCTTAAGGTGCTTTTCTTGAGTTTCCTCTATACTCCATAATGCATTTTTCTAATCTCTATAGCCCTGAAAGTCAGAAATTGAGAGAAAACATGCTGGGACTTCATGCAGAGAGCAGAACGTTTTGAAGATCCAGATCAGATATGTCAATGAGTGAGTCCTGCAGTTCAGCAGCAGCTCGAACAGGTCAGTGGTGCGGTATGTCCTCTTTGCATCACCCATAGCTTGCCTATATTGTCAATGGGTATTTAAATGTCTATATGCTTTCTTTAGTTAAAAGGTTCTTGCAGTCCATGCTGATTCATTATTTCACAAATCTCTATAGTTAGTAGCATTTGCTGTTTTCTTTTATGTTTTAATGATTTGGAAACCCCAACTCCAAAATACGCAGTGGCACAAAGACTGGGGAAAAAACAACAAAAGCAGCACTTAGGGCAGCATGAAACTCATTAAAATTCTTCAAAATTCTGCTTTTCTGCTTACCTCTGTCCTGCTGTTCACTGAAAAGCAGGCCTTGGCTCAAATTTTAAGGAATCATGCTTGTTATCTGGGAGATACTGTATTTGCCATTTGTCATCTTCCCATGTTTTTGGAAGGTCAAGAGTAATAAAAGAATGTTACATATAGACTCCCCGTTTTGCAAAAATGATGTTTGAGCCAAGAGCATTGGAATAACAACTGTGCCCCATGCCAATAGCACTTTGGAAGACAACTGGGATTTATTTTGTAAACAATAAAGTTGTATGCTGGCTAGAATCATTTAAATATAAGGAAATTTCTACATGAATCAACCCATAAAACACCATAACCCACCTAGTTTTTCAAGCTTCCTTTTTGCCTTTATGAACAGTGTTACAGCAACAGCTGTAAAATATTCTCACTGACCTTATGCTTTGGCTTGTTACCTAGAAAAATGACAAAGACCATGCAATTTTGTAGGAAAATATGTGCAGAAATCTTTAAGGGTTATTTAAGACTGAAATCTTAAGCTCATTTAAGCAAAATGAAACTTTTTTCTTAAAAAAAACTCCAGTACCTGATTAAGTCCAAGAAGATGATACAATATTTTGTTGGGGTAGAACTCCTCCAGCTTCATCCTTGATTGTTTTCTTGCCTATTCTCAGATCTACACTGAAGCTAGAGGCATGCACAGTCTCTCTCTAGGTACTTCCAAGAAGTTTGAGGATGTGAGCAGGGATGCATTTGTCCTAGCATGCAATAACGAAAAAGGAAATGAGTAACAAAGCCTAGCTGAAAAAGTTAAACTTCCCCAAGATAAAATACCTCATCTATCACCTACTGTGATATACAGTGATATCACAGTGGGTGAAAGCTAGACCCAGTCAGCCTTGTAAATTTTCAGCTGCATGGTGCTCAGCGAAGCCACCAGGACAGAAATGCAAAGAAAAAGTTGTACAAGTGCTGACGTTGGATTTTATGGTTCCCAACTCCCTGTACTGGGCACCGGTGAGACCCCACCTCAAGTACTGTGTCCAGTTTTGGGCCCCTCACCACAGAAAAGACACTGAGGTGCTGGAGCAGGTCCAGAGAAGGGCAATGGAGTTGGCGAGGGGTCTGGAGCACAAGTCTTATGAGGAGAGGCTGAGGGAGCTGGGGGTGTTCAGTCTGGGGAAGAGGAGACTGAGGGGAGACCTTCTTGCTCTCTGCAACTCCCTGAAAGGAGGCGGTAGAGAGGTGGGGGTCGGTCTCTTCTCCCAAGTCACAGATGGTAGGACAAGGGGTGATGGCTTCAAGTTGTGCCAGGGGAGGTTCAGGTTAGATATTAAGAAATATTTATTTACTGAAAGGGTTGTCAAGCATTGGAACCGGCTGCCCAGGGAGGTGGTTGAGGCACCATCCCTGGAGGTGTTCAAGACATGAGTTGCCATGGTACTCGGGGATATGGATTAGTGGTGGCTTGATGTTGTTTTGAATGTGGTGGGTGGTTGTGTGGGGTTTTTTTTTGTGTTTGTGGGGTGGGGTTTTTTGAGTTTGTTTGTTTGTTGTTTTTTTTTCATTGGTTGGACTAGATGATCTTAAAAGGTCCCTTCCAACCTAGGTGACTCTGTGAGATCTTCTTGAACGAGCAGTAGTCAGGTGCAGAGCAGGTGAGCTCTGATACACAGACCTGCTTCCACAGCCTGATTCCACTCCCCAAAGGTCCATTTGGGCCCTGCTGGGTAAGCAGTAAAGGGGCCAGAGACTCGGTTCAAAGCACTTGGCTCTTCGGCCTTTACACTGCCACCTGACAGGAGGTGACCCTTAGCTGGTGGGTGCAGTTTTGTCAGTGACACTGGAAGTTTTGCCCAGAGAGCATGCAGGCAGCTTTGTTTTGTGCAAGTTGCCTCCAAGGTATGTGGGGAGGCAACCTGAGCTGAAGCCTGTGGCTCCGAGCAGGGTCTGTACCCCATGCTCCCCAGGAAAATGCCTACAGGCATGGAGATGTAAGGATTTTCAGGGACATACCTCCATCCGTTCTCCAGAGGGGAAAGGCGCCAGTATCTTTCTTTCAGAAACTGAGCAGCAAACAAGATTTTTTTTTCAGCTGGAGATGGAAAGTCACAAGCAGTGCAGTGTTCCCATTAGTGCTGGGTGAGCTACTGCCCTCAGGAGCGGGGAGACCCTGGTTTAATATTCCCTTCTCTGCTACAGACTCGAGCCCACATGTTCTCTTCTGTTATCCCTTGCAGGCAACTTTCTCCACTGAAAAACAAGAAAAAGAAAACAGGGTCAGAGCGAGAAATCAAGGAAGGGAAGATTACTTCTTTATCTAGGGATGGGGAGGTAGTATACTAAGATTGTTTTTACTAATATAAAACTAATAGCAAAACCAAAAGCAGGGAAAAAGAACCAGAAGCCCCCAGAGATCAGCCTCTAGCAGGCTGAGGAATGACATTCCCCTTGTTTTTCTTCCCAACCAAATGCAGCTGGACAATGTTATGAGAATGGTGTAACTGTGTTGTTTGTTTCCATGCAGTGTTTCTCACACATTTAAGTCTATAGGGTGCCCATATTCATAAGCATTCAAATGAGCTAAAAATAAAAGAAGGAAAAGTTGCTGTAGGAAAGTGCCAGTTACCCACAGGCAATGACTGGATACCACTAAATCAAACTCATGTCATACTGTAACTAGGCTATGTTTCACTTTGACAGGCAGCCTTTTAATTTTTCACTTTAGGTTTTTGCCTTTTTTTTTTTTTTTTTTTTTTACTGGTAATAACGGAAAAACTCACAAGGCTCTCTGTGAAGCCTCCCAGGAGCTATCTTTAGGTTACATCAGAAAGCTCTGATTTGGATTCTTGTATGATTAAACACTACATTGTATAAACAAAGCAATGCAACTCCATTAAAAAATATTAATAATTAAATGCCATTATGGAAATTAATTCATATAGGCAGAATAGTCAGGTATTTGTTACTATTTAACAAGGTCTGGAAAAGGCAAAGTTTTTTCTTCATTCAACAATATAAAAGATCACATTTTCTTTCTTGCAAACATAATTTTGAAAACAATGCTGTAGGAATCACTGCCTCATCCAGGATAGAGAAACACACTGCATCCAGGGGAAGAAATACCATCCATGTAGCAAAGAAAAATGTGTTTAGTCAAAGGTCAAATCAAAAGGAATGGGTTGTAAAGATTTCTCTCTTGCAAGCCAAGAAGTTGAATTTTTCCATGCCACTGCTCATCTCATCGGAGGTAATGAGCTCCATGACAGTTTGGTGGCAAGCAAAAGGAGATTCTTTCTTCCAAACAGAAAATTCAGATAGGATAAAAAAAAAAAAATTATATAAGTTTGGGAAAAAAAATAATAATGCAGGGAAAATTTAATGGTCTAATATCTCCACATTTAATAGTAAAAGTTATTTACTATTTCCTTTGGGAAGTTACAGATGTGGATCAAGTTATTTCAGACTGAAAATATTAGCAAAATTTTTCTCAAATCATAAACTTGCCAAAAATCCTGCACCAGAAGGTAAACTGTAAATTCACATTCTCTAGGTTGATAGAAGTTGGGATGTGACTGGATGTGAATCTAAGTCTGTGAGCACGAGACCATGCCTAAGTTCTGCCATTCAGATATAGCCCGGGTCTGTAACAGTCCTCTGTGAATAACAACCACACAGAAGATATGGAAAAGGTGGTTTCAGGTGAAGTGAACTGTGAAGTGTGAAATAAGCTTTACAAAAAGCAATGCCTGCTTCAGGAGATTTTATTTTCAGAATTAGTTTCAACATGCACAGGCATACACACACCTAAGTGTCTGTTTACACAGATGTTTATCCTGGTGTAGTCCAGCTTTGGAGACTTAATTGTGATATCAAAATCAGCAGGTTGGGCTCTCAGCAGGGAGAAAAGGGTTCCTCTGAAAAGCAATTCAGAAGAGGAGTCTAACCTGGGTGGTTTCTATTCCTCTTTACAAAAGACCCTCTCTCTGTTAATTAAGAAAGGGAGCTTTGCTCACAAATGAGTGAAAACACCTTCTTACATGCTCATTTACTGAATTGCAGTATTCGTTATTGCCAAGTCACCAGGTCCTGTCTAGCTCAATACCTTAGAATTTTTTTTACATATATACACAGATATATATATATATAACTATAATAGACTTTGAAAAGAAGATATGCACCAGGAGAATCTTGTATTGCAGACTGCAGTTGAAAACACAATCATCAAATGGCTTCTCTGTTCTTCAGTTCTACCCTTCTTCTTACCAGGACTTCCTAAGTATTTGGGAATGTATTACCTTCTTGCCTTTATATAAAATAGTAACATGCCCAGATACCACTTAGCAGACAATACCCTTTCCGTAACTTTGATTTTTGGTGGGATCTACTTTTGTGTTGCAACTTTACCACCGTAATTTAGAAATATGACCTTCAAGAAATATTTAGAAAGGAACAAAAGAAATAGTGTTTCAAATGGAAGAGGTTCTTTTGAAATGGAAAACAATGCAGAATAGGTTGCTCAGAGAAAAATGCAGGCAGTGATAAAAAGGCCTACACACAGAAGAATTTATAGTATAAGCAGAGATTTTTTAAGCCCTTTATAGCTCCTACAGGATTGTACCTCTTAAGAAAGATAAGAAATCCAGATGCATTTTTTTTTTTCTGATGGGGTAATGCAATATAAAAGCACTGGAAAGAAACTTGAGGATGTTTAACTGGTCAATACTCTTTTTTTCCCTATCTTCTCAAAAGGGAATGGTATAAAAGAATACATTCTAACTTTCCCTCACAAATTTATTTCCACGCCTGTGATATTTGAGACAAGTCAAGATAACATCATAATTGTGAGGCAAACAAACATTCTGATTCCATAATGGAAAATTCTAATAGCTTGAGACTTTTTAATTAGGGCACTGAATCTCTGCTGCAGTACCAAGCTCCTTCTACCAGTGATTTAGTGACTATCCAGGACTTTCCTGCATTTGTTAAATGAAAGGTAAAGGAATTTTCAGGATTATTACTGAAATGTGATCTCTTTAAGGAAAGCAATAGTGAATTCTTTTCCCCTCTTTTATAGAATAAGTTTTATGGGTAATTAAATTGAAGTATGATTTTGGACATATTTAAGTTACAGTGCTGCTGGCTGCCGTTGTTGCATATGCTGCAACTGCTGTAGAGGGACAAGAGATGCAGCTGCTCTGTCTACAGAAGCACTGCAGCAGGAATGATAAATGGGAATTTTTCTCTCACCCAGGGCACAGAATGTGAGTATCAGTGCCTGCTGTGCACGTAATATTATACTCAGGTGTTTCCCAATTAATTCCTACCAAATCCAGATCTATCTAACAAAGATAAAGACATAGCATTATTATTAATTTACTTGTTTGATTAGCCCATTGCTGGTTAACCAGCCAGAAGCCCACAGAATGCTGGCCTGTCTCCCCAGCATTTGCTTGATCAGCATTGCAGACTATGAGGCAGCATAACTTTTTTCTCCTATCTACCTCTGCATAAGGAACCTGAAGCACATTCTAATGAAGCAAAGCAAATCCTTCAATAACATCTAAAACCAGGTTTTAAGTGGCTGAAATTATTGTCTTCTATTAGAATTATTTCTGAGAAGCTAGGAAAAGGGTGGAGATAGGGAGATGCTATTTTATTTCCTCTAGGTTTTTCTTCCAAGAGAGCTAAGCATGAAGACAGTGACTCGATACGGAGCGAAGCAGGTTTTCATGAGAACTGTGTTTCAGTGTATCCTCATCACACATTTGGCTATAGACACTTCAAGATTTTATACAAGAATTCCAGAAACACAGGTCTGACTTGACATGCGGAAGCAAAAGAAAAACAGCTTGATTTCACACCTACAGAAAAGTAGGCTTTGTATGTGCACATTTGCTTTTCCATATTGCTCTCTGTTAGCAGAAAGATGCATTACTGGCAATGCATTACACTGTGCAGGAAAGCTGAAGAGAAGCCTATATCCTAGGGATAATAATTTTCCCAGCAGTCATGCTCACAGCACTCAAAAAAATCCAACACAAAACCCCCAAAGCAGAACAAAACAAAAACCCCAAGCCCCACACTCCAGGACAGCATTAAAGCCGCAGCCCGGTAACACAGCCTTACTTTTGCTCTGTGGCCTGTTTTACACTAGCTCTGCTCACTGCTTGCTGTGGTACCATCACAGTTTTATTTTTCCTTAATTGAAAATAA
Source organism: Gallinago jamesoni (assembly GCA_025769975.1). NCBI lineage: Eukaryota > Metazoa > Chordata > Aves > Charadriiformes > Scolopacidae > Gallinago > Gallinago jamesoni. The sequence continues at coordinate 13,719,770 of JAOQGH010000032.1, forward strand.
AGCAGCTTATTTTTAGCTCAGTGGATCTGAAGGTAAAAGGTAAGTCATTTTTTCTGGTATTTCTCATTTCCCACCTTCATTGTTCTGAACCTCTGGCCAGCTGCAATTTAACTGGACTGAGATGGAAGAGTCTCTTGTATGTTATCTTTCATCATGTTTCCTGAAAGTAGGTACTCAGGAAGAAAAGAATGTTATTTGTGCACCTGTTGAGCGACAGCCTTTTTTAGACACTGGGGAAATTATAGTCTAACGCCCCCCCGGGGACAGTAATCCACAAAAAAACTGTGCTCATGAATCTCCACATTATTATTATTATTATTATTATTATTGAGTTCGATAATAATTGCTGGTCACAGGTCAAAGCTGTACAAATCTGTACTCTGCTGGGTTTTGTACACAGGCAATCTCTGCTTCACACCTTTCGTAAAAGATCAACAGATCACCATCAACAGATGGTGAGAGCAAGAGGCAGCAGATAGCAGTAAGGCAGGCAGTTCCGTGGTACATGGCCTGCTATCTGCACTATTTCATGCACCACCACAAAAGAAAATTTTACAGAGGGACTAAACGTTTTATTCTCCTTCGCGGGTGGAAAAAGCACAATCACTTTGTGAAGTAGAGCTGAAGAGACAGAACATTGATATACTCCCTTTTGTCTGAAACCTCACCGGGACAGCCATCACAAAGAGGGAACGCCTAAGCACCTACGGTTCTATGTACTGTGTTTGCAAACTTCAAAGCCAGCAACCTCTACTTCTTTGTGGTGACCCACTTAGCTTATATTTATGGTGCTGTGCCTAATTATACTGTCCCACTCTCAGGAAAAGAGAGGCACTAGGGAAGTTTTGCGTTAGGATAGATATCGCCCCACAGAATTAAACACCCCCCAGGCTCTCACTCTTTCAGCCTTTTACTCAGAACCCATCTTGTGCTCACTTTAGGTCTGTTTTGCCCATACTCCTTTCCCAAGTCCACTCATAGTGCACAGGCTGCCATCACTGATAGCGCTGAATTCTGCCTACATGCACTTGTACAAGTGTGTTGGGCAGATAAGAAAGAAAAGTCTCTAACATGGATAAATACAGGCATGTATAAAATGGAATGGAAGAAGGAAGGATAACAAAAAATAAAAAAACCCCACAACACAGATTGTGTACATTTTGGCTAGTTAGCATTAGTGTCTACACCTTCATCTGTCTGAATGTTTTGTATATTGAGAGGCTGTTACCAAAAGAGCACATCAGCTGGAGGCACCACTTCAGGCATTTGCCTGAAGAAGCTGTCAAGTGGACACCGTCAAAGAGGACTGGTCACTACCCAGAGAAAAGAAAGGACTGGTGTGGGGATGATTAGCAGGGAAGAAGGAAATCAGAGAAAGAGACTGCATTTCAACAAAGAAAAGAAACTGTGTATGCAGAGAGCAGGAGAAAGTATTTTCCTCAGTTTGATTTAAATTTACTGAAGGCAATACAAGTGGATGAAAACCTCATGCAGGTAAATACAGACAAGTCACCTGGAGTGGTTTTAGCCAGTTTCTCTCTTCTGCTAATTATAGAATAATTCATTTCTGTACCTCTCCTGAAGCCTGTGTATCTGTTTGAGCTGGTGGCATCATGCCCGCAAAGATGTGACCTTTGGAG
>JAOQGH010000032.1:13721509-13755685 GCA_025769975.1 Gallinago jamesoni
ATTTCTGTACCTCTCCTGAAGCCTGTGTATCTGTTTGAGCTGGTGGCATCATGCCCGCAAAGATGTGACCTTTGGAGTCAGCGCCGTGACAGGACAGCATCTTGGGAACCAGCAACAACAAATGGACCTGCTGATCCACAACCCTGTTTCCTGCAGACAGAGCATCAGTACCAGGAAAGTGAGAAAGGCTGGAGCACGCCATACAGCTGGATCCTACTGCCAGACCACAGAAAGGCCAGAGGCAGGTGACGCCACCAACTTGTCCAGGCACCCAGTGTGCTCCAACACATCTTCTCAGGGGACAGGCAAACTGTTCTCCTTGTGGGCACATAGTGCCTGTTGGCAAGAGGCTCCCACGGCTAACTGAACCTCTCAGTATCATTTCTCATCCCCCTTTTTTGCTGTTATGATAGCTGATGTTCGCTATGAAATTTACGGAAAAGCTGGTTGTAGCAGGTAAGGTAAGATTGCCTCAAACACCCTAGGGCTTTTGAAGGATTAAAACCTAGAAGATAAATCTTACCTATGTACTTAGGGAATTAAAAAATGTTACCTTTGTGGCTTTTACTTCTTTTTACATGCAAATCAGAATAACACTATTTTCTAGCAACAAGTAAGCCTGAATTAACTGAGGACATAACTCCCTGGTTTCCCTGAGCAAACAGAAGGGTAGGCTGGTGTCAAAAGATGTGGCTCGGTGCTTGGCAGCAGCCTGTGCTTCTATCAGTACAGAGTGACTGCAGAATCACAGCCTCACCTTTACTCATCTTCCCTAGACTTGTATTGTCTGGTGAAAAGAAACTTTGGGGTCTGGGTTGCAGGCATGCCCTCTATGTTACCTTCACTTCCACAGCCCCATGTGTCAGCCCTATTGAATATTTTTATGAATAGTGTCATAATATTGTCATTTGGATCCTCGGTCTCAGGTCCTGTAACAAGAGAAGGAGCAAGGCTGTCTTGTGCTACCTTGTATCTTCCCCAGATTACTCCCTTTTCCCCTCTAGTCACTGGATTTCCACATCTATGCTTTTCACCAACAAAAACCATCAGCACGACCTGGAGAATTTCTGTCTGAGAATGAAAAGCAATACAAAATATTCCTGGCCCAAAGTTGACTTCTGTTCTCATCTTGTTAAGGAAACAAATTGCTAAACCAAACAAAAGCCAAAGGCATCATACCTTTCTTCCCTAGGAGAGATTGGGTGTTGACTCTTCTCAGCACTGATGTCCTCCAGGAGAGACAGTGGCTCCAGGTGTTTACAGTTCCTCTGGCTAATCGTGTCCCACTGGCATGGCATGTACTATCACCTCCCCTGTGCTTTCAAACCAGAGGGGTTATTCCTTTCATTGTAGGTTACATATAACAAGGATGAATCCAACACAATTACAATTTATGCTAAATAGAGACAAACTACACTTGGAAAATTCTCTGTAACATCTGCTCTACTGGAAAACATCTCCGCTGCACAGTACAGTAAAATAGGGATTCTATAGTTGCAAGCTTAAGCAACTTCTCAGGGTTCTCATGGTTCCAGATAAAACTTCCCCTCCCCTCCCCCCCCCCCCCCAAGTAAACTTAGATATTAGCTGGAGGAACATAACAAATTTTGATTTTTTATTTCAATTTTTCATAGGAGTGTCCGTTACCAAAATTATTACGGCACACAAACATTGGTGTTTGCTCATATTATACCAATCTTTAGGATTCTTGAAGCAGGCTTGGTATTATCAAGGCTTTAACTTTACTCGGATCAGGCTCACCAACATGAAAGGAAGTATTTCTGTGAACATTAGTGGGAGCTAGATCAGGGTTAATTAAAAAAGCCCAACAGCTGTGTTAGCATTTGCTCTTAGTAGTGAAATAAGCAAGCAGATAAAAGTTGAGGAATACAGTTTGGGTAACCTTAAAGTTTTAGTTTCCTAAACAAAAATCTTCTCACAGGATTTCAGGTTATATGGCCTAAAACTGAACTATAGAAAAATACTGTGCAAGCTGGGAGGACTTTTATGCTGACATAATGGTTACATCGGGAATAATGAGTGAAACAAAAGTTTCAAAAGCTTGCAGATTCTAGCAGAGGAACTAATTTCAATAATAAGAGGAACAAAAACAGAGGGAACTGAAATAATTAGATTAGCTTCGTTGTAGCCATTTCTAAATAACTACAGGCATGGAAATGTTCAGTAATTTTGTAACCTGTGAATGGCAAAAAGCATTGTTCTCTTTAGCTCTCACAGCTGGCAAGAGAAAAGGCAACCTGTTCAACACAAATCATGTTCATTCTTCCTACATACTGCTTTAAAAAAAAAAAGCCCCTTTTTCTTTGGTAAAGCACTGGGTTCAGGTCTTCATTGTTTCACATGTCCAGAACTGAAGCCTCCTTTTCCCAGTTTCAACAAATCTCTCTCTGCAAGATCACTTAACACCTTGCAGTAAAAATTATCTTGCTGACTTACCACCTCTATTGTATTTTCACGTACTCTGAATCTCTCATCTACCTCTTTCTTCTCCTAATGCATCAAACAAGCTCTGTACCTTGCTGTTACCCACCTCTCTCCAAGCACAAGCTGGTCAGTACTGGCTTGCAGCTGACCAAGAAGATAAGAGATGGCTCTCCAGCTGCTATTGCTCTCCAGTGCTGCTCCTTTTTTATCACATTCCTTTTGCAATTGAAAAGCTTCCCATAAAAAAAAATAATCTACAAAGTCACTTCAAATCTCTGTCTAAGGCTTACTGATGCCTTTCCATGCACATAACACCTGACAGTTCATTGCCCCTATGCTGTGGTTACTCCCTTTATATACTTATTCCAAACTCTCACCCTCAGCTGGAAGCTACCTTTGGTTTTGCATCTGCTTTATTTCTTAGCACGTACTCCGGTTACAAGACCTGTGAGGTGAGGGTTGGGCTTTGTTTCCTACAGTACATGACTGCTTGAGAGACGCTCCATTATGAGATGAGAGGTTAAGCCTTTCAGATGTGTGTGCAAAAGATCTCATCTCATGTAAAGCCTGGGACAAACGTGGCTGAAAGCCAGCTTCCTCACGTGTCCCATAGAGTGCTGAGCCTGCATTTAGTTTTGACAACATCCCTGGCTTTTCCCTTCAGCTGGGATAAAGCAGTATGCTCCCTGGCCAGTTACCTTGGGGAGGTAAGAACGGATCGCTGCGATACACTAGGTTAGAAAGAGCTCAACGAGCAGTCACCTGCTAATGTCCTTTTGGATCACTCTACAAGAAAGAAATAAAGTCTTTAAAAGGAACTGGGACAAAAAATGACAGTGCTACATTACAATCCACTTTGTTAGGGTGATATGCCTAAGGTTTAGTTTCCTCCGACTGCCTCTAGTCACCACTTCTGGAAGTACTGCTGAGGCGCTGCAGGTTTTATCACAATGAGAATCTCCTCATTGCACTTTTTTGTTAATGAAGAACTGTCTTGGGCAACCACTTGAAAAATAAGAGAGTCATGTAGCTGCGCACAGAATGGAGTTTGCGCACCTGGTTTTCTTCCCAGAGCCAAACCACAGTCACCAATCTTGTCACTGAGGGAAGATGGTCATGATGTGGAGCGTGACAACAGGAACAAAGAATGGCTTTTGGGGGATAGGGAAGACCAGACTTCTGGGTAACCTCAGCTCCTCCCTTTGCAGGCTTTCCAAACGTTTGGGGCACATATTAAGGGCTGGATGTAGACATATGGGCAAATTTGTCAGCAGGTAAAAGTTCTCATGTGACCAAAGCAGGTTTTCTAATAAAATTCAAGATATTTAAGCATTCTCATCATTATATGTGGAAGACTCAATGCAGCTGCATAGCAAATCACCACCCATACATCATTCACTGAACGTCAGCAGTTTTCAAAGAAACAGTGCTGTGCAAGGTGCCTTCCTCTCTCTCAGAAAGGAAATAATGAATACATGCAATCAAAGGCAAAGATATTAGGAAGATTGCATGCATGCTGCTTTGGTGTGATGACCACTCTAATTGGCTGGGGACTAACAATAGACCACACAATGCTATGAAATCACAGAGGGAAAAAATGGGTAAATGGCAAGGTCTGTAGATGTTTTTTACAATTTACTTGAATTCTGTGTGTGTATATGTGCATGTACACACATGCAAAGCCATATCCTGTAAAGTTAAGCAGAGATAAGAAAAAGGCAAAAAAAATGGCAGGAGGAGGAGCAAAGCATCACTGCCCAAATGAAAAAGATATTCAGAAGTAAGAAAAGAAAGGCCAGCAAGAAAGGGCTTGCCCATCAAGCAGCAAAGGCCACTTCTCAACCAGCGGTGACAAATTGCTCAATCTCCTTCCTTTCAGACTGAAAGGAATGAATAGCAGGGGGCATTGGGGAGCAGGAGATATGCCCTGTACAGAACTGGCGGAGGCCAGAAGATCTCTAGTCCACAGGACTTGCACATCCAGGTCACTGCACAGTGACACACTGCTGACAGTCAACAAAAAGAAAACTATTTACTTTAGAGATCAGCCCTGGAAAATGGGAACGACCATCCAGGACTCAACGGCAACAAAAGCAACATCATTTCTCATTACTGGGCTCTTTCAGGGAGTAATTAATCTTTTCAGAAAGCTTCTAGGCAGCAGTCTCTTAGATTTGTCTCCCCTTGTCCCTGCTGAACAGCCTTTTACCGGGCAAGCAGCCCGAATCATCTGAAAGAGCACGTCCTCTCAGAAATCATGGGCTGCTCAGGGTGAGGGAAGGTGGCAGAAGCAAGCCCTTGCGGTGCCGAGTCCTGCCTGACCTCAGAGGAGCCCCTTCGTTTATAACAGCCAGCTTTTCATTTTCTGAGGCTTAAATTATCATAGTGCGGTTCCTCCTTATGAACATTTTAACACTGGCATTATATTGCAATGTTAAAATTGGAATGTCTTTTCAGGAAAATCTACAGCTACCCACGAAAGAAAAATATAAACTACAACAAATAAAGAAGTCAACATGAAAAACTTCTTGGGAATAATACAGAGGTATCTGTAAATAATACCAATACAGTTTTAATAGAAAACAGTCACACACAGAGATCGCCAAAAGGAACTGATGAGAAAGCTGATACAGGAAAAAATATGAGGTTATATGTATAAACACTGAGGAAGAACAAGGACCTTATGATGGGACATGCTCATAAAATACAGATTCTAGGCATATCTCTATAGCAGTGAATTTGTAACTTCTGTATTAACCCATTAGAAGCGGTTTCCCTCTTTCCAAAACTTCTGGACCACTATTTACCATTCCCCACAAATCTGTTGCTTTCAATGATTTAAGTACTAATGAAAACACAGCACTACGGTACTTCATGAAATTAGCCCAAATGCCACAAATAGGTAGTATTTGGAAAATGATTTTGTTATGAGAAGCTCTTCTCTCACGTTTTTTCATTCAGTTTTACCTTTTGTGTTTAGGCAGGATTTCCGAAGATTTCATGTTTAGGTGGGATAAACAAGAAATATTGTATGTAAATTTTCCACATGCTTTACCAAAGAGTATTTCAGGTCATTTTGGAGGGCAGAAGTGCAGCCTTATCTTCACACCCTTAAAAGCTGAGTGCTCAGCAAGCTATGGCTGAACACCTGGGGCCCAGTCTGTGCAATCCCATATGCTTTCTGAATTAGGATGCTCTCAGGGTAACATCCAGCATGGAAAGCATCCATGTGTGCTTTGTACTGCGGTCCAAGGAGCAACTGATAGCACCAGAGCTGCCCAAGGCACAGCCTGAGACTTGCAGGCAGGGCAGGTGGAGGGGCAGCACTTTGATGCAACACCTTGGTTCCCAGGCAAGGTTCTGCATAGCAAGCAGATCTGCTCCTCTGTGTTCCACACAGGGCAGAGCCTGTAGCTGTGCTGCTGAAGCATTCCACATAAAATAAGGCACCATACACAGGGCAAAATTTGAGAGTCACTGGGGTCAAACCCAACTTTTGTTATCTTTTCAGTCAACTAGAGAAGAAGACCTCCAGAATTCCCTCAGCTGTATCATCCAGACTGAGTACTCCAGCATCAGTGACGGTTAATCCCACTTTTATCTGGTACCTTTAAAGGCTGCATCAACCCTCACATTTCTTGACATGTTACCTTCTCTATCTTGTCTTGAGATACTCTTCACCCTGCACTGCACCTATGGACAGCGTAAGAATCTCATCTTAACTACGGTCTGCTCCTCACATGTTCCTAAGTGCTGCAGGGGTAACACTCAGCAACAGGGGCCATTCCCATGACTTGCGGTGGACTCCTGGTTTTCAAATGCTGGAAACAATCAAAGCTCCAGAAACTCTAAGGAACAATTTGGAACTATTTCCCACAGTGACCAGAGCCAAAACAGTCTGCTGGCTCAGGTAGAAGAAGAAAAATGCTAATTCTGTGGCATCAAAAGTTTTGGGGGTTTTCCAGCTTCCCTACGTGGCGTCAACCATGGCTCAGACGGACTGAATAGTAATACCTACAGCACGAGCTCTGTCAAGAGCTCAAGAGCACTTACTATTAAGTATCTGTCACTGCCACATCTACAGCCAGTAACGCCAGGGCTGTGCATGATCACCCAGCAGTACTAATTTGATCTGGATCAGACCATGGTAATTTTGGCAGATTAGCCAGAGTACACACCACAGAGTGCTTTTTATTCTGGTTTTGTGAGAGTAAGCAATACCTGACATAAAGCATGCTAGTACAACATTAAGCTGTTGAACCTACTGCTTTTAAACAAATCTGAATTGGCAGCGTGAGTTTACACTGGATCACCACTGCAAGCCATGCGGCCAGAACCTCTCCGATCCCAATTTAGAAGTTCTAAAGTTGGATTTACTCTATAATCAATGGATAGCCTCAGCTGAACTCTTTAAAATTAATCTGTTCAATGCACTGCACGCCACCTGGTACACTGCAACTTAAATATGTCTGCAGAGAAGCATGTTTCAATGACAGCTGGAATTTCCCTAGCCCCTCTCCTTCTTGCTTCAGCAGTAAACAGAAACCCAGTAGGGTGAAAAAGGATGAGCATATGGCTAAACCCATTACTGACATTCTATAGCATTTAACTTCTGTCCCTGGGCTTGTTTAAATGCAATTTGTGGTGCATATTCTCTTTTTCCCAGCAAGGACAGCTGAGATGGAACACGTACGTAGGCTAAAGCTAAAAGAGATCCAGCAGAAAAGGGGGATGCAAACTGAGAATGCGTGTGTCAAGGGCCAGGAAATACCCTATGGAAACAACCATGCCTCACAAGAAGATAAATATGCGCTGAGAGGCAATGATGTATGACTTATGGGAAAAAGCGGTTCTGGGACTCGTTACCACAGCTACCTCAAGAAAAGAAAACACTAATTCATGCTATGAAGCAATGTAATGAAGGGGAGGTTGCTCACGGTGTGACTAGTGCTTGCCAAGATCAGTTCACATGCACACAGGCTGCCGGCTGCCATTCTTGCAGCCAAGGTGTATAAACAATGGGCAGCTGATTGCAGCTGACATGTAATCTCAGGATAAAGCAGCAATATTAGACTCAATAATTAGGTGGAAGAATTAGCCTCATTTTGAGGCTAAACAGCAAATGCAGTTGCCAATACAAAAACTCAGAAAAGCAAGTCATGCCGTCATTTAAAATGTATTATGGCTAACATACAGAATATCAATCACAGTTGGCCAGCAGGGCAGGACAAACCACAGGCTTGAATATTGAATTAAGTACCAGATTTCATCTGAAACACAAGGTAGAAGAGAACAGTAATCAGGAAGTGTCTATTCTCTCCCAAAGAAGATCGCTCCAAAAAGCATCTATTAATTTAAGGAAAACCTTTTAACTCGCCTCCAGGAGAGCGGATTGAGTTTAGAAGCAGACCCCTCTGTGTCTATCACTCAGTCCAGCCTGCCTACCAAAGCACAGGATTTAAGACATAGAAGTTCGTAAAGCCCAGGCAGAGCTGCAAAGAAGAGTTAGCAGCAAATGTATCACAACCTCTTCTCCGAAACTTGTGTCAACCCAAAGCCGCTGAGCGGTGTACTGTAAATAACTGAGGTCACTCAACCTGACCAAATAAGCCTTCCTACTTCATATACCTGCGGCATCTCCCAGTGTCAGGTGGAGTTTCTACTGTGACAGAAGATAAAAATCAGACGTTCAAACCTTTGCCACATCACCAGGTACAATTATTAATGGAAGACAGGACTTCAGCTGCCTGCCAAGGGACCCCATGTCAACTGAACCAGATCCAGAGAGACTCGTTGTCTTAAAAAATCACAATACTCCCACCTGAAAAGAGGAGAGGTCAAAAAGAGAAAGTGCCAAGGTGTGGCAACTTCTAACTGTGCTGGGAACAGAATATTAGACTGAATATTCACAGGCTGCAGCTGAGCAGAAGTGAAATCCCCTAAGCATTAGGTATCCTTTGAGGAACTAAGAGCCATTAAGTATATACTCACAAGACTTCAGCTACTGTGTAAGACTCTCACAACTTGTGAAGCTTTTAAAGCGATTGGTTTACAATGAATAATGTAAGATAAGAATCGACTCAAGAACTGGAATTTGTAAAACAAAGAAGAAAAAAAAAACACACTACAGGCAAGACACCAATTTGGAAGTATTGCATCCTTTACAACAGCTATAGCAGCAGTTCTGGGCCCCAACAGGAATCCAAGGCTCAGCAGCACTGATGTAGAACTAAGAGTCTACACCATACACGAGTAGATAGTGCGTGGGTGGAAAAGCAGATCTAATCCGTGCTGTTGGGCATCGAGCAATTCTTTTGCATCGTAAAGCAGATACGTGGTCTGCTCACAACAAAACATCGCAAGTGCACTGAGCAGAGACAGGGCATGTCATAGCACTGGATATAGCACAATGACAACGAAGCAGTTCACTAACTATAGCAAACAGGCATAGCAGGCACCGTTTCTGGGGACAAGCACTACACCCAGATGCACTGCTAAAGGCTCTGTAGAACTGTAAGCACTCTCTCAACATATAACAGTATCTCTCTATCGGGTTTTCACTGAGCCAAAACACTCACACTCCAGGGATGGCCATGCTGTCAGGAGTAAGTGCCCCAGAGACTGCTCTCTAAGGAGTAAGTAGCTGTCTAAGCAAGACAAGATTTACTTCAAAGGGATAAAGTATAATCCCAAAAATTATGGGTTGGTTACTTCCCACTTGGGACATCAGCCACTTTTAGGCACTTCAACAACAATACGGGACTCAAGACTAGTAATTCTCAAAGGAACAAGGTGTTTACATGGTACTGCCCTATTGCCAGTCCTTGAATGTTGTTGTTCTGAAGTTCACGTTGTTATCCCAAACTTAATTTATTAGAAGAGGCACTCCCATTTCCCTCCTGCATTTATCATGAAGACTCTGTAAAAGAGTAACATGGAGTATCTCAATTTTAGCAGCTGTTGGCACATGTCTCATCTGAGGAGGACTAAACCCAAAACAAACTTTCCACTGTTCTTTCAGGTCACTTAAATGATTTTTGAACTATGCTTTTTCCCAGTTCATTCCAACAAGGTTTTTACTTGGCAAAAACTATTTTTGCCAAGGCAAACTTTTTTTTTTGCTTTTACAAGGCAAAACCTAAGGTTTTTAAAAAGCTTTCCCAATAGCATTTTATAGCAGAGCTGTCCAAGACAAGAAAAGGCACATCAGTGATGCAAAAAGCTTCTAACTGAGTAAAGTGTTGTTCTACAAAACATTCCTTCTATTTTTCTTTCCCCTCCAGAAAATAGCCTCTGCACCCTTTCTGACTCTCTGTTGGACTTTACTGTTTCAAAGTCCATTTATGCAAGGTATTTGTAAAAGCTTGTTTACTCACTTGCAATCTGTGGAAATATCATGTGCTATGACAATGAGCTGATTTAATAGTCTCTCTGGGAACTTTTATGTTTGGTATCAATCTCTGCCACCACCTTGCAATAGTAGCCTTGTTTCAGATCAGTGCCTGAGGCCAAGAAGGGAAGGAAAGCTTTTTACCCCTGAGACATCTGGAGTGGAGCTTTCCCCACCTTCTCCAGAGTGCTTGGTGGTAACGGCGAGGAGAGATGAATGTAAGGGATTAATTAAATGCTAAGGAGATATACTTTTTTGGTTTTTTTTCTTACAGAGTTTGGGCAGTCCTGCAATTTAAACCAGAGCCATAGATGGGCACAGAGGTCAGAACATTTAGTTTTAGAATAGCTATTTCCAGGCATGGGGCGTAAAGGTAGTCTAGAAAAGTAAAGAGAAAAGTAAGAGGTTCTGTTAAAATGTCTCTTGTAACTGTCTACCGTGAAAAGCTTTTGATGTCTCCTGAGGACCAAGAGACAAGAATCCATTTAGGACTCTCCCAAACGTGCAAGACGACCCGTCTTTCTTGCTAGGACGTGAAAAAAGAGCTGCTGTGGCAATGCTGCAGGGCAGGAGGGAGGAGTGGGGGTACGGAACAAAAAACAGGGACGGGAGTGCCTAGAAAGCGGGGACCGGCTACTGACACGCCGGTCACTGTTAGGAGCCGGTGAAGCCGGGTGCCCAGCTCAGCCTGGCAACGCCAAGCACAGCAGGTGTTGCTGTGGGGCTGAGGCTGCTGCTTTGCAGAGGGGAGGTGCTGGCTCTTTCCAGATCCCAGCAGGAAAGAAACAGCTCACTCAGAAAGTTTGCTACCAGGTGATTATATCTTGCGTCCTTCCCAAAGCTGGGAACACTGCTACAATATAGGACCAAGTAGACCTCTACTAAGGACATGCCAATCCCACCCGGGGTGACGTTCACCCCTCTAGGTTCAGCAGTATTCTGACAGGGTCTCGCTCACAGAACAGATTCATCAGGAATGATGTCTGGGATGGAGACTTGGCTTTGAAGAGTCCCTTGGGCAACACACTCCAAATGTTATCATCTCTTTAATAAAGCTGAAGTTTCTGAACCAGTGCATAGAATATTCCGAGTGGGCAAGACAATACACTATGCATACTCTTGTGATTAAATACACACTGACTACACGTACCGTGACAAATTATGCATTTACTATGCACACATCCATCAATTATATACAAAGACATGAACCTGGACAAGCCATTACGTGGATCAGTAACTACACGTACAATAGGCTTGGAGAAGGGTGCATGGATACTACAGTTGCCTTCATGGATTGCCTCAAAACTGGAAAAAAACCAAAACCAAACCAAAACAGCTACATTTCATGAATTAAGCATTGTGTTATCCTCATTTTCTACTTTGTTGACATTTTTCTTTTTTCCTTACCAAAATGTTACTGAACCCAACTGACTCATGCTTGCCCGCTGGAAACATTAACCCATTGCGCACTAGGAAACTGGGTTTAATATTACAAAGCTTATGTGTGGAGATCTCATTTTTTCTCTCTTATTTCTTCAATATGGCATCACCTGCTATTATCAACTGATTTGTTGTCACAAAAGAAGAAAATCAGCTCATTATGACCAGAAAGCTTAGATTAATTTTCTGCATTTCTCAAGCTGTGCTTCAGTAATGGCCCATTTAAATTTGTAACTGGTCCCTGTTACCGCAAGCTTAGTCATGGAAAAACAGTTTTTCCTAAACATACCATTGGAAGCAAGAACGGAAGTGTGTTTCCCACTGTAACAATGATGTTATATATGCTTCGATGGTCTAGCAACAAAAGTCAGGATCCTGTAGAGAACTGTCCATAAAATGTCCATCTCAGCAAAGACAAGCATAACTGGTTCAAGCAAAAATCCAGGCAAACCCCTCAACAAAGAGGCTACAAAGACAGGAGCAATAGAATTTGGGGAAAGAAAAGGGAAGGGTTCAGAAGGAACAGAAGAAAATATAATTTTTAGGCATGAGTAAGTAGCGTATATCTGAAGCACTTTTGTAAATAGGTGCGTAGTATGCCATAAACTCATACTTCTCATACATAAACTTCAGTCAGCTCATTTGTGTAAATAGTTGAGACCCTCAGATGGAAAGCGTAGCATAGCTACAACACACACAGGCTTCAACTTGGTTTAAGTATAAAAAATTTTAATCTTTATCATATCTATTCCTGGCTACGACTTTAAACCTTACGAAAGCATTGACTTCTGTTTTCCCTGTTTTCTTTTCACCTTTAGTTGAGTCTATGGGATAATAAAACAGATAGTGGAATAACTGAAATATAGCTACCCAAAGCACCCCAAGCTGGCTATACTTCAGGAGCTGAATTGCAATTTGTTGAACTCCTGCTGAATTTTGTGCAAAGGTACGCAGAAAGCGTGTCTCCTTGTTGATTAAAAAATGTTTCACATGAACCAGGGTAACTGCTTCTAACACAAAGCAACCAGCATCAGTAATACTTGGGAATATTTTGTTTCTAATACGTCTTGAAGGGAAATTGGTTGAGCTTCAGCTGTGAAGTCTGTAAGCAAAGCTTTTACACATGCTTTACTCCATTTATGACTTCAGGAATCCAGCTAAATATGTTGGAAATGAACCAAAAAAATAATCTGTGCATCTGTAATAGGATTCTTAGGCAGCTCTGACCGTTTGCCTCTGATGAAGTAACATTTGGAAAACATTAGGGAAACGCCTCAGGGAAAAAGCTCCCTCTCTGGTAGTTGTAATTTTCAAAGGGCACAAAAGAGACTCAGAGGCTGCTAGAATCTGTTGTCTTCAGCATCTGTGTTCCTCTTATACACCTTAGATTGCTATTGGTTTTTGAAGGTTATCTTAAAATGAAGACCCCTTTTAAGGAGAAGCATTCAAATACTTCAGAGCTTTAAGCAAACACACTGCAGGGCTTCCCTTGGAATGGACAGTGCTACCTGAAAGTATATATGCAATTAGAAAGGAGCTTAGTAAATACTGAGTATACAACACAGTAGACTGTAGAATGACCCAGTTCAGGAAAATGATACAGCATCTCCTTCATTAGCCTTTTTTCCACTGAATAGCAAGATAAATGCTGTCCTAATGTACAATATTTTTAACACCCCCGTTTTGAAAGCTAGGTACCATGCCAATTTTTATGTGGAATTAAGGAGAATAAGATTTATAGGTCTCAAAAGCTAGGACTTCTGTTGCTATGAGTCAATGAATGTTATCATTGTTTTTTTGTCTATTACTTTTCATTTGATGGTTTTCCCTTTTAGGGAAGACTTTTCACTGAGACATCAGACCAGTTCTGACATTTATTATTATTGCGAAATTGTAAAGATGGTTAAGGACATGGTAGACTGACTGTGAAAGACCTATTTTGCTAAGCAGAAAAAAATGGCAAGATAGTCTTCTTAGCCTGTTTGCACTCTCTTTGAGATTGCAGAAGTGGTCACTCTATTAGTCTTTGAAAAACATTAAAATATTGATACTAATCTAAGATCTGTAGAACACAGTAGAATACCTGTAGAAATGAAAATTTTCTCCCATAATATCAGAATATTTCTTATCTTGGTTTGTTGTTATTGTTGGTTTTGGGTTTTTTTTGGTGGGTTTTTTCCCAGACAACAAGCAAACAAACTACAATGCACAAACTGGACAAGAAGAAATCTAAATATTCCATGTGTTTATTCCTCAATAAAATGTAAGCCAAAAGAGCACGTTCTTACTTTGCTTCACTCCTCAAACTTCATACTCTGTCAGTTCATCAACAAAACGCAATACAGTAGTAACAGTTGCAAGGTAACATCTCATAGTTCAGGAAAAATCAGGAAGATAAACCCACTTGATATATTTGTCAGAGACAAAGCTCTCATATTTTCATAATAAGTACTTCAATACTACAATGACTTGATTAAAATGGGGTTGGGGCCAATGGAAAGGGAAAAAAAAAAAGTTGGGGGCCGGGGGTGGGTGTGAAGGCAGGCATTGGATCAATTGGGATTGACATGCATCTATTAACCAGTTGTCAAGCAATTTTGTCACTTTTACTGATTTCAGAGTCATATTATGACCAGTGTCAGCCTCATACCATCTGCAAGGCAGCCTGGACGCTTAGCTTCCATCCTGGCCTGTACAGCATAAAACAACATATTACACATTAAATTGTGCAATTATGTGCCAAGAACACTGTGCAAACCTACTAATATTGCTTTCTTGGAGGACATTAGAGAAATAATGTTTGGTTCTGTAGATGCATTGAAATCAGCTGGACTGATAACACTCACCAAGGATCTGCTTCCATGTATGAAGAATACATCTGACTGACATTGTTGAGGACAGATCTCTCCTTGATCACTCTCGCAGAGACTGAAGTTTGTATTATAGATCTAAAAATAGAAGTAAAAGAGAAAATATCACTAGTGCTTTTGATAATAACAGTTCTGTTCACAAACTGGGTCAAGTTAATTTCAGAGACAATTCTAGTTCAGAGTACAATGGGCATTAATTTAATCCATTAGATTTGTCCATTACTTGCTATCTTGGGACATATTTATATGCTGACTGACCAGCACGACATGTAACACATGCTGTTAGGAAAATAGCTGCTAATAACAGTGACTTTAGTGAAGCGAAAACACATGCTAACTAAACTCCAATGCATGCAGGAAAGTATGCTGGCAATTGCAGCAAATGAAACAACACAGTAACCGTGCTATTGTCATACTGCAATGGCTATGACAACACAGAGCATAAAGAAAATTGGAAATCTAAAGGAAAATTAAAGATACTGCCCCGAAGAGGAAATCTACAGAACAATCCACCCAGCTCCATAACACCATTTTACACCAAGAGCACACAAAAATATCTGGGAAGTACCACCAGGTACCTTATGTCACCATTTTTCTCATATGCATTGAGAAAAATACTCATAAAGCTCACCTCATCCATCTAAAGAGAGCTCAGAGTACTCTGCTCTGAAGGATGGATGAGCCATTGAACAAGTCATTTGTGCCCTACAGAGAAACTTAGCATGAGGCAAAAGAATAAGCTGGCAACTAAATATGTATCTCTGATTGCCATGCTCTGCCCTAAACTGAAACTTTAATAAACCATTATTGAAGAACTACAACCTACACTAGAAAAACAACATATTGTGAAAGAATTTTGCCCATAAACATCTCTTCTAACCTTTAAATAAAGCTCAGAAACTCGGCTGACCTGATCACCAGCAGTAAATGACCTAAAGGAAATTTGCTGCTGGTGGTCAGGTCAGATGAGTTTCTGAGCTTTACTTATAAATTTCCTTCAGGTCATTTGCTGTTGAAGCTTCCAAACTATTTGTGCCAGTTTTGTAGCTCTGTCAAGCTTTATAGAGGTAGCTACAGACTACTGAGTTGTTCTCACAAATGCTACCAGCACTTGCTAGTACTGATTGTCAAAAAGAGGAGAAACAGGGGACGCCGGAGTCAAGGCACAACAGTGGAAAAGCAGAAAGAAAAAAGGTTTCTTATTACCTGCTTAGAGAATTTTTAAGATAGGTAAATTCAGCGTATCTCGATGTAATATCAGCTCTTGGAACATTTTTGGTACCTGAAAATGAGAATCAGCTTTTTACATTGAAAAAAAAAACAAAAAACAATCCAACATATTATTTTCCAATCCTGTTTTGAAAGTGCAGACATTTAATCTCTGTTGATTTTCTCTGCTAAACCTTTCCTTGCGGGCATTTGCTCAGCACTTGCACTCGGTTACAGAAGTGCTTGTTATATTCTAATACTTACATTTCTAGTATTCATCTTAAAGTGCTTTTTAAAAATATAGCAGTATCTCTCGTGCTTTTAACCAGAGACATTTGCATGGCATGGCCCACTTAGATTTTATTTTTTTCAGTTCTCCAGGGTAAGCGGTTACAGAATGGCAAGACCACCTACACCACTAAACACTTGCCAAGATACTGCAGAATCACTGTCTCTCAAGACGCTTAAGCTGGGCTGAAGAAATCAATAGTAAACATGCAGCATAAAGCTCCGCAACATTGCCTGGAAAAACAGTTAAGTAAATATTTCCACCTGTACTCTCCCTGACACGCGGATTATTGCTAAAGCTTAGGTTCTGAGACTCAGACTTAGTGATGAGTGGCACAGTACAGGCTCAGCATTTCTAACACATATCTTCTCAAATCTTGCCAAGGGAATGCCATCTGAGGCTAAACACCTCTTAGATTTTTGTAAGTTATGTATGAGCGGTAAAACAGCGAAAGAGTGAAATAACTTCCAAAAAAGATTCCAGTTCGTTTGTTGAGACTGACTGGAAATAGCCAGAACCATATGGTGTCACGTCAGTCATTCCAAAGCCTATTCCCAGAAACATTGTCACTTGATCACAAGACACTATTCACCTTTGTGAGAGCTTTGTCAATTTAATGCGATCACAAGAGTCCATCAGCAGGACAAAGTAAATTCAGTACAATTACTCTAATGCATCATCACAGGGCAGCCCTGCTGTGCTTTCTCACCGTCAAGATACTTTGGTGACAGTCTTCCTGAGAAGCTATTTCTGGCCAGCACAGGATTTGTAGAAACACGTTCAATGCAATGAATAACAAAGATGAGACAATGCATGGCTTCTTGCTGCACAAAGAAAACCTGACGGAAAGAACAGTGTTTTGATGTTATTTCTAGTGCAGCAATTCCTCTGTTCCAGTGCTGGTTCTCATTGTTTCTTGGGAAGCACTATAAGAATCAAGACTCTTCTCAAGAAAGGTGGCAACACTAGAGTTGTTTCAGCCAAGGTGACCTAACACTACATTCCTTTTCTCTTTTTTATTGTCGTCCCACTAAAAAATAATTTACCTTACAAAAACATTAAACACCTCTTATAGCTGCATTGGGTAAATATTCTACTAGAAGAAAATTCTCTTAGGATGTACAAGGAAATAAGGAATATTAAGCAATGTGGAAAACAGGACTTCATATCAAGATCACTGAAAACAGGGAAAGAAAAAGGAAAAAACCAAAGAACCTGTTAACTTCAGTGACACCAAGATCATTCACAAGATACCCTGTTTTAATACTAACCAGTGTAGGTATTTGGAATCAAGCTCTGAGATGGCAATCACAGAGAGTAATCCAAGTATTAATTTTGTTTTTAATATAATGAAACATTTTTAATGCTTTCAAATGCTCGCCATTACGCTTTTTCTTTTTCTGACTAGGTTGTTTTTGGTTTGGGTTTTTTTTTGTTTGTTTGGGGTTTTTTTATTTCTTTTTTTCAAGCAAGAAGGAATATTTCCTAAAATCTTCTCAGCCATCTGGCCATATATTGCCCAAAGTTGTCTCCATATGTCTTATTGCTCTTCCTTTGTAGCATATGGCTTTACAACAGTTTCAAAGGTAGCAGAAACAGGTGTTGAGAACAACCTCAGATAATTAAAGTAACAGGAAAGAAAGTTCATTAAAAAAACCTGTCACAACACATCAAATAACAATAGCAGTAAATGCAGTGATAAAAGTACTGCAGTCAATGTCACTGGACAGTTTTCCCTGCTGAATAAAAAAATTAATGTTACAACTTCTACACTGGAAAGTTCAAATCCATCCAGACTGGATCATTTAGACATCATAAAATAAAAATAATAATGACAGTTCAAATCCAGTCTGAATCTCTAGCAAATAACAGCTTCATAACTGAAAAAAAAAATATTTAAAGATAGGACAGGCATAACACAGCAAAATAAAATAAATAAAAAAGCCCAATAAAACCAAACCAAATGTGCAAGTCAATGGAAGCAGGCCACTAGAGATGGACAGGCTATGTCCACAATTTTTTTCATTATCAAGCTAACTTCTGTTTTTTAAAGAAGGTTACAGGTCCTAGGTTCAGCCTTCTTGGGACACTGTAGAAGCAAACACCTGGATTAATTCAGAGGTTTGCACGTATCGAGGAACAAACTTACACAGAAGTTGAGAGAAACTCTCCTTAACACACAGAAACATACAATTGAAATTTTAAGAGAACTTACAAACCTTAGCATTTTTGTTGTACCTCCACTCGTCTCTAAGTTCTTTTCTGAACTATGCCTTATCAGCATCTTTCCTTCAGCTTTCTTGCCAGTGCAATACTGTCCTAAACAATCTGACTTAATTTTCTCCCTACTGCTCTTGCATTTATGAAGCTAGATCCAAGAAAAAGGCTGAACAAAATATGAACAAAGTCATACAAAAAAATAAACAAAATATGAATAAAACCAATACTGCAACGTAGGTGTTTACACCCAAAGTTGTAATTAATACATGATCACATTCTTTTTTCCTGCAGGCATGTTGCTGCTAGCCAGTATTTTAAACACTGAAATTCATACCTCAATAATTTCTTGACTAGACTTGTCTTCACATTTCTCCATGCATTCATAATTAGACTTCTGGACATACACTGAGCCCAGCTGGATTCCACAAACAAAACGTAGATCTAGTAGATGTTCTCACAGTACATTCCAACACCACAAAACCCAGACATTATGTTAACTTCATTCTTTCGGTATTGGACATTTCCGCTCGAATCCAAGCCTCCGAGAAGCTCGTGTTTTCTTTGCTGTTCTTCCTCTGGCCAGTAGCAGACAGATTATTTAAGCATGCTCTCTTTTTTTGTAGTCTGTGCCGGGAGCTGTCGGCAGCATAGGCATGGAACCGGAAGCAGCCTGCTATATTTCATGCAGACTTTATTTTCCTTCTTCAGGCAAGAGTCATAAACAACACTGGATCCAGCTTACCGCTTAAAACACTTCATTAGGGTTATTACACCTGTCTCTGGTTATACATATCACCTTCTAGAAAGGACACAATCACATAGGAACAGCTTCCCAAGGGAAAGTGTCACCTTGATCTGAAAGCAGTCCAAAGCCAATGCACGAGGCACAGTAAATGAGAAGCCGAGAAACTCAAGTGAAGCCTCCTGCTGTACTGTACATCTGGAGCTGCAGTATTAACAGGGATACCAAACAACTAAGTTTGCAAAGAAGGGAGTGACACTGTGTGCTTTGTTGAAAGGAAGGATGTAATTAACCAAATTCTGGAGTGTTCAAGGATGTGGATTTGGACAAAGAGAGGTTCTGAGAAGAGGAATCCAAATGGCCAAAAAGGCCAGACACTTGAAGTCCCCAGTTAGCAACTCAACATTCATGCCCAAAAGATAGGAAAAAAGTAAATGACGTAAGAAAAAAAATCCCTTTCATTTTCAGAGGTTATACAAACATGTACAGACTTCTTTATACTTAAAAAAAAAATCAAAGAGAACTTATTAGTTGAAAGTTGAATAATATTTGGTATCTGCACAGAAGGCGCGTAGAAATTTAGGTACACTCAATTCCCCAAACAATACCAGAACTTTGAGGACAACTTTACTATGTGTTCCCAACATAAGAAGAGTTCAGAAGAAATGATGCATGAGTCACAAGGTGGCTGCCTGCTTTCACACAATTTATTTGATCCATTCAGCTGCAAGTTAGTAAGGTCTTACAGCATCTAGCAAAATCCCTGTTAGGAAAGATTTTGGATAGGAAATTTTCTGACCATTTATTCTGTAGCAGAAAAACCTTCACCTCTTGTCTTGTGTTGGAAGAGCTGACTTTGCAGTGGCAACAGTGAGAACTCCTATACAGAAAACAAGCTCACGGTCAGTAGCATGTCTCCATGTCAATATTCATTCAGAAGAGACTAGACAGGGGCCATGTACGAGTTGTGCTTATGGGAAAGGCTAATGTACACCTGTATTTAGTTACATTCAGTTCTAAATCTTAGATCAAAGCTATACCCATTTCCTCAGTATTTCTCTTGGTAATCAAGGAATTACTCTGTGAGAGAGGCAGAGATGCAGAGAATCCTACTTGTAGATGCCCAGCTAGTTACAATCTCTACAGTGCTTTGCATCACTAAGGGAGGACAATACATGTTGCATGTATTTTCTCTGCTGTCCTTGGCTATCGGCTCATTAATTGGAATTTAGGGTACTTAACACCTTGAAATACCTGTTTTTCAAAGTGCCAATTCCCTTAATGAGTCTGTCTGAAAGAGAGCATATAACCTATGCCACCTCCAAATTGCACTCTAAATACCCAGTTAAATGATCTATTAAATAACCCTTCTCTGGACACACTCCATGCTAAGAAACAGGAAAGGAAGAGGTGCTACTATAAATTCCACAAACAAAATCGTACTGTCCAGGAAGGACTTACTGTCCAGTTCTCTCTGCTTGCCTCCCCTGACTGCAGAATGCTCCAGAGTTCTGTGGACTGAGCTCCGACTGGAGAACGTTCAAATTTCTGCTGCAAACTGTGACAGCTTCTTTAACTTGATCACTGTCAAACTATGCTTCATGCACATTCTCATTTTTTCTTGGTAATAAAAGAAAAAAAACCAAAAATCTTTCTAAGAAGTTATTCTGAAAGCTGAGTAACAAATGCCAGAGGATTCATAAAGCTGGACAAAAAAAAATAAAATCTTACAATATACACAAGACAGAGTTAGTGTCACCAGACATGCAAGTGATCCATCTTCACATTTTGTTTTTGAAGTTTTGAGCAATAAAACTTGTTTGTGAGACTAGTGTGATTCAAACTATTCTATTTCTTGCTATTGAATTCAGGCAAACTTAACAGATACGTATATATCAAACTGACATCATATTGCAGGAGTTTGTTTCCTGCCTGCTTTTTAACCAATCCCCAATCCAACATTCTTCCTGTCATTTGTAATCCTGAAATGTCCTTTTTATTTTCTTTTGAGCTGTACTGAGGATGATTTTTATTGTTTTTATTATTCAAACCTCATCCTAGCTACTATCTGCCTTTAACTTTCACAGCTGCTCTTCATTTCAACGTGTCTAAAAGCACATTCTTGTCTTCTGATTCCAGGAAAGGCTTCTGCCATCCCATCTGCCTCTTGAAGACACTCAGCTTTGCAAGACACCAACAGCACCTACAAGTACACTGAGAAACAGCTGCAAAACCAAAACTACTCTTCATGAGCCTCTGCTAAGGAGTGCAGGAGTTAATTCTTTCCCATGTCTTAAAATTGTCCCCTTTCTTTGGCAACTTACTCATCCCGGCTGATGTGGTAAATAGGGACAAGGCACATATAGTAATTTAACATACTTTTTCCGCACATCCCTCTGAGATGACGCGGAGCTTCTTTGCTAGGCCCTTCATTTGCTAGGATGTTTAGCCTGGAGAAAGGGAGGCTGAGAGGACACCTTGTTGCTCTCTACAACTACCTGAAAGGAGGTTGTAGCCAGGTAGGGGTTGGTCTCCCAAGTATCAAGCGATAGGACAAGAAGAAATGGCCTCAAGTTGTGCCAGGGGAAGTGGTTGAACCACCATCCCTGGAAAGAAATATTTAAAAGATGTGTAGATGTGACACTTAAGCACATGGCTTCGCAGTGGACTTGGCAGCTTTAGGTTAATGGTTGTGCTTGATGATCTTAAAGCTTTTTTCCAACCTAAATGATTCTATGATTACTCACAGGATCTACTACAGATACACCTTTTCTTTATTACAATACCTGAAATTAAGAAAAAACCTCAGTGCCGTAACATGAAAGACCTACTGGGAAATGGCATTCGAGTAAGATCATAAATTCTGAAGAATAAACAGAATTACAATTAATATTTTTAATAAATATTAAATCAAAAAATTAGTAAGCCGAGAGTCTTGGAAGAAAAAAATCTACTGAAATTGAAACTGATATAGAACTAATAGAGAACACAGAACAAGTAGAAGGAACAAAGTCACAGGAAAGCCTCTTTAAGGACAGAGCTGGAAACGCAGTTTTTAATACTGTAGTCCTGCTAGAGCTGTATCGGCAAGCAGAGAAAGGATATTCACACTGTTAGTTCTGGACAACTGTTTTAGGTATAACTCTGACTCGCAATTTTCAGCCTCTCAGATCCCTGAACAGTCACTGCAGTGGAATAAGGACACAGATGAATGCTTGGCTTGTTTTTTAATAGACAAAATTGATGAGGACAACTCCCTGTAGAAAATAATATGGAGCGATGATACTTCAGCTGGCCTTCACAAGCTAAGAGGAGTGATGCAGCTGTGCTACCATCCTCGTCAGATAAAACGAGACTAAGGAGAGCTACAGAATAATTGTGTCTGGTACATGAGTTAACTAACAGTGCAGGGACCCACATTTGCACCACACAGCCACATTTTTGAGTCTTGTCTGTCTTATTGTCAAAGATAATAAACAGCCTCCTTTGTATAACAGCCAGTAATACTAGTGCCTAGGACACTTCTCTTTCTGCCCTTTTCCCTTTGCTTTCAGACAGGTAACAAGGCAGGCATAATAATTTCATACTTGGACCACAAGGTATCAAACTTATGAGATGCACCCCTCATTATCTACCCCTTTCATTTTACTTTCAGGTAATATAATTTTAAGTTATTCCTATTACCTCAATAGCTAAAACATTAATCATTGGTTTTTGTGGCGGTCATCCAAATGATCTCAGTTGTTACATGTACTCTATAAAAAGCAGAGATGTGGTTCCTACTTTAAAAATATGGTGATATGAAAATGGGATTGGTGTTTGTTGGCATTAGATGAAGAGCTGGTGATCAAACAGATAGAACAATGTACTAAGATATCTACTGGAACTAGTGGTGGAGCACACACACAAAATGTCCTGTTGTGTGATGCAAGACGGTCTCTTTGCATCTAGTCACTGTTGTGTAACCTGGTTCTGCAACAGCATCTCCTGTTCTACAATCCTGCCCCTTCTCTGGATAATGCAGGGAAGCATTATGTAGCTTGGGCTAGAAAGAATCATGGCCCCGAGAAGGCTCTGGGACTTTAGGGTCAGGAAGGCTCTCCAGAGATCTCCTGCATACCAACTGGCCCTGCACAGCGCAAAATACTGTATTTGCACAGACAAATTATTAGCATAGTTTCAATTTTATAGATAACAAAAAGGAATAATTAGTTTTCCTGTGGTTTTCAGCAAGTTATTTAAAAAAAAAAAAATCAGATGGAAGAATTTCAGCTGAAAAGATACATCTTGCATTCAGATCTCCATGGTGAAAAATTCTTGTTACCCCCACTAAGTTGCTTCTGCTCTTAGTGAGAGTGCTTCCAGTTCTTGGATAGAAAGATAGCTTTAGCTGAAACCAGCGTAACACAAAGCACTCTTTCCAAGTCCCTGAGCACAAACAGTGAGGTCCACATTTCAGCAACAAAAGCTGTACCCAACAGAACACAGGTGCAATGTACTTAACCCATCACAGCTAAGACACACAAGCTGCAAACACAGGAGTAAGCTATTGGTTTTCAACCAAGCAGGAATTCAATTAAATGTGTGAAGCTGAGAAGCTGCCAGACATCTGGCAACACCTGTAAGACAGGGTTTGTGGCGTGGCGTATCAGGAAAGCAACAGAAGTTGTGTAAGTTCAGAGAAAACTTTGACATAAATTGGTTTATCTGACACAAGTATGTCCAGGTAAAGTCTATCTTTGTGTCATGAGTTTTCATCTGAGAAGCAATCATAAGAGGTCATAAATATTAAGCACTTAGGTCAAAGGGAAACAAGTACTTATTTTTCTATGTAACCCACTGAAGTTACTTTAAATTACATTCTAAAAGTATTAGAGGGTATACTACAACATGTTATTTGTATCTGGCACCAAGGAGACCCAGTCAGGATCTCAATATCCCTGAAAATAGCATCCTGGTTTATATCAGAAATAATGTGACCAGCAGGACAAGGGAAGCGATTGTCCACCGCCCAGGCTTGGCACTGGTGAGGCCACAGCTCAAATACCATGTTCACTTTTGGGCTCCTTCACTACAGGAAAGACATTGAGGTGCTGGAGCAAGGCCAGAGAAGGGCAACAAAGCTGGTGAGGGGTCTGGAGAACAAGTCTCATGAGGAGAGGCTGAGGGAGCTGGGGGTTGTTTAGTCGGAAGAGAAGGAGGCTGGGTGGAGACCTTATCACTCTCTACAACTACCTGAAAGAAGGTTGTAGAGAAGTGGGAGGTGGTCTCTTCTCCCAAGTAATAAGCGACAGGAGAAGAGGAAACAGCCTCAAGTTGTGCCAGAGCAGGTTCAGATTCGATATTAGGAAAAATTTCTTCATAGAAAGGGTTGTTAAACATTGGAATGGGCTGCCCAGGGAAGTGATGGAATGACCATCGCTGGAAATATTTCACAGATGTGTAGATGTGGCGCTTAGGGATATGGTTTAGTGGTGGACTTGGCAGTGACAGGTTAACAGCTGAACTTGATCTTAAAGCTCTCTTCCAACCTAAAGGATTCTATGAAACTGCTGACCAGATCTAAGGCTATTTTAGGAGCCTAGCAGCAAGATTTACAGAAGCCAGCAAGCTGAGCAGAAACCTGCCCATTACATCTTTGTGGTGTGTAACAGAGAGGGAAGCAAGATCCAAGCAGTGCTCTGGGAAGGAAAAACCTGTCTTCCTCTTCCCTCCCCCAAAATCTCTGGATTTACAATTGCTGCAGAGAAGGAAGCCCCTAGAGACATCTTCCTGCTTCAGTCTCTTAACCACTTTGGAGTTACCTTACTTTTCATGGGACAATGACCATATGAGGTTGTTAAGGACTTTGCTCCTTCAGCTGCCACTTCTGCTTGGCAATCACAGATTCTTCCCAGCACAACCCACCATTGCTGCCTGCGGCTTGTCTTGTACTTAAAGCTGGCTTTTCCCTCTCACCTCCAGCTGTGCAATTGCATCCCTCCTTCCCCCTTCTTTACTTTGCTGCATGTCTTAAATTCAGCATGCCATCCTGGCAGCTGTCTTCTTTGTCAGATCACTGGAATACCTCCATTTTCTCCTTCACCAGCCTCTGCACACAAAACCATATCTGAGGTCTAAGGCAACGCCTTAAGGGAGCCATAGGATTTTCCAGAGCACAGTCAAGCTCTGGAAGTCAAATAGTCTAGGGTAAAAGTCTTGGCAATCACCTCCAAATTCACAAATTCAGTATTGGAGTAATCTTCATCACAGCGATTTGACCTTATCACTCGGAGCCCGCTAAAGAAGCTGTGAAATCCCTTAAAGTAAGACTGTAAGGTCTAACAAACTTCTCTTCAGAAATGGTATTGGTTTAGACAGCCTGCTTGAGGAGGATTGATTAGGTGACCTCTAGCATCTCTTTCAATCCTATTTCTCTATGATTTTCTATAATCTCATGGAGAGATTCTCTAAAGGGTTTTAAATTTGTGTGGGCTAAAAAGATAATTATTTTTAACGAAAGCCATGATTCTATCCTCACTGTGCAACTTCAAGGGTGCTGCATAAAGCTAAGTATATTATTCAGGTCCTGTGGAGCTTTCCCAAGTTAAAAAAATACTGCAACCATTCTCTACCTGAAGTTATGTCTGAACGGCTGTACAGAGTCACTAATGACACTGACAGCTTTTTCACCCTTTTCTCCTGCTATCACCCTTCCTTTTATTGTTGTTTTTTCCCTGTGTCTTCAGTGTATTTAGAAAAAACCCTAATGTTTCTACATATTTGCACAGGTAGGGAGTTTGACCTTTCATGGAAATTTTGCCTTAATTAAAATCATCTGAAAGAAGTGAAGTTTGCTCCTTTTCAAAGTAATTGGATTAATGCAAACGTTTTCAGTGCCTACTTCAAACTAGTATAAATGCTCTGACATTAAACGAGGTTAAAAAGTCCCATATAAACTACCACTACTGTTATTAAATTTAATTAAGATAGAACAGCAGGCAGTTTAAATGGGAAAGTGTTACACAAAAATGACAGCACAGAAAAATGACTCTGATGTTGTCATTAAAGCTAATTGGAAGCAAGAGTTTCTAAATGACAGTGTAATTAACAGGCTAATGAATACCATATTAGGATTGTTATTAACAATGAAAGTTGCAAACACACATGGAAAACTAGTTAGGGATATCACACCATTAGAAATATTACAAGGTAAAACTCTACAAACAAATTATACAGCACTTTATCTGATGATGATACAATGCTCCAGCCACGTAGCAGTAATTAAACCTTTTGCCCTCTCACCCTCCTTTTCTACCAAATCAAGAGAATAACTATTACAGATTAGCTATACAATGTATGGTTTGGGAAATTCGGCCATTCTAAAATTCTGCATAGAGCTCACCAAAGTAACATTGCTTGATAATGTAATGATCAAAGTTGGGGGAAGGCCAATGGTTGCATGCAGGCTATGCCCTGCAGCTAAAAACAAGCCACCTTTGTGATACACCACTAAACAAATACACCACACAATTAAAAAATAAGGGTTCTGCTAAATTAGGTGAATGTAGCTTCATGCATAAATTAAATTATTTCCACTTTTAATAGGAGTATTTGGGCTGGCTACGTTTCCACGAACCCCTCCTAAACGACTATTGGAACAGTGCTGGCTCAGATTTAGGAGACTGTCCTCTTCGTAGCCATATGTCACCATTTCGGCGCTTGAAGTGAAACTTCAAAGACAGGGCAAGAAGGATGAAAGTTCTCAGTGAGGAGGGGACCATGAAGAATGTAAGAGGTGATAAAATGAATGAATTAGCTGATAGTGGTTTAAGATTCTTTGCTCCATAAGAGCTTGGATGTATCCACAGTGACCTACCTTAAGGAACCTAGAATTCTTGCTGGCTTGAGACAGTCTTACTAGAAGATACTACAGTTTAATAAGTAGTAGATCTAACAAGCCCTTGTTTACATTTCATTCTGTTGCCGAAGAACGTGTCACCATTTTCTGGGCATCAAGACCACATTTGTAAGTTTGGGTTGGGCATGTAGCAAGAAGTCCCGTTTGTCCCAAGTCTAATTGTTAATAACTGATATTATTACTTTCAAGTCAAGGAACAGAGGCTCTAGAAAGCAGTGTTTTGATTTTATCAGCCTTTCCATAATGCAAAGATAATTGGTTAATAAGACAGCAATTAGGCAGACTTGGGATGGATCTTTGCCTCCGGTTGGTTTCTGCAACACTGTTATTTTTATACGTGTTCGACAATACACTCTTAGCCAGGTGGGTATTATTTTCTGTTAAACTTGGTAACGTGAAGGACCGAGTAAAAAGACCTGTCTTTCAGAAAAGACAAAATCTCAAAGGCCTTAGCATATTCAAATAAGTTAACATTGTTTTCCCAAAGGCTGCAAATGGACAAACTTATAGGCCTGAAAGAATGCCACAGAACAACCAAAATCTCTGGATTTGGATTATGGAGGCAACAAATACCAAACTTGCAGGATTTTATAAGAAATCTGAGAGAGAAAGAGTGAAGTGCTGAATAAAAACTTATGACCAGAATTTTAAAGAAAACTTCTACTTAACTAGCAAATACTAGATGAGAAAATATGATACAAGAGTAAAGGAGTGCTTACAAGAAGGAAGGAAGAAAATAAGCACTTTCCTGCAATTGCATCAGAATTATTTTCTTAGAAGACCTTGCAAAGAACTTCAGTTTATAAGCATTTTTACAGGTCAGGAAGGTTAAGCTTTCATCAACAAAAATATTTTTAAGTGGTCAGATCTGAACATTCAGACTTCTAAGCTAGAATATAAAACAGTACCATAAACAACAGGCAAAGTATTGAATATACACATGAAAAATTACACAATTTCCTCTGCCTCTACAAGTAAGCATTTCTAGATAAACATATATTTCATCCTTAATTCGTCCATCCAAACAGACAGAAGCATATTGAACAAATTATCAAAACCTATCCTCAACTCGAATATATTTAGTGGAAAACAAGAAAACCAAAAACATCTGGAGGAGAAAGCAAGAGTAACGAAGAATGAGCAATCTGTAGGAAAAGATAGTGTAAATAAACCCAAGGTTATCTCATATCCCTTGACTCAAATATTATAATTACTTCATATTCAAGATTCTTTTCTTCACAGTAACCATTGTGACCCAAAGCAAAGTTTTCAGCAGCTCCTCTTCTGCCAAGATTGAAAACACTGACATCCTTTAAGTAAAAATCTCTTTCTGTAGTCCTTGCTTCACAGTATTTGGTGGAGTCAGTAAGCTCACAGCCATAATCAGTAGTGTGGATAGAATAAAACTCTTGTAACATCAACAAGACAGATCATATTGAGCCCTGAAAGAGACTGCATCTTGTAAGATAAGAACTAGATTATTTCAGCAGTTCCCAAAATGACATCCTGTCAAAAGACGAAAATGTTTAGCTGGCGTATACATTTCTTACCTGTACTCCCTTGGAAGGGAAAGGTGTGCCTTTACTTTTAGGTTGCTATTGAAGTGATCTGAGCTAAAGTCACTTTATTTCCAAATGAAGGCAACAGAACACAGGTGTTAAAAGTCTTCATTTATGCAAATCACTCTAATTGCTTTGCCTTAGTTTTCTGAATCTCTCTGTGTGGAGAAGCTCTTATGCGGGTTAACATCAAAGCTGTTAAAACGTGTTCGGACTTATGTAACACACATTTTGGTTGTTGATGAAAATGTTAAAAACACACACATTCATGCTAGTGTGAAGTATGGCCTAAAGGAATCTTCCTAAAATTGGCAGCAAAAGCAGAACTCATCATTCAAACAACTATGTTTCGTGATTGAATCTTGATGGTCCTCAAAACCAATGGGGAAAAAAAACACTACTTCTTTCAGCAGATTATAAAACAAATGCTTGTCATCTTTACCTCAGAGCAAAGTACCAGCTTAATCATGCTATTGATAGAAACAAGACATGGTTTTGTGTGAAGTTATCAATCCTGTTTCTGTTCTGCTGCAGACTGCTTTAGTTGTCTGTAAGAGGTTAACTTTAGTAGAAGTCCAGAAAACACATGCACACACTGTCATTAGCTGCTGTGGTTGCTGCCGTTCAGTCCAGCTGGTGTTCAGGCAGAGAAGACATTTTTCAGCAAATGTATGGCTACATGGGGCTATAAGCATTTTATCACGCATTCACAGGCACAGGTTGGTCCTGCTTTTCAGATCACAGTATGTCCCAGCACTGTTGGCAACGTTAACCTTGGTAATGAAAACCACAATAGGTCAAGAAACCGAGCACTTCCAAAGGGTGAACAGGTGGCAACTACCCTTTGAAACTTCTGTTTCCACACCTTTTGTATGTGTAGAGTCCCAGGTTTTTAGGCATGGTGGGTGGGAAGGGCCAAGGGGAGATGGAGAAGGGATTGTGTCTGTGTTCCCCAGTCGGAAATGTTTCCCTAGTATGTGTCAACAGCTAGACGCAGTTCTGTCTGCCGGAGACACCAGTACAATAGCCAACATTTACATTTCCTTCATACTATTGATTGGCTTGAAAAATCAGTGATAAAAAGGATAGTTCACACTACTTTTTTCCTTATTGTTCAAAACACTTTACTTCCTGGACAATATCCCATCAGTTACATCTAGTAAATTTATGAAAAGTTCTTCTCATGAACATTTAGGCAATGAAGCCTTGAACAAACAAAAGCTTAAATTCTGTAGAATAAATCTCCCTTAACTGCAAAAAAAAATCCACAGTGTATGGATGTAAGCTGGGCACACAAGTGAATTCTTCAAATACATACCTTTTTGGTTTAGTATTCATTAATGTGCCTCATTCAACAATGGTTTCCTTTACAGACACACAAAGGAAAACTGAATTGTAAGACTGACTTAGTCAAGGAGAGGAAGCTTATAAAGGTCAGCTCCTGTAAAGAAAGAGGTAACTACGTTACTACATAGTTTCATACACTACTCACTATGAAATGCATACAGTAAATAAGCAGCAATTCCTAGCTTTTATATAGTACTTTTCAGTTGCACATGAAACAAAGCTAAGACTTGAATTTGCAGTACTAATTCCATATATATAAAAGAAAGTAACCATAAAAAAATCAAGTTTTGCTCACAAATGAATTTGATTTATGATGCAATTGAAAACTCATTTTTCACTTTGAGTTAAGAAACCAGAATTTCTTGATCTCCTTATCTTCTAAGGTGGGGGGAGTGGGGGGGGGGGGGGAAGATGGGAAAAATAAACAGCTATCTACATTGCTAAAAACCCTAACCAACACCCCACCTGAAAATCTATTCATCTCTTCACTGGGTTATCTTGCTAGGAGAAGTTAAGATACTTTTACTGAACTGGAGCTTGTCTACAACTTTACAAACATTAGTGAACCATTCTGAAAGATTAAATCACTGAGCTCTTCAACGTTTATCCGTTTTTCAACTTCGAAATAATCTGTTTCCATTTCCTTTCAGCATATCCTTTTGACCTCTCTTCCTTTTTGCAATAATGCTCATACATTTTACTAGAATGCTCTCTTATTTCTCACTGTCCCACACTGAACAAAGTCAAAGGTTCTACAAAACCAATTAAGTTGGTTGTGGCTTTTGGAACACAAATCTTTTTAAAGCTTCAAAGATATCATCTGCGTATCTTCTAACTCCCCTTGCTAATCTACCATATGGAATTGTCTGTTCTTTAAAGTCAGCGCTTTTTCCTGTCCCTGTGATTCCTAAATGTGAAGATCTTCCAGGAATCCCCAAGAACTCCATGCTAATAGTTTCACCCACAGGATCATCATCTCCAATTTTGACACTGACACTTTAAAAGTACCTTCATCTTTCTACATGACAGTAATGCAAAAGTGAACTTTTTCCAAGTGAGAAATTGTCTTAGAAAACTGACCCTTTCTTATATATATTCCATATATGCTAAATAGCATCTTACTGCTTACTTGTTATAACACCATGAGCCATTGTAACAACAGAGAAGGAAGTCGTATAATACCTTATTTTGGGTAGAAATGTCATTTCCCTGGAAGTGAAAATTTCAAAATCCTCTATACTGATGGACAATGACCACGTAGCAGCAAAATAGCAGGCTACACCAATTTACACCAGCTGATGGTTCCTTACCTGACACATGGCTCAAATCTGTCTTAATCTCTAAAGATCAGCAATTTGCTGGGAAAACATGTTAATAATGAAAGACTGCAGCAAAGTAGATTAATTTTTTTTCAGTTCCTTTCAAATATTTTGCGGGATACTTTCTACCGTAACCACCTAAATCGTAGTTTGAAAAGTAAGTTAAGAGTTATAAAGCTATAAGCTATATAAGAGAGCTGGAAAAATAAAAATTAACTGAAATTTTTTGAACGCTTAATTAATAAGTCACCTATTGAAGCTACAGTAGTTATCACTTAACAGCATCCAGTACACACTCAGATAAACAAGGAAAAAATAACAAATAAGATAAAATTGAGATAAGAGATCTCAAATAAGATAAACCCATGGGCGGCATGCCAATGTTTGAGGGATGGTATGTGAACGTGGTCCTTCAATCTGCCATCTTGGTAGAAGTAGGGGATGGAGATCCACATGGCAGAAAAGCCACAAGGGTTATTGATGTGTTAGAAACCACAGAACTGCCTGAGAACAGTCATGTAGGAATTTGGGCTTCTCCCCCCGGAAAGGTGGTGGGATCAATAGTCCAACTGAAGTGCATCTACACCAATGCATTCAGCATGGTCAACAAACAGGAGGAGTTGGAAGCCACTGTGCAGTGGAAAAACTATGATCTAGTTGCAACCATGGAAACATGGTGGGATGATGCACACAACTGGAGGGCTGCAATGGATGGCTAGAAACTATTCATAAGGGATAGGCAAGGGAGGAGAGGTGGCCTAACATACTCCCTGTATGCTAGGGAGTGTTCTGACTGTCTAAAGCTTGACAGTGATTAACAGGTCAACAGAATCCGAGGAAAGGTCAACAAGGCAGATATGATGGTGGGAGTCCTTTATAGACTACCCAACCAGGATGAAGAAACAGATGAAGTATTCTATAAACAGCTGGAAGAAATCTCATGATGACTAGCCCTTGTTCTTGTGGGGGTCTTCAACTTACTAGATATTTACCGGAAACAGGAAACACTATAGAAAGGAGAGGAAACAGCCTACGAGGTTCCTGGAGCCTGTGGAAGATAACTTCCTGACATAGTGAGCGAGCCAACTAGGGAAGGTGTTCTGCTGGACCCGGTGTTTGTGAACAGGGAAGGACTTGTGAGTGATGTGATGGCTGGAAGCCATCTTGGAAAGTAAAGAGGGGACGGGTGTAGGTGAAATGCCACCTTAGATACCTACATATAAAGGCTTAATTGCGTCTGAAAGTGCAGCAGAGATCTATCTAGGTAAGCATCCATGAACGAAATGTACATTCAGGGGCAAACTGGGCAGTCACATAATGAAATAGTTGTATTTTCCATGCATCTGGAAGAATCGTACAAGGGACATACTGTATTTACCAGAAGGAGGCATTACCATAATATTTAGATATACGAGTATTTAAAAAATAATATACAACATTTCACTTATCAAGACACCACAGCTGAAAATCACTTGGAGTTTCAGTGATAAAATTTAAAAGTTTGTCTTTGTTTATGACAAAGAACAGATCATGTCACCAAAAATAAAAAGTAAATTCCTATTAGCAGAAAAAATGTGGAGGACAAATAGTGAACAAACAGGACCAACTGAGACCAAAAAGGGACCCCTGTTTAAGATCTGGTGTGACTGACTCTGACAGGTGGCAGAGCTTTTTGCTGCCAAAAGAAACAAGCTGTCTGAGAGACCTCTGGAGGACACAAGGTATCACTGGGGAAGGGTCCCTGCGCCCTTGCTCGGCTCTCATGCTCTGCGTGTGCTTCTGGCCATCAGACCGCAGACAGGTTTTATTCTGAGCTACCAGACCTTTGGTTTGACTTTGTGTGGGCTTTCTATCTCCTTCCCTTTCAGAAACTCTGACTAACGTGCTAGGGTCCAGGATGGCAGAAAACAGGTGCAGAGTGACTGCCCTCAAGATGGGGGCAGAAAGAGTCAAGGCACTACAATCCTTGCTTGAAAAAACTACCAGAAGAAACACTAAGAGAAAATGGAAATTGGAGGAAGAAGCAGCCCACACATTTTGTTATGGACAAATTATGACAAATTATTCTTCCTTTCATGACAGGATAACAAGTTGAAACGATAAAGGAGAAGCAGTAGCTGTCACGTCATCTTGACTTCAGTAAGACTTCTGACATGCTGTCATGTGAAATTAATATAAGCAAGAAAGGAATCTGCTAGCATGAGGGGGCACAACGTATTGGAAAGGTGGACTTAGGAGAACTGCTCACAGAGGAACTTGCGTATTAGAAAGAAAGAGAGACAGGTAGGTCATTCAGTGTTATTCAAGCACTTCAACTTGTGCTGCAGCTATGAAATGAAAGCTCTGCTGACAAACACTCAGACAGTCCTAAACAGAAGGAAAGAGACATTTTGGAAGGGAAGCTGACTGCAAAATAGTCTTGGAAAACTGGAGAGGTGGCCCAGTCTGCAAGACACCAACAGGTGTAAAATCTGAGTAGTCAGCTGTTTGAAAATGATATGGGGATAACCATTCACAGCACACCTTCTGGAGAAGACAGTCAGTCACCATCAGCCATGTGTTGGCAGAGGCATGCAAAAGGAAGAAAAAGGGGACCACAAGTAGCCTACACACATGACAAGAAGAAAACCTGCTGCTCAGCTAGAGGCTGGAGGGCAGTCAATGAATCATAAATAGTACCAAGAGATTTTGAACAGCTCATAAAAATACCCAAGGCATAAAAATACCCACATTTT
This sequence comes from Gallinago jamesoni, assembly GCA_025769975.1. Taxonomy (NCBI): domain Eukaryota; kingdom Metazoa; phylum Chordata; class Aves; order Charadriiformes; family Scolopacidae; genus Gallinago; species Gallinago jamesoni. The sequence continues at coordinate 13,754,975 of JAOQGH010000032.1, forward strand.
CAAGTTAACTCAGAGTCACTAGGTCAGACAGAATGGGTATTTTAAACATCGCTGCCCATTCATCCTTGCATGGAGAAACACCATTTTTGGTCCTGAGTTAGAGCACATTACTGCTCACTTTCCTCTGATCTTCTAAAAGTTCTTGCCCACCTCTAAGGTCTGTCTCTCTGCTATGTGTTTTTTCATTCTCTTGGTTTGCCTGCATTTGCCACAGGATCCTACTTTTGCTGTGTACCTCTCTTGCCTGCTGTATTATGCCACATCCCTGAGAAGTTATTGCTATCAGAAGTGGTCAACATGGATTTACCGAGGGGAAGTCACGTCAGACTAACCTGACAGCTTTCTATGATATCATGACTGGTTGGATAAATGAGAACAGGGTGGTGGATGTTGTTTACCTTGACTTCAGCAAGGCTTTTGACACTGTCTCCCACAGCATCCTCTTAGCTAAGCTTAGGAAGTGTGTGTTCTAACACACTGAATGGACAGTGATGTGGATTAAAAACGGGCTGAAAGACAGAGCTCAGAGGGTAAAGATTAGCGGCACAGAATCTAGTTGGAGGTCTGTAAAAAGTGGAGTCCCCCAGGGGTCAGTACTGGGTCCAGTCCTCTTCAGTATATTCATCAGTGACCCAGATGAAGGGATGGAATGTACCCTCAGCAAGTTTGCTGATGACACAAAACTAGGAGGGGTGGCTGACACCCCAGAAG
>JAOQGH010000032.1:13755785-13779926 GCA_025769975.1 Gallinago jamesoni
AGTGACAGGACAAGAGGAAATGGGCACAAACTTGAGTATAAGAAGCTCCACCTAAACATGAGGAGGAACTTCTTTCCAGTGAGAGTGGTAGAGCACTGGAACAGGCTGTCCAGAGAGGTGGTGGAGTCTCCTTCTCTGGAGACATCCCAAACCCGCCTGGACACGTTCCTGTGCAATGTGCTCTAGGCAGACCTGCTCCGGCGGGGAGGTTGGACTAGATGACATCCAGAGGTCTCTTCCAACCCAATATGATTCTATGATTCCATTCTATGATTCTATGAAGTTCTCCAGCACACTGGAGGTCTCAAAGAGCACTTCAATAAAATATCCACCAGGTATGGTTTAGGCACATGTGCTCACACCTGGGGCAGAAGGATGGACCAAACAATGTCACAAAGCCTTTCCAACTCAATTTTTGGCTGTTTTAACACAGATAACTCTAAAACTGTATTATACACACATATGAAGAACACTCCATATATATCAGAAATATCAGTGATGTATTTTTCAGCAAAATATTACAAGAAAGTGCAATTGCAGATGAAAGGCCCATCTAAATCTGAAGGGCCAATCTTTTTTAGAGAAGAGGTGGGAAGGAGAGAAAGTAAATAACGGAGTACTTAATAAAAGCTCAGATCCTAACAAACACTTTTAGACATGAAAATCCAGCATTGCCTCCTGAATTATTATTTACATTGCACATGAAGATTTCTGCTCCTGACTGATGTTTATGGAGAATGAAGTTGCCAACTCAGGGTAGCAGTGCTTGTCTTCAAATGGGGTAGCATGGGTGCACGTGACCGTGAAATCTAAATTCTGCTTTGGAAGGTAAAAATGATAGGTGGAAACTAGTGCTACAAGAGCAGAGGTTCCTATTTAATGTGGGCAGTTCTTCAGCAACCACTGAGGCAGGAAGGGGGAAAGAGAAACACCCAAACAAAGAGCTATAACAAGGAGAATGACCACAGCAAACCAGCTCTTCACCTTCTAAGGTGAGGAAGTAGTTATTTTTAAATTATCAGATGAATTATATTAATATTTCTAATACTTTTAAATCCTCAAGTCACACTACCTGTCCCCCAGCCCTTACATTCCCTAGGCAGCCTGAGAAGGTCATCAATTTCATACATTCACCCTGCTTCTGAGAAATGTACAAATTAGTAAAACCCATCATTTTAAGCTCGTATTTCAGCCAAAGTAGTGCATTTTAGTAGAGGATTTTATTAAAACTTGCTGAATATAGATATTGCTAATTGGTGTGACTGGCAATGAAAAAGGCCTCCGAAACCTTGTGGTTTAGGGTATTGTGAACTTGTACCATCATCAAAATTTCAAATCACTTTTTCATACATTCGGTGCAAAGGCTTAGCCCTTCCTGCTTGCCAAAGATTTAATGGATCTCTTGCTCCTCTGGGGTGCCAGAAGACAACTGTGTTTACCAGATTCTTAGGCCTAGGCTTCTATTGATATGTGTATAAGAGCAGATTAAGACTGATTTCATACAGTCATACAGGAATGAAACAAGTAGAGCATGCAATTTTAGTACCAGCTGCACATAATGTAAATCTGGGAAACCACAGAGTCTCCACATGGAAAGGTTTGCAAGAAAGTGTAATATCAGCAGGAACTCAATTCTATTCCTTCCCTAAGTCACGTAAGATTCATTTTAAAATAAGATGTTCTTTGGTAAATTCAGTGGGAGTCACTTCAGAAGGAATCCTGTGGCAAAAAAAAGCAAATGACAAGATGTTGCCAGTAATTTAGACATTTGGGAAGTGACAAGAAAAGTCATAGTGCTCTGTATCTAAGATTTAGGGGAGATTTTATTAGCTTTTGTCAGGTGGCATCATGTCCACTGTTCTTCTGGAGTATGCCTACACATCCACACCTTGCAAGCTCGCTACTTAGTATCTTCATTATATATACCACTTATGGGCTATCATTACTATATGTAGTTGCACTCTCATAAATGGAAATCTTTCTGAGGCAATGTGTTTTCCCGAGTTTAAGCTTGATTTGCTTATTAAACACACACATGAAGCCTAACGGCCACACATTGGTACTTGCATTCTTAATTGCAATGTCCTCTACAGTCTCTTTAACTCCCTTTCACAGCGATGAAGTCTTAACTTTGTTCCAGTGAAAAAAACATCTTTACGTATATTAATTAAAATTCAGTATATATTATTTTTATTTATATTTCAGGTGTTTCTGGATGCTGCTGTTTAGTTATACTTAACAAAGTACTGTACAAGTAGTTCTGGAGACAAAAAAAATAGGCAAAGTTAGGCAGTTTGAGTCTTGTCTCTTCAATAATTTTTTTTTTTTTTACAATAAAAAGGCCTTTTTTCTTCCACATTTTCAACTCCGCAGAGAACATTATAATCTGTTGAGCGCTTTTCATCTTTTATTTTAATACACAGGAACTTTGATGCAGCCATACTGACAAAAGTTTCTGGCTTACTGTCAGTTTCTTTCCCCAGTTGGCACGTTATTGCAGTGGCAATCCAAAGGGCTGCTGCTGCTTTAATGCTCCATGCTAGGACACAGCCCAGAAGTAACCCTTTGGTCTTTCTCCACTTTGAGCAACCTCAAACAGACCGCAAATCCCCTTGACTAGCAACAACAACTGCAAGTCATGGATCTGGGGTAGCTAGACATGCTGATACTGGGAAACACTGACATTTTCACACAGCTAGAAGTCGCTTCATATACCTTGTATCTCTGGGAAGCAGGGACCTTCTCGCTTCCCTAGGGATGGGCCTGGCTGTGGGAGCGAGCAGCTGCAAAAGTAACCCTCAGCAGTCTCTGCTTCTGTGGGCAACTGCTTGCATCTGCCAGCCAACCCCATTTTGGACCTTGATATAGACAATTCAGCCAAAGTGCTCACAAACAAATACAGTTCAGTGACCTGATACTGGAAATCCTGTCCATAAACATCTTATCTTTGGCTGGTTTTTGGGTACGTGAAGTACCCACAGATCAGGGTAATGGAGAAGACTGGAAATGCCCTGTAAATTTCTGCTGCTACATGCCATTGTGTAATTTCCCACAATGGATTTCACTGACTTAGGCTGGACAGTCATGAGGCAGAGGACAGAAGAATTCAGAGTGAGCAGTGGAGGTTAAAAATGTGGAATCTCTATTGTTATGCATATTGAACATTTCTGTGTCCCACACGGTGCCAGCAAAAGCAATGGCATACCATTCAGGGGAAGCTGCTGCTTCTGAGTAACAGGTGCTCTGGGGAAAGGTAAGAAATAACAGATGGGAAATATTGCTGGTCTGAGGATAATAAGCCATCAAAAAAACTCAGGACTGAAATGACAAACGACCAATTATTGATAGTAAATTTGAAAACACTATCTTTTCATCAAGTAGTCAAGGTTTTGATAACTCCCAGTGCATTCATCTTTTCTGTGCATAGTATGCCACATGTTAAGACTCCCTACAGAAAGCACATTGATTTTTTTCATGTAAAGGAGTGAGCAATATATATTGTGGGGTGATGTGGGAGTTTAATATTGCACAAGTGTGTTATAATATATGAAAAGGCTCTTTATACACCTTAGTAACCTGAAAGTCACGTGGCAAAACTGAAGATAACCTTGAATTTGGTATGCCTCTGCATTTAAACTCCTGGGAGGAAGCCCTTTCCTTCCCTTTGGCTTTACACAGTGTGTTGTGGAAAGGCTCTTAAATTTCAAGTGTTTAGAATACATTCTGTCCTCATAGTAGATAAATATCCTGTTTTCTCTACACAGAAATTATTTTCCATTGAGTGATTTCTACCTTTGTCACAAAAACTCTGAGCATTAGAGACAAGCTATATTACCATATAACAGAACTATAAACCAGTATTATCAAAAAAGAAACAGCAAACATATGTCATGGTTACTGTAATTTCATAGAATCATAGAAGCATAAAGTTATTTAGGTTGGAAGGGACCTTTAGGGTCGTCTAGCCCAATCATCAACCTAACTCTGATAAAAGACAGCTTTTTTATTTGCCTTTTTTTTTTTTTTTGTAGGATTGTCTGTATCTATGATGGAATTTAAAGAGCAACTATTTTAGGAAAACTTTTAGGCTGCAATAGTGTAAATATTTTGTTTAAATATAATAGTGCTTGTTCCAGATGTATCTAGAAATTAAATAGTATTTTTCAGATGCCGGAAGTTTTTAATAACCAATCTGAGGAGTCATTTAGGGTACATTATAATTTAGTATAAAAAAAAAAAAAGAGAGAGACAGAGTATCTCTAGTCCACTATCAGCCATGAAGCAGAAGGTGCCTAGAGATTTTCCACAGGCACACATTCCCACCTAATAACATATTTAGTATATTACATGTTCTACTGCAGCAATAACTCTGCCATAGAATTATTTCAAACTTGCATGTTGGTTTATGTGTTGTTATAGCACCTGTGCAGGACAGTTCCCAAATTCTGTGTATGATTTGCTGAAGATTATAACTTCCAGAAATGCAAGAACCTTCCTAGTGTACAAAGACAGATTTTACAAAAATCAAAGACAGATTTTACCCAAGTCCCTCATCATACAAATTCCCCTCTGTCCTCTCCTGCTCAGGAGTGAAGTACTCTGCTCCTGGTCACCGTCCTTAGAATCAAGGCTTACCTTAGCTGAAATAACATGCAGTAATGGTGAATGTTGGTGGGATGACTGGGATGAGTCCTCAGAGGCAGAAGGCTGTTTTACCCTGAGTTAGCTTCTCTGGCTGACACACTGGGAACGTAGGGGAGTCAAAGTTGTACCTGCTTATCAGGTCTTTACACCCATTCTGTCACCTAGAGGAAGAAAACAACAGTTCTTTCATTTTTGTATGCAGAAATTCATCAGGTCGATAATTGAGGGTGTAGCAGTTCAGCTCTGCAGCCAAATTCAAACACATCAGGAACATTATAATAAAAAAGTAGTCAGGAGGAGACACTATTCAAATTGCAATTACTGTCCTCTGCATCTACCTGTACATTTAATACAGGTTCTTTAAAATTCTTTTGAAATTCATTTAAAAAAAAATTAAAATCACTATGCTTATCAGAGCATAACATCAGAGTCCACATCTTCTCAGAGAAGGCCTCCATTTCAAGATTTTTTTTAAAGAACTGATGCTGAGACAGCAGGTGAGAAGAACTTAGTGTAGACCCATCTTAAAGCATTCAGAAATTTAGGAAAGGAAGTTGGCTCTGAGCTGGGTGGGCTGGAGGCCTTCCTGAAGGGATCCAGCTCTGCAAGAACTGCCATTTTTTTTCCCAGACTACCTTCAGAAAATATTTTTGTACAACAACCCACATCACGTTGCTCTGGAAAAGCTTTCTTCCCTCCCACTTCTTCACTCTTGCACCTGTAGCAATACCTCCTCTCCTGGTGTTCAGCAACAGAACTAACACCAATTCCTAAGGAATTAATTTCATGAAAGAACAGGCAAACTTTGAAGAGTACAGCAAACTCAAACCTGCTGACCATCGTTCAGCTGCACAAAAAGGTTTAGGCAATGTTGCTTTAAATCAGGACAGTCGTATTTGAATTTTCCGTTACCCTGTTTTATTTTCAAAATTACATCCATGCATCTGTTTTCACTTTACTGTTTGCATGATGTAAGTTATTCACATTCTTTGTCACCACACTTATAATACTAAATTACAATTTAGTAGCTCATTAGTGAGAGTAATTGCCAATGTCTTGCCAAATAGCCTGTGCCCATTATAAATGAAAGTTGCATAAATTAGGAAGGGGTGTTTTGTTTGTAGATTATGAAAATAATTTATGCTATAAATAAACACCTTGATGTGACTGGTAGTGTTTAGATGACTATAAAATATCCCTTGTGTAATTAGGAAGCACATTTTTGTGTAATTAAGAAAATAAATGAGAATTAAATTTTTAGTGAGTGCAGGTGGTAATGCCACCCTACTGTAACGTAAAACATACTGACACATTATTTTTATATAGAATTATTGTAATAATTAGGAACAGTTTTTATATTAAACTAGAAATATACACATATTAACATCAGAAATGCCAGCAAAACACAGTTCTTTAAAAAAAAAAAAAAAAGAACCCAGAGGAAGTAGTTTAAAAAAAACATAGTGCACCCTATATAGAGTATTTTCAATTTGCAGCATTCAAAGGAAACTGCTTGGAAAGTGATTTCAAACAAAATTTAAGTAAGGTGTTCCTCTCCTTTGCCCGGAGAATATAGTTCATGAATACACAAAGCTCTGTGCGCTTGTTTTTGGCTGTTTGCTTACAAATTTTTCCCAGTTGAGAAAATTCTGATGAATTATAGTACAGCAAAAGTATAACACCAAAATGCAAAGACAAATGGGAAACAATATTTTCTTTCAGTCTTTAGCAGTGACAAATATGAGACTTTGGGATCCCATGTCCAAATACATGTATACATGCATACTTGAAATAATTTACTCTCATTCTTTGAGCTGCAGAAACAGAGGTGTTTATGAACACTTCTGTCTTAGAAGTGCCCCTATAACAAGGCAGTTAGTAAATGAGTATGTTCCTTTTGATTTAAATATTTATCTAGGCTGCTGTTTTTTCCTGCAATGCTGGTACCTCCTTTTCACTTCCATTTTTGTACTCTGTCATTGCAGGAATTCCAGCCAAGTCCGTACTTTTATTTTCCCTTTCAAATTTCTAAGAGTTGTCCCACGTCTGCACACCTGCTTAAAAAGTGGTATTAATACTGAGGCAGAATACAAGGTGAGGAGCTGCTTTTCTGGAGACACAGTGCCGTGTGAGAGCCAAGAGTCCCCGGAGAGCTTCAAACTGGAAGTTCTGCTTTTTTGTCCTATGTTAAATTGCTGGAAGGTTCTTTGCAGTGGTGATGTCTGCAAACCAGATCCTGTACAGGAGCTAATCAGCATGGAGGCATTTCGTTTTGGTACCTTCTCTGCAGAACAGATGCTGGACCCAAGCATTGGACTACAAGATACCATGCACAAGGGTGCTGAGGAATGGCAGCAAGCTGCCCTATGTCATGAATTTGGCATGTAGCCATCTAGAACTGCTCTCTGGAAACACTCACTTCCAGTCCTTGTTCCTCTCTGTGTATGACAGCTGTTCAAGATACATTAGTCTTATTTAGGTCCTTAAGTAGATTTTCTGAATCTAGCTCTAATAGAATATCCCAACACAGGGAACTAATCGATATTGTTCACCAGGTTTTAAATATAGGGTTCCTGAAAAAAATGTTGTTTCACTGAGAAACAGGAAGGAAACGCCCAACTCTAGAAACTCAGTAAGGAGACAGAGTCATTTCTAAAATGCTCTCATTTAGCTGCAGAATATTTTTATCACCTCACAGCATGTGAACTGCACAGAATAACAATCAGCACCCAGAATAACACAGAAGGGGGCAAAATGAAGATTGCGCAGAGGGGCAGTACCATTTTCCCTGTTGCCTCTGGAGTGCACGACTCTTACACAGGTAAGTGATGGTTCCTGGAAACCTGAGAGTACTCCTAGGATGCTGCTGAGCCTCATCTTCAGGACATTGAAGTTTAGCTCAAGGTAGAAAGGCTAAAGGTAGGCATGAGGATAAAAGGAGGACTTCAGGATTACAGCTACCACGCTCTGTGATTATCACTTTTCTTAACAGCGAAAATCCACAGCTTTTGAATTCAATTTGAGAGCATTTTTTCAGCTCCTTTTCAAGGACCCTCTTCTGATGTCACCTGGGCGTATGACACCTTTCTGGTCAGATGCTGTACCTTTTGGAGACGCTCTTTTCTGTCCTGGCAACCGTCTTCCATGGCCACGTTCTCCTTTCTTGGTGTTGCCCCGAGAGGCAGCTTCTCTTTCTCTCCCGTGGCTGCCCCACTATGACAGTGTTCAGGCTGCAGAGAAGAGGAGGAGTTACAGCATAAAGCTACAGCGTTTGCTTCCAAGGTAAACAACACCTCAGAGTTCTGCTTGGGAGGACACACTTAAGCTACAAAGGAGAAAGGGACTGTGCACTTTCTTCCCTTTACGGAAAGATAAAAAGTAGCATGCGTGAATGTCACTGCTTGGGACAGCAAGACGCCTTTCGTGTTTGTCAGTCACTTGCCTTCTAAATCGCAGGCATGTGTATTTTCCCATGGAGTTTTTTTTGGGTGGAAGGGGGGGGTTTCCAAATTTGAAAATTGCTCAGAAATAGCAGCAGGAAATCCCTACTGTCTACTCTTTGCGGTGAGAATATTTTCCACATTGTATTAGGTACAAACATAGTCCTATATTATTATATAACAACCGAAAGTAAAACAAAACGGAGGAGGGGGTGGAGCATTTGATGCTGTCACCAGTGCAAACTTTATCCCAACTCTTGCTGTGCCAGTTTGCTGCACAGCTTTTCCAAGACTTGTGAGTATTTTACAACTTTTAACATCCTCTTGCTTTTCTTTCTTTCTCGTATTAAAAAGGTCAGGGAACTCATACTGCATAGCTTTCAATTTTTTAAGGTTTGTTTTTTTTTTTAAAAAGTATCTTGTAAGATTTATTATAAATATAAAAGACATAGTTTAAGTATTGTATTCAATCTTGTATCTGGCACCCGTTTCTCTGTTTCTGCTGTGTGAGAGACATCAGCAAGTCCAGAGAACTGGTGCTAGCTGGTGAAAATTTGTCATTGTTTTCTAATAAATTCTCACAGCAAAAAATGAGGAGAAAACAAAGATACTGCTGTGAGCCTAGCTAACATAACAAGGGCAGAGCTAAAAAGCTGGGAGAAAAGTTATTTACCATCTGAGTATATATACTTGAAAGAGCATTACTCAGGCAGGGAACTGAAAATCTGCAGTCAAATGGAATCCTACTGAACTAGTGATACAGAGATACTGCAGCTGATATCAGTATAATAGGGAGATATTGGCTGGTAGTAAACCTGAGTAAGCAAACACATTTATGAGTTTGTTGTTAAAAATGCGACTTTTCACCTAACGAAACCAAAAGGTAGAAGGAAAAAGATATGTGGGGCACAAGCTTGTGAATAATTCACAAACCTGCAAAACTACCTCTGTAAAAGCAAGTAATAGGAAATTCTCCTTACTGTGTGCAGGCACTACCTTGTGATTCCTCCTGTATACAGCAAGATTATTTGTGCTGCTTACTTTTAAGAGTCTGATGTTGCAGAACAAATTCCTGGTAATTATCACAATATGTTTTACTATATTTTCCAAATAGTCAATAGCACAGCACTTCCTGTTATGAATGTGTTTAGTTCTATTTACAGTTACCAATTTATTTGACATGTACTAGATAAGTGGAAAGATACCACTTGGTTATTTTATCTTGGAAAAAGATACTTAACTATAGATCAATTTAGTATAAACAAATGATGTTTATCGATCAATAGAGGTATCAAATACGTTCTTTGTAAACTCTAAGAGCATGTGCTGTGACTTTGTAGCTTGTCACAATCATTTTAGCTCTGTAAACTCACCCAATAAAGGTAAGCTTTACCAGCTCTTTAGCGTGTAACATTATACTTTGCTGTCTTCAAGAATGTTTAATTCTTTGGGAAAAAGAATATTATGGTCAGATCCATTCTGAGGCTTCCTAGATCTTCACTGAAAGTAGACAGGGATAGGAAGGGACAGAGATAAAGGCTGATACGGAGTAATTGGATAGTGCGGATAACATAATGCTAGATTTTTTCTGAAGAGTGAAAAGCTCCTTCTCGCTTCAGCTTACAGTCTCTTCCAGGCTACGGCCAGTAATACATGTGACTGAAACTTTCTAATGTCAGGTGCAGGGTTCTGTCAGCAGAGCGTTTCCCTGCTCTGTGCTCAGTGAGTCCAGCTTGCTGCAGCTAGCACAGCGGGGAGAAGCACAATCTGGAAGAGGCCCTCTTCCAGAACAATGTGAGACACAGTGTTCTATCAAAACAATGTGTGGTGTGAAGTAGTCCACTGTTCTGCAGGCCAGCTCTATGTTATCGCTAACAGGGATCAGTAAAGCACAGCAGCCCAGCTTGAGTTGTTGGAACAAACTTGTCAGGCCATACAGAAGTACATATTTTATTCCTCTTGTGTTTTACATGCCATGGTCTTGTTGCTATATCCTCCACTTGATCACTGCACCATCAGTAGGAACTAAAACCTGGGAGAGTAAATACCTTTGCGTTCATGTTTTTCATGAGGTCTTTCTGTGCACTTAAAAAGTCATAATGGAAGGTAGTGACTTTAAAGGTTATTTTAACAATTCGACTGTAATGCACTGCCAATTCTCATTATTATAATACATTTTCAATTCTCTACACCAAATTATAGTGTGTTAGGCAAAGCAAGAACATCTCAAATGTCCATTTGCTGTGCATGCATGCTGAAATATTTCTGATTTTCAAAAGGATTTCAAAATTAATTGCTCAGAAATGGAGGGGGGAAATCCCTACTAACAGTTATTTATCATCAGCTTCTTATTACTCAGAAAAATGTGTAAGAAGCAAAATCTTAGGTTTTTATAAGTAGTTCCCAAATTTAAAGACATTCTTCTCACTCAACTCCGATTTCTGATTCCCATTTTACAGGCTTTGGTAGGACAGGATTTCACTCCAGGAATAAGTGGTGATATATTAACAAACAAGCCGATACATTTGTTTCTGCAAAGACCAGACTCTGGTAAAAAGCACTATTAATAGGTCCTCTGGGGAATATACACTCAAAACTCCTTTTTGAGCAGGAAGCCAAAGGAATAGGACTACGTTGGAGGCCCCCAGTACCTAGGCACACAGATTCTTCTTTCACAGACAAAAGGACTTCTGATTTTATATCATTAATCCCAGATGAATTTACCTTCTCACTGCTTCAGTGCCAAACGTTGAACCTTAGCCGCAGGTGCCCACCTCGAATGTTTCTGCGTACTGAAGGCTTCTCTGCTCTTGCTGGGGCAGTGCTGTTCCCAAGATGGGTGCTATGATCCCACGCTCAGAATGGACCTGAAAGAAGGACTGTAAGAGAAAGACATTTCATCTAAGCTGCCTGTATCAGCGCAAGCAGAGATCCCACTTGGCCAGGGCTGAGGGCCACCTGTCAGATAATATTCTTCACTTATCTGTGAGAGGTCCAGTCTGGGATTTCCTCCACACTCTGTAGCTGATCTGGGGCCTGTTCTGTACCATCCATCAGGATTTATGGGCAGCTGGGGCTAGATTTTTGTATCATGATGACAACACAAAGAATTCAGGCACCTAAGCAGCTAATAAAAGCTTTCTGTCTTCCGTTCATAAATTAATGTACTAGTGTAAAATAAGAAGACTGATTCTTTTTTAGCTAAGAAATTAGTGAAGAGCAGCAGAAATATTTGGAAGCCAGCAGGAGATGTATTATATAATTAAACTGTTGTCCTTGCCAATAGGTTATTATCAGCAGGTAGCAAGATATATGCATCATTACAAACCATCTTACAGTATTTCATTCTATAGCAGATGAGGTCTGTCTTTAGTGGCAGAATAGGGTGATCACTCAGACACTGTTGCCATTATAACTGCTATAAATTACAACTGAACAGTTTAATAGTTTATCAATTAACTCTAGTGCCAATGCTTAAAAATTCTTTACCAAAAAATGGCTGATTTTTTTTGCTCACTGAGAAACTGTTTTTAAAAGCCTGCTTTATAAAAGTATGTGTAGACTAGAAGGCTTGCACTCTGATGGTTGAAAAAATCTTAGAGCAAAGTTGCCAAACCAGCCTGCCCAGGACTGGAGTTTATCAACTGGTTTAGGGTGCCTTTTTATATGCACGAATCCAAGTGAAGCAAATTTACTGGCTGTAATTTATTTTTGAGTAGAGGGATTGCAACATTCTAAACCCCTATCCAAAAATGGCTCCCACTGCACCTTTCCCTGGCTGCAGCCTCTGCCAGAAGGCTGTGAACATCAAGTGCTTAGTCATTTTCTTCCCTAGAGTTTAAGCTATAAACAGAGACAGTGCGGAGAAGTTTACTGTCTCTGCTGGAGAAAGGTCTTGAGCTTATCACTGATGGCAGTTCACCGTCTGCCACAGATCCTGTTTGTGCAGATAGAAAATATGACAATGCAGTTGTTGAGCTAATGATCTTGTGAACAACTCATGCAGTAGAAGACTCATTTTGTGTAAAGGAATAACAACACTGACAAGGTTTCACTCCACATATCTTAAGTATTGTATTAACTGCTAATATGTTGTTAACTATTATTATCAATTTTGTAACCAACATGATGCAAAATTAGGGATGAACTCTACGGCCTCGTTTGATGCTCCGTTGGCTAATTAAGAATTATGGCACTGGTACCAGAGGTGCCTGCAGTTATCTCTGGCCAGTGACAAAGTGTCACAGCCAGTCTTCCTGCAAGGGAAAGCAGGAACCCTCCCTTCCACGACTGAGGAGAGGTATTGCAGCGACATGGAAATCTGTGCACCTGACATCTGAAAGTTACAGCTAGTTACTGCCACCAACCAGCTTGTAACAGTAAAAGCTTATCAACATAAGCACACTTGTTCAAAAATAACTAATTATATCTCTCTGTAGAAGCTGTAGTGACTCTCTCCTGAGTCATGTAGCCTCAGTTTGAATGTCATTAAAATAACAGATCTGCATACCCATTAAAACTGAGTGCATGTATTGTGCTTTTAAGAACACAGGAATAGGAGTCACAGTAACTCTCGCAGATTTATATATTGTGGCCTGTGGCAGAAAAACAGAAAGTATGGTTTGTTTCCCTGCTAGTGTACTTTACTAATGGTATAGTTGCTACGTGGAGTTTTCCTTTATGCTACTTCTTGGCAGAGTAAATGAATCAAATAGTGTTTCACATTCCTAAGGCTAGATTGGTTCTGCTACTAGAATTAACATGATCAGCTGTACTCAGGGCTGCCACAGGCAGTGTAGATTGCCACTGGGCAAGCAGGGCTACACCGGGCTAGCGTGTGTGTGTGTGTATATATATATAAATATATAAAACTGAGGAAAACCAGGAAAAGCAGATATTCTGTATTTCACATATACCTCTTTTCCATGGCCCCACGTCTGATTTTCTGCACATTCCTTGCACCATCCAGAAAAATTAATTTTACCTTTTTTGGCCTCCATTTATGGCACTTACAGTATAGTATCCAATTGCTTCTTGAACACGAATTAGCTCATTTTTCTCAAAAGTTCTGAAGGATAAGAAAATAGCAATTTTACGTTATAAATGGAAAAAGCCTGGAAGAACCTAATGATTTTGGGTCCAGTATATGATAGCTGGAGATGGATTATTTTTTTTAAGAGAACGTTTAGCATTCCCTAGATTGTGTGTTTTCACATGTAGCACCTAGTTTGTTCTAGGTGCTATATGTGAACACTGACAGCTGTGAGAACTCAATGCTTTTTTGAACTAAGCTCTGTAGAGGGCACTCATTTCTTCAAACTGTATCATCTGCACTGGAGCTGCATCTGAGCTAGCTAACTGCTAGAACTAGAAAAGTATGTTTGGGGAGCATTAAGCATTTCATCCCAAGGGCAGATATACAAAACAACTTAAAGTCAAGATTTCTTGTAGGAGGGAATTCAGGAAGTGCTTGTCACTTGAGAAAAAAATGGGTTAAGGAGCTTTCCAAATCACAGGGAGATGGTGAGTTGAAGGCAGGGACAGGACTGTTTCTCAGGGCTGCATTCAGCTACCTTTGTCATTGTACCCATCCTTTTGTTTTTGTAATCTTCTTACCCCATTTCTACACAGCTTCTTTTTTCAAATAAGGACATTTATACAGGTGGGTTTTTTTCAGGAGCTTAGTCCATTTGGTGAACAGAATTCATTTTGCTCATAGATCCTGTGAGAGAAAAAGGAAATCATTACATCATACTGTGATTAAAGATTAAATACCTTTTTAAAATTATGAATTCATGGGAAGACAGTGAGCACAAGATTGAGTTTCAAGTTCTCAAGAAGAATATGCTTTACTGTTCCTAAATCTTCCCACTTCTGCTACACCCAACATTTCCTCCTTCCTTTCACCTCCACCCTGTCTTAATTCTTTGCTGTGCTCTCCACTCAGTCACGCTACTCAAATTCCACTGCTGCATACCAACAGCATCACCGATCTCTGTTCCCCAGCCTTTACCACACTGGAAGGAAGCCTTGTTTTTTATACCAAGCGCTCTGCTTGCCTCTGAAGCTCTGAGATGGGAGTATGTTCATTGTGAAGAGACTACTGGAGACCAGCTACACAGTGCCAGAAAAATCTCTTTTGCAATTATGTAAACTCATAATAAGCCACTCATAACTTGCCCAAGTTTGTGCAGGTTTTCTAGGCTGCCAAACTGAAATACATTACTAAAAAGCAAAGCTTTAATTAAATGGTTATAAGCATTTTCTTTATATGAAAGAAATGCATATTTCTGCGAATTTGTTTTTGGAAATGACTGAACTACTCTTGATGGAGCTTAAAAGAAAATCACTAGCCTGACTAAGTAATTCAGTGTAGGAAGTTTCAGCTCTAACAATATCAGTTTGCCCAAACTAAAAGCAACTGAAATGGAGTCTTATTGCTTGAGACCCAGCTGCGGGAAGCCCTAACAAAACTCTAGGCAATAGTCCTTTATATAGAGAGAGAAACAGGACTGCGTTCTCAGCCCATGTCTTTGAAATTATCAGTGTTTAATTTAATTTTCTAAGAAAATAATACTTATGCAATTATACATCTGTGCATGTTTGCACATTTTTACCCTCCTCCTCCATCACATTTTTTAATTCTAGGCCTAAGTTCATTGAATAATTTAGATCGGAAGAGACATCGAGGTCACCTCTTCCTGCCCCTCCCACCTAAAGAAGGCTAACTTCAGCATTAGAGGAGGTTGCTCCAGACTTGCTTGTTTTTTTAATACCTCTGAGGATGGAGCTTCCAAAACTTCTGTAGGCAGTTCACAAACTTGTTTTCTTGCAGATAGTGTTGGGGCTCCTTTTAGAAAAAATACTAATATTAATGTCCAAATAAACTGTTCTGTCAACATGCCTTCATCATTTTCTCCTGTATCTCTTCAAGCTCTTGCTATGAATATGAACTCAGTTGTTTGAACACAATTTTTCCTCGTTTCTCCAACCCAAACACTTGCAAGATTTGAAAGTGAACCTAAGGGAAAAAAAGTTTCCAAAAGAGAAGGGAAACATTCTAATTAGGTGTTATTCTATCATCTGTAAAAAAAAAAGTAATAAAAAGCAGAATGAGCTAGTTAGTTGCCATGGTCCTTACTATGAAAACACTGCTTAAAGGGAGGTGGTACAGTGGGAGTGCTGCTGACCTGACCTTGGTTCCACATGGTTTGCCTCATGTGTTCTCTTATAATTTCTTTCATAAAATAGGGGCGAACGACAGTACATCTGCATAGCTGGACTGGACTGTCTATGTAAAAGACAACTATTAAAAGCAATTTTCATGTTGGAGATTAGTAATTAGGGGAACTCTTCCAGTCCTTTATATAAAACAGAATTACGTTGATATTAATAACTTTAATACTAGTTACCTGGGCTACAATCTTGCTTCTGATTCCTATCAGAAGTCATAAAAAAATATCCTTTGATGACAATATCCATTTTCCTGGGGGGCCCGCCCTTATATTGCAGCATTCAAAGATGGGCCTCTACTATCTAGGTAAAAATAATGCTTGAAAGAAGTCAGATTTACAGGGGACTTGCAAAAGTTACTTGTGAAATTTCAGCAACTTCCTGCTTTGAATGCTCTTAATATATGGGCTGAGGGCCTCTGAGAACTCTATTGCAACATCATATATACTTATTTTTTCCACATCTAGGTCCTGCAATGTTCTTTGTTGTCCCAAATTCCGTGCTTCCGCTGTGAGTAATGTTCGAGCAGGCAGGATGCTGGGGACCACACGGCCAACGGGAAACTCGACTGGAGCATTCGGCAGGCTGAAAACTCAGGTAAATGTCACTTAAACAACATGAAATTTTAGGAAATTTCAGCAAAGTTTTAAATGCTATTTTTACAGCCCAGGAAGAAAACTAGTTAATAAAGCAAATGTAAGGCTTGGAAACATTTCTAGTATTTCAGATGAGATCACTAACACCTTTGCCTTTTCTGCTTTGCCTTTTCTGCTCTTTATTGTTCACTTGTACCAGAATTACACAGTAAATAGGTCTGGATTTTTTCACATTTCTGTTTTTCAGTTTTTTCGTGGCACAGCAAGTTCTAGCAGACTTTCTCTCTTCCTTGGCCTTAAGGCCTATGCCTAGCTGACCTTTTGCAACATGCAAAGCCATAACCCCCCACCCTCAAGGGTGTTTAATACAGGAGAAAAATCCTTTCCATTTTCCAGCCTTTGTAGCACTCTTCAGAATGCAACAGGCTTTCTGGGTGAATTTGTATCAGTTGCATATCCAGTATGCAGCATGGCCAGGTGACCTCGTTATAACCCAGAATCCATTAGCATATGGCACTTGGTACCCCCTCTACCCTGGCAGGCCAGTCTTTCACCTCCTCCAGGCACTGGTGGTGTGAGGTGGGATTCTCTCACTTCAAAACACTTAATTGTCCCACGTCAACAAGCAGAGCAGAGAGCTGCCTGCATGGTACTTTGCCATGGAGGAATAAACAGAGCGTCCCAGCTGCAAGGGCTGCAGCAGGATTCCACAGCAGGCACTGTGCATAGTCCTGCCTCTCCATGGTGCCCTCACACTCAGCCTTCCCTGCCAGTGTGCTGTATTGTGTCTGGATAGGTCCCTGGGCAAAGCCAGTCTCCCTAAATCTGAAGACAGGGGTAAGAAAGCCAAACAGGAATTGTCTGAATGGTCTTCATGCTAGTCATGGCAGTGAAGTCATCGGATTTTTTTTTTACAATGAATTTTGATCAAAGCTTCTTTAACTTCTTCAATCCTAAATGTTTAACTGCTGATACTTGAAGCTATACTCCATGTTTTCTGCTGGCTTTCCATCTGCTTTTCTGCAGTCATAGAAACAATCAGCTCAAAACTGAGTTAACCGTTGATTACCCAATAGCTTCATATGACTTCATGCAAAGTACCAGAGTGATTACATTAGAATCTTGGCTTTTATTAAAAGCATGAAAAATACAGCCCTCCTGATTATGGAGAAAAATTTGGAACTCACACCCCACCAATGTAGCCTATGGAAAGTTGGGGGGATTAGAGCAGACAGCATAGCTAAGTCACACACCCAAATCTCTCTCATGTATTCAGAGTCACTCATTAGAAGGTTTGTTTCTTGTGTTTATCTAATTCCTTACCATTCTGCTGCTTGTATTTTGCTGGGAGACTGGGGTAAAAGATAAAAGATCACTCTTGGGAGATTATAGTATCTACCTCTTCTTGGCTGGCTTCAGGTTTCTACTACTGATCTAGACTACTACGCGTACCTACTCGTCACAGGCCTTTCAAAATTACACTTTCCACTTCTACACCTCCTTCTTTCTAGTCTACATTTCTACCATATCCTGCATCATATTCCATCTTACCACACCAGACATAAACTCCTGAGCTTTTGCCCTTACATTTTCAGTCTCCTGCTCATGTTCTCATACAAAAAATCAGGTCCTGGGCCTTCTCAGATGGTGCTGAAAATATGATATATGATAATGACAGGGCAGGTCTTGAGCCAGTGTCTTGAGCAGGTAAAAGTTAGTTCCTGCTAGTTCTTCCACAATGATCGCCTGCAGCACATGTGAGTCAAGTTAAGGTTATTTACTCTTCGAAGCCTGTAAAAAAATCAAATACATCACAAGCAAATAAGTTTCTATTTGTGCTGAGCATTTCAAATACAAATACAGCCAGTGTTGTTTTGACTATAGTATTTCCCCCACTGCTCTTAAAGAATATAAGAAGTCATTACTCATGTAATGACTCATGTAGCAAGATGCAAACAGAGGACCTGTGTGACTTCCTCGGTAAAGAAGCTTATTTCATCCTTTGGTCATAGTAATGTTGCTTCTGTTAAAACTTACCTATTTCATCTCATTCATCCTTCATGATAACTTAAAAGGAGTCTCATGTCTTCTGGAAGCGATTCTGTTTCCTTCCAAATCCACTG
The DNA here is from genome assembly GCA_025769975.1 of Gallinago jamesoni. Taxonomy (NCBI): domain Eukaryota; kingdom Metazoa; phylum Chordata; class Aves; order Charadriiformes; family Scolopacidae; genus Gallinago; species Gallinago jamesoni. The sequence continues at coordinate 13,773,822 of JAOQGH010000032.1, forward strand.
AACATTTTTAATATAATGGTACTACTACTCCTTTTAAAGGTATGTGCAAGTTTATTTGGCTGGCATTTATGTTGTTACATTATCATCTCTTACACTAATCCTTTTACACTGTTTCTCATATTTATGCACAGTGAATGATGTAGCTATGAAGGCACAAAAAGACAGCATCCTTCCCAATAGGACTTAGTATCTAAAACCAGATGTAACAAATAGCCATTAACATCCCGTTGTGCCTGTTAAAAGAAAAAAAAAAAAGTGCAAATAAGATGAAAATAGTAAATCATGGCAGAATAGTCTACTATGAGGAAAGAACCCGAGTGGATTCCACAGAACATATTATTATGCACTCTGTAATAGTTTTGTAAAGATTTTTTTCCCTTTAAATCTTTAGTGATCAATAAACATTTGAACTGGATGACGCTTTTGTAGTTGAGCTATCTTCACCCTTATTTTTAACAAAGATTATTTATATAAAATATTATCTTAGAAGCTACTGCACAAAAGCTGACTAAGACTATTCTGATAATGTTAGAAAGTTCAGAACAGTTTCCAGAGATCAGCTCAAAGAGGTATCACTCACTGCAGAACAGACAGGTAGTTACAACATTACCAGAAATTTAGGAACCAAGGTTCCCAGTCTGTCAGATCAGCCTTCCATTACCAAAATGACTCTGAATAACTTTATCTCTATCTGTTGGCCACTTTGCTATGAATTATCTCTATGTGCTAGAAGAAAAGATGCCATAAACTAAAAGTTAGAATAGAGTAGCTGGTCCTTGGGAACTTGATGGGGAAGCAGTCAAAGAAGATACTGATTTACAGGCTCACAAATAATTACTTTAGTGTACCCAAGAGTGCTTCTGCGTGCACTGAACTAGCTCCTGTTCAGTGCTAGCCCATGGGCTGTGTGATGTTCTCAAGTGGTGTTGAAGAAGGCTGTTATTAAGAAGGTCACTGAATAAGAGTTTATTCCTGCCATTAATCTTTAATATAAACAGTTACATTAACATAAAAATGAGAACAAAGTAAATAAAGGGGGGGGGGAGTGTCTTGCTCCACTAAGAGCTACTAGTACAAGCAGAATTTTTTGTTCTCTTTAAAGTTTACGGTATGATTTGAAACCACAAGTTTAGACTAAATTGTGCATTAGCTGATTCATTAACCCTAATACAAGATTTTCCAGTTGAATTCGAAAGTTCAAAGGCTGTGATTAGGTGATACCCTCCCTCACTAAAGCGACCTGAGGAAAACTTTGTGTTTTTTAAATCTTCTATGTCTTTCAAAGAAAAGGAGTTGGTTTAGTCATTTCACTAAAATGTATTGTCCGGTACGTTTGCAGAATTATACATGCATTTACTTTCTCTTCATATTTTCTTCGCATTCTAATTATACCAATATTTACTTTTAAAAAGATCACCGAAATACCACCAGTACATATAATTCATTCACTCACTCATGAAAACGAAATAAATCACCTCTTGAGCTTGGTTGGTAATTTTTTTTCTCAGAAAGGTGTTAAAATGCCTGCTCTTTACTCAGTTGAATCAATGAAACTCTGTGCCAGTTTAAAGATAGGGTTTGTTAGACCTATTTACCTACTAAAAGAATAAAACTTACTTGCATGCAACCCTTGACTTCTGATGTTCAGGACAGGTAGTTCTGTGAAGGACAGCACAACGCCATTCAGATGCAGCCTTTTCAGTTTTCACTATTCCCTCCAGTCTCCCTTTCCATCATCAATACATTAAGCCCTTCTTGTGGTTTTTGGTGGGTTTTTTTAACACAATCAAATTTGGGTCTACAACTGGAACAGAATTTCAATGTTTTTATTAGCTAATTCATATGTTTGAATGAAGTTTCATATGCAGTATTTTCTTACACCTTTGTAATCATCTAGCCAGTTGTAAACTAGATTTATTCTGCTGTACTGTAAGCCTACAAAGGTTGCTGGGCAAATGAAAGCCTCCAAAAAAGCTCCAGGCATATTCACTCCCCTTGTTCCCCCTCAAAGTTATTTTTAAGACAAACATCAATCATATAAATCTTCAGTACAAGACTTAAAATTTATCAAAGCCATGAAAAAAACCACAACTAGAAGTGAGCATGGAAATTAGTGTGCAACTTCAATGGGCATTTCTGTGATTTAATGCATAACAAATTTTTACTTGTATCATCTTGGGAAGTGAGCTAGATTGGCTAAAACAGGGTGAACATACTTACTATGAGAGAAACTTCCAAGAAAAGCAAAAGCAATCCAGAGGAGTGTTGCTCTATTTCCTTTCTGAAAAAGTTGCCTTTGAAAACACATCTCTAAGTTACGGCTTTCCTTCAGTGTTAGAGTAGGCTGCACACTTGCCTTGTTCTGTCCTTGCTCCAGCATCTCCAGTCCTTCTGCCAACTACACAGCCTTAGCCTGAATCAGGCCTTTTTTGCAAAGCTAAATGAAGATGCTTCTCTCCAAGCTTTCCAGATGGTGGTGGGAACAAAGGGGAAAACCATGGAACAGACATTCCAAACCTGATGAAAAATACAACTTACATCATTGCTGCCAAGGAGAAATGGATATAATATTAATATATTCTGCTCCCTAGCTCCTGAGTGAGTCTAACAAAGTCTCTTCCACTGAGAGGATCATTTTCCATTTAAGAACAACCAACAAATCTCTATACAAAGATTAATATTCCTTTTCTTACCTGCTTTGCTCACCATCCATTCCTGTAAAGATCAATTCAATTATCATATCCTGAAGAGGGATCATACAACAGAAAGAAGAGAGAAGCCTCTATGCAAAAAAGCAGAGGCGTAGAAAATTGTCAGAAGACAATACTGAGAAACACAGGAACATACAGAAACAGCTGCTGGATTAACTGAAGAAATGGTTGGTCCTGCAGGAGAATACCACATTTAAAACTCCAGTCCAGAAAAGCCCTGGAGCCTAAAATTAATGACATGCTGACAGCAACCATGCACTTCTTCCTGACTCAGGCTGCAAGATGAATCGCTGACAGCTGCACCCCTTTTTCTGCTACTTGCCTTTCTGTGTATATGTCAAGGACAGAGAGAAATAGGATGTTTATCGTAGCATAGTCTAACTCGAACTTGTGGCCTCAGTACCTGCAGGCATGCCTACTACATCTCAATTGTTACTTTCAGTGAAGTTTACAATATTTATTCTTATAGCCTGAACTTCATGGTATAAGGTTTCCATTGTTGGTGTTTTGGTTTGGTTTGTTGTGGTTGTTTTTTTCCTGGTAAAAAAAAATTATATTTGGCAAAGGCTTAATGCAGCATCATAACTTGTTTTTTAAAGGGACAGCTGCATAAACCACTTCGATTTCTAGCTTCCTTGCAGATGACTGATGCTGTGCTTAGCTGGCAGGAGGGATTAAACTGCATGAACAACAAAAGTCTCAGCAGTTCTGCCTCCCAGCCACTGCATAAGTGCCCTCCCCTGTTTTTGCTGGTGTTGTGTCAAATAGGGAAAGTTCTTCAGGCACTTGAGGCAGATACTGTCTATATGTTAATAATTAGCCTCAGACTTAACCATTGCAACTCTTTTTCTACCTCCCAGCAGAAAACTTTTTGGTCATTCTGCAACTTCTTGAGATCCTTCTGTCCACCTTGTCTGGCAACTGGGTCAGGGGCAGGGTAGTGGGGTGTAGTAAATTCTTAAGCCTTGGAATATTATGTAGATGGACTGCAAAACCTGAAGAGCTGTGCAGGCAGGAGTCTTGATGTATGTAGCTTGGTCATCCAAACTGTGCAAATCCATCTGTCACTGTTGCAAAATTTTGTAAGCCAATATTTCAGTATCCACTTTACTGATGTCATCTACTCATCTACAGCCTTCATGTTTGATCTGTCTTGAGCAAAGTGGTGAGCTAGGGATTAGTAGAAAACTATGCCCTGAGGTGGAACTATTTCCTTAGCCTACCCTTTTAACTTCTAGATTGTTTCTGGTTTCTGAGCATATATTTATGATAGTATGCTTCATTTCCATGCCACATAGTCATTTCACTATCATATCATTATCCAGCACAGCCCTGTGAATCACCATTCTTTCCCAACATTCACTGGTAGTTTCCTGAGCCAAGAAATAATGCTCTCCTGAATGAAGTTGCTCCAGGAAAAGTTTATTCACAGCTTTTTTGCTGCAGGAAAGAGCAGAAAATGTCAGCAGAGCAACTTAATTTCAAATGAAAGCAGCTTCCAGCGGAAGTGTATTAGCACTTCTTTTATTAAGAAAACAAAACTCCCTCCCTAAATACACCCTAGAACTTTACTTCAGCTCAAGACAGGCCATTCATTAAGTCCTTTTGGAGGGAATGTGGGATTTTGCTGCATTGACTACAAACACTAAACCCCGGTGGTTTCTAAGAGATATCCTGTGGGAAGCTTGGCCAGGGAGGAAAAGGCCTCACGTTGCCATTTGTAGCTGCTGATTTAAACAGCTATGGAAATAACAGATATTTCAAATTAATTCTGTTAGTTATAAAATAATAAACACAGATAAATATTAAAAAGACATTTGCCATGCAGATATTAACAGTCAGTTCTCTTGCCTATGCTATCAGAAAATTTCCAACTAAGCTCATAAAGCACAGGCTGGTATGAAAGTAATTGTTTCCACTGCAACATAACACAATGCACCAGACCATGTGTCCCATGATACTCCTTGCAAAAGCAGAATTGGTGGCCTTTATATCTTGGCTAAATTTTATGTGGGTTAAGTATTTTTTTTCTCTCTTGAATCACAAGTACATTTTTCTTCATGTCTCCTTGACACACCTTCAAGCAACCCTTTTCAGCAGAGAACCTTGATTTGTATGCTTTGTACAATTTTGTGTCCTTAACTGCCCTGAAATTTTGCTTATTTAACTGGTTGTTTGTGTTCCCCAGAAGTAACTGGCTACCTAAAAGCAGTGAGATGACTCCTGTGACTTCCAGTTTCCTACAGAAGCTATCTGAATAACTACATGATTTTATTTAAAAAAAAAATAATTATTAACACATCCAAACAAACACAATATTATTTAATGGATTATGGCTTTGAGCCTGTAGTTATGCTCATTTTGTTTCACACAAAATAGATGGTTCTCACCTCATCATCTTTTTCCACATAGAGAATTGCCCTGCTGTTGCGCTCTCTTGCTTTCTATTCAGAAAGGTTGTGCAGTATTTTGGCTGATCTTAAACTTTCTCAGCATATTTTGGTGGATTTCGTCCTTTCTGAGATACAACTCTGTGCTACTAAAGAGGCCTGATTTTAAAGATCTCCGTAATAAATAATGTGAATTCAATTTTGCATCATGATACCAATGCAAAGGAGAGATGACCAAATACATCGGAATTAAGATCCTGAATCATATTAGTCATCCACAATACTTCTCATGTCACCTGCTCTTGATTTGCAGATACACTTGTCAATGTAATTTGAGAGGTTTCCTACAGCACTTTAGACTGAACTAACTTCTTCCTGCCTTTATTTGCGTTACAGCAGAATATGCCTCTCATTTTACTTAATATCGTTAGTTAATGAGAAATAATTTGTGCTTCTGTCAAACATGAAGATGTGGAATGTGAGGTTTTTCCACTGTAGATATCCCATGACTCTTTTTTTAAACTATCAACATTATGACCCCTTCTTAGAATAGTCAATAGATGATCTTACCACATAGGATAGCCAATTTGTTAGCCTCAAATCCTGTATTTCACATCAGCAAATACTACATTATCTTCCTCTTATTTAGTGAGCCCCAACAGATGTTTTTTCCTCAGCTCTGCTCATCAAATCCTACTCATCTTGTCACCTGAAAGCATGAAGTGAAGTAACTAGCAGGGCTGGAAATTAGAGGAGATATCTGTGGCAATGGCAGACAGAGAAAGAAGCAGGAGAAAAAAGTACATTCTCTGGGTTGTAAAAGTTTGAGTTTGGCCATTTTATCTACCAATCTTTAACAAAAAAAATAATCCTCAAAGTGCCAAATAAGTTAGGACTAAATTTTTGTTTCACCAGCAGAAAACAATTGATTCACAGAATCACAGAATCACAGAATTGTGGTGGTTGGAAGGGACCTCAGAGATCATCGAGTCCAACCACAAAAA
>JAOQGH010000032.1:13785863-13798568 GCA_025769975.1 Gallinago jamesoni
TTCTCCTGTTCTCCAAGATATCTCAAAAATGATAGAGAGTGGCTTAGCAATAACATCTGCCAGTTCTCTCAGCACTCATGGGTGCATCCCATCAGGGCCCACGGACTTACGGATGTCTAGTTTGGCCAAGTGGTCTCTAACCCAGTCCTCCCCAACAGAGGGGGAGTCTTCCTCTCTCCAGACCCTCTCCCTTGGTCTCCAGGGTCTGGAATTCATGAGGGGCAGCTTTGGCAGTGAAGACCGAAGCCAAAAAGGCATTCAGCAACTCTGCCTTCTCTGTGTCTTCCACCACCAAGGCACCCACCTCATTCATTAACGGGCCCACATTTTCCCTAACCTTCCTTTTTTTATTGATATATTGAAAAAAAAATTAGTTAGCTTAGTTAGAAATGTAGACGTTCCTGATTTTAGGGAAGGAAAGTGTAAAATTCTTCAGTATACATACTTCAGCCATACCCTCTGCAATGTTGACTATCCAGCTCGCATATTTTACGGCTAGAACAGTAGGAACATTAGTGAAAGATCCTGTTGTGCTATCTTGATCATTAGAATAAGTGTTTGCAATGATGACAACTCTGGTTTTGGTTTGGGAGTTGCTGTAAGCTTTGAAAGTAGTAAGAGTGTGCCAGTGTGCTCATTCTGACTTGAGATAGGTGTAACATTTTGTTCTGATTTTGTTCCCATGTGGAAACAGGCACCCAATGCTATCAGTTAAGTTTAAAAAAAACAAAAAACAAAAACCAAACCAAAAATAAAACCAACAAAGAATGCTTTCCTGGAAAGAGTCATCTGGTTTCTTGGCCTCTTGAGGTCCCACACTGAAATGCCCAGAGATTTATTATTAATAGCATGAGTCATAGAGAATGCAACCATAAGACTTCAGCATAAAGCTAAGTCTTAAGGTCTTCTAACAGTTACTCAGGGAAGTTTCAGAGGCCAGTGGCAGCTTGGGGTTCATCTGTGATAATTCATGTGAACTTTTCTTACTGCTTTCATTTCAGTAGCATTCTGCCAGGTGAATCTATGTGCAGTATGCATGATGCCTATTTTGGCAGAAAGACCAGAAGGTCCCAGGCTGTATGTAAATAGCCAGATTTTTGGTGACTTCTAAAACTGATTCTAGCTTTACCAACCATGCAGACCTTTCATGGCATTTGGGTGAATATCTGCCAAATCCAAACTTCGTTAGCTGTTCTAAGACAACAAAGTAAGTTAGTTTGCAAAGTTGTGCTTCCATTCAGGACAATTAGGTTCCTTCCTTTGGAAGCAAGCAAGCAAGCAGTAAGTAATCCTGGTGGGAGGGTAAAGAAAAGCCTAGATAAGATAGTAGGGCTATATTGCCTTCAGCAAACTGAGTATTGTTCAGGCAAACAGTATGACACAACGTTATTAATATCTTTAGTAACTTTATATATATATATATAAATTTTTTTAAAGAGACTATGTTTTTTAAGGCAGACCAAACACTGTATCAGCCCTCATTTAGAATGCCATAGAACTAATTTCTAGCTTTGCCATTCAAAAGTGACAAAAACTTGCTTGAAAAAAAGAGTGGGTAAATATTATCTTTAAGTTACCCTCCTCTTATGCCTTACCACAGGGTGGATGTGGCACATTCGCTAGACCAGTTCTCTACAGCTGAATCAAGCATTTATTTCAGTGGGAGCTGCTGAAAGCAGTCCATTTTGAAAATCAATCAATAAAATATATTAAAAAAAATTAGCCTGATGTTGATCTAAAGATATGCACATTCCAGATGGTAAGAAGTATTAATTTTACTTAGCAAGACTAATCATAATTCTGAAAGTAATACATATATACATACATATTAATTTAATAGAATTGGTTGACTTTTTGCAAAGTGGTCATGGGTTAAACTTACAATGTGTATTTCATTTGTTACAGTTTATCTTGCTTCTTGTATGAGCATATCAGAAACTTTTATTATCACTTAATTACTGTCAAGAAAGCGAGCTGCTTTTGGCTTAACATCTTGTATGTTAAACTAATGAAGTAAGCAATCCCCTGTAATTTTATCCAAGAATTTACTCCTTTTCAATAATGTTGTTCTACATAGTTTTAAAATATAAAGGCACCCTGGGTTTGCCAATTATTTTATATACAATTGCTTTTAACATTCCTGTCAAGTTCTCTTTTCAATCTTTTTAAAAACACTTTTGTCTAAATTAATGTACTGGCTAGTAGATTCATCTTACACTGTCTGAAAGAAAATTTGAAGTTTTCTGGATGAGTGCTGTGCTGCACTGTTAAGAGCTATGGCTACCATTTATTCTTTTTCAAGAGCTATGATACAGAAACCAGCTTAACTTAATTTAATGTTATTTCAGCTCTCATTAGTTTACAACACACAACTTCTTCCATTCCTCTATACATTCTACGTTTGGGTGCCAAGAAATGAAGAAAAATCATCATCCATACAAATTGAAGAAAGCTCAAATAATGACAAGTAGTGTATTGCATTCACCACTTGCATACATACAGAAAAAGTGGTTCAGAGTGCAATCTCATAATTTGTTACATTCCCCACAAATACATTCAAAATTTACATGGAAGGGGGAGGTTTCTGTAGCACACACTGGAGCCTTTCCAACAATCAATTTTCCTGTATCCTAAGACAAGAAACTAAGCATGATTGCTCAACTGCTCTAAGTCTTACTGCATTGTTATTTATAAGTGATTTAGAGTAATACAAAGCAGAAATAATTGCCTTTCCAAATTTGTTTGCCTTCCCTATGCAGAAATATGAAACAAATCTATAGGAGGGATGTTTTGTTCTTCCTTCTTTGAATCCTGATACTAACTTTTTTCTGCCTATTGATCTGTTTATAGTATTTCTTTTAGAAGTTTGTGTACTGCTTTTCTCAGTTGTTCAATAAATCTGTTTTCCCCAGGTTAACATTTTGGTCCAATTCTCAGCCAGTCTGGAAAAGGAAATAACTTCTTTGGTTTCAGTAAATCTACGGCAATTGACACACATTAAGACTTCGTTCTGCTCTTTAAAGAACAGTAACAGCACAAGAAAGAGTAGACTATTTCAAACTACATCCTGCTCATTTAACCTCAGGATCCAGTAAATTCCATTAAAAGTATAACCGTAAGAGAGGGTCACAGATTATAATTTTCTCTTTTTAAAAAACTTTGAAAATACTTCATTGCTTTACAATTTTGAGAACTTCATTTGCTACTTTCAGTCTTCTATTTATTACAAGTGTGTTACAGACCTCTATTAGCATATGGTATTATTCACAGTCTCTAAGCTGAGCTGTATGTTGCTAAGTCTGAGCTATTATTTGTCCAGTAGTTTCTCCTGTGATAACTATTTTATGGTCTCAGGATTTCCAACTTCTATGCATCGGTATGACATGCTTTGTATTTTTTACTGTTTAGTTTCTGTGTTTGGCTCTGTTTTAGATGGTAACATCCTACCTCTAAATGCACAAAGATTTTATCCCTAATTGTATTTTCATTCCCTGTTGGATATTTGTTGTCATGGCATGAAATATATCACAAATAAGCCTAAAAGCATATATAGATCAGGACACATTTTGCTAAATGAATTTCAGCACTGACTAGTTCTGGCTCTTTTTCCTTGTTTTTATTAATGTCCTTTACATTTCAAATCTCCTGTGATTCAACTGCTGACTAATACAGGAGTGTACCCTGAAAGGCCTCTTCACTAATTATTATATATTGCATCCTGAGGGGGATTCTTTGGGGATAAATGGTTGAAGTTAACCATCTGTGCCCTACAAATGAGTTTTTTGCTCTGTACTTCCTCTTTACTTTACTAATTATGTCTTTAACTCATTAGTTTTGCCACTACCAAAACTGGCAGTTTATCAGTCACAGTATTTGTCAAGCAAACCTAGCATTACTGTCATGCATCAGGACAACATTAAGTTGATCTTTCATAATTTAGTAAGTGATTGATACCTTGAAAAGACTGACATTACATGGAAGGATGTAAAAAGAAAGAAGCATATACTAACTTTCTTTCCCGGATGGATTTTGCCAGCTGGCAAAAAATGCTTAAAGAAAAAAAATGCTTAAGAGAGATGCCAAATTGACAGCAACAAATGAGTAAGCAACATGTTTGATGTCCTGGTCTCTCAATTATGTCAAAAGGGACCTGGCCCCACTATTTAAAGCAGAGCTATTAACAGAAGAGGCCCGTGGTCATGCAGTGCATTGTTCTGAGACTGTGACTGACAAATGGGTGAAAGCAGACAGATTAAAATGAAAGCTCTTAAATTATAATATTCATACTTATATTCAACTTGCAATATCTATCCTGAAATACTGCAGCACTTCTGTTGGGTTTCACTGCTACCGTGGCTCTAAGGTTCTTTGGAAAGGTCTGAAATCTTTCTTTGCACCAAGGACAAAGTTCCTTCAGGCCTATAGCCAAGTATATGACACATCTTCATAAGGCAGTGGTATGAGCTCCACGGCTCAAGCATGTTTTGCAAAAAAAAGGTCAAAGGAAATATTTAACTTCTTACATTTCAAATTCTGATGTTTAAGGTACTGAGCGGAATAGCAATGGCTCTGTGACCTTTTGGCAAAATTTTCAAACAGGCATTGTAAACGTTACTTTCTGGCATAAATGCCAGTTAGCAAGAGCATATGGGAGAAGAAACTCCTACTGGATGACCGTCAAAAGCAAATCAACAAGTATTTAAGCAAACCAAGAGCACATAAATGGAAATTGATTAACCTGAAAGAGTTTCCTCTTTCAAGAGTTTCCTGAAAGAGTAATCAGAATGCTGATTACTGAGAATATTCTTTTGAAGGTCAACACTACTCACAAGCAGAATAAGCTAGGTACTCCACAGGAAAGTCACCACTATAAAATAAAACCAAGGAAAGCTCTAGTTCTAAGGGTGTGGGTGTGTGAAAGGGAAGTAATCAAATAGGAATAATATTTAAAGAATGCCCAATTTTAAAACGGCAGCTGCAAAAGCACTTTAGTGTGCCTAACTCTAGCTAAACACAAAACTTCTAGGAAAGCACTTGAGGCTCCTGAAGTAAAGGCTTGACGACATAACAATCTAAGGCATGTTTTGGCTCTCATCCAGACAAGCATTCAAGCATGTGACCTGGTTTAACACTCAGTAATTCCACTGACTTCCTTTCTGGATCAGTTAAGTACAAGCTCGACAGAAACATGTAAAGCTTGCTCTTTGCCCTCAAAACCTTGAGGAGGAGAGCTGCTGGTAACACCTGGTGGAGCTTGAGGCTGATTTCCTAGGCTTCTATGCAAAGATGGGTATGAAGGGAGAAGAGGAACTAAAATGGCTGTAGAATCATAATGGATTCAGGCACCACAATAGCAAAGAAGAAACTTTTAAATGGATGCTGCATCAAATGGTGATTACCAGAGCTGTAAAACACGTTTCTTTGATAGATGGGACCAGTCAGTAGAAACTGGGAAAGGATTTAAGGCCTTGGTACTAGATTCCGCTACAGGAAAATATTAATTTCTGTTGGTATTGGTAACACAAATGAAATTACTCTCAAGGTGTGTTTAGAGGCCTGCAACTATAGGTAGCATCAGCTACAGAGATTCTTATTATCTCAGAGTACATTAATGTGTTTCTCTGATTTTATCTCTGAATTCTATCCCATCACAATAAATACATTCTGACACTAATTCATATTCAGGTTTTTTTTTTTGTTTGATTCTCTTTGGTTGTTCCCTTTAAACTGTCTAGAGGAACTTAGGAATAAAAGAGCAAGCACAGAGATCCTTCAGTGAGTCTCTTCCTTTGACTTGCAGTGTTTTCCAGCATTTACTCCATAACAAGGCATTAACAGGTCTTTCCCTTAAAATTTACTCATGATCCATGAAAATTTGATTTCAAAATTACTTATTTAAGGGCTCAATACTGAAACATCCATCTAGTTCAGAAATATTGCTTTCTTTATGAATTCCATTCCTTTTCTAGTCAATTCCATTAGTTTATGGAATCTTTACTCTCCATGGCTTCTCTCCTGGAAAAAAAAAAAATCTTAAAAATAAAGCTTCTTTTTTACAAGACTAGGATACAAATAGGAAAACCATCTGATTGTCTTCCCAGTCTTACAAATTCTGACTGACAATGCTGTCTATGTTTCTGAGCACAGAGAAGGAGCTTGAATGTTAACTATTATGCACAACACACGACCTTAAATAGATGCAGCACTCTAGTTATGCAGCTATTTAGCGCTTCATCCCGTTGAAAGGGATTGCCCTAGCACAAGAGGACAGAACAATTATAGTGGAGCCAACAAACAGAGAACAGCAGAATAAGCGCCATAGGACAAGATTTTGTTGGGGGAGGAGGCAGAGTTCTCTAAAGGAGGCTATAATTATTGCAGCAAAGGAGACCGAAGGCGAAGAACTGCAGAAACCACGCAGATGAATGGGTGTAGAGCTCAGCTCCACGATGTAAACAGTCCTTGAATATCAATCTGAAAAATCCACTGTATGCCTGAGATGTTGCTCAATAAGACTTCCAAGGACTAGAGCTGGAGGTGATGGTACAATTTTAAAGGGAAATTTGCAGCAGTAACAGAAAAGATAAGATTTACATCCCTTTATTTCACAAGAAGTCAAAGAAAAAGTGTTGAGGACACATATCTGTAGAACAGGGCAGAAATAGAGACTGAGTAAAATAGGATAAAAAATGTGCAAGAAGAGTTCTATTGCACTACACAATGAAGATGAGAAATGGGCAGAAACAAAACATCACATGGCAACAAATAAGAGAAGAGCAACACATCATACACACAAAAGAGAGAGGGAAACCAAGAAGCCAAGGCTGAGCAAAAATGGAATGGAGGTTATTACAAGAGATAACAGTCTGAGGAGGATGATTTGCTTACAGGGGTAAGGAATGGAAGGATCGGTGACATCTATTAGCACCATCGAGACAGACCAGAAAGCCCAGAGGCAAAGACAGAAAGGACTGATCAAGAAAAAAGCCATGTGCTTTTCTGCACATATGCCCATGTGCTGGGTCAAGAATTTAGGGAAAAATTGAGAGCAATCAAAAATTAACCAAATTAGACTTTTGGCTTTTTTTGCTGTTTGGTTCTGTGGGGTTTTTTTGGCAAGGGAGCGGAGGACTTTTTGCAAATAGTGAAAGATTCTTCAGACCTCCCAGCATTCTAAAAGACATGGATATAAAGTTCTGGCAGGGAATATATTACTGAAGTATGAGCCACCACTGTGATACAGTCATTAAAAAAACAGTGGCACTAGCCAGTTCCTTATTTCCCATGGAAGGTGAAACTACTAGCACCAATTTCTAAATCCTTCATGAGACCATAGTGTGTTGTATGCTTCTAGTCCCTTGTTTTCAAGAGCAATGAAGCAGATGAGGACTGCTAGGAAGACCACAGAAATGCAAACAAGTGTCTACAAGAGACTGCAATGTACAGTTGTTGTAGGTTGACTCCAATTGACAACTGAGCTGCCACCCACTCACTTGCTCACTGCCCGCCCCAGCCAGCCAGGAGAAAGAACTGGAAGGGTAAAAGAAAGAAAGAAAGAAAAACTCAGGGATTGAGAAGAAGACAGTTTAATAAGAAAAAACAAAAAACCAAAAAACCCACCCCAAGTAATGCAAAAGCTATCACTCACCAGCTCCCAAGAGCAGACTGATGCCCAGCCAGTCTCCAAGCAATGGTTACCTTTGAAAAACTTCCCCCCTTCCTTTTAATGTTAAGTACAATATTATACGGTGTGATGTGTCTCTTTGCTCATTTCGGGTCAGCTGTCCTGCCTATATCCCCTCTCAAACTCTTGTGCATCCCCAGCCCACTTGTTGGGGGGCCAGGGGAGAGCAAGGTGAGAAAAACAGAAGGCTTGGAAGCACTGTTCAGCAATAGCTAAAATATTGATAAGTTATCAACACTGTTTTGATCACAAATCTAAAAAATAGCATCAAACCACCTATTATGAAGAAAATTAACTCCATTCCAACCAGACCTAGTACAATAGTCTATGCAAACAAAGGCTGAGAAAAGACTGCTGTCTACTTACTTATCAAAGAGATGTCCCAATGAAGGAAAGAGCTGTTTTAGACTGAGGAACAGTACTGAAAGCATATGCACACATAAACAAGAGGTGGTCAAGGACTTGTACGTTCAGGATATAAATTTTCTAAGAAAGAATAAAAATATAATTCAAATTAAGCAATAAAAAAGAGGGGACCTTTGTAGATAACACCAACTTGAACAGGAACTAAACTTTCTTAGTTATGAATATCACATCTCAAGGATTCACTGACAAATTTATAAGCAAATATTAAAGAAATTTTGTTATATGGTATATAGGCAAAACCATGTAATTTTAGCTTACAGTACTTTCCTTCGCATGTAACTTAAATATTGTAAAGAGCTACGAATATTTTGACTAACATTATAGTTAAGACTATAGCTTTTGTGACAGCCAAAACAGCAAAATCAGCAAGTGTTAAAGCAAAGTTTTGTCATTTGCTTATGTTTACTTTTTTAAAAACAGTACTGCTGTGGCTTAGATTTCACTCAGCTATAACTGCTCTTAAAGTGCTTGATTTTACCTTCATTATAAAAACCCAGAGTTCCGTTACCAAACAGATTATTGTGTATATCATAACTCTCAGTTGCATTCTGGAATAACACAGGCTTTAATCCTTAACCTAGATTTGCAGGTTAGCAGGACACAATCTACAGATAAGAATATGTATGTATTTAAGTATGAGCTGCTCCTTTGTCCAAAGTTCAAGCTCCCATAAAACAAGGATAAGTATCAGAGATGTAAGGAATACAGAGAGTAACTGGTTAATGTTTAAACACAGTAAAAATTATAAACTGGGAAAGAAAATTTTTACATTAGAACAATGTGCGTTCCAGGCAGGAGAATAATTTAACAAAGCATGTAAGTGAGCTAAGATTTCTTTGGTTTTTAAATAACAGTTTGCATGAAATAATGAAGAAATAGCCCTGAATTGTTGAAAGGAACATGTATGGTGATCTACTGGACATTAAGAACCTCCTCTATTAAAAAATGAAATATCCTTTAGAGTATGCATATAATATATTTTTTAATGTATTTTACAACCAGTGAAGTTCTCTATTACTTACAAAACCTAAGCTTTTATTTCAAATTATCAATGATTATTTCATTACAATAAAAAAGTTACCAAAGTTACCTATCATATTTTAGAAAACAAAAGATAAGGTTAATCATTAAAAGAACACAGTGTTCCACTGCCATCATATCTTAAAAAAAAGAAAACACATGACAAACTAACAATAACCCTGGCCCATTATTCATTAGGTACCATAATGTATTATTTTCCTCACCTTGAACACTTTGTTCTACAGCATAAATTTGCCAATGCACTCGGACTGGAACTTCCTCTCAAATCAGCTTTTTAAGGCTCCATACTGTTAATTATGAAACACAAGGTTGGTAAGTGCTTATGGACCAAATAGAAGTCTTCAGTACTTTCATTATAAGCCACGTCACCTCATTTGATAAAAGCCAGCTTGTAAAATTATCACAATGGTTACCTATTGTAAAATGTTTCTAATACATTTTAAATAGTTTTGTTAAAACAGGTTTTAAAAAAACTAAACATGGGATAAAAACATGCTTTCTTCAGCTCTATCCAACAAATTTAAAATCTCTTTAAATGTACTTTGAGTTTCCCCATAAGGCTACTTCTGAACTTCAATTAAATATAAAAGAAAAAAAGACAAAAAACAAAATGTTTTTTTTTTTCAAGGACTGACAAATCAAATCAAAACAGTTACTATGCAGATTTAAACACAACACAAAACCTAACACAACAAAACAAAACAACCCAAAAAACCAACACCACGACAAATTTCAGATCAAACTATATTACCTCTGGAAAGGTTACAGCCTTTCTGTCGTACTATAACAAAACAATTTAGCTCTTTTGACCATAGCCAAGCAGTTAATATTTCTTTCCCATTACATTCTTGTATGTTTGGAAAAATGTATTTTTCTATATACTTAATATTTTGGTTTTAATACGTATTTTTAATTTCCAGTTCCTATGGAAACAGTAACAGATTGAGTCTTGTTTTTAGACATGCTTTAGGTAACAATAAAATGGGATGTTCCATACTTAAATAGTTCAGAAGATGGGTAAGATATTACTTGCTTTGGCCTTACCATAATTTAGATTATTTATCATTCATTTACATACTTCTTATTTAATGGGGTTTGGATACACACAGGTGATAAAAGTGTCTGGCACTGCTCCCCATTATTGAGTGTGGAAATTCATGTAATGACTAGGTTATTACGCTATTTAAGTTGTATCTATGGGTTTTGGAAGTAAAATAGTTGCAGTGTTTTTAAAACATTTTCTATTTAAGAGAGTAACAAATATTTGTTACAACGACTCTTCAGATGTTCCCTGTGATACATGTAAGTATTACTCTCCTGGCTGTACCAGTAGATGATAAGTAGATAAATAAGGTGGCTTTCAGCAAGTTAGTTGTAAACCTGTCAAGGTATGGATTAACCTCACATTTTGGTATTTTTACCACTGCACAGTGCTAGCTCTTATTTATTATGTTCTCTGGTCTATTTTTAAATATTCACTTGCAAGTTAGTATGTAAATAAACCACTGATAAAGAATCGCCATTTGAGTGAGTTAACATAAAAGTGTTGCACATACGATAAGAAATAAAAACTTGGATCAAAAGTACAGTTGCAGATAATTTATCTAGGTCTGTGAAGGAACTGTATCAACTTAAAGCAAAGCGCTTGTGACTTTGGAACAAAGGTTCCCAGGCTGTACACAGAGACATGTTTGCTGATGGTCAATGCACAGCTCTCACCTCCTCATTTCCAGTTGCCAGGCTCCACTGACAGAATTCGTAAATGCATCACTTCCCAGTATCAGACGTACATACACTGTGTAAAGAAGTATAAATATGTACTATATCTAAACATTATTTTTAAGATCTATACACATAACCATAGCATTTGATGTATTTGATGTAGTTACACATACATGCAACCACAGTATTGCAGGTAATGTTATAGTTGTAAGTAATGCATAGAATTTGGGTGGCAAAAGGTAGCCAGGGGAAAGCTCTCCAGGGTGGAAAACAAACCAAAAGTTCTTTACTCTGGTCCCTGCATTAAATTGCCATCTGTGGTGTGAGAGGATAAATACCTTGGGAGCCCAGGGTGAGTTCAGAATTTTGCAGTGTGTCTTCAGCATCTGATCTTCTATCAACTGTTCTGTAAAGTGATTACGTATTTCGGCAAGCTACAAATCAGTTGGTCTTTCAATCTACACACAACAGGTAGTCCTATCTTGATGGGATGTCTTGTCAAAATGGTTAATTAAGTCAGTACTAAAGCAAAATCCTGTGAAGTCAAATTGTGACAAGCTCTTGTCTTGGTTGTGTCTTTCAGAAAACACACCTGAAAAGTATTTGTCTGCAGTATCAGCTGTATCTGCTTCTGAACAGCCATTTCTTTTGCCTTTTAAAGAGTGAGAAAGGACTAATCATCTTCTTCCTATGGTAACTACAAAGTCAATGCTAATTAGACAGTAAATTTGAATTATTTATTTTTACTATTACAGCTGTTACTTGCCTACAGTCCCTTTAGAGAGCGGATGCTCTCCTGCCATGATATGCAGCCCCCTGTTGCTTCACAGGCCACAGTCCCTTTATTTACTCTTTCTTTGACCAGGCTTGGTGTGATCAAGAATGCACCTTGGCCCTAAACTCTGTCATAACCATCAAGTTGTTGGCACTGTTGCACTGAAAGAGCTCCAACAACTGCCGTATGGTTTTGCAATGAAAAAACACCACATGTGAGCATTTTTAAATATGTATGCTCAATTATGTATATGACACATCTCCTTCCATTCTCACTCCAGTTTCCTGTCATAGAAAACTGGTCCTGCTTCTAGGGGCTACATGCCCCACTTGTTTTCTCCTTGCGCCCCTTGAGACAAATCTCTTTGCTAAAGTCTGACCTTTCTTCTCTCCTTCCACCCTGTCATAAACATAGTAACTGTCTTCTGATTCTTGTAATAATCCAGCCCTTTTTTTTCTTTCCCAAAAACTCTTGTAATTTTTGAGCATTTGGGTAAGGCTTAAATGCTAAACAACTGCTTGTTTTAAACCAACTTCCCAAAACAACTGGTCTGGTGAGGCCAGTCAGCCTCGCCTCCAGCCCTCAGAAGATGATGGAACGGCTTGTTCTGGGTGTCATCTCAAAGCATATTGAGGAAAAGAAAGCTATCAGAAACATTCAACACGGATTTGCCAAGGGGAAATCATGCCTAACTTGATAGCCTTCTACAATGACATGACTGGATGGATAGATGAGGGGAGGGCAGTGGATATTGTCTACCTTGACTTCAAGACTTTTGACACAGTCTTCCATAGCATCCTCATAGCTAAGCTTTGGAAGTGTGTGTTAGATGAATGAACAGTGAGGTGGATTGAAAACTGGCTGAAAGACAGAGCTCAGAGGGTCACGATTAGTAGCACAGAATCTAGTTGGAGGACCGTAAAAAGTGGTGTTCCCAAGGGGACAGTACTAGGTCCAGTCCTCTTCAGTATATTCATCAATGACCCAGATGAAGGGATGGAATGTACCCTCAGCAAGTTTGCTGATGACACAAAACTAGGAGGGGTGGCTGACACCC
>JAOQGH010000032.1:13798668-13811261 GCA_025769975.1 Gallinago jamesoni
TCACTTTGAAGGAGGCAGCGCCCTGGAACAGGTTGCCCAGGGAGGTGGT
This sequence comes from Gallinago jamesoni, assembly GCA_025769975.1. NCBI lineage: Eukaryota > Metazoa > Chordata > Aves > Charadriiformes > Scolopacidae > Gallinago > Gallinago jamesoni. The sequence continues at coordinate 13,798,718 of JAOQGH010000032.1, forward strand.
GGAGTCTCTGTCACTGGAGACATTCAAAACCCACCTGGACATGTTCCTGTGCAACCTGCTCCAGGTGGACCTGCTTTGGCAGGGGGATTGGACTACATGATCTCCAGAGGTCCCTTCCAACCCCACATCATTCTGTGATTTTGTCTGTGATTCCCCACATTGTTGCATGTTACTAATAGTACAGCAGAACTGAAAGGCATCCAAATTAAGGATCCAAGTGGGGACACGTTAAAACTGTAATTCACATTCCAGAAATCATTCAAGGAGAAGGAAATCTTCCTTCCACCCTTTAATAGTTTACTTTGAGCAAACTCTTGCCCAGAGCAGGAGGAAGCTTCCCTGTACACAAAAAATTACAGCTAAAATGACAAGTAGTATTTCTATAGGGCTTAAGGCAGAAATTCTATAGTAACAGGGAAGGAAATTTTCAGTATAAGAGACTTTGAAATTTGTGATTTTTTGGGTATGCTTTAAAAGAATTGCGGTATTTTACACTAAGTACTTGAACCTTCCTCTTACATTATGTTCTATAAAACCAGTATTTTCAAAAAACACATTGACTGTTTACACAGTGTGTGACTGAAATAGTTTTTAGGTATATAAGATTTTATGATTTGTCAAATACACTTGCCCCATACATCTACCATAGGTACATATACATGTAAACAATGTATCTACAGTATCTCAATAATCCCTGACAGTTTCTCAGCATGAAAGTTGTGTATACCTACTATTTAGCCTAATAGTCATTGGTTTTCTTCTGTTCTAGTGCTTATGTATCAAAGACAGCAGCAGGTCACTGCAAGTGGGCGGAAGTTCTGAAAGATTTGGAGCGGATCAAGACATCCAAAGTAAGTTAATTAAAAAGTCAACATCTCATATAATCATAGGAGCAGACATAATTAAATATTTAGCACTGTACTCAGCTAAGAAGTGACAGTAAAGGGAGCAGGAAAAGGGAGGGTGTTTGTATAATGCTCTGTCATGGGTGGAAGCAAAGGGAATTGGAGTTGACCAAATACTGCAGACTCTAGAATTAAATGTTATTTTCTTTCTCTTTTCCCAAGAAAAGGGGCAGTGGGCTTGGGAGTTAGCTCCTTCACAGAAAGTATTGTTGGACTCAATTCTGATGAGTCCCTCCTCACAGCGAAGGTCATCCTGCAGGTCACTAGGCGGGTTCCCTGACTTGCTGGCGACCAGTACCTGAAGGGATTGGGCCTTTGAACTTAGAGGTCATCCATGTCTTGCAGAGTTAGCTTTATTATCTTTAAATCTGTTGGTTAGTTTTCATAATTCTAACTCTTGTTTTCTTTTAGGATATTGATGTGAGTTTATATACTGCAAACACAGATGAGGATGTAAGTAAACTTAAAATTTGACAACAACTGGTCTGATATGGTAGCTTCCTTTCTTTACTAGCAACTTTTTCATAAGGCAACTTTGGTCTAATTTGAGAAAAGTTTCAGAAATCAAATAATTTGCCTTTGAAGGAACAGTTCTGTTAGTTAAAGTACTGATGATAAATTATGTAAGAAGTATTAATTATTTTTATTGAATCACCTGCTATTAAAATTAATCAATTAAAAAGGATGATCCAAAATTGTATTATCAAAGCAAACACTGCCAAAATAATGTTGGTATTTGGTTGTAACTTGAGGGAGGAAAAAAGTGACAGAGAAAATATTTCCAAAGTTGATTATTTAACACCATACACTATTTAAAGGAATAAATACTGGAGAAGTGGAATATGGAGAGTAACTATCAGCATCTACCTGTGCATTTCTCTGCTTTTGTTATTCCTTAGCTTAGCAGCAAAAACCTAGGTACTGTAAGGATTTACAGATGGAGATTATAATTTATTACACAAAGTATGAATTATATTAATTTCTAAATGCAATTCTTAATAAAATGATAGAAACCTATGGAAAATATGATCTCCTTAAATGTAGTTTCCATTGATTCATTCCTGAAGAGATTTTTTCATAACCTGTTGCTGTGGAGCTCAGTCTGCATTCCACAGGATACATATATGCCCCCAAGAAAATAAAATCAGCCAATAGCCCACTCCTAGCAGTCACCTTTGGTATAGCCCCGGTGGAATTGGCTGGATTCATTGCTTCTGAGACATTGCTTTCCAGACAACATAAACATTCACAAAAGGACTTTGCCACGCACAGACCATACGTGAATCCTGTACATAAAGAGTTAATGAAAGATTTCCTAGAAATGATTAATTTGTAGAACACAGGTAATACCTACTTTCTCTTTTCCTCTGCCAATTCTGAATTCAGAGTTCTGAATGAAAGTTCCAGAACTAAGGATGATACTAATTTAATTCCACCATGTTTAATTATATTGTAAATTCCTATCCTAATTAATGATTTTAGTCTGTTCTTCACCAAGACACTACATCATCTTAGCAAATTGGCTGGTCTTTATGTTATTAGCTCACATAGCCAATCTTTGCAGATATTTAAAAGTATTTGAATAGTAAGAGCTATCCAGTAAATCAAAATCAGCCACTTCACAGTAAATTATATCTTACAGTCACTTATTCCTTTTTAATTGTAAAACTAGTGCCACTTAATTTTTTTCAGAAAGAATGCCAAGAACCTGTAATTAGATGCTTTTTCTTAGAGACAGAAGTGATTCTTCAAGAATGTCTTATCAAAAATTGTAGCAAAACACAGGATGTATTGAATGTATGGAAAAATGGAAATGCAAGCTTAGAAAATAAGAAGGTAAGTAACATCAACAGTCTGTGGAAAAAATGGCAAATCAAAAGTGTTTCTTCAGTATCAGAAATACCTGTTTTGTTATATAAAGGTGGGATGGCACAAGTGAAAGCAGATGGGATCCAGTTACCTGTACATGTGACAGGGAAAAAGCTACACATACAACAATGAAAAAGCAGAATTTAGTGGTTTGGGTTTTTTTTCCCATCAAAGCAAATAATTTTTGCTGTGTATGCATACATACATCAGGGTGTTTGAATGTATATGTATAAATAACAGTTTGTAACTTCAGTATCCAAAGTTGGGTATGCTCAGACACATAGAGAAAAGCATCCTAACTTTTGAAGAGACAGCCACTTCTATCTCTCAGTGAAGTGCTGTATCTTTCAAAGTTGATCCTACTCAGAAAGCAAGCCAGGAGCTGCACAGACCATAAGTACCATGGAAGCCTCCAGCAACGCTTTGTGTAGCCATTGGCTGCATTGGAGTTACTCACAAAAACAGGAAAAAAAAGGGTCAGTTCTCTACCAGGACAAATAGATCAGTATCCTGCTTTACTATTGCATTTTTTTTTTCAGTTGAGTTCCACAAGATCAGCAAAATGCAAAGAATGTGAAGAGTATGAAGAGAAGAATTTTACAGAATTTATACAGAGTTTTGTCAAGGTTATACAGAAGGAATGCAAACAGTGACCAAAAGACACAAGCTGAGAACCAAGATTCTTCCACAAACATCCTCAGAGAAATTACATTATCACCAACAATAAACTGGAAAGAACATCACTTACAATCCTACTTATGGAGCATAACACATAAACAAAGAAAAATAAAATCCCTGTAATTCACAATGTATTCATAGCTGAATACATACAAATTATATTACTTCTTAAATAAAAATGAAAGGAATTTAACAGGGTTTAAAGCTTCTTCTTGACTTAAAAGTGTTGGTATTTTTTTGTTAAGTACACTGGAAAAGAAATCCTGCCTAATTTACCAACCTTTCAACAAAATTCTCTAAGAATTCTGTCTCAGGATGTCTGTAGTGGGAACCTCCTCAGGAACATCAGTTCAGGTCTAACTGAATGGGGTTTCAAAGAAAAGCTCTTCTTCCATTATTATTAATATAAAATCATCATAAGCCGCTAAAGCATTTAGCAATAGGTATTTTTGTTATCTGAAGTCTATCCCTTTACCATCTGTATTCCTAGAAGATCCTAGTTGATCTCTCACTTCTGTTCTTATTCATGTCTGACAGATTTCATTGCTTTTTTTTTCATTAACATTCCTTCAAGGAACTGCTGTAAAAACACAATTTGAGGCCTATTTGTCTTAAAGGTCTACTGGTTATCTCTTAATATATTTACTTCTACTATAGTTTCAGGTAAACCTAATTACTTGTTTTACTTAAGAATTCAAAGTAAAAAAAAAAAAAAAGAATATTTATTTGAAGATTGTTCCTTGCCTTTTTTTCCTTTTGTACAATGGTAGCATAAGGGTATTAAAAAATTATCTCCAGTTTTCTCAACAGAAGGTAATGCTGGTGCTTGGTTCCTCTGTCCCATGACAAAACATGCTTTGTTGCTTCATTTGTTACCTCTGACAGAGATATCACCTTAGTCAAACTACAGTTTCTTTAGCAATTACCAAAGATTTCAATCTAAATTTCAACCGAAGGAGTGTAAATTTCATTGTCTGAATAAAGTAGGTGAACAAATTTTACACACTTAAAAAAAATTAAGTTTTTGGTAGAAATCTTTCCTATCTAGTAGTTTGTAACTTTTGTCTCTTTTTGAGGTAAGAAATATGAAGGCAGGAATCACTTTTGACCAATTATTGGAAATCATGATAACTGTATTTCTAAGACTCAATGCAGTCACATGTCCCCTGGGATTTCTGAAATGTTTCATAGTCTTCTTTCCTCTCTTTCAAAAGTAACTGTATTCTTCATGATTCATAACTATGTCATACCAAAAGCCATCCATAATAAGTAATCCTTTCCTCTATGGATCTCCATTTCTCTATCTTCATTAGATAAATGAAGTCAGTCAGCTTTCCACTTACCAGAAAGGAAGCTCTCAATCTCATTACGGCAAAGACACTGGCTGGTACTTCCTTATTGCTGGGTTACTCCAAGCAGTCAATCTTCTGCACTCTGAGGAGTGGACTCTCCAGTAACCTACAAGAGAAAGAATACAAATGTGAGCACAGTGGATGTCATCTTCCAGGTGACATAGGCTAACTGATTGGTAAATTCATAAGCACATTTGATATTAGTACTAAACATTGGCAGAGGTACCGCAGAAGAAATAAACAAATGGCATTTACTATTTAATCTTTACCAACTACCATTGGTAAGTGTTAAGAAAAAGATTAATAATGTATTAATGTAATGTAATTAATTAATTCAACTCAGTTTGGGACTAAGTGACTCATAGCAGAGTGTTTCTATATTCAGAAAGAAAAGTAATTCTACCTTTTGACATCGGAAGATAAGAAAACAGCTCTTTCACAGAAGTTTTGAACTAAATAATTCTGGGTTCCTGACTTTGCAATAATTTAAAATCTATTTTTCCTTTCCTTTCCTCATATTCATTATCCATGTTTTTGCCTGTATTTTAACTGAATAATGCAAGTAGTGCTAGTGCAGATGATGTCTAACATCCTCTGCCTTCTTATTGTTTTATTAGACCCTGAAGATAAATACTGGTTGTTCATCAATAGAACACTGCCTCCAGTGGCTCTGGATATTTGAACACTTTTTGATCAGGTTCTGCAGTTTAAAGTCAGTTCCGGATCAGGATATTTATAGAAGGACTATTAGCTAAAATACTTCCCTCTTAAAACACATAAGGACTTTAACCAGTAATTTCTGCAGTCCAGATTTTCTTTTAAGTAGTCCATCTATGCTGCATGATCAATAGATTTCAGTTTCTGCAACGTCCAACTGTCTTTTACAATTACAGGGCATGGTATGAATTCTCAATTTCATTCCCCTAGTAGACATTTTGTGCATCTGACAGTTTCCCCACATTTTTTTAAGTCAGTTCAATTTCTGACTGAGGTTATACAGTGATTTAATTAAGCTAGTAATATGGTATTTTCACTGTTGAGAACACACTGAAGGAGTATTCTCCTGATACCTAAATTAAGCTTTTACATCCTAAGTGGCCCTTATCAGCCATTTGCCTATGTGGATGCATAAGTCTAATAATTATCACTGCCCAGAGGCAGTGGTCCACTTGTCCCTTCTTTAACCAAAGAGATGCTATTTCAACAGGCAAGATGCTTTCAGTGAGAAGCCAGCAGCCATGAGAACCTTAAGAGCAAGCAAAGGACAAGCTAATCGAGTGCTGCAGGTCTCCAGCTGATGGTCTGTTTTGCCCAAGCAGAAACAGGTGACTCCCATTTGATGTGAGTGATGGTCTGAGTGGTTTTATCTTGTTCTCCATTCACATTCCCTTTAAGAAGTTTGATGTGTTAACTGATGCTAGTTCATTTGGAAATGAGAACTTTGTGAAAGCCAGAATCATTAATGGCTGTAGGAAAAGGCAAATTCTGAACTGCAGCTACATCTCTTGTTGGGAGCTTTACTGTTTGGGGGGATATATATATAAAGGGAATTCTTCACCTGGGGGCTCAGCAGCAATTTCAGATTATCCATCTTGTTCATATGGCTATGTGAGGAAAATAATAGTTAGAAACATATGTTAGGATTCATTCCAGCTCCATGTGGCAAAAGCTCAGAGAGACAATGAATGTTTGAGTCAGTAAGCCTCAATGTAGAGTGGTAACACAGGCCAAGCAGTGTATTTGCTATGTGTACCAACAGGCATTCTCTATAATTAAAAGCAGTGTTTCAACCGCTTCAATCCTTCAACCAAGGGTCCAGATCCAAAGTATAATAGAAACCAAGTATAACTGTAGAAGCCAGTACAGTGTATGTTTTGTAAAACAAAGGACATCTGCATTTACACAGAAAATTACTGCCCAGTAGCTTATGGTCTCCAGGTAAACTGGCTAGGACAGAGGCATGTTGCAAATTAGCTCTCCTATGACTCGTAGCACCAGCTATGACACATCACTACTGATTCCAAGTATGTAAATTCCATGTACAATTGTTAGTCAACTCATTTGTCTAGACAGCTTCATCAGAGACATCGTGGTTCTACTGCCCACTAAACCCAAACTAAGTGCCTTGTTATCCTCGCCAATCTCTTTCTCTGCCTGCCATCCTCTCCTAGTTTAATGTGGGCAACACCAGAACAGGATGGAGCTGTTAGTATTTTGTGGCATTTCTCCCAGGAAAAATATGGAACAAATATATAGGAACAATATTATAATAAAGTTATCTAAGTTTACCCTAGGTGTAATTATCAATAATCCAATATAGTAAGATTTGCTTTTCTCACAGTAATACTCAAAGGTGATCAAGTTGCCAACCTTTTCTTTGTAGTATTGGAAAGACAGAGAAATGAAACATCCACTACAGGAAAAGCAAACAGGAGGAAAGAGAAGACGTGAGAGCCACTTTAAATTATAACAGTGAAAGCAAAATTATTCCAACTCACTGTGAATGTACTGCATCAGTTCTTTCTAGGTAGCAGAATTTGGCAAGGGGCTGGATGGAAATAAGGATAAACCTGCAATTTCAAAGTTAAACAGTGTATTTCAGAGTGCTTCCCACAACTACAGTCAGATCATTCATGTCTTCCCTCTAATAGGCACCAATGAAGCGTTCGGAAGACTTCGGAAATTCCCACCCTAAATCCCTGAGCCAAGGTCATGACAGAATGTCTTGGCAGGAGGATTAAGAATGTGAGAATGAACTAGCTGCTCAGAACAAGTGGATGAAGCCAAAGCAAGAGACACAAACTTAATTGTATCCTTAAGTCAGCACTGGTGTTCCTGAGAATAAACACAGTATTAATTTTTATCCAAAGTGGCCTTCAAATGAAGCCATCCTTACGAAGGCATACCTTACTAGCAATAGAAACAGCACTGCATACCAGATGTGCAACATTAGGAGACTGAGCAAGGTGACGCTGAGCCATACTTAAAAGGGGAATATTTTGTAGCATGTAAAGAACTATTCCTTTTCTAGAGGCAGAGAAGAAACAATTAAGAAGAAACAATTAAACTTTGCTACTCTGCTCTCTGTAGAATATTACTCAAATGAACTTAAGAAAAAAAATAAAGCCATAAATGTACGTTATGTATTTTGCAATATGATCAAATCAGCATCTCTAAACTGTTCCCTTCCAAATGTTTTCCTCCAAAACCTGGAAATGTTGGAGAATTCTCATCTCCTTATCGAAAGACTTAATTAGACCACTAATCATGGAATCATGGAATTGTCAGAGTTGGAAGGGATGTCTAGAGATCATCTAGTCCAACTCCCCTGCCAAAGCAGGGCTGCCCAGAGCACATCACTCAGGATGGCATCCAGGTGGGGCTTGAAGATCTCCAGAGAAGGGGACTCCACGACCTCCCTGGGCAGTCTCTTCCAGTGCTCCATCGCTCTCACCAGAAATAAGTTTTTTGTCATATTTGAATCAACTTCCCATGTTCCAGCTTGAGTCTGTTGCCCCTTGTCCTATCACTGGAAACCACTGAAAAGAGTCTGCCTCCAACATCCTTCAACCCACCCTTTATATACTTATAAACATAAATAAGGTCACTCCTCAGCCTTATTTTAACTTTAGCATACAAACAAATGCCTTGCACTGGTTCTTCCAAATCTGAATCAGTTTTTTCAGAGATGCATGGCGGCTAACCATTAGGTAAAACCTTTCAAGTCTCAGCCAGATGGTGAATGAGGAGAAAAGCAGTTGAAGAAATGCCAGGAGTTATCCAAGACGTAAGGTATAATCTTTGGAACCTGTTCTCAAGGACAAAAGAAATTAAATTATGTAAATACGTACATCCTCAACTAATATTACAGTCCATGTGAGAAAGCATGTGCCCAACAGAAATGGATCATGCCAGAGTTCCTATCAGCTGTGACTAATGGTATATTACCCAAGAAAAGAACTCATTCTTTCATCCTATTACTTCATAGTCTAATTTCCCTGGGGAACATAAATGGGTTTATATTCCAGTAGGATGTCCCCACAGTTCCTTCAGGTTTCTAAACCCAAGTATTTACTTGAGATTTGTCTTGTCATGCAGCTGGTTTCTCATCATATTCAAATTCTCTAGGCAAGAAAAAACAACAGCATGGTTTTACTCCTAGACTGTAATCCCACATCCTGAACCACTCAAACTTTGTCCCTTTAGTTTTTTTTCCCCTAGTGAGACTCAATACTCCTCCAGGCTTTCCAATTCAATATACACAGGTTGGAATTCAATCACCATGTACAGTTACAGAAAATCTGTAGTCACCCAGATAAACCAACCTGCTATGCGGCTTAATATATCCCCCAGCAACATCACTTTCCTTTCATATGTCTCACATCAACCACTTTTACAACATAAAAAGGATTATCTGCAATTTCTGTTGAGCAGAAGAGCATTTGTCAAAGTTACAAGCTTTAACAAAGTTTGAAGCTGTCTGACACTCTTTTGCTTTACATCACTTCTCCCTGTGCCATTAGCTTCTTCAGCATAAAAAGAGGTTCAGTAAATTCTGATTTCCTACCTTGTGATTACACTTTTATATAAAATACTACCTTCTTTAAAGCTGAACAAATAGAGCTGAGAATTAGCCAAAGTTGTTCAGTGCCAAACCTGTCTATATCTTTCTGTGATTGTGCCTTTCAAATTAAATAAATGTGCATAATACATGATATGGAAAATTATCTCATGCTCAGGGGATCAACATGCAACCCATATATACATATATGAATAAAAATATATTTTACATATATTAACAAGCATATATATATGTGCTTTATTTTATGTTTTGATTATTCAATCTTCTTATGAATCTGTATTTTCTGGTGTTCCCTTTGCTCTATCCAGATGGTAAATTTACCATTATCTAACCTGAATTGATTTCTTTTTTTCCTAGTAAAAATGAATTATTTTTTTTATGCTCATAGAATCATTCTGGTTGGAAGAGACCTTTCAGATCATCAAATCCAACTATCCAACTGTTAACCAAGCACTGCCAAATTACCACTAAACCATGTCCCTTAGTGCTACCGTCTACAGGTCTTTTAAACACCTCCAGGGATGGTGATTCAACCGCTTCCCTGGGCAGCCTGTTCCAACTCTTGATAACCCTTTTGGTGCAACTTGAGGCCATTTCCTCTTGTCATATCACTTGTTACTTGGGAGAAGAGACCAAGCCCCATCTCTCCACAATCTCCTTTCAGGTATTTACAGACAGTGACAATTTCTCCCCTCAGCCTCTTTTCTCCAGGATAAACAACCCTAGTTCCCTCAGCTGCTCCTCAAAAGACTTGTGCTCTAGATCCCTCAACAGCTTTGTTGCCCTTCTCTGAACCCACTCCAGCACCTCAATGTCTTTCTTGTAGTGAGGGGCCCAAAACTGAACACAGCACTCAAGGTACGGTCTCACCAGGGCCCAGTACAGGGGGAGGATCACCTCCTGAGTCCTGCTGGCCACTGCTGACTCATATTCGGCTGGCTGTCGACCAAAAAGCCCAGATCCTTTTCTGCCAGGCAGCTCCAGCCACTCTGCCCCAAGCCTGTAGCACAGCAGGGGGTTGGTGTGACCCAACTGCAAGACCTGACACTTGGCCTTCTTGAACCCCTCCATCCCACTGGCCTCAGAGCATTGATCCAGCCTGCCCAGATCCCTCTGTAGAGCCTTCCTGCCTTCAAACAGATCAACACTCCCACCCAACTTGGTGTCATCTGCAAACTTACTGAGGATGCATTCAAAGTCCTCATCCAGATTGCTGATAAAGATATTAAACAGAACCAACCCCAGTACTGAGCCCTGCGGAAGGAACACCACTTGTGACCAACCACCAACTGGATTTAACTCCATTCACCACCACTATCTTGGCCCAGCCCTCCAGCCAGTTTTTCACCCAGCACAGCTCATTCAAGCCATGAGCAGCCAGTTTCTCCAGGAGAATGCTGTGGGAAACAGTGTCAAAAGCTTTACTTAAGTCTACGTAGAAAACATCCACAGCCTTTTCCTCATGCTCACCGGGCCTGATGTTGTTCTGCATGTGTCATGTGATGACACTCAAGATTATCTTCTCCATAAATTGTGCCCAGCACCGAGGTCAGTGACAGACCTGCAGTTCCCCAGATGCTCCTTCTGGCCCTTCTTATAGATGGGCATCACATTTGCTATCTTCCAGTCAACTGGCACCTTCTCGGTTAGCCAGGACTGCTGATAGATGATGGAAAGTGGCTTGGTGAGCACTTCCATCAGCTCTGTCAGTACTCTCAGGTGGATCCCATTCAGCCCCATAGACTTGTGTGCATCTAAGTGGTCTAGCAACTCACTAACAATTATCTCTTGGATTATGAGGGCTTTTTACTGCTCTCCATCCTTGTGTTCCTATACAGTTTATTATCGTAACTTAAATCCTAACTCTGCTTGTTCAACCAATGCAGGGTTTTTCTGTGGTTTGCATTGCACATTCAATCTATGTTGGCAGGTACACAGAATGAGCACTAGCCACATAAAAAATCCAGATGTTACAATTTTTGTGATACAAGCAAGGTAAAATGTTCAATCTACCATTTGTAATAGGTAGACATTTTAATTTATACCTACATTTCACAAAAAAATCAGGTATTGCTTTGTGGATCAAGGACTGACTATGAAAAGTTACATAAACAAAATTAAAAGATGGTTTGGTTTTTAAACCATTGCAAATTACACTGAGTGTTCTAGAATTCTAGGACCTGCACATTTACCAGGAGGCAACTACAGACTCCGGTACACCTATTTCTAACTAGTGTATTTGCTGTATATACCTACTCATATCTTGTATTTCAAGCACTTTAGGCAGGGACAATATTTTCTTTACATTCGTTAGAGTCTTAAGGAGTGATCAGAATGTATGTACTTCTAACTGGAACAGATTAGATCTTACCCACCTTCCTACGTCAAACAGGTGAGCTTATTCATATAGTACTGCTAATTTTATGTGCATGTGTGTCTACAGGGTTGACTACCATATGCCCTAATCAAGTGCTTTTCAGCTTGTGGTCCTCAGGATACCAAGGCAAAAAGTTAAAAGATAAACAACTCTACTGTCCATCAGAAAATGTTAAATGGTCATTAGAATAAAAAGATATGAAAACCCCCATAGTTCTAAGTATTGCCACCAGCAAAAAATAAAAACATTTTAAGTACTCTGAATGTACTCCTTTCACAAGTTATAGTTGAGGAAAACAAAGAACTGCAGCAAACTTCTAATATGTCAATTTGCTTTCTCAAAAGAAAATTTTAGAATACAATGACAGTATTTCTGAAAGAACCTGAATGAGACTTAAACACAGTATTTCTGTTGTGAAATATACAGAAGTTATCAGCTTACAGCTTTGTTTATTCAATACCTTTCAGGAAGTAACTGCACTAGGCTTTTCAAAATGAAATATTGCATGTCAGTAATCATTACACAACCCTAATGGTTGTTCTACCACAAATGGCAGATCCCATTAAAGTGATAAAGACAATTTAAGAGAAATTTAAAATATATTTATGTCATTAGAATGTTTCTAATATGACACAAACAATGGTAACATTGTATTGTAGCAGTATGCTATAATACATAATAGATAAAACTGAAAAAACATTCTATTTAAAAGTTGCCTTTCCCAGCTCTTCTAACACTCACATACTTCCTTCAGTTAGCTTGAAATCTATAGTCTTGCACT
>JAOQGH010000032.1:13817278-13840605 GCA_025769975.1 Gallinago jamesoni
GCTCTAGCTCTAGGCAATCCTGCTTCAGTAGGGGAGTTGGACTAGATGATCTCTATGGTCCCTTCCAACTCTAAAAATAATTCAGTGAAATTCAGTAATTCCAGTAACTATCATTAGTCCTTAAAATACCCTTTTTGAATATCAGGGCATATGCCATACTTGTATATGAAAACAGATTGTTCTAAGTGGACAAATAATAATGGGAAATGAAAAAGAAATCCTGCATGATGAGTCTCTGAAGCATCCCACAATCCAATATATCTAAATAATGTTTGCAAAAAAAATTCTGTTAAAATTATCTCTGTATTTGTATTGAAAAATTATTTCTGAGGATTGAAAAGTCTTTGGACTTTGGAAAAAAACACATTAGGAACCAGTTTTAACCTTGTGTATAATAGGGGCAATATGAGCCTGATTGTAAGCAGTGACTAACACTTCTCTGGAATATTATATTTCATAACAGGCACTCCTCATATGCAGATCTACTGAGTCCCATCTCGCACGCGAAAGGGTCAAATTCTACAGAAGTGTGTTGTTGATAAGCACTTACACCAACACAGCAAAGAACAAATTTCAGCTCAATGACTTACCGGTCAAGTATAAAGGCCCATTTTATGTTGAACAGAGTATTACATGAAAGTCTATTTACAACTTCAAATCAATGCTAGTGCCCATCATACAAATGAATGTTAAATGTTAGTTCTACCGTAACACATGGTAAAAAATAGCTGGAAGGTGCATTATTTTAATGCAATATGCTTAGTGTCTTTTCACAACTGACTTGCCTCAAATATATGTTTAAGTCTAGGGTAGCTGAAGATTGCCAGAACTCCCCACTTGCTTCTCTTTCATGGGTGTTCAGCAAAGAAAAAAATATAATCACCAGCAAATGCTGAACATGTGTTATGTCAAAGATTTCATCAAAAGTGAGAGTTTAAGATGATCTGCCAGAGAAGACAGACATTTTTACAAGATCACAGGACAAAGATGAAAGGGCTCACAGGAGTTTAGGCTTATTTCATATTCTAAGGACAAGCTAAACATACAAATTTGATAGGCTTCTCCTCTGGAAAAGAGACCAAACAGAGAAATCAGCAGTCACCAAAGGAAAACCACTCCCCCACCCTCAAGCTGTAAATATACAAAATGGGTGTGTAAAAGAGAAGTAGCTGACACCTGCTTACCTTCTGAAAGAGATTTTGGGGGATATAATCAGTTTCATATTTTCCTATGTTTCATGTGTCAACAGGTCTGTGACAGGTGTCCTATGAAAACTGTAGCACGCTTGTATTTGCCACTCTCTTTACTAAAACTTTTTTCCTTTTTCAGTTCAGTTCCTGAACTTGACTCAAGCCTATGATTCATGATAGGTTAAAATTTTTAAAAACTGTACTATACAGCTTTTTTGGGGGCTGAGGAACGTTTGTGCTTTTGTCACAGACTAACAGATTTTGTACTTTGAATTGTGGGTTTAGGACACTGCCTCTTCAGCATTGTTAAGTTTTTCCTGGAAAAAAGATGTGGCATTGGGATCTTTAAGGGCTATAATTTCCTGGAGACAGGAAACCTACAGGGCAGGCACTGTAGAAGAACACACATTATTAAGCAGAGGTAGTACAACAGTGTAGCTGAAATTAAATTAAGTGCTGAAGTTATACTTAGAACTTGTGGTTATAAGTGGTAAGCACCAAATATCATGGTGAGGCCTTTTCAGAGTTATTGGTATCTTTGGCCACAGAAAATTAGATTAAAAGATAAATTATCAGTCAGCAGTAATAGCCATTTTCCTTTTAAATTACCTGCTTTCCTGCCTCATGACATTTATATCATTTATAACCATAATGATGTTTATTACCCAACCTTTATCCAGAAATACACAACAGTGTTACCTTCTCTGTTGTACTTGGCTACAGACTTACTACAGCAGTTCATGAATGGTTCTAGAGCAAGAGATTTTCATAGTGAAGTGATAATCAATGTATTTTTCAGAGCACAGTTTGACTTCCGAATGATGCAGATGTTTTGCAAATCACAACACCAAATGTAAGGTATGTATGCCTCTGAAGAAACTTCTGAAAAGAGAAGTGGGAATTTTAATGGCACATTTATCACCAGTAGGCCTGTCTTATCCCAGAGATGGCTTTGGCAGTTCCATAAATACATAAACTTGAAAACCCATTTTACACACATACAGCAATAACTCAATTAGTTAGCAAAGAAAAATCAGACCTTTTCCAGCAAAAAGCTGCATTTTCTTTAATATGATTATCTTAAAAAAATCTACTCTGTCCCTTTAAGTATATTAGACTAAACTTTTTTCAACAATGTCTAGACCTGGGATAAGGATCCCAAACAATATTTGTCACTTTCTGATGCAGAATTTTGTCTTGATCTTCCCAAAGAATTTGCAGCTGATGAGTAAACTTAGTGCTTGTTTTATATTTCAACAAAGGGATCAAAATTCTCCTTGAACTTATATTTATAAGTCAAAGACTGAAATTAACCCTTGTGTCTTAGTGCTCACCCACTTTGTCCTTTCCTGCTGTCCCATTTTTAGCTTATACTTCATACACTCTGTGATGGGTGATAAATTCCCAAAGGTGTATGTAGTGCTGCACTTAGTAGGAGTAGTATACTTAGAAAGTTCCATTACTAGACTGGATTTCTGATGGATCAAATTTCTAACGAAAATTCACTTAAGATAATAAAACCCCTTATATGTTTCCAGCAAATTTAATTTCAAGTTAATAAAAATACAATTTATTTTTTCATTTGTATTAGGCAGTATTATTGCAATAGTTCTTTAGCAAAATACAAGCCTTATAGTTCTGCAGCTGTGAATAAACCTCAGAGTTGAGACTTCTTTTTGTTTGTAGAGAAGCATATAAAGATATTGTCTATCTAATGGAGTATGCAAAGGAAGCAGATAAAAGTCATGGGATTAGACAGGAAAGATTTACACTTTCAGGAAGGAGTTTGAAAATGCCATGAAATGCTAGCCTTCAAGCATAACAAACACTTACCTTTGAATTCCATTTAGGTAAAGGCTGTCTTCATAAATTCCATTTTCGGAATCACAGAATGGTTGAGACTGAAGGGATCTCTGGAGGTCATCTGGTCCAACCCCGCTGCTCAAGCAGAGTCATCTAGAGACGGTTGGCCATAACCACGTCCAGCTGGCTTTTGAATATCGTTTTTCTTTAACTGTAGCTAAGACATATTTAGGGCTGCTAGCTGATGGTATCCTGGTTTTGTTCTGTAGCGATCACCCAGAAATGATTCTCTTCACACAGGACAGGAAAACAAATAGTTATACTTTGTGTAAAATTGTTCCTGATTCCTACAGCATCCTGGAAACACTGTTCTGACTCCTTGTGGTCTTTTAACTTAGACTGTATTACTATGACATGATATTAAGTGTGTGTGCATATGGGTTACGTATGATATGTGTTGTCACTCTTAAGAAACGGTTTAAAGAGGACTGATCTTTTTCATATCATATTCTATGCATTTTAACTAGGTTGCACATCTGCTTGATGGTCAATAAAAGGTGGTACAAAGAATTTCAGCTTTAAATTGTCACACCTGGATTAATATTTTGATAGAAGACTGCATCATTTTAAATGTATGGGCAGATTAGAAATTCTCCGTTTAATAGCTTGGTGTACTCTTTCCAGATTCAGCCAAAATCCCTTGACTCTCTTAGGTACTTAACAACAATATGGATAATTAAGCAAAATGGAACAGTACAGAGAAAATATCTCACTGTGCACTAAAACACAGTGTAGGAATCAAAGACAGATTGATCTATAATTTTAAGATGACTGATTACTAAAATGTAACGAACCAACAGTTGATATTTTATATCTGATAACAGAATATTTCACCTTGGCATATGTTCCTCTACTTAGGCACTGGAAAGTTTCCTTCAGGAGCACACGTAAGACCACTCTCGTTGATCAAGTACTTTCTTTTAAACAAACCTGAAAATACTTGAGTACGTTTCATCATAAGATTACTTTCCAGTCACACACTAATAAAAAAATTATTTATTGTTCAGCAAACACTGACCAAACAAGGAATGCCCTTACGCTTCACTAGCACTCTATTTCCCTGAAGTCTTGAGTTAAGGAATGTCAATGGAATGGGCAGTTCTGTGCAGCATTAAAGTGCTTTTTCAAGATCCCCATTTAGAATTTCAGAATCAAAGGAAAGTCAAATAATTACTTTTACTATGACTATAGTTATATTCCAGCTGGAAGTCAGTTTGTAATTGCTTCTTTTCTCCTATTAGAATGATTCTAATAGCAGGAAAGAAGTTGGAGGAGTATTTTAAGGATCATACATATTATAAACGTGATGATTCCCCACTTAAATTATCAGACAATCTTATATCAGAGAAGACTGAAAGCTACACAGCTATGAAAGCAATATTGAATGTTACTATCCTGAGGCAGAAAAAGGATTGTATTTTTCAGGACCGGAAGAGATGGCATGTGGAGCTGGGGGAAAGAAAAGGCTGGGAGAAGTTCGAAGTATTAAGATAGTACTCAGATTTAACTGAGTAGGCCTGGGAGCAAGCAGTCAGACACAGGGAAAGACTACATGTAAAAATGGAGGCTTAGGTCTTGTGCCTGAGGGACACTCTGAAAGGTGCAGAGGGCGACAGGGATTTTTCCCTTCCCCCTTCTTCCACCTGTCCCTCTTCTGGCATGTTCTCATTCCATGGCACCTCATCCCATACCCCCCCAATACATCCAAGACACAGAACTCCAGCCTCCTCCCCACCTCCATACCAGCTCCAAAGGTATCTTCTTATTTTAACATCCACCTCCCATTTCCTATCTCAGATTAGCTAGTTTTCCTTCCCAGCAGCTTTCCTAACAAAGGGCAAAGACGGACTCTTGATAATATGAGTTGAAGACAAGACAGGACCAGAAGCAGAACCCAAAGGATCTGGGGATCCCAGAACATCAAGCTTTCTAACCTTTTCCTGGCAGGCTTGAGGCAGATGTGGCAGTAGGGACAAAGTCTGCTTTGGATTTGGGATACTCAGATGGGCTGCTCTACTCTTCTTCATCCTCACATAAGTGGAACCTCTCTAAGCAGAAGCAGGTGGTGTAAGGAAAGATTGTTCAGACTATAGCAGTCTATCTTTGCCACCTCAGGCACAAGCTAAATAGGCAGTTTGCAGCATCCTACAGCATCACATTGTAGAAAAATGATGATATATCCTTGCTTGGGCAAACTGTATATATGTACAAGATGCTGATTTCATCCTGAAATACTGTTAACTGTTCTTATTTTATCTTGGAAGAGGCTGACTGTTGAAAAGCAGTAGTGCTTAGAAAATTGATAGCAGCTGTATCACATTTCAGGCCTTAAAGGCAAGCATGCATACAAGTGCTCTTATTATTAGAGGAGTGTGTTATCATATAGAGTTCACCTTAGACAGATACTGACAGATGTCATACTTGCTTCATCAGAAATAAATAAGGGACATCAAAAACCCATTAACAATCATAGACAATCGTATATCCAAGAATTGCAGGGGTTGGAAGGGATCTTTGCAGATCATCTAGTCCAAGCCCCCTGCCAAAGCAGGATCACCTGGGTTTTGAATATCTCCAGAGAAGGAGACTCCACACCTCTCTGGGCAGCCTGTTCCAAGTGCTCTGCCACCCTCAAAGTGAAGGAGTTCCTCCTCATGTTGAGACGGAATTTCCCGTGTTTTAGCTTATGCCCTTGTCCTGTCTCTGGGTATCACTGCAAAGAGTTTGAGCCCATCCTTTTGACACCCACCCTTTAGATATTTATAAACATTGATAAGATCCCCTTCTCAGTCTTCTCCAGACTAAACAGACCCACGTTTCTCAGCCTTTCCTCATAAGAGAGGTGCTCCAGTCCCTCCATCATCTTTGGAACCCTCCTTTGGACTGTCTCCAGTAATTCCCTGTCCTTCAACTGCGGGATGCCAGAACTGGGCACAGTACTCCAGATGTGGCATCACCAGGGCAGAGTAGAGGGGGAGGATGACCTCTCTCAACCTGCTGGCCATGATCTTTTTAATGCACTCCAGGAAACCACTGGCCACCTTGGCCATAAGGGCACATCACTGCCTCATGGTCAACTTGCTATCCCCCAGAACTCCCAGGTCTCTCTTTACAGAGCTGCTCTCCAGTAGGTCAGCCACTAGCCTGTACCATTGTATGGGGTTATTCTTCCCCAGGTGAGAGCCCACTAGCCCTTGATGAATTTCATCAGGTTCCTCTCTGCCCAGCTCTCCAGCCTGGCCGGGTCTCGCTGAACAGCAGCACAGCCGTCTGGTGTGTCAACCACCCCTCCCAGTTTTGTATCACTAGCAAACTTGTTGAGGATACACTCTGTGCCCTCATCCAGGTTGTCGATGAATATATTGAACAAGACTGGACCTAGTACTGATCCCTGAGGAACTCCACTGGTTACAGGCCTCCAACTAAACTCTATGCTTCAAATCTGAAGGAGTTAATCAGGCACTTAGCTTGGGAGGTCCTGCAAGTTTTCAGTATTCAGAACTGAATATAATACTTCACTGAAGGGGGGGAGGGGGAAAGGCAGTGAGGCATAAGAAATTATTTTTTTTGTGGGGAAAGAAAAGAGACATTATTAACAGTAATGCCTCTACAGTACTTTGAATATTTAAAATGGTATATGCTTTATACATTTATGAGGTTGATTTTAAAAATCACAAGCACAAGAACAAATAATAGGATTGTGGTTTGCAGACCAATCTTAAAACTTGGCAGTCAAATTCCGAATGTCTACAAATCATGGTCTGAGTCTTGATTTCATCTCAGTCTCCCATGAACTTCCTCACCACAGTACCAACAAGAATACTTGAACAGGGAAATGTACTTCTAGTTAATAATGATTACATATTATTTATTGTTATAAGTGGTGCTCTTATTGTTATAATTATGCAAGCATGTTCAAGAATTAAGAATTCAGTATTTATAGTGAAGATATTTTGAGTTAGCAGGCTTATTTAAAATGTGTTTATGTCCAGGCTTCCACAATAACCTTCTAAACTTCAGTCTCAGTAGAAGTCATGTTTCATTACCTGATCTGCTAATGCCCACAACTCATTTTACTCACCTAAGTGATATAAATGTTAGAAATTACTTACTTCTATTTTAAGAATGCACTACCTGCCACAGAGCCACATCAATTATAAATAGTAAATGGCCTTTCAAAGGCCTTAAATTTTACTTTCATCAGGAGACTCCCTTTGAAGAAAAAAGAATAGCGTTTCTTGTTGCTGTCAGTTCTCATATTACCGCTAAGGCAGTGATAATTCTGAGTCTTGGTGATGTTATTTTTTGAAGTGTGACAAAACTGATTACAAGAAGAAGGAAATATGATGGAATCATAGTGATGTTACTTAGTTTGTATTGAGATAGTACTCGGAAGGCAATCAAAAGCAGAGGTGGGTTATGCTATGCATTGTACAAACACATCATAGCAGACAGTGACTGCCCTGAAGAGATTACAGTCTGCAGCTGCAGTTAGATTAAAATGCCATTAGACTTCTTGAAGATCACAATTACTCTAATGAAATGTTTTTTCCCTGTTTCATATGTTGGTGTTTTCCTCATGAACAAAAAGCAAACAACATTAACAGCTGCGCCCGAGCATGTGACTTTTATGGTCAGTGGGAACTTTGCCACTGACAATAGTGAGCCCAGCAGGCATAAATCCACCTCACACATGATTTCTGATGCTTTTCACTCATTACCACTGGATCTGCTGGTATCTCCTTAAATGCTGTACAAATGCTGTACGTGAGGGAAAATTAGGGAATGGTTGACCTTCAATTTAACCTAAGATTTCTCAGCAAGATGAACTGGAAAAAAGTTATATAATCAAAAGCAAATATTAGACTACCAAAGCAAAACATGTTGTACTCATCTGTTATGGAATGTTCTCACTGGAAGCAGAAAGCTACCATGATTTTCAATGCAGTCACGTTTTGAAGGAAAATGAAGCAAAACAAAATGTTTTAAATTGGAATATAAGGGAAAACCTTCTCTCCACCATTTCTCTCTTCCCTCACTGCCAAATGTGTTAATTTAAGCTTGTAGAATAAATTCTAAAAGAACAATCTTGCAAAAAATACTTATTATCATCTGGAAGTCCTATGAAATACTACTGAACTCTACAGCAATCTTTGAGGGGTGTTGGTTGTTTTAGCACAAGTATTACTTTTTTGTGTTAGTAACAACTTTAATAAAATTGTACTATTCTTGTACTATGTTTGAAAGACTACACTCACTTAATAAATCCTCTTCTGTAATCCATAAAAACCCAAATATATGTTTTTGGAGAAATTCATTCCTATGCTATGCCATGTCATGGTTTGGGGTTTTGCTAGTAGTTTATAAAGAATGCAGTTTCTAAAAGTAGATTATAAAATATACTAATTGTGTGTATCTGTGTGTTACAACATACATATTATAATGTGCATAAAAACATGCACATGTAATATATATAGTGTGCCTGTATACATAATGCCTATATAATAGTGTAAATAGATAACATGTTAATCAGTGCAATGTTTTGAAGTACTGAATATTAAGCCTGAATATTTATTCTAAAAGCACAAAATTACAGACAAAAGTCTAAAATATGCAAAAAGACCTGCCTAGGGGTACCATATCAAGAACACATAAGAACTAGAATATTTATTCCATTATGACTCCTATTTCTTCAAATGTTCCCAAAAAACTCATGAGGGAGCAAAAAATATTCATGTGGGATGGACCTAATTACGAAAGTGAAAAAGCTCATATTGGAGGTAAAACCTCCTCAGCAGTATCTGTCCTTTTATCCTATGCCCTGCCTGATAGGGAAAGAGGCAAAGTATCTTAAGGAGAAAAGCAGTCTTTTGAATAAAGTTGAAGGACCAGCAGAGTGTCTTCTTGGGAACTTTGACATTAAATTTTACCATGGCAGAAAAGATTATAGCTAAAAATTGGATCATCGGTCAGTCAAGTAATTAAATGCAAAAGCAGAGATGGAGTGAGCAGAAAGGGATTTGAATCACTTGAACTTTCCTAAGGAGAGAACCTGAAGAACCCAGCAACAGCTGAAGGCATATGTTCAAAAGTTGGCTTTGGCCTGTCCTCCAAATGCTTAGGATCTCAAGCTGATGGGACAATGCAGACAAAGTCTTTGCTTCCAGCACAGCTGTTGTACCCTTCTTTCTTCAGTGCCCAGGACTACAATTCAGAGCAGAAGCCACTGCAGTTATTTATAGCAGAAACAGCAGATAGGTCAGACACTGCCCATGATTTACAACACTGAAAACATGACCACAAAGAAGTGCATATAAAAGCACGTTGGTATCCCTTGGTTTCTTTTAGCATTTTTTTCATAAACTGAGCAAGAAGAAACTGACAGCGCACAGAATAGTCCCAGTTTGAGAAATTTTTAAGCTGACATTTGAAACTGGTAGATCTAGCTCACATATTCAAACAAATGTATTTTGTCAAAAATACATCTAACACTGATATTTTTCACCAAAAAAGTCTTTGGAAAAAATGATTCTGTGGGTTGTTTTTTTCAACTTGTTTACAATCTTTCAATGTATGAAATCACATTATGCAGCTGAACTTCAAATGCTTTAAGTGAAAACCTGAAAACACACATATGTCAAGACCATACATACTGGAATTTATTAAATGAAATCAAGATTGATATTTAGTATTTTGTCATTTAACTCCATCCAAATAAAATTTTTGGTTGCTAAAATCTTTAATGTGACAGAATTTGCTTCAAGACCCACTGAAAGTAGTGGATCTGATCCAATCTATTTCAGTGAGGCTTCCACTAGATCTCATATACTGTAGAATTATGAGATAATTTAGCTGCTCAAACATAAAAAACCTGAAATGTTTCTTTTTTGAAATGGAAGGATTCATTTTCTGCCACGGACAACTGAAAGCATTAGCCTTTCAGTTGTTCCTTGACTGAACAGAAAGCCTCATGTTGTTCTTCATACACTGTACACTTTATAAGTAGACCCATTACAGGCACAATTACACATTGACTCATTCTTATTGATAATTTATAAAATCATAACGTAATTTTTTGATTTTCATTTATATACTAAGGAGACAAGTCACAATTTTTTCATAACAAAAATGTGAACTTTTTTTTCCTAACAGTTCAGTGTTATTCAAATTCCTCTGC
Organism: Gallinago jamesoni; assembly: GCA_025769975.1. Classification (NCBI taxonomy): domain Eukaryota; kingdom Metazoa; phylum Chordata; class Aves; order Charadriiformes; family Scolopacidae; genus Gallinago; species Gallinago jamesoni. Next base: position 13,827,509 of record JAOQGH010000032.1, read on the forward strand.
TTCTAGAACAAATCTGACTTTCACTGATGTCCTGTTTGAGAAAAAAAAACACCCAAATCCAAAACCCCAGAAAACCCCCAGAGCAGGAGGGCTTTGAATTAGCTCCCATTATCCCTGAACTGGTAGTTTCTCCTGTGATAAAAGTACTTACCTGGCTGCAACTGTATATTAGATACGTGTAGGCTGAAAAAGTGAGCTGGAAACTACGCTGATCTTGTATTTCCTCTTATTTTTATTGAAATGAAACAAGCCTTCCATCCCTACAGAAATGAGAAAAAGTATATTTATCATACATTAATAAAAAACCATATTTATTTATCTTGCATTCTTTTATGATACAGTAATTGCTTCTCGGAGCCATTGCCAAATGCTGCTGGAAACAGACTGGCTATCTGGTCTCTGACATTTCCACAGTCTACATGTCTCTCAGACTGAGACCTTGTTCACTGGATGACTACTAAAATTTAAGTTTTGCACCCACATCTGAGAGGCTACTGAATGGTAAGTCCTAATTTGAGTTGGATATCAAATCTGAGAGGAGAAGCAGTAACTCTCACTTGAGTCACAGTTAATCTACCCTTCCACTATAATGGACAATAGTCTTATATCCCCTTTAGGGCAAAAAAAAAAGGTTAGCTGAATGCGAACGATACTATCATCATACTATCCTTCGGTATGAACACCTTCAGAAAACAGATCTGTGTCAGAAAGCAATGTCTAGTAGCTGATAAGCAGTTGGAAACAGCCTACTAACGTCTGTCAGCTGCCAGTTATCTAGAGGGGACCTTCACATGGACATGGACATGTGAAGGTGGAATGCCTGTGAATGCTGCAAGTTCTTGTGATGAGCCTGTAACTACACTTAAGATCCACATCATCTTGCACCTGAGCACTGGCCGACTAATGCTAATACTAATCTTCCAGCTAAAAGCAGAATCAAGTAAAAGGTGAACTCTAAACTCCAAATTTTAATTACAGTGTTATGAGCTGTAATTCGAGTCTCCTGAAGACCCTGCCGGAAGCACTGTGAAATTACTTTCCTATCAAAACAGCAGAGGGACGTAAGAATAAAAAAAGTTAATCTATCATATATCAGAAGCCTCAGTCATATAAAAGGGATATTGGCACTGTGTCATTTTTCATTACAAAAAAAATTCAGTAAAAATCACCTGCTCATTAATTTATATTATAGCTGTCTGTGTTAGGCTTCCAGAAAAGACCAAACTTCGTGGGCTTTTTTTCCACTCGTTATTTACAAATTAAGTAGACACTAATGGAGCTGCAACATGCAACCTGACAACATCCTGTCCCATCCTGTTGGTCAATTCTAAGAAAAACTTCACCTCCAACACATGGCTAAAAGCCTACTACCATTTTCCTATTATATGTAGCAAGTCTCTTATCTTTTGGGTGGTCTCAACTTTTAACTTCCTACCTCTCCACTTAAAATTCTAACTGGAGCAGTCATTGTCAGTTCTTTCTGACATAAAGTGGTCCGTGGAGCCAGTAAAACATTACGTGGTGACCTACATAGAAAACCTGCGGAGCCAGCACAAGGGCACAGCTGAACGCTTTGAGATGCCTGTGTCAGTTCTTGTAAAGGAATTCTTGGTGTTACCACTTCACATAGAGTTAGTGTTCTGCAGAAGCAAAGGTGCACACATCATGCAGACCTGGGAACAATCTCTGCGGTGAATTATTATTCAGCTTTGCTTACCTTAACTGAAAATCCTTGTTTGATCACCTGCTGGTACCTACACAGAGAAAGAATATAGGGTGAGACCTCATTCAGCCATCCTTTTTCAGAATCAGTTATGCTTAAGATCATAAGGAAGAGCAGGCCTCCGTTGACAGTTACAAAAAACTAGAATGAAACTTCAGTGAACCTTTAATTTTCACTTTTTGACAGGCACAAAACTTGAAAGGAATGCTAGCGTAACCTATTCTTTTCTGACGAACTTATTTGTGTGACACTCTTTTTCCAGTTGTCAGCTTCTCACGTGTCAGTGGAGGTACCGTGTGTAGGGGAAGCACGGGCTGTACATTTGCGGGGGATACAGGCAACCCTCTTTGCTTTAATGCTTTTCAAGAATGCGTATTTCTTTTTAGAATATTCATCGGACTTGGGGAAAATCCAAAACTATTTAACAGTGCCTTCAACAAGGTGTTTGTACTGAAATACTTCTTTTCTCTGTAATCCTCGTTTCTATATGAAAACGTTACACAAAACTTAAAAACTGCAACCCCCCAAAACACACACTAGACCCTAAAATACATATTAAAAATAAAAAGAAAAATGTTTTCTCTGTTATTGAAAGAAAAATGTCTTTTATTGATTGATAAGCGTATCTACTAACCCCATTTAGACAGCTTTCATTTTACTCTAATTGGCCACCAGCACAAATTTTTGTGCACTGGTCAGTCATACCTAATCTTGGAAATCTTTAGTGAAAAGAGGCCACCCATAAAATAAAAATCTTTTATGTATCACCAGAGGTAAATGAAGATGGATTTTCACATTACCTACATGGAATCCTTTCTAAAATCAGCAGGTGTTGTAGAAACACACAGATTTAATATCAAAATGGAGTCCCAGGGCTAACAAGCAGAGAAAAGACAAAACCACTTTTTTTTCTGAATGCCACTCCACTTTGAGTCCTTATTAATTAGTAAGGAAAAGTACAGTATTTTTCAGATATTTGAAATTAAAAATTGTTACCAAGACTTCTGTAGTGCTAGGATCACATGCTCTTCTTTCTATTACATTAGTAGGTTTTGTAGCCCATGTGTTATATTGACTTTCTCCTGAGAATATATATGGTAGGTTTGGCATGACATTTCATTGCACTGATTTTGAAAATAATGTGTAAATGTAGAGACAATGATTTGTTTTGTCAGTGCACCAAGGCTGAATAACTTACCAGTCTTACTACGATCCAGAAAAGATTTGATGCAAGGCGTTAGATGATGACTTTCTGGAACACATCTTCTCACCCATATTCTTTTCTAAAAAGAAAATAATATTTAAGAAACAGTGTAAATTAGATGTTCTGTATCAGCTTAGCATGTTTTTTGAGAACAAACAATTTTGTCATGAGATTCAAAGGTTATCAGTCTAGTAAGCCATGATAACTACATGGATCTCAGCTGATTAATTTTCATTTTATATCAAAAGTGGTGCTTTGTGTGACTAACACAGTTATTTTGTCCCCTCAGTTGTAGATCTGGGACTAAGTGATGTTTTTAGCTACCATTAGGGAATTTGCCTTGATAGATCCAAACCTTTCTAGATTACAGCATATTCTTCTTTTAAGTGCTGCAGCCTTGGAGATACGATAGAGAAATTTCAATTCGAAAAAATTAATCTGGACAAATCCTTTTTCATTGGGAAAATAGATTTTCATGTTTGTTTTACTTCAGGATCACAAGATGGATATTACTCTAAGAACAGGCTTTGTTAACTACATGTGAAAGTCCTATTGTATAACTAATGGTGCAGAACCAGGGTAAATTGCCTAGGAGAGCTTTTGCTTCAAATTAAATAAAGCCTTGAGGACAATACCAGATCATCAGAGCCACCTCCGTCACATGCCAGTGAATTACATATTACAGAAATGACCCATAACATGTCTAAAGCTTCCAGTTAAAGCAAGAATATTAGTCCTTAAAAAGGACTGGCCATGCTATTGATAGAGAATGGGAAAAATAAGACCTGAAAGTCTTGCAGGATTAGGAATTTACTTGATATATACCAGGATAATCCCAGAAAAGACACCATATAAAAAGCCACGAGCAAATAAATAGGATGGATTGTGCCATCGTGGTTCTAAAGGTTTTTAGAGATATGTATTTCTTGGATGGATTCCTTGGTGTCTGCTACAATGTTTGCCACAGAGAAAGTTCTTACTGGTAAATGCAACTTGCAACTTCTGCCACTTTATTAACTCAGTTGCCCAAAGCCCCATGGAAGCTTAATGTCTCTGACACTACGATTTTCCTGACATTTCACTAAAATTTGCTAATAATTTCTGAGCCTATTGGGAGCCTAAACCAGACATGACTACGTAAACTTTGTTGTCTTCAGAAAGTAGATTAAAACATTTGTTAAAGTGCCTGGTAGTCTGACCTGTGGAAAAAAACCTAGCTCAGGAGTTCAAGATCACTGGGAACATATTACTAGGGCATACAGTCAAGGCTTTTAAGAAGGGCCTCTGTACCATCTCCCAGCTTGCTTGCCCTATTTAGTATGCCACCTAAAACTCTAAGTTATCTCAAATGTTTCAGAGAAAGGAAAACAAAACCACCAGAAACCAAGTTAAGCCTGAGAGGAAGAAGGTACCTGATTAAAGTCCTGACACATGACAATTAATTGCAATCCATATTTCAATGTGGCGATAGAATAGTTTCATCCATGCTCAGGACCTGTGAAGAAGAGGAATGAGTACGGCTACTCAGATCCTCCATACATACCAATGAAAGAAGAACCATCTTTTCAAGATCTTCTTTTCGATATGAGAAATAAACTTGACTGAGAGATTCCAACAGCCAGCAAGATCATTACACCACTTTGCAGCTTCACGACTCTGTGAGGGTCCTGTTGCAATCAAAAAGCCCATCCTTCTCCCTTGCCCTACTGCAACATATCTCTATCTCCATATTTAAATACAGGTACATATAATAAAACTCACTGGCCTTATTGATAGACCTATTTAGAAATAAAACATATTGAATTCTATAAGATTCATATAGCTTGTCTTCTACCTAATCTATGTAACCCATTGTTTGAACCCTCCTTTCTATTAATCTCCATTTTATACAGACAGCAGAACTGAGCACTGTATTTTAGTGGCAAGTATATGCTGTTTATACGGGCAACGTGTTTGGCATTATTTCTACCTAAAAATTTCTTATGTGTTCATTCCAGGATGGCAACTAACCTTTTCCCAGAGCATTGCATTGAAAGCAAATGTTGAGATAATTACCCACAATGTATTAAAGAAAAAAAACAAGCAAAATCAAAAAACAAAGCGTTTCCATGCACCTTTTTGCACAGTTTAACACTGCAGGTTTCTAAGCTAATTCAAGTAACTCACATAGCACACTCATGTTCAAACAAGCCCTTCTCAAGTCCATGACTTCAGAACAATACAGGTCACAATGAGCAAATAAAAAACTGAAGCAAGATTCAAACCTGCAGAAAGTATGTCTGCTTTCCATCCATCCATCACCAGGTGCCCCTGCAAGCCAACATACCTGATTTTGAGTTATGAAGATCTTTACAGCAGTTACGAGAGTCAAAATCCCACTGCACTGGAGAATCTGAACTTTATTCTGCTACGTGTTATACTGAAATCAGTTTGTTTCTAGGATACGTGCTTTCAAGAAGACAATGTACTGAAATTAAAGGAATGGAAAAGGCGTTAAGTACTTTATGTTGACACTTACTGGTGAAAAGGGAAAATGTAATAAACATTTCATCTTTATACCCAAAAAGTTTGTAATATTTTCTTAATTTGCATTCCTCTGGTTTGGGATCTATCCCACTCATTATGTCAGTATCTGAGAGTTCCCCCCCCCCCAAGAGCTTTCATCTTAAAACCCCTCTGAGAGTAACAGAAGAGTCATGCCAGTGGAAATTTTGGCAGAGGAAAGGGTACCTGGCATAAGCTTGCAAGTAGGAACAAAAACTTTGAACCTAACACACAAGATGGGGCCACAGTGGCAAGGAAAGAATAAAATCAAGGCATAATCTATATGGCAGCACTCCAGATGCATGAGCTGAGTTGTGTAATACTGCTCTGCTACAGATTTCTTATAGCTTTGCAGGCAAGACACGGGAAAAGATCGTTCCTTTCTGCTCAGTTAGATCAACAGTGAATAGTTAATTGTCTGAGCTGTAAAAAAGTCCTTTTGTCAAAACCACTTCTTACTAATTACTCGCCTGCCAAAAATACATTGCTCATTCCATTCTTTGTCAGATGTAATTGATGCAAATTCAGTTTTATACCCAAGTATTTGTTGTATATATTTTGTGACATCTCAGTTTGACAGCATGCTATTAAATGACAAGTGCTGTGGTGGTAAAAAGGATAGTTATATGAGTATCCATAACTTTTGTATAAACTTATACCTGATGCCTTATATTTCAGAGGACATGAAAGTATTCTTCTTTCACCTTCCTCCGAGCAATCAGGTCTGAGCCAGGGAAGTAGTCAGCTTCACTGCCACAACTTGTCAAGCAGAGGTTAATGGAGTCAAGGGCACAGGAATGGCTTCTTGCACTCGGCTGACTGCTGCTATGAGGGTTGTCACTTGGGAAGCCTACTGTGATGATTTCTAAACTTTTTTTGTCTCCGTGTGTCAGTACAGTGTATCCATTCACACCTGGTTAGGGCTTACTGCACAGTTCATGGCATTGTGGGCATGTTTCTCATATAGCAACCTGCCCTCCTTTCAGTGATTATTTTGGGGCTGGCATGCCCTTAATTTTTTCTAAGTCTCTTTCTAATCTCTCTGTAGCTATTCTTGTCCCATGATTTCAGACCTTAATCTTATTCCAACACCCACCTTTGATTTTAAAACGTTCCACTCAGCACTTGCCATCTTTTGAAGAATTCTCACCTGCACTGCCTACAGCCTTCTCATGTCTTTTATTTTATGCACCACCTTCCACTCCAGACAGTAATACTATTAGTGCACTGTCTGGATAAAACTTCACTTTGATATCAAATGCAATGTTTTATTATACTGCAATTTTGTCAATTTCTCTGCAGCACTTAACAGTTAACTTAACATCGGAGCTTATTGAGGCCCCTAGGTGCCTCCATGGGTCTTTCTTACTCTGTTATTTCTTGGCAGAGGCATTCCAATATTCTCTATTTTTTTTCCTAGTTGCAACCAACTTGATCTTCTTGACACTTACATTAAGTATAGTAATCCAACTACATGGATTTACTGCCCAAATTGAATCCAGTTTTCTAAGAATTATCACAATCAAAGGTGTCAAGCAGCTATATTCAGGGATTGCCCAGCTTTAACAACTGGAATAGAAGGCCAGAAAGAGCGTAAAATATAAAGTGAGTTCCCAGCTGATGGAGGGATTTCATGAAGTGAGGGGGTGAGAACAGGGTACAGAGTTACATTTTTTGTTTCAGAAAATGAGGGGTACACGTCAGATAACTAGAAAAACAACAGCTGCTGCTGTTGCCAGTGAAAAGAATTTGTATGCAATCTGAGTTTAAGGTTTCTCTATTAGCTCATACCACATCACATTCTCTAACTTGCCCACATTTATCGATCTGCACTTGAAGAGTATAGTAAAAATTCACATCCTAATATCACATCAGATAACATCGTATCCAACCAAACTTTGCAGCTGTTAATTGATTTTCCACTTTGTGGTTCTAGTGCCCCTGCAGCTATTTCTTAAAGTTTTTTTACAGTAGTAGTAACCTTAAGCAGAAAACACCCTATCGCTTTGCTATTTCTATAACACACCCCTCTTGACTTTAAGTGCATCCAGAGAAGCAACAAAGGTAGCAAACACCCTAATGTTCCTTCTCACTTTTAATCTCATTCATGGGTCAAATCATGTCTGACACCTGCCCCCTTATAAAACCAATCATAACTCCTTGATGATAACTTTCATAATTTTTAAAAAGTATTAATACTTTATAGTATTAGTACTACAGACACCTATATAATTTACATCAACATAAACACTTTCCACATAATTAGTACAAATGTTGCCTTTATCTAGCCACCTACTACTACCTTCTGATCTTTGCCTTTTTTATTGCCTGAATCTTTTATATTTTTTTTTTCCCCCAAAGGTGTTATGCTCCCTATACTCCGGTAGTGAGGTTCTATTTCTGCATTAAAAGATTCATCAGCCTCTGCCGGGCAGAGATAGTTTGGGCCTCTTGTTTCATCACAGGAAGCAAAGGGTTTTGCAGAGAAGGATTAAAAACAAATGCATGAGCAGGTACATATGATCCAACGCTTTGCTAACATTTATCTAACTGGCTTTTAACAATTCAGCTGTTGTGCTCTTGCTCTGTTTTCAAGTTGACCCTTGCTCTTACTATTCTTTCTTCTGACAGTGGAGCAGTGTTGGCAGCTGTTCTGTGCACAACTGCTCTGTTCTTGTAGCTGCACAGCAGTAATTCCCCTTCACCTCACAGAGAAATTTTGTTTTTTGTCAAAACTAACAACTCCTTTAATATTCAGAGGAAGTCTTTCTTAATTTGGACCACTGACTAACAACTGCTTCCATACAGTTTATAATGTTTTAAGATCTTGATTTCTTTCTTGTCTCCCCTAGTCTGCTGAGCATCAGATTTGGTGGACAAAACTCTTTGGTTTCTTTGCAGCTTTGTACAACATTTGAGGAATTTTCATTTCCTCAGGAATTCTCTTAGCTCATTATTTGTGTGCTTCCTTGCCTACTTGCCTCCTCTACTATATATTGTGTCAGACTGTATGTTTTTATAACAATGCACGCATTGAGAGTAACGAGATAGGCTTTAACAAGTTAGTACTCAAAATGGTTCTGTGATGCTTATGGTAAAATAGGCATTACCCTCATTGTGCAGTGAGGCAGTGCAGGTGTTGACCTAAGGCTGAAAGGTGATGAGACAGACCCTACATGGAGTGGACAGGGGAAGCAAAATGTGAATTTGGAACCTCCTGGCTGCCAGCAGCCCACTTGCTCTGACAAGCTACGGTGCTTTCCAGGTATACTGGATTACCCAAGGGAGACTGAACGACATTGTTAAATTGTGTACAGCTGAAGAAACTATGGACCAATTGCCCTCAGCTGCCGAATCTTCCAGTACAGCACTTCCTACCAGCATCAGTGCAGGCGTTCACAAGTTCCCAGGAAAGAGGTAGAGATAGATCTCTTGACACGCTACCCTCTAAGAGAGAAAGGGAGGTGGGTAGTCAGGGGACGCTGAGTACCTTACATCCCCAGACAAGAAAAAAAAACCCTCAAAAGTTACTCTAAAAAGGAAGGTTCTTAAAGTCATTTTGATCCTTGCATAATACATGTTGTCAGCACAATCACAACGCTTTCTAACTGAAAGCATCAAATATAGTTTATACTAGAAATTTTAATTCAATTTCACAAAGTTTTGTCTCTCAGTAATGCAACATGGACAAGTTATTAGTCTGCCTGTCTTTTTAAATTGAAAGGTATTTACTAGGCAGTTACTTCATTTAATTAGAAACTAGAATGTTAAAAAAGAAAAGAAAATAATTAGTCTTAAAAGTATGATGTTGTTTGTTGAACGCCTGTTTCCTAAATAAAAGAAAAAACCCCAAATGAGATCACATCAACCAGAATTTTGTTTTGTAATGTTAAGAAGTTCAATTTTTGTCAAGTCTTACGTGAGAATATTCATCATTTGTGAGCAAAGACTTAATAGGCAGTAGTAGCATACAGAACAGAAAATGCAAAACAGATCCTGTTATTCCCAGATGCAAGTGTTTGTGCTACAGACTGGAAAAGCAGAGCTAGCTGTTAACTGGCCAGCTTGAGGAATTCCAGAATTTCAGCACTAACATTATTGCTTTCTCCAGCAACATCTCCAGGTATACTTAGAAACAAATGTCCTGATTAATCTGTTGTGAATTCTGTAAGAAATTTAACAGTGACAGATGTCACTCTCATGTTAACCTCAAAGATTCCTGCTCATTTAAGGGATGTGATTTGGATCAAACCATGCTGAGGCATAAATGGGAGCAAAATGCTAACTGTTCACCTGAAGAACGTTACATCCTTTCTCATTCCTACCACCATAAATCAAGGAAAGAGTTATCTGGCTCCTACTTTGAGACCTCTGTACCCAGCGGTAGTTACAGATACGTCAAAAGTTAAGTAAGCTTGACAGAAAAGGAGCTTCAGGGAAAGCAGTCAGTTGTATCCTGACATGTGTCAGATCCCTTATAAAACTCCTGGGTATGCCAGATCTATGCATTAATTACCTGCAATGGACTTCTGCTTCTCAGAGGTTCCAGCCTCCTTCCCTATCACTCTCTCCACAGATTTTTCATAAGCCAAGTGAAGGAAATAATTGTACGTGCTGTTATGTTGTTTCTCATCATAACTGTCCAACAAGGAACAAGAGCTTCCCTATGAATCAACTACCAGCTGTAAAAAGGATAAGCTGCCTAGTAGACACTGCCAAGAAAGTCAGTTTGCCTGAGGGAATGACAATGTCAGAAAGTCAAAAGAAGTATAAAATGTCTAGACTTAAATACAGCCTGACCAACACTGAATCTCTCCAGGTATTTCATTTAGAGAAAAAACTTGCTCATAATATTAGCCTTGGCTTACTATTTTATGTAGAGATGTCAGCCAGGAAATCCAAAGAGCTACATTTCTCATAAGGAAAAAAAATCTACTTTTTCCATCCCAATCCCTTGAAGCTCTACTACTCTGTAAGTTTAGATAGGATGGGTAGAGATGGAGGCATTTCACAGATGGGCTTTCAAGATGGTTATGCAGATCTTCAAGGAGACAGGTTCTCAACCGCCTCTTGTTAAGAGGCAGAATGTTTGTGTGTCAAACAGGGCACTATGGTATTGATGAGTTTCTGAGCTGCAAGCCTTTTGCCCGTTTAACTCATTAGCAAAATAATTCCCACTGCTGGAAAGAAGACAGACTGTTGCTTTTTGCAGTGCTGCAAAGAAGATAAGGCTGGTGCTTTTACAACTCCATGATTGGGTAAAAAATGCCACTGCTTACAGCAATTAATCTACTGCCAGGCCCACTTTGCTCAAGATGGAATACATCATCACAGGAATCTTCATTTACCTGAATAGCTTTTTAGAATATATATTTTTAAATGCCATAACAGCAAGAGGTGAAATGGTAGTTACGCATGCATTATGGAGCAGCTTCTAATGCAAAGCATACAAGATAAGGGGAAAATTCCAAATTGCCCAATGCAAGTTTGGGACAGATCCAGTCCCAGCATTATCATTCTGAAAGCACAAGATTTTCCTTGTCCAGCATCAGAGGCATGACTTCTTTCTTCTCATAAAATGTTCAGTCTATGAAGGCAGAGTCACTCAGCATTTCCCCATACCAGACACCAGGGAAACAGCTGCCAATTTGCACCAGTTAACAATATTCACTGCTCCAAATTCATTCACTGCTCTGTCCCTCATACCTTATTGCTTGCAAGTGATTCTTTGGAAAGGTGTCTTAATCGTACTACCTTTCAAAGTACAATTGACTTCACAGAGCAATTGAGAGGGGTTAATTAAGAAGCCCTATGCAAGCATTCAGCTGCTTATGAGTCTTAAATGTACATGCATTTGAAATAACTTGAAACGTGAAAAAATATCCTGAGCTGGAATTTAAGCATGATATTTTGATAAACCAGCAAGTCCTTTCTTCTGGCATCATTCATGCCATTTATTTCATAACCTGCATGGAAGGTCAGTGTTGCTCAAGTATAGGCCAGCTCTGACACCACTTACTGTCAGCTAGACATGGGGCCGTGTCCAGCCCTGTGAAATTTGCCCCCTGACATTCTCAAAGCCTGTAACCCCTGCACGTGCTCCCCACATCTCAAAAAGGTCTCAAGCTGCAGTCAGGTACTGAGTTTTCATGCCCAGTGCTGATGTTTGAGTAAGCTTATTATTTCGAGTGGATAAACTTGGTACTAGTATTAACATTGTGATTACTCCTTAGGTAATCTTCCTTTTCAGTATGCTGAGTCTCTGTTCATGGGTTAGTCTTTCTTTATTACTATTGTTGCTGCTATGGACAGCACTACTTAATTACTTTTATTAAGTCTCCATCTCAAAGGTCCAGAGAATACCACAATAAACCAAGAACACAATAACAGTAAATCCATATACTTTAGGGAACACATGATACAAATTTGGTTTATGTCAGAATATAAACCAGTGTGATACTAAGCAATTAAACAGACTTTCCAACATACATTAGCACCATGAAAACTATTACATACAGGGTTACTTTATAAGTACAACCCTCTCAGTCTGGGTATTACAGTCAGTGAAAGCTACATCACACAGCTACGGATTTACTGACAGAGGACTCGAGGAACCCAGTCCCATTTCCTGCCTTCCACCGCTAGGCACAGTACAAACCTGGTTATGAAACATGGGCAACTAGTTCGGGACAAAAGAATGGTCTTATGAAACCAAAGTTCATAAGGCACTGACTGATTCATTTAGTGAGACGTACAGTTTGCTCTCTTCTCTTCCTGTTAAAATTCAGGACTCATGAAAAAAACTCCCTATCCATAAAATTCAAACACCATCCCTGTTCACCCTTACGTTGAAGTACTGAAAAGGTACTCCAAGGTTTGCAAATTCAGCACAATGTATATTTATTAATCAATAATCTATATGGAAACTGTAAATTCTCATACAAGCTTTTGGACAATGCTAGGAGGCATTTTGTAAAAGCCTACAGCTGTATGAACTTTTCACTCTTCATTCCCCTAACTTTTAAATGAGTATATCAATTTTAGCACAACATATTTCCCAAGTTAATTCTTCTACGTAACCTTTGAATGCTCTATACTCAAACTTCGTATTCATTCTATTTTATGGCATATGGTGATTCCTTTCTTATCCTTATCATAACGTAATATGAAAGGACATGAATACCAACTTATTTTCATGAATGTTGAGAAATTAGGGAACCAGAGCTTGGCAGAAAAGCACTAACTACAACACAACTCATGCTAAATTGCAAGAACTCATTATGCTTGGTCTTTCTAAAAAAATACCACCTTGAATATATAGAAGAAAAGCCAGATGAGCAGAACCATGCTCAACTGCCTACAGACATTACCTGTTCTATGCAGTTTTATGCTCTTTGACGGAGAGAGTTTCAAATTGTCCTACAAACATGCTTCCCTGCCAGGAACAGAAAAGTCGTTACAGCACTTTGATGATGGGAGTCCTGAATTTGGTACTTGTGTCACACTTGTGTAAGATGTTCCCTTCAGCCTTTTCTATCTTGTTTTGTGTTCACAGAATCAGAATCACAGAATTGTGGTGGTTGGAAGGGACCTCAGAGATCATCGAGTCCAACCACAAAAAAAAAA
>JAOQGH010000032.1:13847577-13922125 GCA_025769975.1 Gallinago jamesoni
AATTTTCTTTAAATAAAAAAACTCAGACATGTAAAAGGTATCACAGCCTAACTGCAAGTACCTTAATGACAAGGATACTTTAATTATGTATTTATCATTAGCAACCTAAATTTGGTAAAGATAAATAAATAATGTATGTGCTTTTACAGCACTTGTTTTGAGGGAGAACCAAATTGTTGAATTTGAACTTTATCATATTTGGGAGACAGATCATAGTTTTAGATAACATCTTTCCTCATCAAAAAGCACCTGACATTCCAAATCAACTTCGTCTCAGATTATACCAACTCAGTCTCAGGTTACATCAACTCAGCATTCAGTGCTGAGCTTTTGAGTTGTACAGAACTCATCACTTCAATGCCAAAACAAAATCATTCAGCTGGGTTCCTACTTATACCAAGCAGGCGTGGCTGATTCTGTTCTGAAAACTGACAGTGTATTCTGGCGTTAACAGACAACTCTTGTTGAAGATGTTCTGATTTCCCTTCTCAGTCCTGTCTTGCTTTTATGTCAGATGGAGAAGTATGCCACTGATGTAGTCAGATGGAGTCAAAAGCCTCATTTTTGTTTACATTACGTGCACTGCTAAAAGACCAGAGAAGCCACAGGAACCTACAGAGTCTAGCCACTCTACCTGCAAAACCTATGAGAAATAACTTGCAATTTTTTCAGGTGACAGAGTTGTAAATTTGTGAAGAAGTGAGCTATTTTAACATGCTTTAGATTGTGGGTTTCCTAGAAACAGATTCTTATCTACCTTTTCATATGCAATCATTTGGAACTGAAAGACAGAAGAGTTTGACTCAATTTGGGTATGCCCCACCAGCTAAGATCTGACTGCGAGTACGAGAAAGGCTGCGAGGGAAGAGAGGAAATTTATAGGAACATCTTCTCCTCTTCCATCCTTTGGAAGTTTTAATACATATTTTAACACTTCAAATTCAAATTTACTGTGTAAAATTTACTGTTATACCTGAATGTACATTTGTAGTCTTGTGCTGAGCAGTTCCATTTGAATCTTCCGCAGTGGTGATACCTCTTAAAGTATCAGAGTATCACACGTATTTTGCTCTCAAAAATGACACTGGACAAAAGCTCAGTGTCATTTCAGCCACCTGGTCGGGAAAAGCAAGGGAAAGTTTATCTTTACCTCCTCTTATTACTGTCTATTCCCCAGATGATTTGGTCCTGCTGGAGTTGTCCCCCTAAAACTTCTTTCTGCTGGAGACAGCAGCATAAAGTCATAGGAAAAAAATCTTCCTCCCACCCACTCCCTCTCTGCAACATGGAGACCCCCTCTATGCACCTCTGTTCTGCTCCAGCACTTGGTGGAAAGAGTGGAATGTTCTTTCAGATGGCAGAAGAGCAAAGATGGAGCACAACCCACCAGAAGTACACTTAGGAGCCTTTACTGGAGAAGACATACAAGCAGCAATTGCCCTCCTCTGAGAAAGAAGTGGTCAAGGAAGAGGCAGAGATTAGACAGGCCATGAAAAGAAGGGACAAGAAATGGATATCCTGATAACACTGACTACAAGTGCCGTTGCATATTGCTGAGAAATTTAGAGCTGCTGTACTTCATGTGGTGGCAGAGTACTAATACTGCAACACTCCATTGGTTTCCTCAAAGAAATATTCTTAGTTTATACAACACCAGAATCTTCACTGACATTGGGGAAGAGACATGTGTGAAGCAGGCGACAGACATGAGAATCCTGACTCTACTGGAGCTAAGGATGCGAAATTCAGACTTCAGGAGACTCTAGATTTTGTTCTTGGTTGAAATAGTTGAAAAGACACTAGAATATACAAAAGACAGAAATACCTTAAAAAAATTACATCTCCGTCTAACTTTTTTTTCCCCAATATAAAGAAATCTCAGCTCAGAGAGAGACAGCTACGAAGTGGAGCACACTATTGGTCTGTCATTATCAATTATGCCCACTTCTGCTTCAGCAGTAGAGAAGTGTGTGACAGAGCACTGGCAACAGTTTTTTCTGTTTTAAAATAGCGCTATGCAATTTCACTGGGCTAAAGAGTTCAACAGCATTTAAAATGCACATTCACATATATTTCTTAAAGTATTTCCTCGCTGGGTAAGTTTTTCTCATGAGGACTTCAGAAACAGTTACACAATCTTTATGAATGCTTTACACAGAGGGAAATGCCAGGAAAGGTAAAGTAGGTAGGTCCTTGGCGTGAAATTAGCTCCTAGACTACAGCCACCGCACAAAGGAAGAAGTTCTAGACAAAATTGTCTCTCGTATGCAGTCATCAAGGATATTACTAAGTGATAGAAAACTTCAAGCTAGCAGGAGCAAAAAATGTAATGGTCGTCACTGCTAATGACATGTCCACCTCTGTACATGAAACTGAAGGCATGGAAATCACTGCCTTAACAATAGCTCACTCTAAGGAGGAACAATCAATACCAAAGTATGCTGTAAGTCAATTATCTGCTTAATTGTCCCGTATGTCTCACTACATACACCTTTTAAAGGGTTGCAAACAAATTTTTGCCAATTGTTTTCCTCAGCAAACAGGATCTATGCCCATAATGCATTTTCCCCTGCTTTTCACTGTCTTTTTATACAATATAATAGTTAAATGTCATAGCTCAGGTGATTGCTTCTTAATTTCTCTCTCCTTCATGGCTAAGAGCAAATTCTTTATTACTTATACTTGATAATTGAAACAAGCATCTCCACGCTATTGTCTGTTAAGCACAGCAACACATATTGATCGATAATTGAATTAAACGAGAATCAATTTTGCTTCATTTGCACAGATAAGTAGAACAGAACTCTTCTGAGAAAAGAAGAAAATGTTTTTAAAGACTGCGAGAAAAAGCAGTTAAATTGGCCCCTCAGGGCACATTGTGGCTTCTGAAAATACTCTTGTACTGCTATACTGGATAGGATGTTTTAACAGATCTCTGCACAGGCTCCATGGATTTCTAGCTACGTAGTCTCAAGTTACTCTGTGCATGGAGAATGGAGAGTGCACAAAAACAAGGCTGCACCAATATGTTCAAAATACTTTGTGGAAGCAATGTTACAGAGGCCACTTCTGGAATCCAGTGCATTGACAACGTTAATAAGCACTTGCCCTTTTCCCAACATGTCTGCGTTTCCACTTGAAAATACTGCCCGTCATAAATTTCTGTGTTTGGTTCACATCTCTGGACCCATGGCTGCTCTATCCTCAAAAAAAAAAAATCCTAGTGCTACAGTTCCAGTGTTGAACAGTAATTGTGCATGTGTCTATTAATGTTGGACACAGCATCGAGGGCTTTACACACTTTAAAGACCTGCAAGCCTACAGCTCACCTTCACTATGTAAGCATGGGCATGCACAGTGGGTCACACACTTTTGGCACATACATTCACGTTTATAGTAAAATTGCTTTATCTGATAGGTTGGCTAAGCACATCACAGCGTGGTCAAAGGCAGAAAACCATTGACAAATGCCAACTCTAAAATGCCTTAACTTCAGCATTACAAGCCTGGTGGCATTATGGGACTATTTCCTTCCCATGAGAAGTCATGGTGTTACACAAAGTCCCCAAGGCACCTGAGGAATCCTCTCATTCTCTGGTGGACTCCAGTGGCATTGCCATCCCTGTAGTCCATATGACCAAAAGCCATTTCAGAATCTTGGCCCAAAAGTAGTGTCACACATTGACTGATACTAGCTAACTGCAGAACAGGAGATTTTCAAGCACTTCTGTTCTTTCCTGCCACCTCAAATTCCTCAACTACTACCACAAAGGAGTACCTGAAGTCTTCTTTACATCAAAATCCTCAGAACACAATTAAAACAAGATTGCTTCCAGATCAGCCATTTCAAGGGCCAAGAGAAGGACAGATAGCATCATGCTGTTGAATATACCATGACACAGCAAATTCAGTTTTATCACATAGCCCAACAATGATTTGAAACACTAGAATCTGAACTTGTGAGGGTACTTTTTACAGTAACTTCTGCCTATCTACAGTGAATTATTTGCTCTTATACAGTCATAAGTCATGGCCCATGAATAACAAGAAGCAATGGTCAGCACAAGAAACTTTTAGTGTATTTCTATATTGTGTACTAGAATGTAAACTCTGGCCTCCAGCCCTGGAAAAAGTTCATCTCATTTCAAGAAAACAAAAATTAAGTATTTGTTTTAGAACCCATATATGTCAGGTGGCTACAGCTCGTATGTCATACAGTAATTTAATCAACTATATATACAAAGGAAAAGGTGCTGCAACACAGACGTGTTTACTAAATTCCGGTGCCTGAACATTTTATACGAGTTTTACATTTGATATGTCACATCGTATTCACCTGAGGCAATATGTCCAGGAAATGTGAAAAACTAGCATAACAGTGTTCAAAATCCACATACCTTGTCAGGCATCATTAATTCTGTAACCAGGCTTACAAGGGAACTGAAATCCGAGGACCATTGTTGCCTGAAGAGACAAATAATGGCTATTTAAATTCCACACACCAAAGGGCCCCATTTAGTTCCTGACAAAGAGGTATCAGGAAAACGGTAATAAGGTAACATTGTCCTCTACAGTGCTTGCTGAAACATGATGCCCTGTTGTTAAGCCAAAGAACGAGTGGCTAAAAATAGTATCGGAAAGAAAACTGGCAACTGTCTGATCCAAAACAGTCTTTTCACAGTGGTAAACTTTCGTCTTGATGTGTAAATGCTAAGTGAACCCCACCATCACACTCAAAAGAAAAACTGATTCATCCAGGTAACACCCACAATAACCTCTTCCATGAACCCTAGAAAGTCCAAGAGTATGAAATCGGGGTGTAAACACAAAAATCATTACAAATGTATAGATTTTTTAGGCACTTATTAATTCTTAACAATAGTTTCTTTTGCCATTTTCTATCTGAAATTTATTGGGTAAAGAAAATGTTTAAACAACAGGATGCAGACAATGCCGAGGATACAACGTTTCCAGTTTTTACTTCCTGATGTAGCCTATTTGTAGGAAAAGTGCCCACACTTCTGCAAGAAGAGCGCAGAAGAACAAGCCAACAGATTTTGCTACAAGGGCCTTATTTTGGCAGTTCAAGGAACTTAAATGCTGCTGGGCCTTGTAGCCAAAACCACTATCCACCTATATATATATATATAAAAATAAATATATATCTCCTTGAATCTATCGCGGGCAGGTTGTTCTCGACTGCTCTGTTTCATTCTGTAAGGGGATTTTAAAAAAGGAAAGAGAAACGAAGGTACTCACTTCTACATGCCGTGGGGTTACAAAATGAAGGACTCTGAAGTTGCGGCGCCCCTGAAGCTTTCCTGCGGTGTTGTCATCGGTCACCCTGCTGAACAATTAGATCTGATGTGGTCTCCTTTGGAAATGCTAAGTGCTGGCTAAAATGTCCCATTCTCTGAGGCCCTGAGGAAGGCAGGGTGTGTGTCCCCTCAAGGGAGGGCAACCCCTGCACCCCCCGCCCCACAGCCAGCCCCTCGGCCCCGCCATAGCTCTGAGGAACCTGCACCTTCCCCTCACACAAACCCACCACAGCAGTAGCAGAAAGACCACAAGTTTCACTAGAGAAAAAAAAAAAAAAAAAAGCTGTTTACTTCTCTAAAAATACAGAGTACTCAGAGCCCTCCCTGATTTTTAAGGCGAAAGGAGTAAAGAATGTTGAAAATGGATCTCCCCTTCCCGCCTAACCCATCCAGACAAGATGGAGCCTTTTCCTTCAGGGTTCTTTCTCGACTCACCCGTGGGGACAGAGGGTGTTTTCTTGGGTGGAAACACCACATAGCCCTCCCGTCTCCTCCAGGGAGAAGCCTGGCTCCTGTCACGGCCTCAGAGGCTCTGGGCTGCGTGTCCCCAAACCTCCAGCAGCCCCTCAAGACTCCGACCTCCTTCAGAGGAACTGCCCCGCCTTCCCGCCCTTTCCCCTCTCCCCCCGCCCCTCCCCTTTCCCCTCAGCGCGGTCGCCCCGCCCCTCCGCACCTTCCAGAAGCTTCTCTCGCCCCTGCAGCGGAACGGCCCTGAGGAGCTTTGGCAAGAGAAGAGGGGCACAGCTAGCTCCTCAGCAAAGAGCTAGTTTGAAAAACCCCCTCCGTCCGTCCCGAGCACACGGAGCGCCTGTCTTTGAGGAGGCTGGGTCAGAGAGCTCCTGTGTAATGGCGGCCGCAGGCTGAGCAGCGGCAGCACAGAGAAAGGTGAGGTCTCGGCTCTGGCTGGGAGCTTTTTCTTTCCGCTTATCTGACTGCCTCTCAAGCTATGAATTAATTTACCAAGGTGTATGTGAAAGACCTTAGTTTTGTAGATATTAATGAACGCTCCTACCCGCCTACATACGCTCTCTGATGAGGAGGCACTGAGAGCCTGGATCCATGGCTTCCCTGCGCCGGCACGGGACCCGACGTCCTCTGCTCCGCTTACCATCGGAGAGATTAAACCCAAGGCTGTTTTCATTAGTGATTTCCATTCGAAATGTATCTATCTGGGGGAGCTGAGAAACCAAAAAAAACCCCGCCAGTCAAAAACCCTAACCCTACCCCAACAAAACCGGGCCCTTCCGTGTCCAGGCCCTAGATGTTTAATACTCCTAGGGGGAACTGATTCTGTTTGGGAGGGTTACTAAAACCCCTGTTTAAATAGCTATTCCATTGCTGTTCCAGTTACTTAGCGCTTAAATGACAGAGAAATAGAGGTCATTAAAGAGGTTTCTCAGAAGTGCTGAATACTCACTAATTCCACTGACAGGCAGCAGCCTCCAAAGAGTGAATCTCCTCATTCATCTTTCTTCCTTCAGGACGGAAGGAAGCCATTTTGTCAGGGCGCAGGCCAGGGGAGATGCGGGGCAGCCAACCTGCTGCCATATATTTGAATGCCATCTCTTTTTATGGCCGTGGAGATGTGAAAACCGCCAGCAAATTTCTCACTGGCACTGCTGTAAATATTCTGTAATTTCCGTGCAAGTCTCAGCAACTTCTTACCCTTCCTCAAGATTCAGAGAAGTAGGTCCCCGAAGAGAGGGATTCAGTTTATGGTATTCGTGCTGCTGCTTTATTTGGCAGTTTAATCTCACAATCCAGATGTTTAAAGCACCGCAGCTGCTCATTTTTTCCTCTTCAGACAGTGGGCTTGCATTCCTTCCCACAGCTGCTCAGGGCCATGGGGCTGGCAGGTGTCCGACTGATGGCCGTACCTGCTGTGCTGTCCGAGGAGCTTTTAACAACAGTGATTTTTAACCTTTACAGATTTAAAAGCTCAGCACATGCTTTGCTATTGAATTAGCACATGGAAGAGCCAATATAGTCCCTATATGAAACTGAAAAGTGCATATTTTATTTACTTTTCATTTTGAAACTTTCACTGAGTAAAAATTCAAAGTAGATAAGCAGTTCGACCGATAGCCAACTTTCAGTATTACTGTCTAGTCTGAAAATGGATTAAGGACTACAGTCGTAAATTACTTATTTTTAATGTCACTCCAGAGTGAATATTGTTGCTGGCTAAATGCAAAAAGTGCTTCCTGAATACTATAAAGGATTTTTGGTACTGAATTTTTGCAGACTGGCAACATCATACAGACTTACCCAGAAAACCTCCTGTTCACTTCCTTTAAAACAGCTTTTATCTTGCTTTTCCATACCTTGAGAACTTTTGGAAATACCTATTCTAACACATTTTAGGCTTCTCCTTGCTTTTTTAACAATATCTGGCAGCTGCTGTGGCTAGGATTCAGAGTCCCTAACTTTGACTGTAGGTTTCTAATCTAAACTATTCTTCAGAATTCCCCGTCTAGTCCCTTCCTAACTAGAGGAACAAATTAGAAACAGACATAATAAAAACCAGCAGGTTTTGCCTAAGATACTTGGATACACATGTAAAATGAAATCCTTTGCTTTTAATTTATGTTGTTGCATCAATTGTGATATGATCCAACATGACAGAGAACAAGTGCGCAACTTTTTTTCTGATATCCATGTATTAGGACTACTGTTTATCTTGTTCTCGTTGTTGTTATTTACATCTAAATTTATCACATGTTATAAAAGATTCTGCAGGAAAAAAAAACAGTGAATGAGTTGACAACTACCTACAAATGGAACTAATATAATATGGATGTATAATAAAGAAAAGATCCATCTTAAACCACATAATTTTAAAATTCGGTAGTCTTATTAATAACTAATTTATCAATGAAAGAAATGCAAATATCTAATTTTCTTTTGGAAAACACATATTGATGTGTGGAATTCATCACAATTCCTTCAGCTTATCAAACAAAATAAAGTAGCATTAGATTTAGATTTCGGTGTCAGAACTGTGATGGCAATGTATTAGATTTTGCATCATTTCCAAAATCTCAATGCAGTTAGCAACTTGGAAAACTGTGATCAGTAGTATTTTCACTGCTGAAGTCTGTGTCTCAGCCTCAAGGATATATCATCATAATGGTGGTAATTTGCTGTAGAATAAGGCACAGAGAAAAATGTGTGATGTCTCTGTATTCCCACTACTGCAGAATACATAGTTATGAATAAAAATATATATTACTGTGCACTACACTGATCCCCTTTTTGCCCTTTTGCTTTATGTCCTTTTCTAGACAGTGGAAGAGGATGAAAATTATCAGCCAATAAAAACTGTAGGAAATCCCAAACAAAGTAATAGAAGAGTTTAACATACCACTGGCATTCCAAGGTCAGGCTCCTGTGACACAGATTGCTTTAGGAAAGTGAAAGTAAGTGCAAACATCCAGCTGCTTAAAATCGGAGTAGATATAACACACTTCTGCCTGCCTTCTGTGCTGAACTAGAATTTAAGTTGCCTTAATTGCTATTCATATTCATTTTGGTGTTTCAATAATATATTACATTAATAGTAGATACTATGACACATATCCTTGTCAAATACACTCTTGTACTGAGCAGTGCACTGGGAGAAAATGATTGAGAAAACTGATGAAGTGGAAAAAAAAAGTCTTTACTACCATGCAAGAGGACTGAGCTTGCTCTTCTAGTTTTTGTTTTAAGCATGCTGATCAAAAATGCCAACACCCAAGATATTTAAAGTTTTCCTGACAGATTTGGCTAACTTTCCTAACTTTTTTTCATGTTTAATATCTGATTTCAAATGGAATGAGAAGTGCTTTTTTCCCCATATAAGTAGCCCATTAGATAGAAATTCTCCACTGATCTATAGCCCTATCACAATTTGAAAATAAGGAGTCTACCAGAAAAACTGTAACTGTCCTCCCCCACCTGCAGCCCCTCCAAAAACAAACCATACCTTCCAAAATGAAATTTAGGACAAAAATAGAATCTGAAGAGTGACATGTCTTCTTTTCCAATTAATCAATTATTTGCTTGATCAATTTATTTTAAAATTTACTTAAAAGACTTCACCAAAATCTTGTGTTGGATTACAAATAATGTTGTAAGAGTGCTACTTGGAAAGCACATCTTTTGTTTTCTTGTTGTCATATTTATTGTTTTATTTGAGTTCCATAAGCTTAGATTAACTTCATATTTGTGGGTGCACACTTTATTCTTACAGCATGGGTTACTTAAAAACTTTCTTGGAGGACCAGGTAATTTTCTGCTAAAGGGTAAATGAAGCGTGCACCTGCAAAATTGAAGTTTATCTATGTTCATCCTGCCTTCGATGCAAGACATAAGCCTGAGTTAAAGAAATGGAACAGAAAAGTCAGAACAAAATGTGCTCTGTACCTGATAGATAAAACAAATGCGCATTTTGAAGAAGGTAAGTGGCAATTATACCTGACATTTCCTGAACTGCATTTGATTATCCTGCAGAAGATTAGGTGGGTAGTTCCTGATCTTTTTGGCTTATGTTTAGAATAATTTTGTTACGGGTTCCAGGCTTTGGTTCTCTTACTTGAATCCGCATCATAACTTTGCCTTCTTAGCAAAGTTTCATGAAAACTCATTTTAAACCAGAATTTTTTCTGGGGCGTTGGAGAAGCACATATTCTACTTAACATAGCCTGGAGAAAGCACATGTTCTACTTAACATAGCCTACATCAGAAAAGGCAATATTATCTCTACTGTGTAATAAAATCTGAACTGATTCAAAGAGCCTACATTTTACTGAAGTCCCCTATATTTGCGATTGGCTAGGCACATCAAAAGTAAAGCTGTCAAGCAGAATTTTTTCTTGGTGAATCTCATCCCTGCTTTGGAGGTGTCATCTAGTATGACTTGTACATGATATTTGCTGATCCTGCATGTACTTAATTTTTAAAAAGTACTCAACTGGGCAGTTCTGCAGGTGCTCAAAGGGCAAAACTTGTACAACAGTTTTCCTAACCCAGTTCTCCAGGTTCCCAATTTACTACACAAACAAGAAACAAAAGTAGGAAGGGTAGATTATAAAAAATCCTGGCAGAGGAAAACTAGGTACAAGAAGATTCAAGTGGCATTGTATCTCTGTATTGCTGGTGGTGTTCAGGTGTCACTGAAAGATGGATGATTCAGATTCAGACTCACCAGAGTATTCAAAGGAAGGCGGCACTTCTCACGTATCCGGTTATCTTTTGTAATAATTCTGAGAACGTGAACTCGTATCTGCTTGAGTAGGTCATTAATCATTAATTAAAAAGAAGCCAAGCAAGACAAAAAGGTCAGAACATTTAGGAGACCACAGGACTACAGCAGCTTTTATAATCCTTGGAGGTGCAACCACAGACAATGAAAACATTCAAAGATTACTGGATCCACACAGTTCCAGGCCCAGTTAATACGCCACCAGCTTTCTCCCAGACCTCACTCCCTGAATGAGGCATGCAGAGCAATTCGTTAATCTGTGTTTGAGCACGGGGTCTTATTTACTGCCATTACATTATTTACTCCATGACAACCAGTGGCTCAAGGGCCTTACGCAATCCATCGGCCTCTGGTGGCATTTAAATCCTTGGTGCTCAAACTGATGCAAGAATCTAAATGTGGATCTTGCTGCTGCAAATGGAGCACAGCTGTGAGAACAAAGATCTGTTCATAGACCCATCACTAAACAGCACTGAACTACTAGTTTTTGAACTAAAAAATCTACTAGAGTAGATAAATAATTAAAGTATTTAAAACATTTTATGATTCTCACCACAGAAATGTAAGCAGTGTGTCCTAGTCCCAACGATGTGCATTATTTGTATCAAATACACTCTGTACCAACTCTAAGTAGTAGTCAGCTGGAAAAAGAATCCATAATTAGGTAATGTGCCTTTCAGGTCGGTAATCATTGTAAAGAATAATTTTGAGCTAGCATCATTGTCATTACACGACACGTCCATTGACTCGGTCACAGTAGCTTCCCTTCAAAACCTGTCACTTCATAGCAGTCTCTTTCTCCACACACTCAACAGCCATGGTAACTGGAAGTTGCACTTCGAGCACAGAAATTAGTGAGAGTTCTCTGCAATGCTGGTCTTGCATAAGCCAGTATCAGGTGTGTAGTCTGCTTCACGCTCTTGAACAGAACAATTAAGCATTTTTCTTAACTCTAAAATTCCCCTTTGTGCGAATGGTTATTTTTGTGTGTGCATATGCAGAGAGTTAATAACTTGACAGGCATTTTAGTGCCTTAGTACTGCTAGAAGTTGTAGCATCTTCTTTTTAATGATGTCCAACAAATTTTCTGTTAAACTCTGTAGTAGGACAGTGGGAAATGGAATTTAGTAGGTGGAAGATCAGAAGGAATTAAGTGCCAGAACTCTGGCCTATGCGCTCATAAAAAATGATTTGACTTAGTAAGTTTAACGCAAAAGGGATTTGCATTGTGTTTCCTGTTGATTTTTATAAAGTGTGGGAGCACATCTTCCCTGCTGATGTCCTATGCCCATGAATACACAAATATAAACTGGGTGCTTCACTTTTTTTATTAACCAACTCTTATCAGCATTTTGTAGCTAAGCCCACTAACTGGATTCTCACAAAAGACCTGCTAAGAGCTACTACTTTCCACTCAATGAAATGCTCACTTTTTAAATATCAATATGGGAAAAATAAGTCCTGATTTTTTTGAAATAATTTTTTAAATAATTCTGTTTCAACAAAGCATGGAGGTGGTGTATAATTAGGAGGTAAAGGTTAAAAGTACCATTTAATATTGCTTAGTGGGGTTTTTTTTTGATTTTTGTTTTTTTTTTCAGGGTAAAAATCAGCTTGGTTTAGATCAAAAGTTTCTGTGGAACTTTGCAAATATTTAACATATCTAAACATGCAAGTACTTTCTGTTTATATTAGGTCTTGTAATCAAGCTCTAAGAGGTCTTTTAATCTTCAGATGTAAAATCCAGAGACACGATCATAGAAAAGATTGCCTTGACACATTCTTGCACTCACTTGTTACCTTCTCAGTTAAGCACCGTCTTGGTCCCTTGCTTTTGTGAGAGCGTCCTAAGCGGTATGACCATTTTTTTGCAAAATCACTTTGCCTGTATGAGAATATCTGTGCACGATACCTGCTTGACTGAGCAGCCACAGCTCTTTAACAATCATGTCATTTGTTTAAGGACATTTTTCACATATCTGCTGATAAACCAGTAGTCTGTTTCCATTGTAGCTGCTACCACAGTCACAAAGCAACAAAGGATTCCAGCTCCAAGAATATCTGAGGTGGAGACAAAAGTTGAATGCAGTCTAAAATGCAAAGCTTGGGTTAAGACATGTCCTTCCTTATCTGTCCTTGACTAGTCGGAGATCTTTTTGCTTCCTGATTTTATTACATCTGTCTATCTGCTGGGTATTTGGTGTACCTCTGAATTCCATCACATAACCATCTAGCCATACAGCTGCTAACCTTAATGAGAATCCAGGTGCCATGATGCACTGTCGGGGTGGGAGGGTGGCTGTGCTTGCCTGTTGCTCCCCAATACTGGAACATCATGCCGGGAACTGAGTGGTAAGAAGGCTGGGATTTATTGGCACGTTTCTTTTGGGGTTACTGAGCCCCAGTTGAGCCTGGTTGAGAGCTGCCATATTACAGAGCAGGCAGCAGAATTTGGCTGCTGGAAACAAGTCCTCTGTTGCATATTAACATTAGTCTGTCTTTGTGACAAAGACTCTTAAGTCATCAGCCGAAAACAGAACCAAGTAAGATGACCCAATTTATGAGCATCCTTCCAATACATCCTTTGTAACTATTTCCTGGTATTCGGGTCTTGTTTGAAAAACACTAAGAGCCAGGCTATGATATTTCATTAACTTGGGCTTCTCTAGCCTTTCTATTACCACCCACAATACCAGAGAGAAACTAAATTAAAATAGAAAGTGTTGAGAATCTACCTTGATTTAACTTACCCTGATTTAAGTAGCACCAGGGAGAACAGAATGAAATGAAGCTGTTATTTACGCAATGTATTTTTTCCTTTTATAAGTGCCCAGACAGGTTGGAAACCCGTATCTTACTACTAAACCAGCCTCCATTCACATGCTTTTGAATATTTTACTGCACATATCCCTTCTAAACAGACTGTGTTAAAGGCATGTATTTGCTTTTGTGTGCAAGTTCATTAGAGAGTTAGCTATTTATTATAATAATTTACAGGAAATTGCCATCAACTTTTATACATACTAAAAGACTATTCACAGACCATGACCATGAACAAGCTCTTGTGTTGGGCCTCGTACAAACAAAATGGTTTTGCATTCACAGTTTGAATCAAAGTTCAGGAATGTGAATGCTTCTGAATCCTTCTAAAATCTGGTCCTTGGAGTCAGTTTCTCACCTGAAATGCCCCATTTCTGATCCTTTGCTTGTGAATAATGTCTTCAGGATCAGACCTTAAAAACTTTTCTCTGTTTCAAAATATGTTAAGTTTTACACTGCAAGAAAATCTCTAAGGAGTGATATCACCCAAGGGGCAAATTCTGCTGTGGCAATCAGTGCTTATGTATGACAGTTGTTCTAATTCTGTTCAAGTCAGCAGTTTAATCTGCTTTGTCCTGTAAATTACAACAGTCACAAATTATTCTTGCATGAAAAATGGATATCCACATGGACTTTGCTGAGGAAAGATGAAGTGAGCACAGCAGTATTTTTCCCTTTTTTTTTTTTTTTTTTTTAAATGCTGTTATTCTCACAGCCTGGCACCTGCAGCCTGATACTGTTACAGCTGGTGCTTATTGGGAACTGATTGCCCCTGGCACAGAATTCACCCTTTTCTTCCCCTTCTTCCTGCCCCTCAGTTGTAGCCTTTGGTTTTCATTAGAGACCCAAAGACACACAGGCACAAACGTCAGCAGAACTGCCCTGGTCGAGGCCCACTGTGGTCAGTACCAACAGTGTTCATGAGCAGGAACAACCAGCCAAGGCCGGAGCTCTTAGGGTAGACTCAGTCTGGGAAACATCTGCTTTCCCCCCCAGTGAGAGCCACTGAAAAACATCTTCCCTTTCCCTTTTCTCTTTCTCCTTTTGTTATTTCCCCAGAAATAACTTTTACCAGGAGAGTCAACATACACTGCACACTACAGGCCCCGCTAAAGCTTTGGTCACATGAACCTATTTTTTGTACAACACTTCCAATAGCAAAACTGTATTTAACTGCTAGAAATACAGCAAGTTCAATTTTTTAATGCATCTTATTTAACTGCCTTTTCCCATCCTACAGTATATGAAAAATATGCAAGTGTATATATAATATCCATATGTATAAACATGTATACACACATAAAAAAATATCTCAGCTACTTTTCAAATTCAGCTTTTTATCCCAGTTGATTTAGTTTACGTCTTCTCCACTAACAATGCCTAAAAAGCTTCCCTGCAGCAGAGCAAGCAGACTTCTCGTTTATGTATGGGGGTTAGCCAGCCTACACAGAAATGCATAGGGTGTGTCTGTTTGGGCAAAGGAAGCAGCACACAGTTCCATTTGCATGTAGAACCTTATTAGCCTTAATTCCATTAACAATGGTCATCACAGAACTAGCAAAGGCTGCGATCCATACAATACAAAGTGCCCAGGAGAGCTCCCACTTGCTTGCCTAGCAGAAGCAGCATTTGCGTACCTATGTTCTCAGTGCCAACAAAGGACAGCCCAGAGCAGACCACTGCAGATTATGGTTCAGAAACACCGGGTGATACTTCTACTCAAATATATGCCCCAAAGTAGCTTTAGAAAAAGAATTGGTGAAAACATATTTTTACTGTCATACTGTGCTCTCACCTTATTACAGCTGTTAGTTCTTTCTTCTTTTCTCTCTTACACTGTTGTGAGAAAAAAGTAGCTCCCAGTTGACATAGAAGATGAAATCCACAAGCATGCGAAGTGAGATGAAGTATTTTTAAAAGACTATCACTTTTATTAGTAAGAAACAGAATTCCTAGGCTGAATGCTAACAGCTTTATAACTTACTACTATAACTATTAATTCCTGGTGCTTTCTGTAGGTTATCAAGAACCCTGCAGGTAATTAAAATCTCACTGAATGAATATATCACAGTAAAACAGCTAAACATACTAGCATATAAACAGAGAAAGTAAATTATGCAACAAGCTTCTAATCATTGTGGTGATAATAAAAAAGGCAAGCCACATTTTATCATATACCCAAAAAGAATTTCTCTTTGCTGCATTTCAAGCTAACCATGGAGAACTTACCTTTCGTTGTGATGACTGATCATACAATAAATCTAGTTATCAAAAAACAACCCA
Source organism: Gallinago jamesoni (assembly GCA_025769975.1). NCBI lineage: Eukaryota > Metazoa > Chordata > Aves > Charadriiformes > Scolopacidae > Gallinago > Gallinago jamesoni. Next base: position 13,863,244 of record JAOQGH010000032.1, read on the forward strand.
AAATAAAAAAGCACAGAAGCAACCCTTATTTATTTCCTGAGGTCTAGAATCCGGCATTAAGATGGTGAAGACAAAATACCACCCAAAGCACGCCGTGCTGCCTTTTTAGTAGCCTTCATTATGAAAGACATTGATTCCATTTCTGTTACACTGAATAACTCTCTACAGATCAATAGTTACGTGAAAGGGGTTTCGTTACAGGTATGTGAATCCTTTCTTTGTTTTTAATTAGAAAATCCAGGATCGTCTGGTTCCGAGACAAAAGTTGTAGGAAGACTAGGAAAAATAGGAACAATGAATTTATGGTTTATGGTCATTGCAGACTTCTAAACTCTTGTAGCAGAGCTTTTTTTAAATACTTGCTCCCAACTGTGGGTGGGCCTCCACCACCTCCTTTAGGAGGGAACCCACTCTCAGCATCATGCACAATCTGCCCTCTAGGCAACACCACCGTAATGAAAATGAAAAATGAATAACAAACGAAAGAAGTCAGAAACATAAAAAATAAACATTACATTTATTTAAATAAAAATATACACACAGTGTACAATGGACATGGCTTACAGACAGCAATGAAACAAAAATGCTAAATCCTGAAAAATAAGAAGAGTTTAATTGCTCTAGTTGTGCTTCATTTCTCTGAACACACACACACACACACACTATGGACTGTAGCCCTGTTAGTGTTACTTGTACACAGCCCCATGTGTTCCAGAGAGCGTGAGACAGGAACATTACAAGGAACAATTACACAAAATGAAAACAAGTACCAAACTAACTTGGGATTTTAGAAATTTTAAAGTCAGACTATTCATTAACAAAACAGAAGTGCTGAGAACTTTCATAGTACTTCGCATGCATGAAAAGAATACAAAACACCACTCTCAATTGTTAGAGACTTAAGTAAGAGCAGTGTGGTCCAAATCTGACCACTCCATACCCCACAGATCGAGGGCACTCTGTTATCACAGTCAGATTTCTACCGTAACTTTCTCCCTGTCAGCACACAAACCCCATGCTTTATGTTTCAGCTGTTTGCAATATGGTTACATTAATTCACAAGTGTCTTCTATTTTATTTATTCTGAAGTATTAGGTTTCACGTTTATTTGAGCAAATGCCAGTTTTTAATCTTGGATCATGAGTATCGTGCTGCAATTCATAGTTGTTATATTACTTACTCAGTAGATGCTATGAGACAAAAAGCACATAAACGTTTGAATGCTGCAGAGTGTAAGCTGAATGCTCTGGCAACACAACATTCAATGTGTTGCGTAACTTGGGAAAAAACCCAATGCTCTAGAGCCTGAAGTCTGGGATTTATTTTTTTTCTTTTTTTTCTGTAAAAAAGTATTTTTATGATTTAGTTTTTTAAACATGCAATTTACAAGGTATGTTTGTATTTTGAAGAACAGTAAATTATTTTGAAGCATTTTGATTGTAAACATCTGCTTTTAAGCTGCAAGTAAGCGAAAAGCAAGCTGCAAATTCATGTCTCATGGCATTGCCTATACAGCACATTTCTTTACCAAAAAACCCCCCATAAATATAGATATCAATGGTTTCAAGTTTATAACATAGTCAACTGAAGCAATATACTTTTAAAATTGCTAATTGATTACATACATTAATTCACGCAAGTAATTTTGCTGCGTAGTTTTTAATGCGATTTCTTTATTACACGGGTTGATGATCAGTGCATTTTCTGCTTTTTCTAAGTGGACCATAGGACTTCCTGGAACTTGTGTTTGAACTAGAAATAAAAATTAGCTTATTTTCTGAAGCTCATAATAGGCATATTATGCAGTGGGTTTCAAAATTATATGTTGCACTTCTTTACACCATTATTAGTGATGATTTAGAATACCATTACATTTTATTTCACTGCAAATAAATGAATTGTCATCAGGACTGATTAATTTAGACACAGGAAGTGTTTTTTAATTTCCTTATTTCAGTTATGTAATGCCAAAATTCAGACAGTACAAAAATTAACATTGCAAAGGATTTCATTAAGGCTCTCTCTGAGTTAATACTTTGTTTCTGCTGCCCTCCTAAATTATTTGTTCTTTATAACACGTAAATTGCTCATATTCCAACAAAATAAACAGCTTCACGTAGACAGAAAAATCAGATAACATAATTAAAAATTTGTTTCCTAATTGCTCCGTATAAGCCAAAGTATAAACATTAACAAGTGTATACTTTAAATTCCCCAAAAGAAGACTTCAGAAAGAAAGACTGCCGGCTTAATAACATCAGGCGTACGCATATTGTTTATTATAACAGTATTACAATCATTTAACTATCCTATCCTTTTTTTTTTTGGCATCTTATACTAGCTCTCTTATTTAGACACTAGTCCGTGGTACAAACCCCCATATAAGGGTGTAATGCATTGTATAAATATTCAGGGCTAGAAGCCCTTATTTCAGGATTCCTCAAGGCAATTCCCAGGGACCTTATTTCTACAAATAGTATTTTCAGTAACTAAGACGGAATTTGGCATTAGATGCCAGATATATTTTTGAATGTTCATCTTCTAGCCCTTGAGAACTGCTTACCCCTCAAAGCAGATTATTTTATTCCTTACAAAAGTTTAAAGAGAGCAGATATGGAACCACTTCCTGTGAATCTGCCACCAAGATCAGTACGTTTCCCTTAATGTTTTGCCATACAAACGGTGTAGCTCGCTCATAAAAATTCGTTTGCTTAATTTTACTTATCTGATACTGAGAGTGAACTACAAGAATATGTGCAAGACCCTCAGGGATGAATTGACTCCTCTGTTAGGCATTCAAACCACACAGAGCTTGAAGCAGCTTCTGCAAAGAGTAAATGTGCTACAAGTAACATAACTGTCAACCTGCAGCAAACCCCCCTTTGTTTCTTCATAAAAGGCAAATCAGCAAAAATGCTAGTTGTGAATCCATGCTTAGTTGGCAACTTGGCTTTGATGACACAACCATTGCCCATAGCAGGCAATGACCAAACAGGGAAATAACTGAGCCTGTCTCAGTACTGAAGCAACAAGGCTCTTGGAACTGTGTCAGCGGGTTTTACAAAGGTCTTGTGACCTACAAAATGATGTTCCAATCAAAAAATTGGCTTGAAGAAGTTCAACCTTATTTAGCAGAAAAGCCAGACTACTCTTCTGTAATGGCCCAAGCCCAGTGAAGTTTCACTGCAGCACACTCATGTGTCTTTTGGCTTTTGTCTTAATTATCTGTAACAAATAGCAGATCATTTAATTCACAAGAACATACTGGGAGTGGCTGTCAAAACAAAAAGGACAGTAATCCAATACCTTTTTTTTTCTCCCCCCTCTCTCCCTCCAGAAATGTAGCTACAATGTGGAAAAACCTCTTCAATATAAAAGTAACATGACAGTGACAATGGCAATTTAGTGGGATTAAAATGCCGAGGCAAGATCTTGAAAACCTATTTTCCTGATAAGAAGAAAATTTATAGAATTCCATACTTTGAACTTGACAGGATGCCCACGGGACTAAAAGAACTACAGAAATCTATAGTACCCACCAGTGAATACCATCCCCACGTAGACTTTCCCAGGTTGTTTCAGAATTACTGTAGAAAAGCCAGCATTCTCTTTTGTACATCTCTGGGGTTTTTTTTAGAGGTGCATGAGGAATTTATCACTAAATCTAAACTGTACATGTAGGGTTTTTTTAAGCCATGGCAGATAGTGAGGGCTAGTGGAGCAGTCTGACCGAGCAAAACATTACTTTCCTAAGAAGGTTTATGTTACATAAATCCACAAAAAATATTTTTTACAGATCAACTATGTTATAGTTAAAGATCCAAAGACAAATTTATGCACACGCCCACCCACCCAATGAGTAGTTTCCACTTCTACTGGTACACAACTGGAAAAAAAATTCAAGGCATTATATTCTCATCTGCCTGAGCTTGTCTGGGAGGCAATGCCAACTCTTCTGGCGTCTGTCATTGAGTAACACATTCCAGAAGAGCAAATATACAACAAATGCACCAAAACACTATTTAAATGACCAACGTTACTTTGAAAAAAACCTCCCACTTAGTTAAATACATTGTATACGTGAATTCCTGGCTTCACTGAAGTCAATGTATATTGGAACGAGGATCTCTTCCTGATCTTTTTCTACTAGCCCCAAGGCCTGATCTTCCAAATACACAAGATGGCTTAAATTAATTCACAGGATAGGTCGTTTCCATGGAATTTGCAGAATCAGGCTCTTAAATATGTATTTTTACTAATAGTTACAGATTTATACCCAGTAATGGGCATTAATGGCCTAAAAAGAACAAATCATAACTCACAGTGCATCAAAATTTCTTTGACTTTCATAGGAGCAAACAAACATTAACTTTTTTTTATCCATGGCAATTACAATTTCCTACAAATGCTCAAATTCCCTGTGCAGTTTCATTAGGATAAAAATCTCACACACCTGTTCTTTTTTCTTTTTTCAACCTTAGCTATTTTTTCCTCAAAATGAATGCATTACATAAAGGTCAGTAAACAGTGAATACTTGGGGTTTTTTTTAATTGTAGTTCTGTCTGGGAGGCAGAAGGCAGCAATAAATAGATACAATTAGAAAATATAAATGTTCTTTGCAAGATAAATTTCAGGAGCAACACAAGCTGGCAGAAGCATTAACATTAATTTTTAAAGCTGATAGTGCTTCATCCTAGAGAGTCTACATGCAGCATTACAAATTTGACATAAATCAGCTGCAGTGGCTAACTAGTCCTAATACAGCAGGTTACTCATAATTATAACATTTATCTTAGACTCTGTAAAAACATATGTGTTTTTGTAGCCTGAAGATACATTAACTCTGGTATATACAACTCATTTTCCCTACCACTGAAGAAAATTGAGTTTTAAGAGTTTACAGTAAACGGGAACGTGATAGGCCAATTTCAGGTCACCTTACTTGAAGAATTAATCCCCCTGTGATTTATGTGAAAGTGAAATAAGTGGTATTTGGCTGTGGTACAGAAAGCCAAGAATGATACATCCAAATGAACTGCAAGGCATCAGCATGAAATTACTGAAATTACAGGCTGTAATTACTGAAAACATATTATGAAGTTACCATGCTTATGTAAAGAAGCTAAGTGTATTTACCAAAATTATATTTAGCCCAGGTATTAACATTAGCTCCTTTCATAAATACTTCTGTGAAGGATTTAATCATTAGTGATCAAGACCTTGGTGCTTGTGCTGGTTCCAGAAATTCCTATTTCCAGCAGTAAGAGATGCCTTAAATTAAATCTTGGGGTTTGGTTCAGAGTCAGAATGCCACCTTCCAGATTGCTAACCTCAGTTCCTATTGCAAACATTTCCCTTTTTAATCTTTGATCAAATGACCCAAAAAACTAATTCCAGCTAGCTTATGAGTCATACTAAGCTTCAGCTTCACAAAGAAAAGTTGAATATATTTGGTTTTGAGAATATTCAGTCCATTGCTTTTTCATGATGTTTTATTTAATTGCGACTAACTGGAGTTATTTTAATATAAAATAAAAACCGGATAAAAGTAACACCTCAACTGGTTACACATTCCCAATTAATAAGTCATAAACAGTGATTTTTGTATTCACTAATTAGCGTGATGTATGTTCCTGATTACATCTTTGTTAAACTTAGGTGTCAGCTTTTCCATATGTCCCTTCTGGAGGTCTGTAGTACTTTGGGAAAGCCATCAGCTGTATCATGTTGAATGCATACTTTCTGCATTTGACATTCTTCAGTACATTCTCTATGCGGCATCCTTCTCTAGTGAAAGGGGGAAAAAGTACAACTTCATGAAACACAGAATAAATAAATATGCTTTATTTGTTCATTGCAGAGTTTCAGCAACAGTTGAAGTAAAAATAACAAAGATTCAGCTCTACATTTTTTTGTTTTCCACAAGTGATGATACATCTTACAAAATTAAATCCAAGGCCAGGCCCAGTACAGTTATTGCCCTCAGAAATAGGTGATAAAATTTTTTTTCCCCTAATATATTTGCCCTTGTGATTTAAAGTTTAGTAAAAAAAAATTTAAATACTTTAATGATACATTTTCCTCTAATTCCAGAAATATATTTGCCTTTTAAACCTTCTCATACTTTTTTTCAAATTGTTTGCTATATGTGTGAGAGTACATGATGCCCTAAAAATGTGTATTCTAGAAATAAGGCATTTTAGTAAGTCTGGCCCTAGAGATTTGCGAAGGAAAAGTTTCATTTCTGCTTCATTTCCCATATGTTTGGCTTAGCAATGAGAAAAAAATAAAAAGAAAAGAAAAGAAAATGGCTTTTCAAACAGCCCAATCCAACTCTCTGCTTTATAAAGGAAGGATGTTTGTTCACATACAGTACAAAAGTCACAAGTGCCAAAGTGGTGCATCAAGACATTAACAGGACTTTCTTAAAAAGAATATAAAAGTGTCTTGAAAGCAAAAGCAACCAAAGCAACAATTACAAACAGGTTAGTTTCATTACAAAACAGAACTTACTCTATTCCATTTAGTTACTTGACAGAAAAGGATTAGTTGTAGCAAAGTAATAATCATTTGTTAAACAAAAAAGATTCCATCAGCTAATAACCATGAAAATAACACAATGAAAGTTAAGTCTCACAAACCACCGCCCTGTAGTATTTGTCTAGGGGTTAGTTTGTGCTGTGCAAATTCATTTTCTTTTTTTTTTTTTTTTGTCAGACTAATTAGTTTGGGAAGAGGGGTTCAAGCATTCAGGATTCCACATCATCTTGTATACAGTGACAGCATTGTAAATGGGCTTTCTTTCAGCTAATTACAGTGGGACAGCTTTATCATGAACAGAAAGAGCAAATCAATTCACTCAATGCATAGTATACTTCTTAGAATTCAGAAAAAAAAACCCAAAACCATAGTACATTTCAGACATTTGTATCTTAAAGATGAATTCTTGGGGTCTGAAACTGTAGAAATATTACAGCATAATTCCTTTTCCTAAAGTTAGTTTGTTGCTGTTTGTAGAAAAGAAAGGAACGCAAGTGAAGTTTATTGATATTTGGCTAATAGCAAAGCAAGACTTAAAATAAGCCACACAACCAGCAAGTGTGAGCTGACAAGCAGCAAGGCGACAGGATAGAAGTGTCGAGAAGTTGGCTTGTTATCAGTTAGACAGCCTGTTTCGGGATCATCCGATTCATTCAGTGCTCCCTGGGTTTGTCTGCTGTTAAACAGGGGAAGTTAGGAACAAACAGAACAGCATTTAAACAGCAAAGCAAGCCAACATGTAGGTATTCTGACAAAGTGAAACTGCATAGCCATTTTGATGAAATAGATTTATGCTAAGTACTTCTAAGAGATTGTGTTCTACAGCTGACCTGGGAAGCACGATGACTAGGTGGCTAATGTTATGAAGCCTGTTAGGTGCCTCGGAGTAGTATTCACAAGTTAAAATTAAAGAAGTTATGAACAGTAGTATCGCTGAAACGAACACACACATCGAACAGAAATGAAATAAGGAAGTTAAACGAAAAGTTAAGGAAGCAAAGAAAAAAAGATCACAAATATACCACAATGCAACACTGACAAAAGACTGTCTCCATGGTGTTCACAGGCTTTTCAGTCCTGCTTCATTATCTATTAGGAAATATATAGGCAGAAACAGAAAGGGCATGTGCTCTTTTTTGAAACAATTAACAGCTATTCTGAAATAGTTTTAAATTAAGATAAATTGATCTCTTCAAAAATTCATTGCTGGTGACTCAATTTTGAAGTCATCAGCAGGTCTCTATATTTAAAGGCTCACACCTACATTCCTGTAAGAAAATTATTTTGCACCTTGTTCACTCAACTCAGGTAGGAACTGATCTGCTTACAGCGAAGTTCTGCTGACTCACTCTAAGTTGTGCGGTCATTTTCCTACCACAGCAGCAGGGATACTTTCAAATCACCGCCAATCTTTTCTACTGTAGTCTTGGTAGCTTCTCTGCAAGTACAACTATGCATACCTCTTCAATTCCTTTCAATTTAATTTTATTTGCATATGCTCAGAAGTCATATTTATGACTTCCTTTGGACAGTAAGGATTGAGAAGATTTTTATTTTTCTATTTACTATGAGTATTCTGGGATGAAAAGATAACTCACCATTTTTCTCTGTGGACTTAAGAATATCCGAATATATGAGATTACAACACAGAGCTTCTTCAGAAGCACATGTCCCAACTATGCTGCTTTTTTCAAGAAAGAATAATGCTGGCCGACCATAAAGAAGCTGTAGGACAGTAAAGGTAACATCACATAGCCCCAGGTAAAATGAGAAGAGTACATCAAATACAGCAGCAGTCACTTAGTTTTACAGAAAGCCTGCCTTTCTGACTCCCGTATTAAAAGGCAATGCTGTTTCTGGAGCTCGGATAGCAAGAGAGGTGCAAGAACTGCGTTTACATGTGGGATCCTAGCAAAGGGACTGATCAAAACCATTCTTTGCACAATTTTCCTTTCAAAGAAGCCGTACGTAAGTTGTTGATTTCTTTCTTTGCTTTGAACATTCAGTCTGTTCGTTACACTAATAAAGAGGACAACCCACACTATTTTAAATAGCAAAATAAAAGATAAAAATTAAAACCCTTAATATTTGAATCTAAGTCAAAGCTTTTACTGGTGTCAGTGTGCCTGCTCCTTTCAGTCTACAGTTTCAAGTGTCCATGGATAGAATTTGGAGAGAACTCAAACAGTATTTTAGACAAAATCCTCGCAGAAACGGTGACGGGACAAAGCTAAGGATGTTACGTTGACTTTGTCAAAGCTGTGGTTTACAATGAAATAAATAATTCCGTGTTCTGTGTCAGACCACTCCAGTTAACGCCTTTGTCCTAGAGTTCACGCCCAGAACTTCCTTCCTCTTCTGCTCACAGTGGTAGTGTTACCATTTGTGATCAGTTGTGGGGACTAATTGTATTGCTCTTTGTTGATTTTCACTTTTATGTATTTCTACGTACTTACAAAAACATGCTGCTTGCTGCTTTTCCTTTCTTAATCTCCACAGGATCCCACAAGTCTGCCTCTTTCACCCTTTTGCACTGTTCCCTTTTCTACTCTTCAAGGTGAGCCTGCTGGTTACAGCTTACCCCCAGTTATGCCCACGTTGACAGCCATAGCACCACCCTCCCAGTCCCATCTATTCCCTTCCCAGTCACAGAGCCCCGGTGCTCGTGGACTGTCCTTCGGGGTGTCTTCCATCACAGCCTTTGTGTGTGTGCCTACGGCACAGCGGATGCGGAGACAGAACTCTCTTTTTCTGTGGGAAGACGTGTGCAGCTCAGCGTTCAGTGAGCTTGCACAGGCACTGCATCAGCCACTGCTGGGTGGTTCGTTCTGGAGAGCCTTAGCTCTGTACGCCAATGGTTAATTCTATAGCAGGCTGAATTGTACACTCACAGGCTGCCCCTGCAGGGATCAGCCCTCCTGCTTCTGTGGTGTGCCTTCTTCTGTTGTGCTCCATATCTCATTGACAGTGTGACTGTCTTTTATCTACGTTGCTACAAGTCCCATTAGCATCGGTGAGATTTATTCCGATGTAATGACAGAAATATAGATAAAAGCCATTTGTTCTTTTTTTTTTTTTTTTTTCCCCTCAATAGAAAAGCCTACAGTACATTTGTTCTTTGATATGCTGAAAAGAATGATCAGTGTCTTTCAACATAGAAAGTCCTATCTTCCCCCCAGGAAAACCACAGTGAACAGTTGATGCACAGGGACTTCTGTTCCACAAATTAGTCACATCATTCTATGCATGATTCAATAAGACATCCTCGAAATAGAGCAAGACGATCCAACTCCATTATTAGCTACCTAAGAACAGGCTGAGTGGAATACCTAAACATGCTTTTAATTTAAGAAGAATGTTTGATCACGGTCAGATGCCTTGCTAAGTTCTGCTAATACTTTTCAATGTGCTGCAGTGACAATGTCTTCTAACATATCTTAAAGTGTTCTCCGCAGTGACTAATGTATCTAGTTAAACAAAGCGAGGACATGACACCCAGCTGTCAACAGCGTGACAACACTGCTTCCCCTGGCTCATCAAAACCTGCAGGAGTTTTGCTGCAAACAGCATGAGTCCAGCTGGTGCCACGTCAGCTGGATTTATTTGGCTTCTGACGGACACACAGCACAACGAGAACAGAGTGAGCTCTGACCCTGCTACGGTGTGAAGGTATAGCCATACTTTTGGGTGTTCTCTTCATCACAAACCATCACTAACAGCTCTGAACTCACACCAAAGGGAAGGAAGATGACTCCCAAACTATTCAGCAAGGTTCTATTTTACACACAATTTTAAGAGGAATAATGAAAGCTTCTAAATCTGTAACATCTGGGGTAACAAACACCTCTCTAACCTATAATACTATTTTTTTTTTTCACATTTACTTTCAAATTGTTCATTTGAGGCTTACAACGTAGCAGAAATACATCATAACAGCCCAGGGTGCTGTAAGTTTAATGACGATATAACCGTTTCAGTCTGCCTTCCATCTCACTTGGTGTTTTATCATCTTAAACTCCTAGTGGGATAATGCTGAGTGCCTATCAAATGAGACAAAGGCAAAACAGCAGGTATTTTCTGTTGTTTTTAAATTCAGATGATCAATGGTCTTAACCTCTAACCAGTGGATCAGAGACAATGGAGAAGCCTCTCAGGAGTCCTTATAAAGTCAAGCACTCACATGAGGGCACACTCCAGCTATTGATTATCAATCACACTGACATCCCCGTGCAAGGTTTTTGGAAGAGAAGCATTTTTACACTTTGGGCTATATGCTTCTCTTGTTTGAACTTTCCCAGCTCCAGCTATTAATGATACTGGAAATGCTGAATTGTCCTAAAGCAGTGCTTCAGGTAAAAGGCAGGCAGCTTTCTATCAACACAAGGATCCCACATGCCAGCAGTGACTTCAGTCTGAATTCATGTCTTACAGCACACAGGCTTTGAGGGAATTTTCCTTTTCTGCAGACAGACTCAAGCAAGCAGTTTCTGGGCCTGCTGGGTTTTTCTTGTCAAACTCCAGTGCTGACACAGAAAAATGGCAAGTGAGATGCTTCTCTTTAATCCCATCCAACAATAGCAGCACAGACATTTCTTCAAGTAGAAGGGATTGCTAACAGTTCTCAATCTTAACCAATTTTGCTTACTTACCTGTTCCTTTTTATTAAAGGGTATCACAATCCAGATGTTTTAAGAAGCAGCTTCTCTAAAGAATGTTTTCAGCCCTGTCAAAGATTATAAACAGAATACTATCTGCTTGCCTTTTTAAAAAAAATTAATTCGGAGTGAAAGCAGCTTAATTTCTACATTATACATGTTATTGTGATTCACTGAAATGCTTCAGAGAAAAATCAACTGTTTCAACAGGCAGCACGACAGTTCTAGAAGGTAGCCTTAACTTTTTCAAAGGGGAAAGATGGGGTCCTTGTGAACGTTTCCTGGCCATTACAAAGATGCTGCACTCTAACATCTAGAAGAATAAAATGTGATTGAGAAGGAAATAAATAGATCTAAGCCTAGCCCTGGAGCATTGCTGAATCAGAGCAGAACTCAGATAAAACATATAAAGGAATATTGGACAACAACCCTTTATGTTGAAAGATAAAGTTGACACAATAAAACCTCCAACAATTTGTAAAAAACAAAAAATATTTCTGCAAGGTTTCCAAATGGAAGATAGAGGAAGGGAACTATCAGAGACATTTTCTGTATCAATGATCTTTACAACAGTTCTTTTTCTGATGCATATTGTTGTCAATCACCAATTTTTCCTCAAATTCTAATAGTATTAAAAAGTAAAAGATGCTAGAAATCAATTTTTGTTGCTTATGTGATCTCATAATCTCTGCTCTGGTTCGAAACAAACAACTGGTGTTACTGAAATTGACGAGCAGTCTCAGATCTACCAATATTGATGAATCCAGTCAGCACCAACCACACAATCAATCTGTTTATCAAATTGTCACACTACTCCTCCCTTATTTTTGTTTTACCCTTTGTACTGTAACTTTTTTCCCCTATTCTTTTTGCTTTATCCAGCATCCTCTATTTCCCTACTCCTTTCTTCTCTCCCTTGTTTGATTATAACACATTACTTTTCTAATGCCATTATTTAGGAAATAGGGGAGCACATTGTGTAACATGAGGGTTGTTCACTGAGTTTGATCAAGCAGCAGATTCATGATGTACTCATGATGTACTCATGATGATGTGACATCTAGATCTTGAAAAACAGTTAACATACAGTAATTCAGTTTTTTGTACTCAAAACTATAGTACCGTTACTATGGGATCTCAGTCTGTCCAAAGAAAAGAATTCCATTTTGTGGAGGTGGCCAGAGATTGCATGGTACTGGAGGCTCAAGCGATGGTAACAGTACAGATTTTAAACACCATTATGGACAGGGTATAACAGTTCAGTAAACAGCAACAGATTAATCAAAAACTTGCAGTAGTACTTAATAAAAGGCAAGGAGACACTTGGTTTTACACCCACACAACCACATCCAGGAAAACCCTATTGTCCTGTGCGATCACACCGACAGACAGGGATTCTTTGGAAAGAATGGTAAAGTGAAAATTCAATTTACACAGTTGCTCATTCCCTGTGCTGTCTCCCTGTTCTCATTGAAGACAACCTAATTCTCAATGTCCAGGTTTCCCACCAATTTTATCAGCTTAGCTGTTTTTGAATTTTCCTGGGGCAAGTGAAAGGCACATCCTGCAGCTGCAGGCAATAAAGCACAACTCACACCTGCTTTGGGCTGTGGAAACATTTCCCTGCAACCCTCCTCTGCAGCATCCCACCTTAAAGATACAGAGTCCTATAGCCTGAACCAGGTATTCACAATATATTATCTGATCTATTCTTCTCTATTAAGAGGAGAACATTAAGTTAATTCTGAGACAAAATTTATGAAAATATCCATGCTCTCTCAAAAAAAAGGCACAAAAGCGTGTGTTCATCTATTGTTTACTAGTGTGCAATGATAAAACATCAGAGCACCGTTTGCTTGTGCATATTACTACAGTTTAATAGTAACAAAAATAGTTCCCAAATTAGGTGTTTTGTTATTTACCAAAATGAGAGAATATACCTAGAGCTCAGTTATTGTTTGGTATGTAATAAATTTCCTGAAAATACAGAACTGGTTAAACAAGACCTATTCATGACACCAGACCATACCTGAACGTTTCAGAACAAGAGGGGGGAGGGTTTAAGAGAAATATTTTGTCGTCTTCTTCAGGAACACAATTTTTGCTTCAATATTGTCCTACATTAGAGAAGGTTGAAGAGAAAATGCTGGACTATTTAATGCTAGGTTAAACATTTTTAGTTTGTTTAGACAGCATTTCAGACAGATCTGAAAAAAAGGTAAATTTCCATTTTGGTTCATTTAATCCGAGAATTGTTGGCTCACAAAAGAGCAAAACCCCTACTGTTTGTCCGTGTTTACTTAAAATACTATTAACTCAGGCAGCTTCAAGCTTTATATCTAATATGCACAAAACTTACACTACTTGATAATAGACTTCTCCATCTGTGTTAATCTCAGCACTTCAGAAATCTCTGCTGATTGCAGAAGAATTAATATTTTCCTTTGCGACTGATACAGAACACCTGCAAGAATGTTTTTCTCCCCGACACTAAAGAGTATCTACATGGTAAAATAGTAACACTGACAGTGAAAATGTAATAAAAATAAACAAAACATTCCAGTTGGAATTACAACCCATTTTCTTCACGGCTACTTTTGAGACACCTAGCAGTGTCACACCGCACGATTAGCGGTTTAAACCCAGCCCCAGCAGTTCCCCAGCGCCGCAGCCAAACAGCAAAACCAAGTTCATGTTCTGTGCCCACATCCTCTTATCTGCCAAAAGAGATTGCCGACCAGGGGCTGCCATGTGGAAAAAGCCCCTTGGTCGTGCCAACTTCCAAACTGCCTGGGAACCACACCTGGGAGAACGCTAAAAAATTTACCAAAATCACATACCAGCAAACATTTAATAATTTCCCTGTATAAAAATCACTGAGGTCATGTCCTAGAAACATTTCCCAGTGGCTTTTAATTTACAAGTATGGGCATCAAGTCCTTCAAAATCATTCTGGTAACCATGTGAGGGATTAGCTTCAGAACTAAGTGATGGGTTTGCAGAAGAGATTCTTCTTTACCTGTCAAGACAGCTGAGTGGTTTTTGAAACATGATTTTCGCCTCTATTGTACTCCAAGAAAGGATTTGCTGTTTCATTCTACTATTTACCAATACTGCTGTGCAGTATTACACATCAAGTTCTACAAAGGTTTTTCTTTTTATCAAAAAATACGGTTCTTATAATCTTCCCAGACAGTCTTCTATAAAGTATTAGGATTACATAGTTGGGAAATCCTGAGGACATGATTGCAAAATCTCTCCTGAGAAATGTCTCTTGCATGATTTGAAATTCAATCCAAGATGCAGCCAATATTAAAACCACAACCAACCGATAAGCCAAATCTCAGATTTTTTAGTGGTCTGAGCATGTATGAAATTATGAATACTACATCCTTCAAGTAAATTCTGAACACACAAGGTACTTCCTTCTCTAAGGTTATGGCAGTATTATAATTGGCTATGGAGTCACACTTATTTCCAGTCTGTTTCTGTCTTAGCAAGGGAGTTTTACTAAAGGTGTGATTGTACATTCAGCTCACGTAGCACAGTGGAACATAAACCCAAGATAAATTCTCTCTTTCATATGTCTAATCAGGTTTTAAATACTTTCTGTTGACCGTGAAAAATCTTCATGAATCATCCCTTTTCTTTTGGCAAAGATTTTTTTTAGCCTTGTTTTCCCTCATGGTGAAGGCAAGTGGCAAAGCTGATTTAAGAGGCAGAAAAGGCTTGCTGTACAACTGAACAGTCATGCATGAAGATTGATGCTTAAAATCTGACATTAATTTCTAGATGTTCAAATCTATGGGTAGGATGAGAAAATTAAGGTTAGAGGGTACTGTTGGTGTAAACAAGGGATCACTTAATCTATGTTGCATTTGTAATTCGAGTCATTTGAAGTAAGGAGGGTGTTGAACAGCAATAAGTATGAACTTGAGTATTTTGACTTAGTGTTTTATACCTGCAACTTCAGTTTGAGATATACAAAAGGAGCAGTGTGACTGCTTCTGATTAATGACACCAATTCACATAATCTCTTCATGGGATTAACCAATGTGCGAGTCATAAAATAAACACCATGAAAGATCTGAAAACTACACTTCCAAGAAAATAACGCCAATTCTTTAATTATTTTCAACCAGCATACTGCTACTGTTTGTGTTTTTTTTTTTTTCAATCACATTAACAGTCTGAGATCTGATCTAGTCCCTGCCATTCTTTGAGCACTAGTGCCACACACAATACGTATTTATGCAAGGGGAGTTACCGATCATGTAGATTCTTCAGTTGCAAAAAACACACCTGACTCTGATTTTAGCTGGTGCACAAGTGCTGCAACCAGGAGCACTAAATACAGCAAAGAAAGCTCCCCTACTTAGGCTAGGTAGGTGGCTAACCAAAATCACCTACCCAAAAGTGCATAGGCTGGGATGCAGACTGTAGCACTCTGGAGGTTACAACCCAACAGTCCTATCAAATAAACCACCCTCTCTTTTCTATAGCTGGTTGATTTTAGTCATAACTAAGAGAGTTTTATGAAATGCAAGAAACATCCTATTTGAATTCGAAATGCACTTCATTTTTCATCCACTTCCTTCAGACCAAGTGACGGGGCTGGGCTGAACTTCTCAGGAACAGCCTTGAAAGCATTCGCAGTCCTTTCTGGTAAAGAGAATATGTAGAGACTTTGGAAAACAAACCCTTTTTATGGGAAATTAAGAGAGTGAGTGTGACTGTTTTTTCCTTTACCTGCTTTGGTTGGTTTAGCATCAGTTTAGAAGATGGCCAAAGTAGAAGTACTTTTCCTCCCCAGGTACCAAGAAGGAGGACTGAAGCTGAAACCTGGTAAAATACACAAATAGAAGCTTTTCCTCTTTGTTGTTACTACTCCTGTTTCTAAGGAAATTTTTATGTGGAATGCTGCTGCAGGTTTCTCAGTAATTCAGACATACTCTTCCAACTCCCATCGTTATTTCAGAAAGTGAACATTAGCATAGACCATCACTTTATAAGCAAAAATAACACTGCGCTGATGGGAAGCGTGAAGAGATGAAAAGACACACAGTTTTGCTCCTACAACTTCAAGAAAAAATGACTTTTTGAAGATCTGAGATCACTATAGACTAAAGATTGGATAAGCAGTGCATTTACCTCCTGCATCCCTAAGCCTTTACTATCAGCAAGGAGTAAACAAACAAATTATAACTTGGGGCAAATATTTTCCTCTCTATAATAATGCTGCATTTTTCCTACTGTTAGAAAGAAATGAAAGACATGATTTGGCTCAGTGCGGTCACAGTAATTCACAGTTTGCCAAAGATCAAAGATGCAGCTCTCAGAATACGCTCTATGAACTACATTCAGGACTCCTTGAACAGAAAAAGAATTCACTATGCTGACAGTATCATTTCATGATGAGGTAAGTCACTGGCAGATAGAAAAGATGCCCATTTACTTCTTGACCTGGATTGAACCATCAGATACATACTATAATTTTTTTAATCATTTTTTTCTGTATTGCAGACTGTATTCTCTCAAACATGCAATCGGTAGCGAGGAAGCATTCTCACTGAAGTTACCACCACAATGCCTTGGGAACTGCAGCTTGTGAAAAGCTACAGAAAACAGCCAATTTCTGCGGCTTTGGAGTCTCTAAGGTAGAGATATGTAAAGAATGTATGTCCCCAGCCACATCTGCAGCAAGCTGCGTGTGGAAGTGCAAAGCAGTACAGCAGTGGGGCTTTCCACTGACTCTGGTAATTGCCGTCACTTTCAAGTAAGCAGAACATATGGTGTTTAAAAAATGCTTATAACGGGGGGGGGGGAAAGGGTGTTTTACTAGGAAGATTCCAAAACATGTAACATAAAATGGAAAACATCTAAGATTTTGTAGGAAACTTATCCAGGAACTTATCCAGCAGCAAGCCAGTAGCAACATTTGAGTATTTCCTTCCTTTCTTTCTCAGGATGGGACATGGAAAGTAGCAGGAAGGTATAAATCTTCCCTCGCCGAGATGGTGGAAAACTATCTTTGTCTACAGTGTGTTCTGCTCTATTGTGTACGCTGGTTATTTTGCATGCTGGAAGGGAGACAGTTTAAGAAACATTACAGTAAGACAGCATCTCACATTGCTCCCACTTTAGATATACACTGCATCAAATTTCCAGAAAACTGCTGTCTTTCCAAATAACTTCAGTGTCCCTGACACTGAATGAGATTGCGCTCGGGGCAATTTCAGCCCCTCCTATTTTACACTCTCTTTATAAGAATGCAGTTCTCAACCAAGCCAAGTCTAAGAGACATTAATCCTAGTATTGCTCATATTTTTTCTTTAATCATGGAGGAAAACTGTAACATCACATGCTTAAAATGTTTGGCTCGAGTAACTGTGGGCCAGAGGCCAGGTGGTCAAACAGAAAAATCTACAGCACAGCCAGAAAGCGTCCAGGTTGTTAATTGGAAACACCTCATCCTCCCCAAATGCCCATTACCATGGCAGGCCTTAAGAAATTCTGCTTCCTTTTTTATTTCTAATAAACGCTAATGCCCTTCAATTATCTTGTAACGTATCTTCCATTAACCTCGCTGGGAATGATACTGCCTTTCCGGGCCCGGTGAGATGTGTCAGCAGCATTCAGTCTTCTCTAGCACTTGCTCATGGCCAATGAACTACGAAACGAAGCCACCTACCGTAGGCTGAGCAGGCTGCTGCTCTCCTTGTCTTTTGGTTAATGCTGTGTTTCTGTGGCTGTTGTACAGCACTTACAGGCTTCTCATACCTAAACAATTTCCCTTTTCAGCATGCACTTACTGCACTGGTAAGAACACAGCGGAGATCAAGACTTTTAAACTGCTTAAATTATCCTTTGCTTTGAACACGAATATATATGGACAGGTATGCAATGTTCTTTTTTTCAAAGTTCTCAACCATTCTCAGAGTTTTACTCTCAATTAACCTTTATTAAAAACTAAATCAGCTTCACGTCATCTCACCACAGCCCAGCCAACACATGGAAAGGATGCTGGAATCATGCTTGTCTCATTTTATTAGGGTTTAATTTTGTGTTGGCTAAAAATAAATTCTGTACTGTGCCATTAATGCACTGCTACTGACAGCTTAAATACAATCAATAAAACACAAAAGCTGCAATTAAACAGCTAAAGTAATTTTTTAAAATTATCACTGCCAAGCTGTAGGCGTCTCTTGTTATCTCATTAATACACAGGGGGCAGAGTTGGCTCGTGCACTGTTTATATACCACTAGGTTAATAATATCTTTCCTACTCTCTTAGAACATGAGAGAGTTGGTTAAAGCAAACAAGTAGCAGGAATGCTCTAAGCTATTTTTCTCATTCAGTTCTGCTCTTTGTGTGAACACTTAAGTATGGCAGATACGAGATTCAAACAAAGGTAAAAGCACGTGAGTGCAGGTCAGCAACTGCACTTGTCAGGGGAGTATCTGCATCAGTGCAGACCAAATATTTGGTGCATGAAATAATAAAGTTACATTTTCCCCAGGTATGGTACATAGTAATAAAACACATGCAGAACACTGTAGAAAATTTAAAACACAATTATCCATCCTAAACTGGAATTACTCTGAGCCAACGGAAATTTCAGTGGAAAAGTGACAATTTTACATTAGCCCAATAATGTTCTCTTGAGTTCAGGATAATTAAAAACTGAAGTAGTAACAGAAAACCTGAGGGCAAGGAAAGAGTTATCTACAAAACATGTACTTCCCTAAAGAGATTATTTAGAAAGTTTCCGCTCCCTCCCATTCATTCAAATGATTGATGGCTTACTTCTACTAAAGAAATTATTTACAGCTCATATTCTTTTTCAAAAGTAAATACATCAAATCACAATGATATAAGACTTAGAACAACATTTACTGAAACAGGCTTTGAAAAAACAACTTCTAGACATCTATCTACTTAAAAAGGCTAAATATTTGCAGAATTCATAATGTTCCCAAAATTACGTAAGCTAAAGTAACTTTGTGTCCAGAAGAGCTATCAAATTAAAGAGTTTATATATATAAACAGCAATTTATGATAATAGCACTATAAGTACATTTCTTAATGACTACAGCTCTCTATATAAACCAGGAAACTAATGAAAGTGGACTTTTACTCCCAAAATATCAAAGTATGCAGTAGTTATTTTACTGTATAAACTAAGCAGATAAACAAAGGAAGCAGCCCAAATATTGTAGTGGCTGAAATTTAAACAGCAATTTAACAATGCACTTTTAACTTATTTTACTTTTTTAAAAAACATTTTCGGGCTTCCCTGGCCCCATAATAATAAAGAAATAAATCAGTGCCTAGTGACAAATCTGTGTTTAAAACACAACTGGTAGTGTGCAGGTGCCAGCAAAATCTCCCCTGTGCTAAGTTTTGCCCTCCTACCTTTATTTTATCTTCAGTTGTTTACTGGGATAACGACAAAATAAGCTACCAAGATCTGATCCAACCCCTTCAAAAGGCAGCACATCAAATACTCCCTAACCTGGAGCGGCAAGTCTTTAGGTGCCAAATTTTACAGCCCAGGTCTCCCATATATCTACAGAACAGCGACAAGATGATTCGGAACCCCTAAATCAGGTACTTGACCGTCCCTCCAAGGTGTGTACTGGGAACACGAGGCCTTAACCTAGATATTCACATGATAGGTATCTAAAGTTTTATGATAGAAACAGCTTGACTATGAGCTTTGCACTGAATCCAGAGGGCTTTGGAAAAATATTCTCCAATGGTTAATTGCCTAATGTTCCCCCTGCCCCAGTCTTTAGAGAGCTTTACGATCTCCAGCCCATACTGGTGTTGCCTTACAAAACGAACCGCACAAGCCTCGGGTTTTCTTTCCAGCACAATAAATGCATGATGACTCACATACTGAACATGATGGCTAATAACAAACTTCTAAGCTCACTTGACTATCAACTATTTTTAAAGGACGGCCTTGATTTTTCTCTGTAATGTGAGTAAAAGAAGAAGATTTATGAGCAAGCAATTGTCTGTTTTGGGCTATGTTACAATGTGGTACAGAACATTAAGCTTTGCAACAAGATTAAATGACTTTTTATTTCTCTTTTGGCATTTTATACCCAATGGAGTATGGATAGCAAGTTTAAAGTTTTTATTTTTGCCATAAAAGATCATTTGACCTTTTCCTTTCCACTGTAATATGTATTTCACTTAATAAACTTTATAATTAAAAAAAAAACCCTTACTAAACCCACTTCTCTATTCAAGGATTACAATTCAGAGGGGGTTCATTTAGTTCCATTAGTTTTAACATCTGTGTTTTAAGTCGCAGATAGCTTCAGAAGTAGCTATTGAAGTAATACATTGCTTCATTTACAAAGGAAATTGGATGTTTAATGCATTTTGTAATGCAGGAATAACAAAGTGGTAGTATTTGCATAAAAGCAGCCCACTGTAATAGCAATGGTCCTGTCTGGGAAAAGGTCTTTTGACTTCTGCTAGCCCAGTGTGGGTTCGTTATTCCATCTGGTTATATGTAATCATAGAGATCAGTGAAGACCACACTACAGAAAGCCACATTTCAGTAGGTTGGTTACCTCCATCCATGCCTAGAAAAGCCAAATGCATGGGCAGAGGATGCTTTTCAATTTAACTAATTGTGTGGAGTATTAGTGGAGAACAGACTGGCCAGAAAGGACTGATCGAAGCATCAGAAATACCTGCATTCCCTTCTGTGTGTATGATGTGGGTGGTGTGGCTGCTCAGAGCTGGGGACGGGACAGGGCTCACCAGAGAGCTCTGGTGGAAAATTTCTAGCCAGCGTTTGTTGGTGTAGTTAGTTCCTTTGACATCATGATAGTCACACTGATTATCTTTTGTTCTTTTGGGTATGTATTTTGGTAGGTCCAATTCAAACCTAAGACCTGAATTCCAAATGTTCTTACTGTATGAACTGCAACAGCAAGCAAAGCAGAAGATTTTGGTTTTTAATCTGCTCAAGAGACAAACAGTCTCAGAACAGAACCATGTCTGGAAAATACCTGTACTGTGTCTAAGCGCTTGTATAAGCGTGCAGGAGATAATCAAAACTGTGAGTTCAAGCTCATTACCACCTCATTTTAAGTTTTACCTTGGAATTAAACTCAAATTGAGACTGAAATGAGTTTTGTTATCCCTATTGTGCTACACGGAGGAAGATTCTTCATGACAGCAGGAAAAATGATTGCCTTTGGGACTGAAAACATAGAATTTGAGATACCTCTGTCACAAAATAATTTAAAATCAGCTAAGAGTACAGATACCTTTCTGGACTACTGTGCTATGTGTTTGCTCTTACCCATGAATACCTGTTGTCTGAAAGTGATAAAAAGTTTGATTTGAAAAATGCTAGTACACTTAAGTTTCATTATTCTCCCTGAAACATCAACGGTAGCTCTATCACATCATATGAAGCAATCAAATTTTGCCAGTAAAATCTTCATCTACAAACGAGTATCTTCACCTGAATATAGTAAACCCGCAGGGCAACACAGGACATGAAGGTCTCAAATCTTAACTACATTTTAATTGCCAGTCAAAGCACGCAAAACTATCAGAAACCACAGCAATACAGAAATAAATTACTCTGAAAACTTCTTCTTGTATTGGAGAAATATTTGTAAAGTGTAAAGCCACTTAAAAAAAACTCATTTAAAGTCACATATAAAACAGCAACATGTGACAAAATGAAATGCACTGATTCCTACATTTCTTCAATTTTTTGGACTATAATTGTGTGTGTGTGCGCATGTTATGTGCTACACCACACAGAGCAACATACTTAGGAGGCAAAACTATGCTGTATGCAATGTTGCCTTGTCGAGGCACTACCAAAAGGTGATTTCAATCCTTTTTAGCCAAAAAATATTTTACTGACTTTAAATCTACCAGATTTAAATTATACAAATCACAGCCAGACATCAAATAACCCTGGTCTCAAAAAATACTGTTAATACGTTGGTAGAGCAAAGTAAACGTGAAATGTAAAGCCATGTCCACCCTGAGGGCTTCATGAAACGAGGTAATTTTCCCTTCGAGAAAGGGCAGAGGAAGCTGCAATGAGAACACAGGACAGTATCCTAAAGAAGGCAGCAAAGGCACGTTAATGGAGGGGGGATCCAATCCTACAGCAGTAAAACGGGTACCCCTCTACTTAGCAGCACCTCTTGGGCCACCTCCACTGCACGAGAGGGACAAAACCCAGCACAGTACCGGTCTGACACGTGCGAGCTGCTCGCTTGAAGAACGAATTCAAGTAGCCTCTTCACATGGCAAACGATGCTGTGTGACACTGAAACGTGTCAAACTACATTTAAAGCAATTGTTTGCTGATGTGCAGCAAATTTTTAGAGAGAGAGAGGACACAGGGAGCAGCCTTCTCCCCTGGGCAGCAACGCAGCGAGGAAGCACGAGAGGACTTTATTGGGTATGACGCTGAGGGAGGACTGTGCAGCCAGGCCCAGCAGTCTCCAGCAGGCAAAGGGACTTGAACTGCGCAGCCAGCGCTGCTGCCTGCGGTCTGTCAGCAGGAACTCGAGCAGCAGCAAGGAGTGGGAAAAGAGAATTATTAATGTGCAGAACAGTCAATGTCAGCAATGAATCTTACTTATAAGCATTGCTATTGCGCATCCAAGTACAGCGACGCAACTTTTTTTTAGAACAAATGAGAATGTACAATGAGTACAGTTGAGACAATGGAAAGAGTATTAGTTTAAGAAAAGGTTGATCTAGATTCAATTTCCAACGAAGGAGAGGAAGATGAGTAAGAGACTTGACAATCTCTATTGCGTCTTTTTCCCATTGAAAAGCAAAAAAGATACAAGTGCTTTTCTTTATCTCACCTTTTGCTTGTCAATTATAAGCTTTTTAAGTCAAGAACATTTGACATTAAGAAGTGTTGGCACATCTGCTCCAATCTCAGCTCTTGACCTAATACATTTAAGTAGTGATTATTAAATGAAACACTTATGCAGCTTACCATGTTGGCAGTTGCTACATGGGAGAGAAAGTGAGGAATACAATAGAAATAAGAAGCGATAAGGTATTGCAGAGTTTCACATTTTCTTCAGGAAACAAACACATCTTAATATGTTAGAAAGAAGACATCTTAGAAATGCCTAGTAACATCAACAAGTAGCAACATATAAGTAGGACAGAGCATATTCTGGGTGCGCGCTGATGACAACAAAAGGTGAAACAGCAAACACTAAACACGTCAGAGACTGTTTAAAACCTCAAGAATAAATATTCCAACCAGTTATAACCAATATTATCAGAGCAGACTCTTCTGGTCTTCCAATTCATGGACCTTTGAGAATGACATATTATTGTAACTGCTTACTTTTGCCTGATGCTGCTTTGGTCATTTCAAAAACCAGCCAATAATGCGTGTGACAGAGTGTCAGCTTAGCCACTTCTATTAGCTTTCCTGTAACAGCCATTTTATTAACTAAAATAAACTTAGAACAGAGATCATGCCAATCTTGGTTAAACTAAGAGAGCTAAAAAACCCAAACAAAAAACTAAACCAAACTAGACTAAAGGTGTTGATTTTTATTTCCTGGCTGAAATTTGTTGTGAAAAACATTCCACAACAGCCTTCTGCAGACGCTCCTGTTCTCTGCTTGTCACACCACCGTGAGGCACTTTGCTGGAAACTGCTCAGCAAACCTTTCTGTTGCTGAGTACTTTGTATTCTGTAGATGCTCAATTGTCAACAGCTATGAATGAATTATAAATAGATTTAAATAAATAAATAAAAAACCCCAAAAAACAAAACAAGAAAACCAGCAACTTTGGAGCAGCGAGGAGTGATTTTTGCAAAATGCATATAAAAACCAACATTATTTTGACAGGACGTGCCACTTCACCCAAGACACAAACTGTTAATAACATGATCCTAGAGAAAGATCTTTCTTATAAAATATGTGACTGTGATCAGATTGCTCCTTAATGCTGTCTTCCCTTTTTTCAGTAATCTAAACAATTTCTTCACATCTGACAATGTGGACTGGGGTGGGTCTGTGGCTGAGGAGAAAAATATTTTTTTAAAGCAAGGTGCAGCTCATTGATCTACTGCAGATAAAAATTAACTGCTGCCTTTTTAGCTTCCTATAGAAGCAAAGGTTACGTGTTAGCACTTGGTGTGAGGGGCAGACACATTTGTGTCATCTCACAACCTTTGTGCACATTGACCAGCTAAATTCAAACCAGGGCAGCGTAAGGAAATACACAGTCAAGCTGCAGAGACACCGTCAAAGGGGGAGGCTCTTGGGCCTCAGACAATCATTCCCCACAGAAGTCTACAAGCCATGAAAGGATACAAAAAATTTATAATCACCCTAAGAAGATACACAAACCCAACCTCATACTCCTTCAGTGAGCTACTATATCAGTATGTTAAGCTTCAGTCCTGCCAATAAGACTATTTATATTCAAATCACAGATGTTTGGAATATTTCAAGAGTTCTCAAATTCACCTCCAAAAGCACTATTCTCTCCTTTAAGGAATAAGAAAAAAAAAAGCTACAAATAACTGATTCAAAAAAAGAACAATAGCTCTAATACCACAATACTATGAAATCTTTTACACAAGGGTAACAAGTGGAGCTTCTGAGTACCACAGGCAGAAGTATCTCCTGCCTCGTTAACAGATAATCTAATTAGGAGGCCAGGTCATATACCCAAAACATTTCATCCCGTGACAGAAGTTACAGGGAACAGTGATTCTCTTCCCACCCTTTGAACCCCCTGGTCTGAATCTTGGCTGAGCCTTGCCTGGCATCCCAGGACCCTGCACAGCCAGAAACTCCCAATGCACCTTCTCGGGGCACTGCCAGCATCTCCAATGGAGGAGAAAAGCCAGGTGCTTTTCCCACTGCTGGAAGACAATACCCACGTGGCAACATCCAGGTTGGGGAGAGGAGATAAGCTGGCAGGGAGGTAGATCCACAGCTGGGCACAAAACCAGCACTGCAGACGCACAGCCCAGTAATTTTGCCATTAGGTGTGTTCAGTCACAGTCCAACTACACCACTGCTAAATCCCAGGGATGCAGAAACCCTTTAACTGTTGTAACAGTAGGAGTCAACAGCGGAGTTATTTTTTGCTGTGCATTTTGGGAGGACTCCAACCTTTCCTTTGCACTAATCTCCTTATAAACATATACTTCCTATTCATACAGATTATAGTAGAGGCTTAGGCTATTAATAATGCAAGTTCCCATTTTATCTTTGAATGATCCAGAGAACGGGGTGGCAATATAATGCTGCTGGGTCTGTTATTGGGTGTAGTTCCTGCCAGCTACAGATAACATCATGGAAGTAGGAAATCCGTAATAAGTATATCACAGTCCAAATGATAACTCTCTCTGGAAACTACAAACAGCTACCAGGACTGGTACTGCAAGGAAACACTGAGAACAACTCGTTGCTGTGTAGCTGCACCAGTGAAAGCCTGCCAGTGCTTGCTGTAATGACGAGGACACTTTTACGAAATGTCACCCACCAGATCAGAGCTGCCACGGAAAGTAACAACTAGAAACCGCTACTAAAACTCTCTCCTGAACTGAGCTGAGCTGTCAAAGGGGTTCTTCAAATTACCATACACCACCGGGATACTGCAGGAGAGAAAGAAACAGGGAAATGCTGACTGGAAGCAGGAAATTGAGCAGCAGATTGAAAGAAAAAATAATATTAAAAAAAAAAGCAGCAGGGAGCTTATGGAAGAAAACTGGAAGAGGGATACTGTATGAAAAGAGAAGATGATTATCTGATCAGAGAACATTCCTACAAAAGAAACTAAGTTGATTAAGGAAGCCTAAAACAAGAGCAAAAATATACCTAGAAATGTCCCTTTTACTTGCTTTCCAAATAAGCCAACTAGGACACTGCCCGACCCTGCACTGCACTGTGTTTCTCCTGAAGGAATGCAGACTCTCCTATTACAAGCCAACCTCTCTGGACCAGCAGCTAGTTGCTACTCTTTTCTGTGTCCTCTCCAACTCTCCACGGTCTGTATGTGGCTGGGACCGCAGGAAGTAAGTTACAAGCTCTCCCTGCCCACGTTGTGTTATTCTGAGAGCAGTATTGTTCCAGAGGCAAACAAATTCTCAAAGAGATTGGATCTGCGATAGTTTTAACCAGCTATTGTATGCTGTTATTACCTACTTATTCTCATTTCCTCCTCCTTCCTTATCTAAATTTTAGACTTGACAGTGTTTTTTCCCCCGAAGAGATTTAGCTGTATATGGTCAAAGCCTTAGTAATTCAGCTGCGACACGTGGAATTCTAAAACATAATAAATACGCGTACAAGGCTTTTCCCCCACAGTTTCCCAGAAAATATGAATAGAAGTGAAATGTAACAGGAAGAAACCTAGTATTACTCACTCCAGTGAGTATAATGCATCTGGTTTCCAATTTCTGGTAAAACCTAGTCTTTCATGGAAGTTCTGAATAAGCAATAACATAAGCACTAAAGCACCAAATGAATGAGGCAATTTAAGAAGTCTTCCATAGATAACTAGAAGAATATCAAAAGCGAACACCAAACAATATTTTCAGATGATCTGACTGCTTGCATGCTAGATCTGCCTAACCAGGGCAGGTGAATTCCAGGAAAACTGGTCCTGTAATCTATGTATGACAAAAGTGACAGAAACACTTTACATCAGAAGAGCTTTTTGACGACTGCTAATAGTGTAAGCGCTCTCCTTTTTCTTTTTTTAAATTAATCAAGATGCAGTGTTTAAATTCACTGCTGCACTATTAAGGATCCAAACATAGACTGTGGTACTAAATGGGAAAGCAAATTTACTGGATAAGGTTTTTTTGTTTGCCTCATTTTGAAAACTAAACGATCATAGTGTGCACCTGGTAATTATCACATACCTTTCGCACTGTCTATACTGAATAATTAAAACATTCACTGAGGCAGAAGGCATAGCTCAATTCCCCATACTCTCATTTGGGTCAAGATACGGCAAATACTAATATGGGCTAGTTCACAGATCATTTACCCTGTCGGTATCTCAGAGAGAAATAAAAAGTACAAATCAAAGCAGAGGAACTCAAAGTAGGGTGAGTCTGTCATCAGAATTCCATTAAATCTGGTTCTCCTTTTGAGAACTGTGCCATACACATCCTCAAGTCAAAGGGAAGGACTCCCTTCAGCAAAAAAACCACAGGGGACCAAGCTTTCTTCTTGTCAAAGACAAAACCGGAACATGGCAAAACATTTTCAATGAAAAAAGAACGCCCTCCCTCCTCCCCGCCCCCCCCCCCCCAATAGACTGCAATTAATATATTAGCATATCGTACTACTCGATAGTTAAAATATACTGTCAGGTTCTGAGTCCTCTTGAAGCACCCACCTTTCCTACTTCACCAGTGAAGAAGCAGCAGGTGCATTTCAAGGACTCCCCCCCCTAACACTGGTGTCAAACATCAGAGATGATACAGGTGGCTTCTGGTATTGCCTTCCCCCCACCGACTGAAAGGAAAACTAAGCATTTCTTTCAGAAATTCTGGTTTACTGCTTGCTGAAAAGCTAAGTGTTTTGGTGCTGTAGCCTGGGTCAGATCTCCAAATATTCCTTGCAAAGAGTGGCAAAGGTTTTTCTTTTTTCCCCCTTGAACACTCCCTGCCTCTCCAGTGATTATTCTAAGAGTATTATTATAGGCTCCAGGGGAAGGACAACTATAATTAAGGTTGCACAATGCTTTCCATTAAGATTCTACTTTTAATTGTTAGTTCATTTTTAATGGATAAAATTCAAACTTACAGTGTCATTGAAAGAAGAAAAAAAAATGCAAGGTTTTTTTGGTTTGTGTTGGTTTTGGGTGGGTGGTTTGTTTTTTTTTTTTTGAGATGATTACTAGTACCTCCACGCTGAAGAGCAGGATTTGATATTCTACACGGAGGTAATAAAGGTGTGAGAGATGTAACTATTGTAAGAACCTGCTCCTGCAAGAATCTCAAATCACCTCTTCCTAAGAAAGGCTTGTTAAAATTCAGCAGGTACATGCTTTGAGGATTCAGTCAATGCTGAACGCCTGCCAGGGCAAGGGCTCAGACAAGGCTTTTCCTTGCCGTTCTCCCGGGCAGATGATGGTCGCTGCAATACGAAGCAAAAGCAATGAGGCAGTTCTGCTCTTCTCTCTATATTGTTACCCAGGCCAGTGCCCCAACTCTGAAGAAGAGAAGACAAACAGAGGCAGCCACACGTGTCGCAGAGGAAGAAGGAGCAACCAGAGGGAAATATTCAAGCAATAGTCTGGCGGAAAAGAGGAAGACAAGAAATTTCTCATGAGAGAGTTCTCAGGAATCTAACTGGGGTGCTGGTCAGAAAGAAGTCCAAAATTAGCATGTGGGAAGAAGGTAGAGAAACAAGGTCCAGGAGAAATGAAACTTCTGTAGTCAGCTAGAGAACATTCTCCTGCAAAAGATGGACTCGAAAAACTGACCCCAGTGAAACAGACAAAATGTGTGAGACTATAGAACAAACCAACTGGCAGTTTTACTTAATTTGTCCATGTAGAAGCCTGAACCTCACTGACGACCTTCCTGAGCCTGATATACTGCAAATAAAGTGTGGGGGTTTGTTGCTTTTTTTAAAAAGAGTCCTAAAAAACAGAGAGTTGCTTTAAAGACACATTATAAAGATCAGTTTTGTGAAATTGCATACTTATATTAGAAAACTTTAGATTTAACATGTCCCTTTCACGTTAGTGCTTGATACTTTGTCTGCAATGGTTGTCTACAATTGTTCTCTTCCTTCCAGAAGGATGCTCAGAAATAGGTCTTCATTCTAAAACAGCCCAACAAAGAGCCAATTGCATTGATTCTAATTACATCTTTTCTCCATCTCTATCAGTTCTGTTTTCTTTTCCTCTGCAAACTCTTGCTATTTGAAAAAGTAATTAATTTAGTTCTAGAAAACAAAATTGATAATGGTTCAATGCACCAAAATTGGACCTTGCCATTACTTAATGCCAGGCCTCTTTCAAAACATTAGGTAATGTAAATCTTTCCATCTAAAGCCTGTACCTCAAAATATAAATGTTAAGTTTCTAAAGAACCATAGAATGATGGAAAAATCCATGTTGGAAGACAGCTCTCCATTTTTAAGTTCCATTCACGCTAATATTCTTAGGGAAAAAAAAAAGATGGGGAAGCTCAGTTGGGCTGGAAAAAGAAAAGTTAAGAGGAGAAGGTGTGTTATCTCTTCTGTGTGACCCCCCCCATGCACTGCATCTGTTGCCACAGGCCTGCAGGGGCAGGGTGAACGCTGGGACGTGGCAGAAAGGCAAGGAAGATCTGCACTGGATCCCAGTCTCTCATCCTGACCTTTCCCTCCAGCCTCCTCGTCCACGTAGCAATCACAACACTGCGGCGTCTGGTACAGGCCCTTCCATGGCCAAGGGCCATCTCAGGCTAGACCTATGGATTCCACCCAAAACACCTGGAAGTCCCTGGTTAGAGAGCTATTAAGGTCGCTCTCCTTCTCAACTCAGGCATCTTTGACATTATCTTTAATAAGATATGCCTTCAAACATCTCTTTAAAGAGGAGCTATTTGCTTCATAATTGGGCTATCAGAGCCCATACCTCATTGCCCAGACCATTCACTCTCTGTATTTTGGCTTCAATCAGATTTTTGATAGGCAGTTTATCTAAAATAATCTGAAATATCCTTGACTGCTGTTTCAGGTGAAAACACTGTGTCCCACATTGAGTCACATTCTGTATTCAATGTCTGAAATATCTGACAGTTATTGTGCCCTGCCAAGAATGATGATAAGGCTGAAAGCCTGGAGGCTTCACTGTGGACAGTGGGTTTGTAATTTCTTTTGCTAGTTTTTTTTTCTTTTGAGGCTTTATTGGAAACATGCTCAAAACCCAGGAAATTCTGAGGTTACTTGTTACCCAAGGCCTCCAAAAGGGGCCCTGTCACTGAAATATTAAAATTAAATAAGTTCAGAAAAAAAAAAAAATCAAATGAGTTTTGCAGAATTGCTTCATAGTGTGCTGCCTACCAGGGTCCATCCTCCCTCCAGCAATGGCCAGCTCTAAAGATGAAAAACAGAATTGTGTGACAGATACTGCAATGAACTCGGGTAAGTCAGTTTTGTCTCTCTACTGTCTCTTGGAATATAGTTAACGTTGAATGACAGAAAATATTCACATATTGGTGAATGAAATAATAGGAAAGAAAATTGCTGATAGCAATAAAAGGTGATTTGAAAATGGTAGCAATATTATGATTTTAGTGCACTGTGAATTGCAAGCAATTGATACAGAGATGATAATATACGGATTTTCCTCATTCTGCACTATGCATGTCACTAAGATCAATGAATGTCACATATATATACCAAGAAAACTATAATATGTAGAATTATTTATGGAATAGCCGTTTCACATACACATCGATTGCAGCATCATAATGGCTGGAGTTACCCTCAGAAGACAAAAATCATATATTATATATTCTAAATGATAAAGCTTGAATTCCTAACATCATTTCACCACATTTTCCATAAGCTAACGGGACAACTAATGGAAGGATTTTTGCACAGGTTTTTTTGTTTGTTTGTTTGTTTTAAGAAGCGATCATATAGTTTATCACTACAAGATACCGATTCTACTTACAAACAAAGCCATTAAATAACAGCTACTGGCAGTAGTTTCCAAAACAGTGCTGTGCAATGTACAGTGAAGCAAACGTACTGAAAACATCTGAAATTGCCTCCGGTTTGTTTAAAGTACTAGGGACATCAGAGAAGCCAAAAAGCAGGAGCACGCAGAAGTCCAGCGTCTCCAAACTTCTGGTGGCAAGAAAGCACGAACCCGCAAGCACATGCTTCACTTTTACAACAGCCACCAAAGCTGTGTCAGCACCGGCAGGAAAAGAAAAAGCTTTACAGCTACGCAGGCACCTTTATAATTTTCATATCTCAAAATTATGGCATTTCCAATAAAGGCTGCTTTTGAATCGCCATTTACTTCTACAACTCACTTTGTTTCACAGTGCTCTCTATCTCCTTCTGTTAACTCCTGAAAGATGCTTTTCAAAGATCAATCCTGTCTTAGGGTTCTGGATGTTAAAATCACATTTTTCTTGTCTACTTGTTCTTTTGAAAGGCTTAAAAGTGATTTGTGGCAATCAGCATAAAGGGATTTGATTGACAGAGTATAACTAAGTGATCTAGAGAGGATTCATCAGGGGGAAATTGCTAAAATTATAAATTAAACAGCAAACAAATTTTTCTCTGTCTGCTCTTAAAACAAAACAGGTTCTTTAAGACGTGAAGGTAATTCTAAAAGCTTCTACAAGTAATCAATGAACAGCTTAGAAATGCACAGCATAATCTTTCAAATAACACTCTGGAATAATAACCAAATGAAAAGAAAGGATAAAAGGGCAAGCATCACAACAACTACCAAACAACTCTGTTGACCTCATTCACACAAACCTCAAAAACATAGCTGCCAGCCTCCCTCAAGTAAAACAGAGGAGATTTAGCTGAAACACCATTACATCTCTTCCTGCAGAAATTACAGCTTTTTTCCCCCCTCTCTTTCGCCTGGCTGTTCTTTCCTTCCCAGTTTGCTCTCTCAAATCGCCTTTCTCTGCAATTCACCTTTCTCCATCTGCCTACAGGGAGAGAGCCCAGCTGGAGGGTCTGTGCCACGCTACCTGTCAGTGGTGGAGAGATGGGGAAATCTGCGTCGCTTCCAGCACTGCTCCACAAACACCTCCAGCAACAGATGGGCAGCGGGGAGCAAGAAACAGCCCCCGATGAATGTCTTTGGCACCAAAGATACAAAAAAAAGCACCCAAAGACAGCACTTAAAATTGTCTAACCAGCTCCCAATGGGAGTACTGTAGAGCTAAGTACTGTGTGTCCCCATTTGACATTTTTATTCTTCTGTTCAGAATTTCTGGGCTTTAATTCACTAACTCATGAGAAAAGAAAGTGAGTTGGCCGCTCTTTTTTTTTAACCTTCAGTTGTGTGAACAGTGTTGCACAGATAGAAACTAGCATAGTTAAAAGATCTTCATTTGTCATCCGTACAGGCTGGGGGATGAAGGGGTTGAGAGCAGCCCCATGTCAAAGGACTTGGGGGTATTGGTGGATGAAAAGCTGGACATGAGCCAACAGAGCACAATTCCATCCTGGGTTGCATCAAAAGAAGCATGGCCAGACCGAGAGAACTGATTCTCCCCCTTTCCTCTGCTCTCATGAAACTCCACCTGGAGTACTGCGTCCAGCTCTGGAGCCCTCAGCACAAGCAGATGGACCTGTTGGAGTGGGTCCAGAGGAGGGCCACAAAGATGATCAGAAGGCTAGAGCATCTCTCCTAAAAAGACAGGCTGAGAACATTTGGGTTGAGAAGGCTCTGGGGAGACCTTATGTGGGCCTTCCAGCACCTGAAGGGGGCCTACAAGAAAGCTGGGGAGGGACTGTTTGCCAGGGCATGGAGCAATAGGATGAGGGGCAACGGTTTTGAACTAGAGCAGGGTAGGTTTAGATCAGACATTAGGAAGAAGTTCTTTACAATGAGGATGGTGAGACACTGGACCAAGGTTGCCCGGAGAGAGGTGGTGGAGGCCCCATCCCTGGAGACATTCAAGGTCAGGCTTGATGAGGCTCTGAGCAACCTGATCTAGTTAAGGATGTCCCTGTTTACAGCAGGGGGGTTGGACTAGATGGCCTTTAAAGGTCCCTTCCAACCCAACACATTCTATGATCTCTTTATTTATTATCCCGAGGGTACAGGTTATTTTGTGTGATACTGTTAGTACTTGTGAGGCCCTTGCTTTAAGTACTGGACAATCCTACCACCTAAGTCAAAATTATTACCTTCCATCCATCATAGCATCTGCTTCAGTTCAAGGCGGTTTTGATTTACAGGATTATT
The DNA here is from genome assembly GCA_025769975.1 of Gallinago jamesoni. Lineage (NCBI taxonomy): Eukaryota > Metazoa > Chordata > Aves > Charadriiformes > Scolopacidae > Gallinago > Gallinago jamesoni. Next base: position 13,896,398 of record JAOQGH010000032.1, read on the forward strand.
AGGAGGATAAAGCTTTTCTCTGTTTAAAACTACAGCAAAAACAGTATTCCCATTGTTGTGATGGTGCTTCAACCTCATAAACCCATCTGCTCATTTGTTTTTTAAGTTTTCTTCAGATTTTCTGGGCTTTTCAACATTCACTCCAATTTACTGTTATCTGCAAATACAGCTAATGTGTTAATCTTCTCAGCTTTCAGATCATTTATGTGATATAAAATCTTAACAGTTGAGCCTATAAAAACTTTCTACACTTTTGTACTAACAAGGTAGTTTGTATAAATACCAGGGCTTGCTTATTTAAAATCAGGTTTATATGTGTGTGAAATTTTTCCAATCTAGTACTCAATGCTACTCTAACATAATAATGATTTTATATAATTAGTTTGCCTGTGTCTGGTAATTTGCTGTAGCTTATACACTTCTGTATTTATTGGAGACATAAAAGAAAAAAAAACGTATTTGAAATGCCAACACAAATGAAATTTAACATAGAAAACTCAGAAATTTTTCATTAATGATAAAACATGTAGTTATGAAAGACTGCACACAAGCCATTCGCTCACTGAAATCCTGCGGAGACGCGGGGATTTATGCAAAGCCGATGGTACGTACGAGATGGTTTAACCTCGGTTTAACACATCCCACCACACTAGCACCTTGCAAAACAACTCTGCATCTGAGCCATCTCACTCCTCTGCTCAATTACTCTGTGTAAACATTACCTTTGTTCTTCAGAATATCTATCATTGCCAAAAGATGGAGGTGCCCTACATGCGTAAACCTACAGTGTTAACCTGGACATAAAACACCTAATCTGACAATGATAACTATTAAGGTCAAGAATTATCAATTACAGACTTTAAACATGATTGTTTTTCTTTCCAAATCCAACACAAAATTTGCGTTTCATATAGGTACAAGATATGATTAATTTACTTCATTGCAGGCTGACCAGAATATTTTCTATTAGTTTTGAAGTGACCTTTGTTATATATTATTTGGATGTTGTGGATACATTTTTTCAAACTGTTACAGAAAATATAATGCAGTACTTATTACAGCCAATGACAAAATTTTCCATAGAGAATATAGCATCTGGATTCATTTTATGATCAAAACTTGTTTGCTCAATGTTTTCCTTTTTATTCATCAAAGATTCAGATAATCAGAAATCTTCACAACTTTTAATTACACATTCCTAATAATGTCAGCCTCAATTTTTGCGTGGCTGTAATTTAGAATAAAACATTCATTTATTTATTAAGCACAGTAAAGATTGTATCAGGTGTTAGTGGCAACCACCATCAGTCCAAACCTACTTGGGTGGTTCTTTTATTTAATAACAGGAGCTAATAAGAATGCCCATCTGTAATAAATGCTTATTCTGCTTTCAGATTATTTGTCTAAATTTTATACAAATTATTTAGTGAACGTGTAAGCATTTAAAAATATTCTTAAAACAGAAAAGAACATAGTTTTTTTATATCTTCGTAGAATGTTGCTAAAATTTTAAGCCTTATGAAAGCCCAAGAAATCGTTAAAATAACTGCTATCTACCTCGGTCAAATTCTACAGTCTGAAGCGACACGAGGCTTCACGTATCTACCTCAGAAACTGCTAATTCGTGATAAAACACGCAATCGCAGACATTGCATGCAAAAGCGACTTGCCAGCTGGCGAGCTGCTGGTGGGTCCCCTGCTAAACCGGCATCTGGAACCGGCTTCAGTCTGTCCTGTGCCGGAGTTCCTGGCTGAGCTCACAACGCAAGGGGCATGCAATAGCCTCCACGTACCTTCTCATACAATCCAGCGCCCGAATGAAGAAGTCTTTGTGAAGCTGATGCTCGTCCCTCAAGATGGAGCACTGCTCCAGCGTCACCGACATGGACGTCCGGTCTTTGGCACTTTTGCAACAGGTGAAACGGACTCCGTTCAGCTTGCGGCAAATCTGAAACGCAGGCAGATGTCAAAGGGTTGTCCCCCTTTCACACCTCGTGCTCTCTACACGCTAGGCAGAACGTGAAACTCCCACAGTTTTGTAACCACAGACAATGAATTCAGCAAACTACAGGATTTCTCCAGAAGAAAACAGCTTTTACTGTTGACGTGTGTCTTTGCAGTTAAATCAGTTGTTATTGCTGCCTTCGGGATTTTCATCTTCTAAGGATTATGCCCGTGCTGGCCTGACACAGTGCCACAAAAGGCAAAACTGCTGTGCTTAAAACAACTCTAAATTTATCTTTTCTTTATAAATTTGCAGCATTACACGCTACAAGAACAGCGCTGACAGATTACAGCTACTGATCTATAGCGCGTTTCCGATTTGTCCTAAGGAGAAGTTTTAAAAGCAGATCTTCAGGCCTTTCATCAGCAGGACAAACTATAAATAACTTGCCCACTGAGGAAAAAGGGGCCTTTACAGAGCAAGTCCTATGAGGAGAGGCTGAGGGAACTGGGCATGTTGAGTTTGGAGATGAGGAGGATGAGTGAGGGGAGACCTCCTTGCCCTCTACAACTCCCTGAGAGTGTAGAGGTGGGTGTTGGCCTCTTCTCCCAAGGGAATAATGACAGGACCAGAGGAAATGGTCTGAAGTTGGGGCAGGGGAGGTTTAGATTAGATATCAGGAAGAATTACTTTCCTGAGAGGGTGGTCAGTCACTGGAACAGCCTGCCCAGGGAGGTGGTGGAGTCACCAGCCCTGGAGGTATTTAAGAAACGTGTAGACGTGGCACTTCAGGGCATGCTCTAGTGCCCGAGATTGTTGGGTTGGGTGTTTTGTTTTGTGGGCTTTTTGGTGTTTGTTGGGGTTTTTTTGTGTGTGTGTGTGTATGGTTGGACTCAATGATCTCAAAGGTCCCTTCCAACCATGACGATTCTGTGATTCTTATTGATTTTAGGAGAGAACACTGCACACAGTCTCATACCGCAGTCGCAATCGAGCATCTCTCCTGCCCACCCCGACACCACCTCCAGCCAAATGAAGCAAGAAACTGACAGTGGACCCAACAACAAAAAAACCAAATCAAATCTATTCTTAGTCTTAAGAATTTTAAGCAAGTCACTAAAATGTCTACACGTAGTACAGCTTACAAAACCATTGCATCCAATTTCCTGAACTTGAAATAAAAAGTATTTGTGTTAGCCTAGACTATAAAAGGAAAAGTTGCTTCATTTTTTCCTCAATTTATAAACAACCGCTATTCAAAGCTTAATTGTCTGAACATCTAATGAATGTTAAAAAAAGAAGAGAAACTTTAACAAGTCTTAACTCTGACTCATGAACGTAGAGGTCTAACTTCTCACGAGGGTATGGATTCAGACACATCTGAATTTAAATCTAGTCCTTATTTTCAACAGGTGAACTGTTCAATGCATGGCCCAGAATAATTGAAGCTTAACACAAAGGACTGCCACACTACTTTCACTGTACGTTTTGAAAATCTTATAAGGAACTAGGGAAACTATTTTTAAGGATAATTTCTCACCTTTAGAGTCAATCCATGGTTGTATCAGCTCATTATTTTATACTTCAGTTTCAAACAATATTTTAATGGAAAACTAAAAATTGGAAGGAGAGCTGGTGTGCCCAAGTGTGGGTTTAGGGTTTACCTTTCCTCAGATACAATTTGTCCTAAGAAACAGCAGTGCTTTGCTTTGCTTGCTCCTATCCCTGGACAATCGTAGCTATAACAGTACGAAAAAAGGAAATAGTTATGAGAATAGGGCAAGGCAATAAATTAGAGCATTAAGGCCTCGTCCTAAGGAACTTCTCAGCTTGGCTATCAGGTTTTTACTTGGGATCTTGCAAGATGAAACTGGAACATGATCTTCATAATCTCACTTCAGAAAATAAACAGTTTTGTATGCATTAATCACATTCTCAGAAACCCTATTAAAATCAATCTCCCAGACAGCATTTAAAGTCTTTAAGGTCTTTGCAATGTGGTGGTAAGGGCGATCTCTAAAGTTGAATCCCGGGAATTAAGGAATTGAATCCAACTTTGAACCCAAAGAATTAACGGCTAGTAAAGGAGAAGATGTGTTTCTTCCCTCCAATAATTCAAAAATTTAAAACTTAAATCTGTTTAAACATTTGGAAAGTTGCATTGGGATTCAAATACAGTACTATAAGCTAGTTTGCTTTTTTTTTTAAGGAAAGTATCAAGCAGGTCTGGTAATGCAGTGAAAGAAGTTAACTGCTTAATTGAAGAGATTATTTCTCTTTACACCAGTCTCTTTTGAAGTACATGAGTCATTGTGACTATTCAAAGTGAATGAGTCATAAGGAAAAAAAAAAAAAAGGTAATTTATTCGGGATGAGTGATGGCTCTGATGCAGGGAAAGGAGACTAAATCCCAAGTCTGGGCTGGCAGCATATATAGAGAGTGCTGGCTAGTGGGAGTCTGCTTGGACCCGAGAAGCATTCTAGACACAACAAGGAAATGACCATACCCACGAGCTTATTTTGCATTGAAGTTCAGTACAAATGTCTCAATCATTTTCAAGTGGATTAAATACAAAACTATCTGCTTGCTTAAATAAACAATTAAAATCTGTAGATTCTGATTGAAGGATCAGGCCCAGCCTAAATTTTACCCTCAATTTTGATCACTTCTTCCCGAAAGACATAGAAAGAAATAGACTTAACATTTATTAGAGCTTTAGAAAATCTCCCTTATGAACACAGATTTAAATGATTAGGATCATGATTAAGCTTTAAGTGGGGATGATAAAAGCATATAAAAGCATGAAGACTAAACCAAGGATAAAACAATACTCTGATTATTTCTCCTGATATAAGACAGAAGATGCAAGGTGCAGCTTAGGAAATAAAGAGATGTAACATTTAAATCTCTGTCCCTCATTATACTTAGAATAAATGTTTGTGATATCAATTTGCAGAAGCTGACTTTAAAAACGCAGATGTATTCTCACAGTCCCATTAAAAGGGGGATTACACGCAGGTAGAGATACCTGTACATACCCATGTATAGTCTCATACATCTATTGCAGCAACAAAGTGATATCCTTAGAGCAGGGAATCGTGCCTTCCCAACAAATAAATGTAACATAGTATTAACAGTGTGTAGGTCAATAGGTCCAGAAGTACTCATTTCAGAAAGTTACAGTAAGGTAATGTAAAGAGAAATAGAATATAGTGAAGGAAAAATCTGAAACAGTTTACATGTCCAAAGAATGCTTTTTACCCATGAAATGACTTTCAGGGAATCCCGAATAGGTGGCAGAATACAACTTTCTATACCCAAAGATTACGTAAATTCTGCCATACTCTTTGTAGCTTGTTTCACACTATCCTGTACTGATTTATCTTCTATTTCTTTAAAAAGCAATGTTTCATAGTAATAGCAGAACTGGTATTGCAAGAAGAGCTTATATTTTTACTCACAACAGATTTATACTACAACAGCACGTGATATTATTTATTAACCACAAGGCAAAATGTTATTAGCAACATAAAAAACAAAATACAGCAGTGTTATTAATACAAAGACACAGTTAATATTGTCTTGTTCCTGCTGTTAATGAAAAGTCATGGAAAATTTTATTAATATTTTGTATGAGATATTTGTTTGCCTTGAAGGGTATATGCATCTGAAAGTTCCCCAAAACACAAGGTCTTGCTTCAATTTCAGTAGATGCCAAAGACTCATGTCTCTGCTTATATAAATTGGCAGAGACATCAAAGGTACTTTTTGTAAATCTAAGACAATTACCTGGTTGAATTTCACATTTCTGAAAAGCTTGAGCTCTTTATAAATATGTAAGGGATGTTTTGTTGCATTGGGGTTTTCTTTTTGTATTTTTTTAACATGTATGTGCAAAACCCACAGAATTGGGAAATAAAAAGGAATTATGTGAATAAAGCAAACTAAGGATTATTCGCTGTTTGATGAACATGTTCTCTTTGTGTTCTCCCTGTATCTGAACATCTGCCCTTTGCATGTCTAGCTGCTTTTGTGTTGCTGTCAGTGCCCTTGGAGTGGCTGCCATGGTGACACTGGCTAAAAAAACCTGTAAAATGTGATTGACTAAAAGTTGTACTGCTACAAATAAACACTTATTTATAAAACATAAGTACCCTAATTACAGAAAATCAGAAGTTGAGTGCAGCAATATTAAACAAAAACCAGAGCAAGTAATCATGTTCTGCATTATACCTGAAGGCTTACGGACACTAAACGACAAAAGGAAGATATTTTGAACAATCAAATTTTATATTAGCAAAGAATTCTAAACAAACAAACAAAAAAGGTTAGATACTGTAGCTGAATACTGTATTCTAACCTCTCAGATGAGAGCAATATATTTAGAACTACATGTGATTGTCCAAGGAATTGATTCGGCCCATACTGGGGGTGAAGTGATTCCTCTGCCTAAAACCAGAATCAGCTAAAGGAGAAACATGCCCCAAACAAAAAGCAAACCTGTTACACAACTCACTGAGATCAATGAAAAATCCTGCACCTGGGACAAAACAACCCCAAGCAGCAGCACAGGCCATGGACTGCCCGACTAGGAGAAGCTCTGCAGAAAAGGTCCTGGAGAAAGTAAGGGATAAAGTGACCAAGACCATTCTCTTGCATTAAATTCTAGCCAGTTCTACCAGTTATGAAAATGAGAAAAAGAAAATATCAGTAATTGAAGTGTAGGAATATATATTCATGAATTGAATGAGAGACCATCAGAATCAAAATGTTAGAAAAACATTTCAGTGTATCTGTTTACTTTAATCATTGCGTTTATCCAACCTCATCCTTAAAATCCATGACACTTACAAGATCAGCAGGCATCTGAAAATTAGTTCATCATGGGAATGTGTCTGAAAGAAGAGAGCTTACCGTTGCAGCCAGCCACATGATTTCTACATTCTTTCTCTTTTTGGCCTGGATATTTTGATGGAGATTTTCTAGCAATCCCTTTAAATCATTTTGTTCTTGAAAATGTGGTAGACCTGGAAAAAAAAGATTATAAGGTTGCTCATTATGATAAGGTTGATGATAGGGTTATGCTGACTAAAGAATGACCATATTAAAGAACAAATCTATTATTTAAAGCCTTATTCAGACACAGGATGGAAAGCACTTGCTAAATATTTAGGGAATAAGCAAACCTTATTTCTTTTTAAGTATCTCCCCAAGATCTTCACCACAGAAAATTAAAGTGTCTTCAATTTTTATCTTATAAATGGATGGTGAAAACATTCAAATCTCCTCTATAGTTCTGTTCATCGACCATTATAGACATTCAATGGAAATGAGCAGAGAAATAACTGAGTGCATTAAAACCTGCTTTGATGGATAATTTTTTATTATTATTATTTTTAAGTCAAAATATTTTGCTTTTGTTTTCAAAATGGAACATCTCAGTTTTGTTTTAAAACAATGCTTTTATTCCTAATGTAACAGGGGGGTTAAATAGCACTAAATAGTCTCCCTTCTACTCCTTCCCCTACACCACTCCCTCCCTCTCCCCTCCCCCCCAAAAAAAGAAAAAAATCTAACAGAGAATCTCTCAGTCTGAAATTAAATGAGACTTTAATTAAATACTAAATTTCAGGTTTACTTAAAACTCAAAATGTTATCTACTTGGCCTGGCTATGGCAGCTGAGCTGAAGTTTTATCAATCATAGATGTCTAGAAGGAATTCAAGAATAGGCAATTTAATTTTCTTTCCTGCTTTATGTGTATTTATAGGAGGGGTTTGTTCTAATGTTACCTTTACCTTCATTAGTTTTGAAAATAAGTAGAAACACCCCAGATTTGTTTTTTGAAATGATTTTGTCTTACAATAGTGAAATAAAAAGAAATTTAATAATAGTTATCACCAAAGAAAGGCTCAGAACCAGTTGAAAAAAATCTGAACCAAATTGCTAAATTCAAACTTTTTTTTCAACAAGAAAAAGTAGGACATTCCATCCAGTGGGGAAAAAACCCACCCCTATGACACAAGCCCCAAACGCCAAACCTAAGATTTATATTCAATTCAAAGAGCAAAACTGAGGCAACTACTAATGCAGGTCAAAATCCATTCTCTTAAGCTGATCCCAGCTGGAATGATCCCTCTTATCAACTGGCTTTTACCTTTTATCTCTAATGAATTCTGTAGATTCCCTTATCCATCATTCATAGTAAGAGGTAATTTAAATATACTCAAAAAGAACTATTCTAAAAACGTCTAAGTTGCCTTACCCTTACTGTACTGCCATAAAGAAAAAAGGAACACAGGAAAAAGTACGTCTAAACTACTTTTGTAATGAATCTTAATGAGGATTGTTTTACCAATGTATTACAATTCCTGATCATACAATCAGATGATGCAGAGCATATAAAAATACATCACAACCTGCCAGACTATTACACTTATCCTGCATCTGTTTCTTTAAAACACACAGCATATGAGAACTCTAAAGAGTTGCTTCCAGAATACGAGAACGTATCACCGGGTAAACATTCTTTTGGTTCCCAGCAGAAAATGCATCATCTCGGAGAGATGACTTCACCGCAGGTCAAGCAAGATTCTCCCATTTTATAATATTGCCAAATGAGCTGCATCTTGACTGGATGGGACCATTGCTTAAATTCCTTGTGTCACACCGTAGTATTAAACCATCAACTCATTCTCGTGGGTTGTAAGGTGGAGAAGCCTGGCAGTGCAAACCAGACTCATAGACTCCATGTTGAAAATGCACGTGCTGCTACAGGCACTATGGTGCTACGGAAGAAAATCTGTTGGCTCGCAGGGTTTCTAAACCTTGTACACATCCTTCTTCTCACATGGGACAATATTTGGCAACACTGACTTGCTGTGGGCATCAGGTATCAAACCAGCAACACCAAATATCACTCACGACATATGTTTCTCTGATTTTATGCTTTCAGCTGCTTAAATTGAGTTCCAAGCTGTTATTCTCAATTAATTAAGTACTACTAAACAACAATCATACATTTTTGTACGTTTGCTATCGTTAGCTATTCTATAAAAGTGGTACTATTTTGCTGCCTAAATCAGAACTAGATTTGGTTGGCATTTTTAGTAGGAATCTTTCTGGAAGCACACTATTATTTATTGTTTTCAGAGTTTTCCATTAGAGAATTAAAGCGATTCAGGAACAGGAGAGTGACAGAGAGCATATTTATCTAAAAGAAGACAGGAAGTTAGTGTTTGGCATATGCAGTTACATGCAGCTGAAGACGTAATAATTGAGAATAGAGAGAAAGCCAGGGCATTGTTGGCAATGGGAATTACAGAGATGAGAGGAAAACTAATAGCGAAGGTGGCAATACCTTTATAGGAGTGTAAAACTGAATTCTTTGAAATGGAATATACAAATGAAGCAGCAGGGAAGTGAGGCTGCCTAAGGATGGTGAACGCAATAGCCAGGCCACGTGAGTCCTCAAATTCTGTCTGGCTTTAGGAGAGCTATTTGTAACTACCAGCTTTGTGAACCAGGTTCTGCATTTATTTTGTAGCACAGATTTGGCACCACAGGAAACTACCTGGAAAGATGTGACAAAACCATCAAGGACCCATCTATACTGAATGGCTGTCACTTGGCTGCAATACCAGGGCTGCTGCCAGCTCGGATGGAGGTTTATCTTCCTAAGAACTTGAGCGCAAAGGTTGGGGAGCGGGGGAGGAACTGAAGTTCTCCCCCAGCTGAACAATTTGGAGAGCTTCGCTTTTTATTTTTCCAGGGAGGCGGTTTAAAAGGCACATTCCTCAAAGCCAAAAAGAGTGATTCTGTATAACGGCAGGGAGCTACTGGGAAGGGCAGTGGAACCAGAAAGTGCTTTGTCTTCTGTAAAAATTTGGACAAAGAACACACTCAGGTCTTAGAGGTAGAGAACAAGCAAGAAGGTAAAAATAACCAGAAGAGACATGATGAATTAGACAAGGGTAGTTCTCAAAAGCCTGCACAGTCTGGGAGAAGTCCAGGAAGACTGTGTTCCACACTAATAATCCTTCAGCAGGAAGACAGTACAAGGCTAGTTGCTGTTAATGAAAAGCAGCCAATACTATCTGCGTGCAAATTTTTGTTTATATATAATCAGATGCATTTATGAGATAGTACATCTACCTTAGACCTAACCCTGGATGAGGTTAGTTTTTCAGGATGCTTTCTTGGCAGGATTCCCCTAAATTAATTACTGACTTCTTGTATGAGTTTCTCTGCAGAAATCCTAGAAATGCCACAGTCGTGTCTGGCTGTCTGGGCACACTGCCCACCATTTAGAAGAGAGCTTTCACTTCTGTCAAAATTATTAACAAATGAAAATCATCCTGATATAAAAGATAAACATGTGTATATATATCTCTCTATATAGTGACACATTAGATATAACTACAAGTACACACGTGTAATGGATAATTTGCAAAAGTAATCACCATAAGGTGTTCTGTAAGAGAACAGAAGCTTTGCATGGGATTTTAATCAGCAGTATTCACCATGAGGAGTTACATACGTCCTGTAGGATTCCAAAAGATTCGACCCCCCCTTAACTCAAGTGAAGGAGCAAAATCCTAAATCCAAGCTATTTAAAATCAGGCTGAAAATCTGCAACATTTGGAAATATGGTTTTGGCATTAAGACTATTTTAACTACTTTAGATTATTACAAATGGTCTTTTCAGTGTTTGCTTTCAACAATCAAAATAACAGAATAGTAATGTTTACGATACCAAATTTGTATGAAATTGGAATATAGGAATGTTCTAATGGAAGCATGTTATTAATATTAGTGACATTATGATATGGCTCATTGCTTGTATTTGCATCTGCAGATTTCTCAGTGGTTTGCCATACCTTAATGCATATTCAAAATAAGAATGGAATGACTGAAACTGATGAAAATTCCCACCGAGTATTTCTGTACAAATATAGTAGGTACAGACTGTCCTCTACTTGAAAGATTAAAAAGCAGATTATATTAATAATTTAAAAGAGCTGTTTAGTTCATCATTACTCTGTTTCACTCTCCCTGTAGTTTCTGCTATGGCCTTGGGCCTGCAATTGCTCCTCACTTCAGCAGGGCTGGGCACAGACACCTTTGTGCTTAATTTTATGGAACAAGTTACAGCATCTTAACCTAAAAGTTGCACACTAATATTGTGCTAAAATTACTATCTTATCATCTTTCGCCTCTCAAACCTCTTCAAAGCCATTTGGCTATTGCATTACTTTGTACTCACAATCAGGTGGCATTTTTTCTGTAAACAGCTTGTAATATTCTTTTAGAAGTTCTAAGTTTTCCTGGTTAATGTTTTCCTGCAACGTAGTATCTCCAAACCTATAAAAAAGCATAGTAAAATGATGACCAAAAAAAACCCCAAACCAAAACAGAGATAAATTATCTTTCAGAATTATTTCTTTGCATAAAGAAATAACAACTTTTTTTTTCCTTTTTTCATGTTGAATATACTAGATCTTTTCAAACCGATAGTAGCTGATCTTTCATGTGCTTTGGAACTAACATTTGGGAACGAGTTCATTACTTCTGGATAATTCTTCCAAAAAACTTATGAACAAAGTAATCCATTTACAGACAAATGTTCAATAAAGCACATATTCTTTTTTCCTTCACAAAGCCAAAATATTTTAGAGAGTTTAGTTTAAGAGAGTAAATAATAAAGCATCATCCCTTTCAGAACAAATTGTATACATTTAGGCATTAAAGATTTGAACGTATACAATTTCAGTAAAGCAGGACTGCTTAAGAATATACATTTCTTTGACTTTATTTGCCTTATTCTCTGATATTTGCTGTCATCATCTTTGTGGGAATTTCAAATGGCACCACAGGCAGAGAACACCAACTCCTACTTTTTTTTCTGCCGTTGTTGCTTAGGTATATTCATTTCTATCAGAGCTGGACAATATTGAAGCTACACAAGACGGAAGAGATACAAGTGTCAGGTGGAAAATCTTCTGAAGAACTAATTTCTGCTCTGGTCTGAGAACATTTGCTACAAATTGATTACTTCTCTGGACCCCTTCTGCCTTACACTGCTCCTGAGCTGTTAGTTATCTTGGTTTCTTGTATCTGAAACTAATGACAGAACAATTTCTCTGCTGTTGAGCACTGATTTCACCATTAAGCTTCCCAGAGCTGTGACTCTCAGGCTTAACTGACTTGAGGTGCCTGCATTTCAGCTTGCAGCAGCACACAGACCCCGGTGGTGGCTCAGGAGCGTGTTACGGGGTGAAGGCAGAAAAGGAAGTGGAGGAATACAGAGCGAGAGACGTGGGCAGGTTAAGTAAGAAATTCAGGTAGACAAAAGGAGACACAAATCAGAAGATACTAAAGGTACTGTTACGTCATGCGGAATATTAATAAATAATAAAATATTTAAATGGACCAAAGAGGGAAAAGACTCAGCTACTTCCTCAGTAGCCACTGCTGTACCATCACATGGGATCTATTCTCAACTGTGCTTTATTGAAAGAAGAGATATTTGCATCTAATAAAGCAACATTTTTCTAGACATTTATCACAAAGCCTTATTTCTAGTTTTATATTCACTTTTCCACTAAAAACTACTTTTTACCAAAACACCAATCTCTAAGACAAATGTGCAGCTTTAGGAATTAAGCAATATTTTTAACTAAGTCTAACCTTTACATCTGTTAGTGCACGTGGCCAAACTGCTTCCGCATGGAATAATCCAACTGGATTTGCTTGATATAGATATCAACATATATCTATACTTATAGATATACCGATATTAATTTTGCATTCATGGCTTGCTCTGTGCACAATGTAAAATCACCCACTGTGAACAATGTCATTCTTCTAGCCAATTCACCTGAAAGCCAGACATCATCTCACACCGACTCCTCTACAAGTCCCCATATACCCAGGCTATTTCCAAATCTTGTCAAATCTTTCCTCTTCAGGATGTTCGTAAAAATATATTCCTTCCTGCCTGTCCCACCCATCTGAGCTCTCACAAACTTGCTTCTTGGTTACTGCATACTGCTTTTCTCTGATTTTGGAAGAACACGACATTTCCTAGTCACAATTGTCATGACTGGCTTTGTACACTATCACTTTCACCATGTCACTCCTCTCATAACATCACTTTTTCCATCTTTATGGCATGAAGAATAAGCTATATAATCTTGGAAACTGGGTGAAATAAAGTCCTGCATATGGACATATCTTCACTTGGACTTTTTCATTATTTTGCATTGCTTCCTAGCTTGTGCTCATGTCCTTTAATATATTTTAAAATACACTGGGTCAATGTGAGATGGTGCAAGAGCAAATAAAAAAATATATTTATTTTTAATCCTGAGAGATATCCTGTACTAGAATGGCATACTTGGAGAGAAAAATGAAACACGATTTTTTTCCTACCTCTCTGCAAGTGTTTGCTGTTCATTGATTCCAACATTAAAGAGTACTGGATACATGCGAAGTAGCTTTCCTTCTTTAATCTCTTGTGGCAGCAATTCAAACATCTTTGCTGGAAGCTGCACCTCTATAACATAATGTTCACTAGGAAAAATAAAAAGAGTAAGGATAGGAATATTGATTGTTTTGCTCAAAATTATAACCTTTTGAAATTATAGAGAACATGTAGACTTAGAAATCAGTTCCCCCTTTTTCCCCTTAATTGTATTGAACCATAAAATGGGATGATTCAGCTTGCTTGTTTTAAGAGCATAACCAAGCTATATGGGAAAAGGCAGGTATATATAATCATACACTCTTGAGAGTGACTTCTTTACTGAGGTGAAAATAGGACCAGAGATGAAAGCAGTAAAAAAGTCTTCTGCTATAAAAGCATCAATAAGAACACCTCAGCTCTTAAAATGTATCTTGCCAAGTTACAAAAACAACTTCATTTCAGAAGTCCCAACTTGATTCTGTATCCACTCTTATTGTAATATGAGCAAAAACCTTTCACTAAAGCCCAAAGCAAAATTCCCATTTTCTTCCGTGGCTGGATTTTCTCCCTGGAGATAGAAAGCACCACCAATAACAAAATGACTCCGTGAAGATAATAATTGAAGGCTCATTACACAAACATGAATCCTATTTTAGGAGAAGGGATATGATATATAGCAGTTCTGGTTTAATGTTTATGTTTGGTCTGATTTTACAAAAAACATGTGACTTTGGGTGCCAGTCCAAATTCTTATCATGCAGAACCCTCAAGTTGAATTTCACCTGTCTTTGAGGATTGATGTCTGACCCCACAACAGACCCAATGGCATGCTGTTAACTTGGTTTTTATTAGCTTTCTCTCTGCTACTAGAGCAAATCAGTCTAATAAATAAGTAATAAAAAAGAGAACAGACTAGAAGCAAATCCATTTCTCCCCAGGATTTGGCATTTTAATCATTCAAAGAGGGCCAACTGATAACAAGGACTGAAATTTTCTCCCCTGCATTTGGTATACCACCAAGAAGGAAGAGTATTACAGCAACAGGGGGGAAGGAGGATCTATACCCTAACCTAGACACCGGGCCTAGGAAGTCATACAACTTCTGCATGCAAACTTACGATGGAAAACTGTTTGCACCTATTAGAAGAATCTATCATGAAGTCCCTTCAACCCTTCTTTTAATCAGTCACTGCTTGCTAAAGAATTTAAATATGATCTGGATTATCCACGTGTAGAATTTGGGGTGAGGGGAAGGCTGAAAACCTTGAAGAAGAGGGGCAGTTTCTGCAGCAGCTCTGACACCTTGGGCAAGCTGGAGGGATGAGTACTATTATCTCAGAACAGGTGCTTGGATAAACACACAGAATCAGATGGGGTTGGAAGGGACCTCTGGAGATCATCTAGTCCAACACCCCTGCCAAAGCAGGTCCGCCTAGAGCAGGTCCCACAGGAACTTGTCCAGGTGGGTTTGGAATGCCTCCAGAGAAGGAGACTCCACCACCTCCCTGGGAAGCCTGTTCCAGGGCTCTGCCACCCTCAAAGGAAAGAAGTTCCTCCTCATGTTTAGGTGGATCTTCTTACATTCAACTTTGTTGCCATTTCCTCTTGTCCTGTCACTGGACACCACTGAAAAAACACTGGCCCCGTCCTCTTAACACCCTCCCTTTAAGTATTTATAGGCATTGATTAGATCCCCCCTCAACTTTCTCTTCTCCAGACTAAGAAGACCGAAGTCCCTCAGCCCCCCCTCACAAGAGAAATGTTTCAGGTCCCTCATCATCTTTGTAGTCCTCTGCTGTACCCTCTCCAGCAGTTCCCTGTCCTTCTTGAATTGGGGAGCCCAGAACTGGACACAGCTCCAGCTTATGTTTGAACCTCTCTACTGCCCTTGTATCTGAGAACAAAATAAAATGGATCCAGTACAGACTTGCGACTGAAATGTAATTATATTCAGCTAGGGCAACAGCATATGCTTTGGTACGGCACACTAGAACTAGTGTGTAATCCTTGAGCAAATGCCAGATGCTCCCTACTGAGGAGGGTTATCAGTTTTGAACAGAGGACACATGTCTCAGAGTTGGAGGGGGGACAAAAAAAGAAAAAAAGAAATGGTTCTACTTCCCATAAGTCTATTTGGTTTGTGTTTTGTTTAATTAATTCACCCATTTGAGAGAAACAGAGGGTTAGCAAGGAATACAGTAAAAAAAAACCTCTATACAAATGATCTTTGCACAGCAGCATTCATTCTCAGCCTGCATGTGAGCACCCCCAGCTGCTGTCAAATGTTACCAGAATATTTTTCTCTGATGGAGTGCTTTCATGAGGTTGAGAAGAAATGTTGGTTTAGACTAATTGAAATAGCATATGCTGCTGAACCAAAATGCCACCAAACCACTGCATTGCTACATTTCACGCCCTCCCCTCCAAATCACTATAAATCTTTCAGTTTGTGAAAGAACACTGAAAAATGCTGACCTTTAGGCAGGATAAATTAACATCAGTACCATTTGAGAGCTTCCCCTTGTCCATTTTTTTTTCCTTTTTCAAAACATTTTTCAAAGTCTCAGAAACAGTCCTCAGTAACTTTTTAAAAATCTGTAACCAACTGCCCAATGAAAACAACCTACTTCTGATCATGTAAGGAAAAGGTTGTCAATGTGACCAGAGAGCTGTCTAGAAAGTCCAGGAACAGTACTGAAGTAAGGTGGGGAAGGGGGGGAAGAGAAAAAGAATGCAGAGTATGCAAATCTAGGGGACTTGTTTGACAATAATTTACCGAGTATCTTATACATTCTATGCTTCTACTTAAACAAGAAACAATAATACAGCAGCAAATTTTATCACCATGTAGTTTCTCTCTTTTATGGTTAGACTCAGTGCAGAGATACCAGGTGACTTCGACGTGAGATGGATAAGGTGGCTACTACATTTTCCAATAAGAAGGAAAAACCAGTACATAATTTTCAACTTTGAATGATCTCTCAGGAAAACAGGGTGGAGAAATCCAGCACGTTTAAGAGAGTAAATAATAAATCATCATCTCTTTCAGAACAAATTGTATACATTTAGGCATTAAAAATTTTAATGCATATGATTTCAGTAAATCAGGACTGCTTAAGAATATAAATTTCTTTGATTTTATTTGACTTATTCTCTGATATTTGTTATCATCATGTATAGACGAACGCTTGCAGTCCTGTTAGAAGGGTTCTAAAAATTACTACCACCCAGCTGCAGCCCTCAGCTGGGAGGTGCTTTACCCAGCTCTTGTTTCAGCCAAGTGACAACTTTTTAGACCACTTCAATGTGGCTGTAAGTGCTAATCCAATCGCAGGCTTCGTTGAAAACATGGTAC
Organism: Gallinago jamesoni; assembly: GCA_025769975.1. NCBI lineage: Eukaryota > Metazoa > Chordata > Aves > Charadriiformes > Scolopacidae > Gallinago > Gallinago jamesoni. The sequence goes on from JAOQGH010000032.1 coordinate 13,913,165, forward strand.
CAAACCCCGTGATGCCTCAATCGAATACATTCTATCAAAGAATTTTGCAAAAGTAAGCGTTAGCTACTTTTGTCTATAATAAGAGAACCTGAGTGCCTGAACAGAGTTTCACTTCACCCGGATGGTCGGGCTCAGCCACCCACATCAGCAGGTTAGTGCACTGCTAGCCAACGCCACACTCTTTGGACTGATTTGTTTGTGAACATAGAATCTCATTCTTAAGCACTTCCCTAGAAAAACAATTACAAGTGAATACTCTGAACTCTGCAAGGTAAGAATTTGTAGCTTAGTTTTCTGTCTTGCATCTCTACAATCTCTTAGTCTTATTTTATTAAGTCACACCTTATAAAAACCAAAATTATCTAAAAATTGTGGTGCTTTCAAACTTTAATTAGAAAATAACTAGGTTTTCCACTGTCTTCTCTTTTTATGGTTGACTTGCAACGCTGTCTGATAGGAGCTGTCTCCTCATAGCTCTAACAGGAATGGCACTCCTTCACGTAAGCCTTAAAGATTTTTATTTTTCTCTTTTTTTTTTTGTCTGATAGCAATTCCACCCAGTGAATTCCTGCCAGTAAGTACAGTACAGCAATCACAGGCAGTAACTCTTCTTCCTAAAGACTGACTACTCCATCAATCCAGAATGCCTGAGGCAGCTTAAAGCTCAAGTCTCTTTCAAACCCAGGACCTCCTAGCGTGACAGTTCAGCGTACCACAGTAATGGCAGCAAGCCAGTAAATGTAGCTGCTGGATTTTTTAAGATTTTTGACTGCTGTGATTTACAAAGGACGTATTTCTTCTGTTTTATCTACACACCATAATTACTCTTAATTATTCCCAATGTGTTGCCTATCATACTCCGGCCTTCCTGCTATTTATTTCAATGCTTTCTTGGAAGGCCCATAGGATGAGAGTGAATCATCCAGAATAATTAAGTAAATCAGTGGTGAAAGCCCCCTTCGGAGGAAACATCTTTTTTAAAGTCACTGCTTTTAGCTGAATTTAATTTACAGCCATCTTACAAACCATGATACTATTAAGGAAGTGATTTCTGCAAAAGTAAAAACATTTGGAGCTTTAGACTGGGATAATGATGATGATGAAAAACCCATTCCTCCTACATAACAATCTTGTTAACCCTCTTATAGCCTCAATTACTAAGTATTTCAGTTTATGTCATGATATTCAGCAGTGCATATCTGTAATGTATTAGTGGCTTTATGCAAGGATTTCTAAGGTTGCGTTTGTCCTGTGTGGTCTTCAGCAACTCAGACAGTGGTCACTTTTGAAAAATGAAGCCTAAAGTTTTGGCATCTGAGTTTTTCAGTTTCCATCTTAAGACAATCATGGCCTAACTCTTAGAAATGCAATTTCAATTGTCATGCTGAAATACAAGTTCTGGACACCTCAAAAACAAGGTTTCTTCAGTTAGAGGTCATTTTTGTAAATACTGACCTTGTCACTTCTTTTTGATTCGGTATCTATCGATGAAAAATGCAACAGAAACTCTGCTCAACCCAAATTTTGATCAATTTGTATTAATAATTGGAGCTTTTAGCTTTTCATCAGGAAAGTATCCAGAGCCCATATTACTACTAGCTCTACAAATCCCTACTACCTCATTACATCTCTATTCACCTCATGAAAAGTAAAACTACTGCACTTTCCATATAATAGAATTCAGCAACAAGAAGCCCATTATCTGGGTTTTCATGTGCTACAGATTGAAACTACATGCCATGGGCTCCAGGAAACAAAGTTCTTACCGCCTTCCTGTTATAATAGGCAAAAAATCTTCTGATTTGGCTTCAATGACTTTAAACATCACTTTCTGCAAATCTGAAATTCCCACAGCCATGTCTTCTAGCATCCCTGCTTCTTCACCTATATGGAAAGATTACAGAGGTTATTAACAGAGCAGACAAGATCAGTCACTGAATAGGTTATAATAAAGCAATATGGGGATTATATTTTCCAGTCTGTGCATCTAAAAATCACAGCCTTAAATCCACATTAAAGTAACCTACATAAAAGCAAACTGATTTTTAGAACTGCTGACAATTCTCTGTGGCCTAAATGGTAACTATGAGTATTAAGCACCTCTGAAAATCAGCCTGCTCTATATGTGCATAGAATAACCTTGGAAAAGCCCTTTTTGTCTATTCTGAAAGTGTTTTTAAAGACTGTCCTGCTGATGGATGACAAAGGCTTTGAGAGTAACAACAATGAATATCATGCAAAAAGGAGCCAGACAGCAAACTCCAAGTGAGGATCTGCAATTGCCTGTGCATTAAAGATCTGCCCAAATGCTAAATCCCTCTAGTTCAGTCAAAATCTCTAATTTGGGGAAGGATTCCAATACATGTAATTGAAAGCATTTTGAAACATACAGCAGTTTCTCATCCAAATTTCCTTTTTAATACCCATCAAATTACGTCATCTGTAAGAAACTAGGATTTAAACATTTTTCAAGTTATCTTCACATCATCAGTACCGACAGAGTCAGGGCAGAGGCTGATAGAATCAGTAACTGTTTAAATCTGCTGTCTGGGTTAACAGTATAAACCTGCTTTTTTGGCTTGAAAGGATATGGAAGTCTATTGTCTCCTAAGGATAATATTTGTTAATTCAAGTAAGCCAAATTACTGGAAGAAGAACAGAGATTAAAATAAGAACCTCCCGGGTAAACTTCTGGTCTGCATGTGTAAGGAACTTTGTCCAAAAACAATACTTACTATACGTACTGAGGAGTCCTTCATATTGCACAAGCAACCCAACAGTATGAAGCTGTTGTAAAAATCCTTGATCATGTAAACCAGCGTGCAATTTGATTATAAACCCACAGACCAATCCAGCAAGCTATAAAGATAATGAAAAAATGTGAAATTAACAGATGTTCTGCTAAAACATAGTTAAAATGAGGCTTGCTATCATTATACACAACACAAGAAGCATTTAGATATTTGAGAAAACAGCATAGATATTTCTGTTTAGTGACCACATACATAATTTCATATCAATATAGTACTGATGCTTTTTTTTTTTTTTGGTGTAAAAAGCAATATTCCCTTATTTTACATTAGATAAGCTTCATTTGTTTTGTGGGGTTGTGTGCTATGTACACTGATGTAAGAGAGACCAGAACTTCTGCTGGCAGGTTATAATTACGATGGAATTTGAAACTAGTTAATGATGAATGAATTATATGGATACATATGAATTATAATCATGAATTATTATGGATTTGTAACTAGTTAGGCACCTAATGCAACTGAAACTCCATGGTGGTTGCACCCTAACTCCTCAGTTAAGTTAGGAAAAACACGTAACTTAAGGGAGACAATTAGATAAATCATTTAGAGAAAAATCTATCTGGAAAACACAGTCTACAGGAGAAGATAGAAAGAACTTCAGTTTTTTATCAAAAAGAAGAAAAGTCTGAGGAGAGGCATGCTAATAGTCTTCAAACATATAAAATACCGTTACAAACTGAAAACAAATAATCTGTTCTTCATTTCCAAGGCGACCAGGAGAAAAAAATACCTTGCTTGAATAACAGCAAGGAATATTTAAGGCTAGACTAGAGAACTTCACCTACGGGTGAGGATCCTGGCATATAACCAAGGAAGACTAAAATGAGTGTGATTTTTTGTGCAAAATTTCCCTGTGCAAAAGCGAGATTAGGTAACCTTTTCCAGTCCATTTCAGACCTATGTCTCTGACTCAATAATACAGTTACTATGGATTTCCATTTACTATTAATTTCTCTATAACATTATAAAATATATAAGTGGATGTAATGGAAAACATACGAAAAAGTTGCATTAAATTGGGCAAAGGAAAAAAAAAACAACAAAAAACACAAACACCGGCATGAATAGTATGCTTTATTATAGCAACAGTAGGAGATAAGTGACACAAAACAACCTACTGCTTGACTGAAGACGATATCTCTTCTTAGGGTCAGCATCAAACATTGTGGCAAACCACAGGCAAGTTCCTGCAGCAGAACAAATGCCATCGATTGCTTCGCCCTGGTCACCACCTCTCCCATGCAGTCCTTCAGCGTAATCACCAGGGGATAAAGCTGTTCATACCAGTCACCTAGAACAAGACAGATCACCCGTTCCAAAACAAAAATCTTGCAGTGAAAATTCTTTTCAGAATGGAAAAAGGGTTGCAGTGGCTGCCTACATCAACCTACACTTAAAAACGATCCTGCAGCTCTATCCTAACCGTTGTGGTACAGCAAAAGCCACTGGAGAATATGCTTAGAGGTAGGACTCAAGCTTATCACCGAGACTGGGACTAAATCCTTGGCCTGAATTCAGCTGTACCCTGAGACCTAACTTCTCTGTACAATTTGCATTGAAGTGTCATAAACAGAACATACAGGGATACAAGTGAAAACTCAATTAGCACAAGATAAACACAGTGGAGGTGAAAATACGGTGGAGGTAAAGAAAAGAAAAAAAAGGAGGGTGGGGGGGGGAAGAGCCCATATTTAAGAAAAAGTGAGTGCTGGAAGGCAAAACAAGAATAAATAGATATCTGGAAGGATATTATCTTTTTAATGTATAGGCTGGAAAAATACTAACCCTCAGGTCACTTTCCTTCTTTTTAGCTTCTCTCTGTATTGTTCTCTTTAAATATTTAGAGATATTGAACTCATTATTTTTTTAGCTACTTTGAGCAGAGAGATTTAGAACTATTTTGTAATATGTTTTGCTCTGTTAAAACATATGCTAAGAATATCAGAAAAAACAAGCTAGAGAAATGCTTGAAAAACGAGACTCCTTAGCATGTTACAAATGAAGCGAAGTGATGGCTAGGAATGGAGGAAAACCTGAACAGCTTTCTCAAACTTGCCCAATTACCCAAGCTGTTCCTGAATTTTTCAGGATTTAATAAAATCAGACCTGCACTGTAGTTGCATATGGTTTTGTCTACCCCTCCAAGCTGCGCAAATGATAACTAAAAAAATCTCACCCTCCTTCAGAATCTACATCTCAGTTTCATTGTTATAGTTTAAAATGAAAAAGAAATCAACACTCCAGAAGAATCTATGTAAAAACAGGGAGCGCAACCGGCTTAATATAGTCCATCACTGACTCATATTTTCTGTAGATTAGCACAATTAAGAATCAATGATAATTAAAATCTGTTCAATTTAAATTGTAATTAGGTGGAAGATAACAGCATGCAGTTTCAGGTAACATTCCGAGTCAGGCCAATGAAAGACTCGTTAGTACTGAAGTTGTTCTTTAGGCAGGAAGACATAGCTGTCTGTTTCAAAGTCAATTTGGCTAGGCTCCAGATAAATATGTAAATGAATAAAACTGTAGCCAAGATGACTGGGGAAGACTTTGAAAGCCAGGAGAAACTGCAAAAAAAAACCCCACAAGGCACAGGCAAGAGGAAATAGAGAGGAGGACAGAGCGGTCACAGGGAATAATTTGGGTTCTTTTGCAAATAACGCCTTTGTGGTTAGATGGCGTGTGTTTTAGCACAGTCATACATACTTCAGTGTGAATTATACAGACTGAAGTTAGAACCATTATGAACAAAACAGAACATCTTCAAGGTCCCTTCCAACCTAGACGATTCTGATTCTATAAGCTATCCCCAGTTTGGTGTTCCAGCAAAAAGAGGTGTATTTATACGTGCTACTGACTAAGAGAGTACCAGTACACTGCGGGCTGAGGTCTGGTGTACACATTTTAAAGAGACTGCTGAAAAAAAATGGAGAGCTTGCAGAGGAGAGGTGCCAAGATTTAGAGTTTAATCTCCTTAAGCCTATGATAAAGGAGGAGCAGCAACTTGATTCCCCCTCTTCACGAGGAGAAAATAACAAGTACTAGCAGGGATGTTTATTCTAGGGAATAAAAGCAAAAGAACAACCAAAGGTCAGAGGCTGCTGTGAGACAAATTTAGAAATAAGGTAGACAACAAAGTGTGACACACTGGAAGTCAGACTAGACAGACCAGACAATCTAAACTCTCATTTTGAGACTTAAATTGTAGTAATTTCTCAAATTAATCAATAAATAAATGCCAAGGAAAGCAACTGCAGCAGAATAAGATTCAAAAGATGTCAATGCACACTGAACCAGTGAACAGGACTGTATGTGGTAAGAATAGAGGTCGTTGTCTCCTGCTAACCTGAGCAAATAACAAAAAAAGATCATACCTGGCCACTTCAAAGTAGACGCCAAGGTACAGATAATAGACATCTGTCCCGCTTTCATGGGAAAGCAGAGCTGGATACAGACACAGCCAAGGATCTTCAAGTACACTGACAGCCAGGGCAAGAGAGAAAAAGCTGAATTTCTAGAACTAGTCACACATTGTGAACCTGCTATTACAATTTCAGGTTACGGGGATAGGGCTAAAGGGCTTTACTGACACTTTTTCAAAAAAGATGGGGTCAGATACTGGTCACAAGTCACATAACACTTGGATCTGTTTCTACTGAGCTGCCACTTAACCAGTCAATCTGCACTGGGTATTTCTGCTTCTTTAGGACCATAACTTGGCACTTGTCCTTACTGAACTGCATCCTAATATCTCAGTGCTCCATTTCATCAAGATCCATTCTAATCCTGCTCCCACGGTGCTTAAAGCCTCTCCCAGCTTTAAGCATCTGCAAATTTTATAAGCATCATCCATATTTCATAAGCCAAGTCAGTAATGAAAATATTGAATAATACTGGACCCAGAACAAATGTAAGTAGGTTCTACTTCATGCAGGCTTCCAGGCTGGCATAGACAATTGATAACCACTTTCTATTATTATTTTTCCAAATTATTTTGCACATACCTTGTAGTGGCTTCAAGATCATTTTCTCACAAGGATTTTTTGGGTAAGACTATATGTTTGGAATACTAACTTACTAACATAAATCATTTTTGTCAGTTAACAGCTGCATTAAGAAGGACTTCAAAGATTTGAAATTATTAAGGCCATTTTATTCATTAAAGGATATTCATGCTAAATATATGAAAAATTTTATGTCCCAAAGAATACAGAGCTTTTATTACATAGGTTGTAGGAAATCTTAGCCTAATGACTGAGGAAAGATAAATTATTTTATCATAGAATAGAATAGGAAATAGGAAAAAAAGATAAAACTATACCCTCGTGATTAAGTTCTCCATAAGAATCATCTACTCCTTGCTCTCACTGAAAATTCTTGTTCACAATTAGTAAGGATGTTCAATCCCCAGAAGGTGGAGCTAGTTAGCAAATCTAAGAGAGCAATTGCATTGTTTCTTGAAAACAGTACATTCATGAATGGACTACTATAGTCTCATATTTATCCTTTTATTTTAAAGGAAGTTTAGTGTGTTAAGATAAAAATAAGAGTTATATCTCCGACTGAGGTCTCGGAAAAGTCAACTCTAAGAAAAAAAAAATATCTACATAGCTGCTCAGTCCTTGGTCTGTTAAAATTGCCATATGTCACTTGTTACGCAGGATATCCACTGGCAAATACTCCAGCAAGAATATAAAACAGGGTCATTCTTTAACATCACACAAAGCTCTGAATATCCAACAGAAGCACGCACTTATAAGCAAATACTGCAGCTTTTAAGTTGCTCCTTGAAACCGAGAAGCACTGTGAAACAAGTTTATGAAACAAAAAAAAACCCCCACCACTGTATTTTGAAGCTTACAAATTCACCAGAATTTGGAAACTAAAATTTTCTTAGGTGCAAGAGATAAATATGGAATATTCATGTAATTCATAAAGAAATACTATTTATAAAGGGAGCTTTAAAATCCTGGTCTAAATTAAGGTTTAGATTAACCTGATCTAACGCAGTAGGCTCAGAATCAGTTGTCGCTGTAAAGAAGATGCAGGGGGGCAACCTCGGCTCAGGACCTCTAGTCCTACAGAGACTGATGACAGCTTTGTAGAATCACTTCAAGGACTTACACAAATTTCTTTTAAGCTACATTTGCAAGATTTGCATCCTCAAGACAGAGGAAAATCCTTTGAAAAAGGCTGAAGAATTAACTGAGTAAGTAAACAACTCAAAAAAAAGACATGAGGAGCAAGAACAGAAGCAACAAGAAGACTCCAAAATGAATGTCAGGTTGCTAAAATGACAAGGGCAGCCCGTCCTGTTTGGAATCTTTAGTATCCAAATAAAAAGTCAAAGCCTACTAATGAAGTAAGGAAACTCAATTCAAAAATTGTGCTAGTAAGCAGTTGGAAAGGAAACTAAAACAAGGAATGAAAGCCAAACACATTAAAATGGAAAATGGAAGGATGAAATTAAAAGAAGCAGTATCACCACTATGCACTTAGCCTAAGATTAAAACACGAGTAAGTGCAGCAAAGTACTGAGTAAATACACCTCTTCCATTGCCCTCAGAGAGTTGTGGAAGTTCAGTTTATGACAGGATTTGCCCTTCGGTTGCTGGAAAACGCCCTTCAGTCCCATGCTCTCTTAATCAACACGCCTGCACAGGCAAATGACCTGCTTACCACCCAACTAGTCATTTCTACATGGTAATATTCAAGTTGCAATATGTCAAGCTGCATGCTAAATTTGATAAAGTTTGGCAGAATAGCAAGCTTCTGCTCTTTTCGAAGTCAAGCCCATTGAAGTGCTTATTAAAATGTGCTAGTAATCAAACAGGAAAAGCCCTAAGGCTTTGGAAGAGCGTTCCTATCTCACTTTGCCCTGGAAATAGAAAAAAGCCAATTTTGTCACTGCTGTTTGCACCACCTAAAAATCACTGGAAATCTTTGATGGCTTCAAGTCACCTCAAAATGTAAATTGTATGAGGTTAAAAACTAACCATGGAATTAAAAGTAGAAGAAAGCATAATGTCATACTCTTAAAAGAACAAAGGGCCCTACAGACATATGGTAATGAATGTAACAGCAGCTAGAATCATAGAATGGTTTAGGTTGGAAGGGACCTTAAAAATCATCGAGTTCCAACCCC